>CM077845.1:6022279-7244558 GCA_039776855.1 Mylabris sibirica | reverse complement strand
TTATACAGGAATTCGTTTACCATAATTGGTAAATCAGAGATTATAAAAGAGATTAGTGTTAACTGAAACTTGTTACTTTTTCAATTATTAGTTTCGTTTGGATTAATTCGCTTGATAATTCTAGTTAATCTGGATAATTTTTCATAACTAATTTGCATATAAATGCGCCTATATCTATTAAACAAAAATTGTTTTGGTATCCGACATTTGGTAGTAGTGGTTTATCGAGGTCGATCGATCCAATGTCTGACCGCCGGTGTTCCGAACTACTTAATAACTTCCAACGTATTCATTTCAGTTAGAATTCCCCATCAAGCAGTTTAGAGAATGCTTTGTTTCCTGTCTGAAATAGGCGGCATGAAATTAAACTCAAACTGTACTGGCTTACATTGACTCAACTATTCAAGTACATATTTGTGGATTAAATTGTCTTCAAGAAGACTATTGAAAGCGAAAAAATAATTAAAGAAAATTGGAACAAGCTAGATATTCTTTTGTATGAGTTATTAAAAACTATAACTCTTCTTTAGATAGACACTTACATCATTAGTACTCTCTTGGGAATTCATTGTTTTTATTTTACTTTAGTACATCTTTTAAATTTTACTATAAATGCACTATTTTGTTGGACATTGGTTATCGGTAAAACGTTTAGAAACTGAATTACGCCAATAGTTACCTCAAATCAGAAACCTCATCTGCTGATTCTCTTGGAAATTTACACATTTCTAGTCAAATTTGCCAATTTAGTTAATTTGATAGTAAAAGAAATTGTCGACAGATTCCTTTTGCACTGATGATTCCATTAAATTACATTAAACTACCTGACAACGTTGTACACAGCGCATTTTTCATTTAAATCTCACCAAGGTTTTCCATTAAACATCAAAAGTGGATGATAAATAAATCGCTAATCCTTGGTTATAGGGGTATTCCAACCAAAAATACGATTGTGTGTAATACAATAACAACAAATAAATGGAGTCAAGAAAAAAAAATTGAAAATTCTAAATACATAAAAGCTATTTATATTGCCAGAGGATGGTCCCAACTTTACCCAAAATTTCTTAAAGCTTATAAAAAAATTGTAGTGCGCAACTATACTAACTAGGTAACAAGTTGGAAACGAGTTTTCTTAAAGTTTACCAATAAAGTTCCCAACAAGTTTCTAAGAGATAGAAAGAATTGTTAAATAAGCAACATCACAACGACTAGGAATTCTTTAGTTTCGCATTATTGTAAAATATGATCAACCCATTTATTAATATTGAATCAATAACTATCGTTTTTTCAAAATAGCAAAGAAGTAGAAATAGATTTGGTAGTAATAACAATGAAACTGATACTTATCTGCACTTTTAAAATAAATTGGGTAGTTGAAGAATTCTATGAAATGTAACTTGAGTACTTACAAGTTTTCCAATTTAATTAAAAAACACTTGTGCAGTTTTTTAAATACATAGTTGAAGTTCACCATTAATCTAAAAAAAGCGCATACACCACCAGTAACATTTCAAAGTTAACCCTCTCCAAGTTTAATGTTTGTCGGGCGGTTTCAACGTCAAAATGAATAATAACCTAATATTAACACACTGTGCGTTTACATTAATTTATAAACTCTTGTTTGGGTTTCTCCAAAATCCAACAAATTCTACTCAATTTATTTTGGGGAAGGAGTCTCGAAAAAAAATACGGATTGCAGGTTGTTTTATCGTTGCTAATACAAATTAGATTGTAAGGGTGAATTTCTATCTTTTAAGGTCTCATTACGGTTGAATCTAATGATGGTGGTAGTTGGTTTGAACATAAAAAAATTGCAATTATTTGCTTGGGATAGAAATTGAATTATCTTCTTTTAAAGAAAAAAAAAAAATAACGTCCACACTGGAAGGATTTACAGTGGAATCTTTTATGTATTTACTAAAGGCCCACAGGTTTCACGCAACACAAATTGAGGAAGGTTGTTTTCGGATAAATTGCAAATTCGTTTTGCATGTATGTACATATAACATTCCTTTTACTATTGGTTCTTCTATAGAGAAAATAAATAGTAAAATAGAGAGACGACTGATAGAAAGGGTTCAACCAGGTTCAATATGGAGAAATTAGAATTGACAAAATGCATTAAGGAAAATTTAGCTATTTCAAATTCCTCAATGTTTTTAGTGTAGGAAGCATTTATTCCATAAAGACATTATTTGTAAGTTAAAACAGTTGTGGTTGTCATTTTCAGATATCTTAATTCCAAGTTCCTTTATGTTAATAACAAAATTATTTACATGTAATTTAAGTTGTTTGTATTGAAAAGTAAAATTTCGTTATATTTCTCCTTAAAGAAGCTGATGAAACTTTATAAAATTTTGAATCAACAATAATAAAGTCAAATAATCTAATTGAGTTAGTCTCTTTCGGTATGTCATCAAGAAACATACAAATAAAAACAACAGTAAGATCTAAACTACAAAAGATCCAATTCACTGTTGAGTGAAACAATTTTCTGCAACCGTGAAGAAGTAGCGTTTCTTTATCACATTAATTTCATGCCATAACCCTGAAGATTATCGAACAAAAACTGCTTATATGTACATAATTTTATAGACCGAATTGTTAGTATCTCTGCTTGTAATAAAGAAAATATACATACATATTTATATTTAAATTTACATATAATATAACTGAATTATATATAACTAAATAATTGTAATCTAATTCAATTATTGATCTAATTAACAACAGTAAAGTGTCAACCAATTATCTTAGATAGCGGAACACAAGTCGTAATACGCATTAGATAAAGTCTCAATAGAATTCCTACCGGCTTAATTTCCTTAACTTTGAATTAAAATAATTTTAAAGTCACCCTAAACTCCCGACGCATTAACAATTTTTCCCTTTTGTCTTCTTTGTATAAGGCATTATGCAATCTGTTTAACCGACCCATAATAGCCTTACTGTGCTGTAATTATTTAGTGAATATGAAAGAGTATTTTACATAATTTTCTTTATTTATATACTGATAAGAATATACTATTTAACTTTATGAATTGATAAATGAATTAATTTAGAGTTTGCTTAAAACACCAAATTGGCAGTAATCTGATTATTCAGTTGTTTTAAACATTTTAAACCAATTACCTCTTTATCTCATTGATAAAATGTTCTAAAACTCCCTACGAGACAACTTAACAGCATAACTTTTTATTTAAACATTAATTAAGAGGTTCTATATGTTAGTATTGTAGTAGGCATAGTAAAAGTAATCAGACAAAAAGTGGTATTCTGAAACTGTCAGCAAGAAGATATACGTTATTTCAAAGTAACGGTGACAGTTAAAGCTAGCATTAGCCAAGCAAAACAATTTATTATTATTCTCTCTATTTCTATAATTCTATGTTGATCAATGGCTTAAAGGATTCGTTTTTCAACTATCTAAACCTTTATGGAAATGTTAGTATGGATATTAACAGTCAGGTCTACACATTTGACCTTTTTGTGTTCCGTATTTGCCCTACACAATCTTATAATATACAAAATTTGGCGTGTGAGAAATTTTTCTTGGGTCCTACACACGAATTGCTCCCTAGTTAATCCAGCGGCTCATAATACTTATGCGTAATGTGTATGTATTTGCAAAGTTTTGCCGATATAAAAGTGATAACTCACATGAGACTTCTTATAAGTTTAAATAAACTGAAAAGAGGTCGATATAATTCGAATATATGATAAACGGTGCTGAAGGGAAATGTCGATATAGGGAAGCGTATTAAATTTTTTGCTGCTTGACCACATCAATTACGATCATTTTCATCCATTTTGTTTTAAAGTCAATAATGATTTAACGTTTTCTATAGGTATACGCCCTTGAGCGGACACGTTATATAGAGATACATTGTAGAGTTTATTTTGTTATCAATAAGTTTAGTGAAACTGGTCTCGAAGATTGTCGAGACTTTCATCTTATTTGAGAAAAGACTTCAATTTCTTTGTGTAAAGCGGAACGAACTAGAATCCCTTTCTATTATATATTGTAATATAGTAGTGAATGTTCCATTTACTTAGTTGATATTGGTAGTCACTAATTTTGAATGTTCGATAACTGATTAAGTACCAATAATATTTACAAATGATATTGCCTGAATTAATTTAATCGTTATCAATGAAATTACATTTACAGATTATTCGAGTGTAAGTACGTTAATTAAAAAATGATTAACTATCCTAAAACGTTATTAATATAACTGAATTGAAAAATAATACTAATGAAGCAAATTATCGATTCAGTTGGTTTGTAATAAATGAAGATTCGTATAAAATGCTTTAATTAAATCTCAAATATCGTTTAGAGTTCGGTAATATATCAAGGAATTGTAATGGAAATAGATTTTATTACTAATGAATTTAGTACGAAAAACAACTTCGTCAACTAACGGTTTTAAAAATTGTAATAGAATTTGTTGACCATTAGACGTAAATTACGCTACATTATAACCATGTTTGACAATTAACAGATTAAACTCATCACCGACATTTTCTAATCATATCACGTTGTCTATTCATGTTCGATTAAATTGTTGTACAAGAGAGACTAGTTTGATAATGAATAAATGCATCGATGTTGGTTTATGGAAAGTGTTTATGTAAAATTCCAGTTAAATTTTAGTATATCGTGTATCAATACACATTTTATGAAGTTCGAATGAGCTCTATCCGTTATAATTTTTTGATGTAGAAAAAAAGTTTTAAAGTTAAGTTTCATGGATAAATTATAACCTTTATAAGTTTAATATTATGTTGACAGGATAAGTTGCATATAATAAAGCTTTTTTGGCCTTATAATCATTCCGTTTCCATCATCTAATTCAAATATTAAAATGACAATTTTTCCACTCAACAACCGCCTCAGAAATCTTATAAACTTTCCAAATATTATCTTTTCACTGTTGATTTATTGCAATTTAAAATACACCATTTTCTCTTATTTAGAAAACAAATAGACAAAAGCAAGTGTTTTATATTATTTAAAAATGGATGTTCGATTTAAACATATTGTCAGCTTTTGAGAAATCTAATTTTTATCTCATCAATAATTAAAGTGGTGAAAAGAAAAACCAGCATAGAAGAAAATCAAACAGAACGTACAGTTGAATTTTACCCTCGTAAATCAGGATTTCTCACTCATATATAATGACTAGAGAAAACGACTAAACTAACGAAAATCGTTGCTGAGCTTTCGGTATGTTAAATTTCCCCAAATATCACCGAAATTGTATGCGAATTTTTCTCAATTTGATTCCGTATTGAAGTTATGAGAAAATTGGACCATGTGAAAACAGTTGTTGTATTAATAATAAAATTATTAACTTTTCTTTTTTTAAATTTAACAAAAAAAAATTAATAACAGTAATTAGTGTGAAACAGTTTTCTATAGCATCCTATCTTTTGTTTTCTCTCAGCGGTAATAAATTCTCTTAACGCCAAAACAACCAGCATTTCTAGCTCCAATTATAATCAAATTGCTACTAATATCCGTCTCCTATAAAAAAACAACAACAACTAAGCTCAGATAAGTCTGGAATGTTTCTATTAATTCAATTGTTTTCTCTAATACAGTAAAAGCTGTAGACAATATTGTGTGTGGAATCTTTAAGAAAATTTATCTTATAAATTGATATTTTATCTTTACTATATATTTATGGAAGACAAAATAATCGAGGACATAATAATTAAAAATTCTTTAATGAATATGGCATGACGGAGAAAAATTTCATTTATCTCAAAAACACTGCCACCATTAATACAAATAATGTTTCTATAAAATTTTAAATTAATGCCCTATTACGGAGATAATGCAATAATAGTTGGAAGAAGTTTTATGATATATTAAATGATTCTTTTGGTAAAAAGTTGTAATTTTCCGCGTAATACCGAAATAATTTATAATAGGTCGTATTTTGAACCAATTATCAAATTAGTAATAAATATAAAAAAACCAAAGCATGTTTATTATTTGGTGGTTTTTTGGTTTCCAACAACTTTTTTCAAAATACGATCGAACATTTCTTATTTGTAATACAGAAAGTTGTTCGAGCTAGTATCATGCTTGCAGTAGTCAATTCAAGAACACAAAACTATAAATCATCAGAACAATTGAACCGATAAATTGTAAATTTATATGACTAGTTTAGTGATAATGTATGGCATTCTTGTAATACTTGTGCATCGAATTACAAATTCTATAGACAGATAATTGATAATCTATAGATATTTAGTTTGAAACGAACAGAAAATACCTGTACTCATTGTTTTATTGATAAATGTTTATCTGCTAATATTATACGATAGAATCGTACAATAGGTAAATAATTAAGATTCAATTATTTTTTGACTAACGAACTTTATTGCGAGAAATGGTGGATGCGCCGGGTGATCAGATACGGAAAGTTAATCAATCAATAGAAAGTAAGAGAGAAAACTTTCAGTACTTGTATGTTTTTTTTTCAGCTGATATTGTTTTCGAATACAAATAGTTGTTGGAACTTTGTTATAAGGGTTGCATTAGAGTGGAAAATAAACAAATATAAATAATAAACAAAAGTTTCCATAAACAACTTAGGTCATCTTCAATGTTTTTTTTATTACGAAAACTGAAGTATATTCTAACCGAAACAATACAATAAATATATAAACAAAGAAAAACTGGAAGAGGGATTGTTTTTTTATTAAAGACATCCTCTATAAAAGTATGGATTGTGGTTCGATCTTATGCAGAGAGCTTCTCAAACGGCTCCGTCTATTTAAACTAGTTTAAGGTTCCCAAGGGACGATTCTCCGACAGTTTAGCTTATTGGTTTGTAAAATGTAACATCTTTGAGGTGTTTTTTTTTATTTACCTAAGCAACTAAAAATACATAGTGAATTTTTTTTTTATAAAAAGTTGGTTAAGTTTAGTAATACACAACGACGAATATTTGGTGCGTTAACAATTTAAAAGCTGACAATAATTGCCAGGCCGACTATTAACGACAATTTACTAAATCCTTTGTCCAAAAAAAAGATACAAAGAAATTGACAAAGAGACGGTACAAGGTCTACTAAGTTTTTGCGATAAAGTATGGTTGATTGATTATAATGATGATGAAGCTGAATGAGAAGCATTTTTTGTGTATTTTAGTTCGTAACAGAATTTAAAGAATAATCAGTGAGTAGTGGGATTATTTTTTTAATAAAGGAAAAGAACGTAATTTATGGATTTTCTATCATTCGATAGTGAATAAAAGTATGCAATAAAACTTATACAAATGTACATAAATGAGTGGGTTATGTAAAAATTTCTATGTTAGGACAATAATAAAAAAAAAAACGAATATCGAGAAGGAAGACGGTTATCTTAGAAACAAGCAAACAAATCCGGATTCGCAGAAGTCTATGAATATATCAAATAACAGCAAGTTTTTTTTCTTTGGATTTCCCGGAGGCTGGATTATGTTATTATTATTATTTTTCGTCAAACAAACGCCTAAATATGTACATATATATCATAGCAAATGGTGGTGAAATATATCAAACTTTCTACAAACGATAAATCAATTTTACACCCAAAAGATATACGGTTTCGTTCAAACTTTATACGTTTGATTTGTAACATATTTATAAAATTGTTGTGGTAAATCAACTCTAATATATGTACGTGTATTTTGCTGTATAATCAATACTCTCAGGTCGTTACATAAATAAATTAATAATATACGAAATTAGAATGGAACTTCATTGTTTGATAGTAAGCTATATACATTTAATTTCAAATTGTGTTTATAGACTAATAATAATTAGTTGAATAAATTATTCAAGTTAATAATGTTGATGGACGGTGGCGGAATTTGAACCTAAATTGAAAATCATTGATTTTTATATATTGAAATGGAAAAGAATCTACTTTTCATATTTCACTGAATGTATTCCTCATTGTCATATCGGATATAGAACCTATATTTGACAGCCGTAAATTCTTTACTACTTCAACAAAAGAAAAAAAAAATTGGATTTTATTATAATAATTTTTTTTCTCTCATACATATTACAGCAAATAAAGATAATTTGAGGCTTGAACTTTTGTAAAGTCCTATTGATTATTTCAATTCTTCTATCTACATTTTCAATGGAGTATGCTTAGAGATATTTTTAAATTCTAGTTTCTGTTTTATTTTATTCATTACAGCTTAATAAATTGTCTTAGCGTTTTTTTTTTTAATTTGCGCTTTCATGCAAATACTCAAATTTGACTAAAATACTATGTAAAAACGGTGTATTTATTATCCAGGATAAGTTCACAACTACACTAATTCATACATGCACATATCTGTATAAACCTCGGTTGTTCGTTTTAAACAATTAGTCAGTAAATTTACCGAAACAAAACTGGATTTATTTGCCTCTCGCTGGTTGTACGTATACAAATGAATTTGAAATTTGAATTTAACAATTTTGTTTGGACAAATTTTGATTTGTTCCACTCTATTCATATTTGTATTATGTGGAATTTTTGATTTTCCCTACAGTTAGAATTATAGGATTATATAATGGCGTTTGGGAGATATTTGTCCCAAATGGAGTACAGTTTGTTAAAGGTGTGTGTGAGAATTTTGTAGAAGGTGAGGAATCTTTAATAAATTACAGAAGTTCGAAACATTTTAACACAAGTCACTAAACTAACACAAATAACATAATGATGACTAACAAGGATTCAACATTCATTCATACAGTCTTTTCAAACCTTTTATAAGTTAGTTTTTCCAAAGACGAACGAGAAGTGAAGGTTAAACATCAAACAAACTGACAACACAACAAAAGAAACAGAAATTCTAGAAGTTATAAATTTATAATATCCTGTAAACATCTGAAACAAGAGTGTTGAATATAAGTAAAGATACTTATTAGGATAAAACAAAAATAGTGTTGTTTTTATTATAACTAATAGAAGACTAGGAATATTGTGGACGTTGTTTCTACAGTTGTCAGAGATGAACTATAATTTTAAGGAAATAAATAAATTGCGATTGTGTAAATAAATTTATAATTTTATTCGTTAAAAACTGTTGTCCAATCCAAATACGACCTAGAAAATTTTCAGTTTATTAGAATAATTTTGATTGTAGTTCATATAAGCCAAAACTTCACCACTGATTGTTTTTGTTATGCATTAAAGATTCAACATTCAGGTGAGCACTGTAGTAGAAGATAAATCCGTCTACGTAGTTTCATGTTGGATCCATAATAATTATTTGATAATATAGAGAATAGTTAGAATTGTATGAGTTGTTTGCAAATTTAGAAAGCGTGAAATCTGTTCGAGAAGGAATCTCCCTTATTTAACATTTTCGTGTAAAATACATTAGGGAAAAGGTTCCTAGTAATCAGTAAATTCAGATAGTATGTAGGTGGTATTTAATGAAGAATTCAATAAAATTTCCATCTAATGAATTTAATTTGATTAATAATTATTAAATAATATTATGAGAAGATGAAATTTCCAAATATTTTCAATAAATATGATATTTGAAATTCCTGAAGATATCTCCAAATATTTCTGTTATCGGTGATGGAAAATGATTCTATAACAAGTAAACATGGATTTTCGATGCAAGAAAATACCAAATTTTCTAATTTATGGATGACATAAAAGCAGCTTTATATCATGATATAAACAGCCTAAAGTGATGGTATATAATAGTTTTGCAGTGACCCTAATGATGAGAATCTCTACCCTAATATCGCATCCTTGAATGTTCAATATTTGTTATACTTTATACAACACTTAAGGGTACACTTTACTAAATTTACACTTGTAAATGCTTCGTTAATTGACAGATAAAGCATTGTTATCAATAGTGAAATATGAATTCATCAGTGTTTCCTGTTGATTTTTCACCATTATTGTTACAATAACCGAGTTCTTATAAGTTCAATTATATAAAAAAAAAACGGCAAATCGTTTTATTTTTCAGAAACATTCACGGGCAAAATGCGTTTTATTCGAATTCCAAGTAAACAGCTTAATTTAATATTTAAAAAATACCTAACAAATTAAAAGTGAAAGAAACTTGAGAGGGTCATTCCGTATCTTTCGAATATTGTAGAAATGGCAAAGGTTACAAAATATTTATCTCGAATTGATTTTTTATATAATGAAATGAGAATTGAAATCAATAATCAAACAATATATCTAGAATGTATTGAAAATATACGTACAACATAATGTGTTCATTTTATAAATGAAAAGGTGAGCATTGAATATTTAACTATAATAAAGTTTATTCTGTACGTTTATAGTTTCTAAATAATTTAAAAGTTATTAACAAAATCATCGTACTGATAATTAATAATGATGATGATGATGGAACTCGTTATTGCCTTGATAATCTGTAGCCTATTTCATTAAATACAATACTAAATATCTAAATAGAACGACAATTTATTAGTTAGTGCCACTGTCATTGATATATGGATAGTTTGTTGTTTAGATTAATATTTAATTAATTTTATCCAAATAGTAATGTAATTGCTTATTAAATTTTCTATTAACATAATTTTTATATAACCACATGTTCCGTCCGAGTTTATGTCGAAGCAAAGTAGAAAATATGGACATCATTTCAGTATCAATTTAAACTGAGATTGTGTTAGTCAACAGAAACTTTAAATAGAGCTATAAACGTTCCCAGAAATGTCACCATCACTAACATTTACATACTGAACAAACTAACAATTGACTTAAATACAAATATTCGTACGTTTATGTTTATTATTGATTTTAGAAATTACGTTGTTGTTACAATTGCTCCTGAATTTATTTTAATCATAGCTATACTGTCGTGTGAAACTTTAATACAATTACAAAAGTAAATAGAATACAATTCCAATTAGTGTAAAGACAATTAATAAGGTATTGGATTGTATTGTGTGTAATACACGAAGCAATTCACACAAACAGTAGGTGTTTGGTGATTTTTCTAAATTAGTTGTTTACAACAATATTACCTTTCATAAATATTGCATAACTCTCATCCTCTAATAATCGACTTATTGGAAAATAATACCAAATTGATTTTATTTAGTGGGATGTTGTAATAACAGGGATTCATAAAATAAATTTATTAGCAATCAGATTACAGCTTATGAAATAGGAAATCATATAGAGGCTTTATATAATACTAAAATACGTATTCTTATCAAATATGAAGACTTTCTAGGGTTTCGTATTTCAAAGCATTTTCAATTATCAGACACATGATCAATATAATAATGTAAATACACATATTGAAGCAACATGTTCTGGTCTTGATCTGATCCTTAATTTTTCGGATGTACTTTAGACACTCATTTATTTTTAACGTTAGATTATTCTACAGTCGAATCAATTTGAAAATACAACAAGTACTTTAAAGTTGTAACTGTTGAATTAGCTTTCAGAAATAGAGTTAATATTTATGTTTCTGATAGAGGATCGTCTTTAGTCTAACGAAGAGTCGTATTCTGAAAAAAATCGTGCGCCTGTTACAAAGAGCCAACAACTCTAAGCTAAGTATAGAAAATTTAATAAATTCTTATCCTTGTCTTCAATTAAAGGGTTCGTGTTTTCATATTTAAATATGCAGTATTTCCATCTAAAATTATTTTAAAGTGTTTTATTTATTCATAAAAGGGACAGTGTTTTCAAGGATTTGTCGAGTATAACGTAACTAAATATATTGAGATGAAAGAAAATGGCATTATCTTTATGGGATGTGTCAAGAATTGATGAAAAATTTGCCATTTGACCCTATAGGATGCTTTCTACTAGCAGCGTATTTTTCTTAATTACCTCAATTCAATATCAACAAGAAATCGGAAAGAGGAGACGGATTTTAAAGGGGCCACGACTTTATGTGTTTTTTTTTCTAGTCGTTAATAAGTAAAACTCGTAATATAGACGTGGTTGTGGATATCGGGAACAGTATGAGAAATTGCGCAAACGACAGTCCAGGATTTTGTAAACACATAAATACATCAAGCATGTAGAGATACGCGTTTATGTTCACCTCCACTCACCGTATATGCATCCAAGTGTAAAGTCGGCTTTACTGTAAATACAGAAGCTGTAAGCATTGAAAATCAAGTACGGATTTCTATGTTGTTTCATATTAAGATTACAAAGTCAAAACAACACATCATACACACAAGAGTCTATTAGTGAGTCTTGAGTATTCCATTAATTTTCAAAGAGCAACGATGGTTTTTAAGTTTGATCCACGTCTTTGGATAAAAAAGAAAATCGATTACAATCAAGGGAAGATTCTGTTCGTTCTTGCACCACTCTGAATAATAAATAAGTAAATAGATCGCAATATTCTAGTCACATTTTCAAATAGGGGCTCCTTTTTTCAAACAGTTACCGCTCGTTAAATATATTTGCCTTATCAATCGAGCACTGTTCACTATTATGTAATTTGAAAAATTAGGTAAATTCGATTAATGTTGATAAATTTCTCATGAATAACAAACTATACGTACGATGGATTTTCATATTTATTTGGCACAAGCTTTGTAAGATGATAAAAACATATTTTTTCATAAACTATCTAATTGAGATGAACATGATGTATAGTCTGTAAACTGACTAACGAGACTGTCTAACTGTCTAATGTTTCTTTCAGGCAGTGTGATCATATTTCACAATCACCATCAACTTCTTTTTGTCTAAATTCATCGAAAACTAATTTTACTATATCAATTAATAATACAAATTATCTATATTCTAATAAATTTCGGCCCAGAGAAGCCTTCAATAGTTAATGTATTTATCAAAATCTATCACATTCATGTTGTGGATATAAACTTGAAATAACTTTTCATCAGTCTATTGTCTCTGCTATTTGTATTTGAAGTTATTTTCATTTTTTATAGTGATATATCATTTTATGAACTGCTATTGAAACTGTGCATGTTCTATGACGATAGTTACTGGTATTGAATAAGGTCGGAGGTTCAATAAATATTTCAAATACGACATAGAAACTTACAATCAGAGTTAACTAAAAATGCATTTATTTGACAGATTTATTTTACTTTATTTAGTTTCGAATGAATTTAACATTTTTTCTGTAAATCACTGTTTACTAATCATGTAAAACAATTGGAAGTCTATTTTCTTTTATATTATTCTTTTATACTGAAGTTCGTAAAACCCTAAGTAAAAAATTCTTGACAATGTTTTTAACAGAATTTTTAACATAGACCATTTACATATTGCATATTATTGCGGAAAAAGAGGATTTTTTTTATTCCGTTGAATATCTTCATCGTATGAACTCAGTTTTGTGAAATATTAAACGTTGAATAGAGTGTCACATGGGACATATTTGAACTATACCAGGTAATCTTGAAAATACACAGAAAAAATCGTCTTGTAGATTTTTCTATGGGAAATTTTGCCATTCGTATTTTGTCCTTTAGATTATTAAATAAATTGTAATTTTAATTAAACCAGCTCTGTAGAAATTTTAAAATTTTATTATTACAAATTTTGTTAAAATATTAGAATACTTACGGTTATTAGAGCTAAATTGGTGCAGATCATTTTCATGTACATTGCGGTTGGTATTATTATATCAAGCATATTTTAAAGACGCCTCTAAAGTACCGGTTGGTTTTGTCAATTTTGGTTCCAAAAATGAACATAAAGAATTCTGAAGATTCTCATATTTTGTTGAAGGGAGCCGGTGAATTATATTTCTACAATATGAACAAGAATATTCAGGCAAGTCGAAGAAGTTATGAGTGTCTTTCAAATTCCTGTCGAATATTTTGGACAAAATAATTGACGAAAGGGGGATAAATCGATATATATATATATGTGGGTGAAAGAACGTAATATAAAAAAGCCTGTCATACCTATAAACAAATTAAATTCAAACTTTAGTAAGAGTAGTAGTAAATTTAAAGTTTCCGACAGTTTTAAAAGTGTCGACAGGATTACATACAATTCTGCAATGTAAATCTTTCAGACTGAAATCCTTGAAGCTAAAAGGTATATTAGTTATAACTTTTTCAACACTAAAAAATAACTCTCGACCACATGAAATATTCATACTTTAACAAAAGATAGTGGCTATAAACATAAAGTAAATTTTCTTGATTTATAATTTTCAGTGATAACGAATATTCTTTCATTAACGTCGAATTTTCCTTTAACGTTTTCCTGTGTTGACAATTCTAAATTAATTTCATCAAAAACATAATATACGTCACGGTTTGTTTAATGAATATCTTCAAACTAATTTAAAGTACTTTTAATATGGAAATATTTCCATTCAAATTCTATGTGTTTTTTTGCGTACTTTATGTGTAAGTTCATTTCAACCAGTGAATGATGAAATGTTGAGTGTCGTCCGCTATTACATTTTAACATGCCCGGACTTCATCATTCGTCAAATGTATCAGTTTTTTTTTATTTGTCAAATGTGTTAACTGTATCTAAAATTTTGTATTTGTTCAATTGTAAAAATTTGCAATAGATGAAATCAACTCGTTTATTATAATCCATTGTTCTGTAAGTGTTGTATTGCAAACAGATATGGTATAGTTTGATATAAACTGTCTAGTTTACAACAGTTTCGTTTCACTTGTGAAAATTGTTCGATCGTTTATAGTACATTTGAACTTTGATATAGGTCTTTTGTAAAGTTTGTTCAATGTAAATTATTGTACAACAAAGTGGATGTGCCATCGTTATGTCCAATAACCTCCCATATCTAACGAACGACTCATTATCAAAACTGACTACCTTCAACTCTTTCATTCTTTTTTATTCAAACAAAAATAAAAAGTAGATAGAGGGTTCATATGAC
This sequence comes from Mylabris sibirica, assembly GCA_039776855.1. Lineage (NCBI taxonomy): Eukaryota > Metazoa > Arthropoda > Insecta > Coleoptera > Meloidae > Mylabris > Mylabris sibirica. Next base: position 7,229,676 of record CM077845.1, on the reverse strand, counting down.
AGAGTGGATGGAATTATAAAAATTTTAAACCTATTTGTACTTTGTAGATTTTATTAAAACGAAAATCTCCTCTATACGGTTAGGATAGACAAAGAGATTTCCATTTCTAGACACAACCATTTCTAAGTTCGACGATAAAATCCACTTTATAAATCCAATAATTACTCGAGCAACATTTTGAATTTATTCAACTTTACCCCGATAGAAAACAAAAAAAAGGTTGTATAGTTTTCAATAAACTTTCATAGAGTTTCTAGTTTTATTTCAAACATTCATAAGTGGCATTGGCAATATAATTTTCTTGAATCATCCAGTAATTTTCTACGTTTTTGTTCTTTTACTTGATATGTTGTTATAGTTGAGAAATCAACAAGATTTTAGTACAAATATTATAACCCGAATCTTATTTTTGATGTTATGGCTATAAAGCATTGATATTATATTCGTGATGAATGAATTGAAGCAGAGATATTGCTCATAATTCATGTGACACGTAAACCAGTCCCTCTTTTCGTGTGCTTTTGTCATCTTTTGATATTTTCCATCATCTCAATCAGTTTTGATCGATATCGGAGTACGATAATCGAAATAATTAATTAAAAATAAATAATACGTTATAGTGTCCTAATTTTATAGGTAGTATTGGAAATTTGATTTTTCCACAATTTTATTTGATAAATATAGACACTTTACCTTTTCAATTAAAACCAAAATTTATGCAGCTAGAGCAAAAAAAGAGTGAGTTTATTTTAAGAATCGGACAAATATTTATAGAAACTTGCATATTATTTATTATTTATCTTATGCAATAAAAATAAATAAACTCACTACTGGTGAATTTTAAGTCTTGAAAACATTGTGAATACTCTGTGGATTCTCTGTTCACTTATTACATACACAATTTTCACATTAAAATATTTCTAAATACAAACAAAAATAAAGTCCTGATAGAATATAAATATGAAACATTTGTTTGCAAAAATAATGTTTTTTTATTGTTATTCGCGAATGACAATTACCGTAATTTTTGTTATAATTTTTGCTCGTTGACTATTTATGATATTTCACACGTACGATATAAACAGAAAATTAGAATAAGCAGAAATGTAGAAAGAGAATTAGAATAGGTTTTTATCTAGAAAATCATAAATACTGAAGATGAATAAGGTATACTCTTTCCCTAGTTGATGACTGATAAATAGACCGCAAACGTATATGGAAATCTGAAAACGTTCATTCTTTCTAAAGCAATATTTATGTATTTGTATTTACATTCGTAATATGAAAATTGTACATATACGAACAGAAAGATTACCGTAATGCTTCTTAATTTTATGTGTTTTTTGATGAGTAAAGAAATCAAATTTATTAGGTAGAACTTATTTCCAATAGTTGCAGCACTCAACTTAAAGTTTAGATCACAACCCTTACACAGACAAAAGGTTCAAGAGCAAATTTCACATAAAGAGGTCGGAGACATGAAACTAATGCCTTTACAGTACAGCAGTAGCGTACAAAAAGATTAAATATATAACATTGTATAGCACTAGACAAGTACAAATGCGATGAACAACATTAACGCTTTTTTAATTCATCACTTTAAATCATGCTTGCACCTGAGTCTTTAGTAGGATTTACTAGGAAAATATGTTAAAGAGACAAAGCTAGTCAAGTAAGTTATTAGTTGATTGAATTGTGAAATCACGTTTTATTGATAATGTTTAGTCTTCAAATTAGCAATTTTACCGGTTCGTTGAACACAGAATAATACATTGTACATGCCTTTTAAAATTTTTAACGATTTCGCTGGATATTGCCTAGAATTATTATTTTCATAGATAATGACAAATAGAATTCATTAACTTAATTTAATAACAATTTGGACTTAGTTAAATTTGGCGATAAAATAAACTCCTGTTTACTTACATGGTTAAGATAAATTGTAATGTTGTCTTTAAATATATCAATACTATTTCAACCGTTTATCCAGAATGCCTGGACAATTTGTCGATTGTTAGTTGTAGTCAATTTACAAATAAAAAATCTCCAAAGGCAGCAAGTACCTTATATAGCGAATTTTTTATGTATCTACATACTGAAATATTAATTGCAAAACATTCTTATGATACTGACAATTAATATATTTTAATAACATTGAATCAACTAATAAATTCATTTCCCGTAATACGTTTAATCAAGGCCTGCTTGATTTTTTCAAGCGAAATTCTCTAGCAGGCCTTGCGTCTAATATTAACTGTCAAAATTAGTTGCCCTGTGCGATATTCAATTTTTTTTCTAATATCAATTGTCAGAACACATAGCCATCTTAGATACGTGATTTTACTGCTTATACTCAAAAAAGAGATTTTTGCATTTTTCTTGCGATCCAATGAACCGATTTTGATGATTTTTTTTCTGGGTCATAGAGGATCGACGACTCTACTGTTATTTTAATTTTCATCAAAATCTAAGCAAATTTAACATTGAAAATGATTTTTTTTAACATTTCTTCAGCTCTTATTCCAAAAGTGTTGGCCCTACCAGTCTGGTCAACGAACTCATCCAAGCTATCCCAAAGACCGATTTTTGTACCAAGTTTCATTAAGATTGGTGTATTTTTACGGCAGTTATCGTGGGTATACATATACATATACATATATATATATATATAAATTTTAACGAACGGTGGATATGGGTTCCTGAGGTCCCAAAACGAACTTCTGTGCAAAAATTTTTCGGAAATTCAAAAGTGAGGATCTCGTCATTAGCTAATTTTATTTAAAAAATTCGCTAAAAGAATAAAACGAAAAACAACCGAACTTATATGGGGGAATATCAATTTAGAGGCAAGTACTGAACGTGCCAAAATAAAATCAACAGCATTTAAATCGTTTCAAACGTAATATCATCGAACAATGAAATGTAAAGTATTTAAGATCAACGGATTTTACCAAAGAATGTTTGTTATTAAAAAATGATTAATAGATTAAGTTGATTTATAAATATAATATGTGCCTATTAGGTGCTTTAAACTTCTCCAAGAACTTTGATATTATAGTAAATGAACTTTACGTCAGCTAAATCTGAATAGTTAAATTCAACCATTAAACTCAAAATGTGGCATATCTTGTAATCATTCATAAAATACACGTAATAGTATTTCTTGGGCTCAAACTTTAAACTTCTATTCATTTCAATTTATTGACTAATGATAAAATGTAAAATTGAATTTGTATTGAATAGAATAAAAAAAAAAAACAACTATATGAACGTGCACGGAAATTTCATCGCCTTTTTCCTTCTCTTTGGCTTGTGGCTTATCTTTTAGGACATCTTCTGAATAATATATATTAAGTAAAGTTGGTGTGAGTGTTACGCATCACGGATCGAATGAGTGTACAAATTTGCTGTCTAGATTTTTCTTCTTTTCTCTCGTAGAAAGAGAATAAAAATTTTTTCCATTTTGAAAGGTGAAAGTACAAAATTTGCGATTCTCGCTGTTACAAACACCTGGATTTTATCGTTACATTAACTTTTATCAAACCATTAATCAACTCATCTGTTCTTTTGACGGAAAAAATACATTTTTCGGTTGAAAATTTCACAAATCAATTGATTTAATAAATTAAATAATACGGAAAAATCGACTGAGAGACGAATACACTACTGAGATATTCGGCTGGATATTGAATTTCTTATAAAATTTTCCTTCAATTGTGTTTGCTGTTTCACGAAAGTATATTTTGTTTGCTGTCAAAATTGCGTTTTTTAAGCGGATAAAAGTAAACCTTTTAATCGCTTAAATATAAGATAAAGATAATTGATAATAGATTTATGATTGAATAGTAATTCCAAAACTAAAAATATTAAAAAATAATAATTGTGATAAGTAGAAATGTGTGGCAAGTGAGCGGCCTAAATTATAATCCATCTTGCTAGATCAACAGAGCGGATATAATGAAATTTCAATCAATACCTGTATTGAAAGTTTTAATCAACCGTATATTGTGCAACCAGATTGCCAATTCTGGTGTCACTACTGTTTGAATAATTGTCGGATTTGCTTATTTTCCAGATAAGAAAACAGTTGATGTAACTCATTTTTCGCATCCGTATGGTTGTTAGAAACTTCAAAGGTATTTCTTTCACCGTACGCATCTTATATTTAGATAAAAATAGTGAACAAAAGCATCTACAGAGCATTACTTTTTTTTAAAGAAAAAGACGATACTATAAAGTAACTTAATGAAAAAGATATTTTCATAACCCAACTGTTCTGCTACCCTTGAGACGTTTACAAAATCAACAAAGGTTTCATTTGTAGATATTATCAACACAATGTTATGGACTATGGTACGCGTGTTAAATCTACAGCATAACTTTAAAGCAAAAAAACAACACCTTGGATAATGTGAAAACCAATATCCAGACTTGAAGTTTAGGTAGCTCTAAATAAACAATTCGCATATTTACTATTTAATAGAAGCAAGTCTAGACAGATTTCGTTTCCAAAGGCGATCGAAATGTGCACTTTTATTATGATTTATGCGCTTCAATAGTGAACTAGAAAGAAATTCTACTCATATGCAATAACAGTTATTTGAATAATTTCAAGAGTAAAATGAAGACATAGACTTGCACACGAATGTTGTTTTATACATGCATAGGTATGTGGAATTTTTGTTCGATAACTGTAGAAAAATATACGTAGAAAAATATATGACGAGTCATAACTCGTGATATTACATTGGTGATTTTAATATTGTATTGTTCGTAACTATTTTTGCAAATCTAAATTTTGATATTTCTGCATTGTTGGCGCCGAGCAAAAAAAACACTTATCAAACAAAAATCATCAACATTTTCAATTTTATTTTGTTTTCCCCATGAAATGATTCATATTTGTCAATATGTGTTTGTTTTGTAGGCAGAATAGATGTGAAGCTAATGAAGTGCAAATATCGCAAAAAGTTTCTAGCTAGTTTTGAAATGTGTAAACTAGAATAACTGAAATTTCATGTTTAATTTATAATCCTCTATTTTAGATTCAAATTGAAATAAAATTGTACTTTTCTTTAAAAACTCAAATTTGATTACAAATCTTCTAGATTTATAACTGTAAATACTCAAATATTACCAGTATAAAACAATGCGACACTTCCACAATTCACTGCTGAATTACAAAATTAATAACAGTCAACTTTTATTTTAAGGAACACACGAGTATTGTAACGTTTTTATCAAAATAAAACCGGTGATCCTATTTTATACGACGAAAGACATCGTTTTATTAGCATAGCATCTTATTTTCTCGTGTATGCATTATTGAAAAATACGTAAATTCGAATATGTTATCTCACCATCGATGAAGAAGCCTTGTAATTTCGTTCAATTGAGTACAATTGCATGTATCTAATATGACTAACATCAAGGAACACGTAAATAGAATTTCAATAAGAACGACTGTACAAAAAAGCCTCCCATATAAAGAAGAATTTCATCAAATTACTAAACGATGCGACAGAAAAAGGTCTTATTTTTATTTTATGTATATAAACAATAAAAATTTAATTATTTAAGTAATTAATTGGTTAGTAACAAAATTAATATTTACATACTTGTTGTCTTTATTGTAATATAAACACAGATGTTCTACTGCTTGATAAGAATTCATAGAATACAACATGAATATAAACGAGATATGCCCCTCAGGAGTTATAGAGAGCTAAAGTTTCTTATTATTTCTTTTAGACTCCATGGTTATTATCAGATTTTATTATTTTTCCGAGATTATTTGTAATAAATAACGAGGTTTTCATTACGAAACTTCCAAGTTTCTATTTGTAAGATTTTACTTATTGGTTCTAGAACTGGCGTGCCTTTCGTTAATGGCATTGATTTATTTTCCATTTCACACTAATTTTCATAAATAAATATAGTTTTTGCACGCTTGATAAATTTATGGGTTTTAGCCGACTACTACGAATTCGATGGGCATCAAGAGTGTGAGCTTTGGACAATAATAGGTGACTCAAGAATGCAGTTTCAACCTGCTAATACCCTTTAAAACTATTAAAAAGAGCAATATTATAAGGTGTCTAGTATTTAGATATTTGTGTAACTGATTGTAATAATAAGTATATCTACACGGAGAAAAAAGAATGGTAATATTCACCATTGTAACATGGTATTCAGTCCTATGTTGAATTAAAATCGTGAATCTTACTATGTGAAAATAGATTTCACAACCATTTTTATGGTAATGATTACCATGTTACATTGTAATAAGAAAAATGGTGAGCATTGCTACTCTACATGGGAATAAAACCAATGTAACATGGTACTGATTCCTATGGTACATAGCTGTCATTCCAATTCCAGTCAAATTGCGCGCGACGCGCGTTTAGGCTACCCGGCACTAGCTCCAATGTAACATGGTAATCATTGCTATGTTAGCATAGCCGACGTTACCATTTGAAATTGGGGGAATTACTTTGTCAAGTAATTCTTGGCATTTAAAAATGTCGGATACCATTTAACATGGTAATCATTCCCATGTTACCATAGTCAATATTACGATTCTTTTTTCTCCGTGTATATAATTTGTGGTATTTTATTATGTATTTAGTTAGTATGTTTATCTTTCATACTTGTTTTGAAAACATGACACATTTGTGATGAAGTAAACATCGAAATAAGAGTTCTAACGTCAAATCCGGTTGGTAAATAAAGTTTAAATATTCCGAAAAGTCTATTTTGCTTATAATAACAGAGCACTGTACGGTTTATTGGTCGGGAATTATTTATTATCTACTTGCTGTTATCCAAGCTTAAGTTAAGATAAGTAACACCAGAACAGAATTGAACATTTTAATTTGTAGTTTCAAATTTTCATGTTTATCATAAATTAAATATGAATGTAGATTTTTCTTGAAATTGTGCCTATAACTTTACAGCTTCACACGGAGAAAAAAGAATCGTAATATTGACTATGGTAACATGGGAATGATTACCATGTTAAATGGTATCCGACATTTTTAAATGCCAAGAATTACTTGACAAAGTAATTCCCCCAATTTCAAATGGTAACGTCGGCTATGCTAACATAGCAATGATTGACTGGAATTGGAATGACAGCTATGTACCATAGGAATCAGTACCATGTTACATTGGTTTTATTCCCATGTAGAGTAGCAATGCTTACCATTTTTCTTATTACAATGTAACATGGTAATCATTACCATAAAAATGGTTGTGAAATCTATTTTCACATAGTAAGATTCACGATTTTAATTCAACATAGGACTGAATACCATGTTACAATGGTGAATATTACCATTCTTTTTTCTCCGTGCATAGTGAAGTTGTAGAGGTGGTTCCAATAAATTTGACTGTTTTAGAAATTACTTACCAATCAAATTCGGTATCCTAAAGTACGATTTTTACTGAATTCTTATTTATATCATGTAGTTAATGCAGTGTTTCGTGTTATGATGTGTTATAGGCAAAGCGCTGAGCCATTTCTATTTTTATACATCTTCGATAAGTCAACTCGTTAATCATGCACGTCGAAAAATATCAAATATCTAAGAAATGGAACGATTATTGAGCCGGTAAAAGTTTTTTAATATAAAACACACGTTTCTTAGCTCCGTTTCAAAGGTACTGTGAAGAAATCACATTCGGTGTTACATAGAATCTATGAAAGTCCCTTTAAAACCGTTTACTATAGCCTACCATAACTTTTTCCCTCAGGAAGCCAATAAAATTCATTCTTGTTTAGCTGACAACCTGAAAATTCACCCTCATGTATTACAACAATCCACATTAACATGTTACGATATAAAGCATTACAATGCAAGTGTAATACCATAGAGAAATGATTTTGTTGCAAACGGAAAATCAGGACAATTGTATTGTAAAAGCTTCCTGTTAATAAATCTATGCTGGGTCAAATAGCATACCATATGCTTCTCGATGTTTTTTATTGTTTCTTTAAAAAAAAAAAAAACGATGGTGAAAGTAAATAATTGCAGTATTTCCTGTTTTTGTGATTTCCTGCTAGAGGCAGTGATAAAAACAATGGATTTTGCTGTTGAAAAGTGTATTTTTTATTTAGTGTTTCTTCTAAAACTCTGTTCCATGTATCTTATACATATATGTGTATGTGTGTATGTCGTGTATAAAACAATTAATTCTTGAAAATATCGCAGTAATGTTCTAATCAAGCAAATGGTTAAAGTTATTTTTAACCATTTCTCTAATTTGGTTGCAATTTGTCAAGTTGCCGCTTTCTTTCTGTGTATGTGTGTATACATATGCGCGCGTGTGTTGGATCATTTAAAGCCCTTCAAGCCTTTCAAGCAGATTAAATCAATTGTTCTACTACACGTACAATTTCCTTCAATTTTATTTTGAACGTTTTTTACGAATTTTCAAGACCAAGTTTTGAGTACTTGATGTATTTGAACATGTGCAGTCTAATTTTATTGTTGAAACCTTTTTGAAATATTTTGCACGAAATCTGTGTGCGAGTTTCTTAAAACGAAATCAGTATAGCATATATCGATTTTTCGTTGTTTCTATCATAACTTTGTAAGAGTATGAAATAGAAACTTTGATGAAATACAAATAACTAAAATAATTAAAGTAGTGAATTGTAAACGCTCTGTCCCGGCGCATCCACCATTTCTACATTTATTAATTTTAAAACAGAAAAGTGGTGTTTTTTTATGTAATACTTATGTGCTATGAAGTTTTATATTAAAAGTTTTTGTTTCTTCTTTGTTTAACAATAACTTCTAGGCTTTATTACAGAGTAAACACGTTCTTATTATTTAAATCCACAATTTATATAGAAAATATAGAACGGAACGGGAAAATTAATTTCAAAGATACATTTGAGTTGAAATTCAGTATAAGATAAAATATGCATCTTATATAATGTTCACGTCAAACAAACAAAACGAATCGACTGCAATGCGATTTGTTTTATTCTCTTGATGTTAAAACGTTTAATTTTTGTTCTAGAAGTCTTTCAGATTTTCTTGAAAATTTATTTTCAGTTTTCTTGTAAATAGAGAGAAGCAGAACTACCTTGATGATTGTGCATTGATGTATTGTTAGGATGTTGAAACCGGTTTAGTAATGTCTTTTTCTTTGTTGTTTTTTTTTTTTAAAAAAAAGAAAGAATTGTGTTTACGTTTTATCATAATTTATAAGAAGTTAATCAATTTTGTAATTATGTACTGCTATAAGGAATCCATAATTTACCCTTCAAATTTATTCAATAATAAGCAATTATTCAACACACTTTTCAAACTAAACAAGCACATTAAAATAGTAAGCCCATTTAATTCAGAACAAAACAAGATTTTCCTGTACCGGTTGGTCCGGTTGTTGTTTTAACTGAACGTTAATTGTTATAGAAGAGATCCTACTTTGACTATGATCTAATTTTACAAATCTATTTACCCTTTTGAATAAATTCGTTGTCACAGTGTCTAAATTCCTGTTTCAACAATAAGCAAGGAAGTTAACTAAGAATAGATACAACAATTTCGCTGATATCTTAAATTAAGATTAAGATATTTTGACAATTGCGATAAGATTTTTATTCAAAACAATTTCAAGTATTTAAGTTAATTATAGAATTTCAGGTATGGTAGAATTCAACGTAAATTACCTAAATTATACATGTTCAAGTTTGATGCTTAAGTGGTGTATTCTAATAACGTACAGCTTCCGAATCAATCACTTATCTTCCGTGACTTGCTTGATTATAGGGATGTAGAGCCAAAACATTAACCCTCAGACGACCGGGCGAAGTCGAGATAAAATCGCTCTAACAACACACGATAGTGAGCGGACATTTATTCACAATTAGTTCACGCTGAAACGTAACAATACCAATAATTGTGGACCATTCTAAAAATCGATTCGATTTCTTAATTTGAACCTAGCGTTCAAATTAAGAAATTGTAAAGTGAAGTAATATCAAAATTTTAGAAAATTCAACAAATTAAAGTTCTTTATGAACGAAATTTGTTTTTAACTAATTTAGATAATTTGTTTCAAAAATATTATTCTCATCAGATCGCTGTTGAATTTATGATTTTAATTTTGTTTTATTTACAATAAATTATTTGTTGTATGGGAAACAATTTGGTTTTAACAGATGACCGCTTTGAATCACATTACAAAATTTTTGTTGAACTCACGGTACATTTCGAACTGTACATGTAAAAATCGAAATAAGCTTGCTTTTCCGCTAAATTGAATTTAACTGTATAATACGGCTATTTTGGGTTTTCCTATCTTTAAAATGAAGGGGATTTAAGATATCGAAATTGGTAGCGCCTCCACCAATTCTACAAATTTAAAATGTAATACTTGCTTATATGTATGTATTTGCTTATTTACTATATTTTATGATAAAATCAATAGTTTTTTTTGATCAAAGGTCAGATAAGATTGATTTAAATAATCAATTGAAACTATATGATATTGATGGTAATATATTCAGTTAAACTATGTGCCAGAATGCAATTTCCTGCATCAAACAACTTATATATTTACGTAAAGAATTTTCCAACTTTCCTGTACAATTTTGATGAAAATTCTTGATAGTTGAACAAAATTATAGCTACGATTTATTTACATGGCAAATGTAATCGAGATTGAAAATTAGAAAACAACAATCTCCACATATTCATTATACATATACCGAATGAAATCAACATTTACTTAATAATAACGTGCTCTAAATAGTTATTTCAAATTAGTTCTATTGAGGAAAACAACTTTAATAAGTGGGTCGATAGACTGTCGAGTGCCAATCAAATATAGGACCTACAACTGTTACATAAATTGAAACAAATACAAATAAACAAAATTTGAAAATCAGCAGTGTTTAAAATGTATATTTATCAATATTATCAATTTTCTAACACGATTTATATTTATCTAAATGTAAGTTCTAAAACTATTTGTGATTTAACTTTATAATTCTTCACTCGATAAGTTACAGTAAGCGAAGATTACAGAGTGCGAGATTTGTACATATCGTATAAGGGCAAATTTAGGCTCGATATAGATGTTTTCAGAGAGGCCGAAGGAAAACTGTTACTACCCGGTTATAGCAATGTGACCAAATCAGCAGAAATGTTAACACAGACTTGTGATGTCACTGTTGATATCTTTTTTGGTGGATTTTACAGATTTATTAGAACTTGACAAATCGGCTTGCAGTATGCGGGTTGGCATTGACAGATTCGATTTTTAAATATTTGTATAAATAAATAAAAAGACAGTTCAAAGGTGAAGTTGTACAATAAAATTGAAAAATTGCTAAAAATATCTTGAGTAAACAGTATTTCAGAACAATTCAATCAACGCTATTCAATCAATGTTATTTGTTAACGTATTTTGTATCGATATGGTGGTATTCTAAAGGAAGTTGCCAGAAATCGAGTGTGATTCAATATCCATGTGTGCCAATAAATCTATCTCGAATTCTTGCATCCTCACGTTTCTGTTTTTGTGCGTTGAATTGCGTGCAAACAAAAGTACGGATGTCGGAAGGAGGCTGAACGTTCCATTGCGTACGTACACCGAAAACAGCGGATTCCTCGCTACGTCTATACATTTAGAATATGTCTTTGTTTATTAAAATGTTTCGGGGTATCCCGTGGTTATAAATATACATTACTAAATCTATGTAAAATCAAATTTATGTGCTACCCAAAAATATGTAAAAAGTGTAAGAGCTATCACGTAGGTTTTTGTTTATTGTTCAACTTCCTGATATCATGCCGTGAAGATAGATAACTAAATATATCCTCTTATTTCTCGAGTACTGAATATGAGCTATTGCCGAAATTGACGCCATAATTTTCAAACTAAGCTGTAATAAACAAAGTAATATTTATAATATAAGCGAGAACTTTAAAAATTGTCGAATTGTTTTACGCAAATAAGCGTTGAAATTCTAATAATTCTAAACTATCGTAACTTTTGGTGTGCAATTAATAAAAAGTATTGAGCAATGAAATTTGTACTACAATCCATTCTACCATGTATTTATTTTGGTAGTTAATCTACGTAGTAAATACAGTCACTAATTATTTATTGAATTATTTGCAGCTCTTGAGCGATGTTTGCTCATAATCAAGGACATCTTCCTGAGCTTCCTCATCGAATCTCTTAATTAACGTTTCAGTTGAATTAATTGGATTGCAACAATTAGTTGTGCTAATATAAATTTTTCATTTATCTACATATTCCATCGAGTATCGAATAAATTGATTAATTAGATTTTTAATGAGTTTTTAAAAAAAAATTAGATTAAATGAAAAGTTCTTGCTACAGAATTATTTGTGGGTGGATGAATAATAACATGTCAGAAATAACAAACAAACAGAGGTGGGAAAAATAATACATCACCTGACAAGAACAAACATATTCTACAAAAGCTTATTTAATCCAGCATCACTGTTAATAAAATATGTTTTATTTATAACAACAAAACTATAACGAAAATTGTTTTTTCCTATTTTGAGTTGGAAATAAACCTGTTTTGACATAAAAATAGTGTCGGAATGAGATATCTCCTAACTACTTTGAGTGTGGAATTATCCAGGATTTTTTTCTTCGAAATTGATAGTTGAACGCTTCTCACTTAAATTCATATGATAGCCGTCAAACTGCGTTAAAGAAATTATTTAATAATTTTCAATTCAAATTGTTGGTAATGCTTTTATTTACTATTTTACTTGCAATAAAAAAACATAAGGCAACGTCATCAGCCTTTATTTTTTAACTACAAAGTAAATTTTTAAGTGGTAAAAAGAAAAATAAGTGGCAAGTAGAAATTCGTCAAAAATAGCATAAAAGAGCTCGTTTTACAAGTCAATTCCTGCGTTCGACCATTAAAAAGCTTGTGCTAGGAGGCTCTTTTTTTAAACTTAGTCTTGTATAGAAATTGTCGACTTATCAAACTCGTTTCCTAATGTACTATTGTTATATTTTTTAAACAAAAAAAAGGAAAATTTGTTGTTTTATGTAAGAAATCTAGCTCTTATTTATGCAGTCGATTTCACGCAACCAAATCCTGGAAGGAAATTCTCCATTTTGATTTAGCTTGGCTATTTAATCTAAATTACAATAGAATGCTACTAAATAAAAGAGGGAAAGAAAAAAGTACCACAATAACAATATATGTATACGAAGGAAACTTTAATTTATGGCCAAAATGCATACGAAATTAAGCCCAAGCAAGAAAATTTTCTTTAAATGAAAAAATTCATTCTTAATGATTCAGAAGGTAGAAAGGTTAGTTGGTGTTAAATTAACTATAGAAATAGATTAAGTGTGACCAGGAAACACATAGAATATTCATTAAATTTTGGTTTACTTACTTGAAATATAAATGAGATATTTTTGTTTCTATAAATAATAATTTTGTGTTTTACGATTATGTTCAAAAACTTATACAAACCGTAATATGAGAGAGACACTGCTATTTCAGCAGATGTTTTCTACCAAATAAGTTCGAATAAATTAATGAAATTATATTACATACAAGTATGGTGTTTGTAGATATTCTGCACGTAATTGTACTGCAATCGACAAAAAAAATGTTTAGATATCTGGGTAACATTAGAAAAGGTGTTTGAATACATAGGCAATCGTTAACGTTCAGAATATCAACAGATGGAATCTAAATGATGTTGTAAATATATCGAAACATATGGGAAACGATTCGGAAGCAGAAAAAGTTGGTATTTTTCTGATAACTAAACAAAAAAAAAAAGAAATTGTTCAATTTTATTCGGTAACTATTCAATTATTTTTTTTTATCCCTAAAAGCCCTATTAAGAATTTTATTGTAGAGCTCGCTTTAGAAATAAATCTAAAGAAAAAAATAATTAATTACATTGTAATGATTAGCATAAAAATAATGCTCAACTTCTGAATATTGCAGTGAAAGAAAATTTCCATGTTGTATATAAGCAGTATTGTCATTTTATACAGAAAAAAACGTTCATAAGAAGCCTAATTATTGGATTAGGGTTATTGTTATTTTAATGTTTTGGTGGTTCTGGAACTCTTAACGTTTCTTTTGGATACTGGAGATTATTGTGAATAATTTATTGTTATAATTAAATGCAAAATAAAAATGACTTAATAATAATAATAAGATACAAAAGTGAGCTAGATATGTACAAAAAAGTGACGTAAAAGACTTAAAAATGTGTATAAATAGAATGTTGAATACGATCGTTGTTATTCTGAACTTGTCTATAAAATGATGTCGACAATGCACTTCGTTTTCAGCTTCCAAATTTTCAAATACTTTACTTTTGTTATAGGTTACAACACTTACACGTACAATGAGACATCACATACTGAAAGAGAAACTGATGAGATCTTGGCTGTTAGATACGAAGATGGTAAATGGTCTAAACCATATTATGACTGTGGTGGTGGCAACATCTGGATGCTTACTTATACTGTTCCATTTTTCGGATTCCAAAACAACACGTATTTTTTCAAGTAAGTAACATTTTTAATTAAGGTTAAGTTATAGTTTTTATGTATGACAAATGGCGATAATCATACAACTTTGACGCTTCTAATAGATTTACCATTTGAAACCAATCAAAGCAGGAGCATTATTCGCTTATGTTGATTGTTCTAATCCATTAAATAAATCCTTATCACTCATATGTTATGCATACAGTCGAATCTTCTCTCTAAATTGAACCATTCAATTAATTATAATTAGAAACTTGTTGGTTTCTCTAACATCAAGACGATTTAATTCTTTTAATATCCGATTTAAATTGCTTGAAAAATATTTAAATATTGAAATTTCAACGTAATTTACATGTATCAATTTAATAATAATAATAATAATAATAATAATAAGAAATAGTTCAAAAGTGAACTTAAATGAAATTTTCGTAATTTAGTCAAAAAACATTTAATGGAAATTTCAAGCTGTTTTTTAAGTGAACCGCAAACAATGTGTGGGCTGATTAAGCATTCATCTTAATCTGGAAAGAATAGCATTTTCACAATTCTTCAGACAGACAAAAATAACAGACTACTTTGGTTAACCTAATTAATTTCCGTTTTTCTTTTTACTGTTTCTGTTGAAAATAGAAGCACGCAAAATTGTTTATTATAATCTATATCAACTCGCTGATATTTAATCTAATTGTAAGTATACATTTTACACATTAATGTTCATAAATAGGTAGGTAATATGTCAATGAAATCGTGTAAATGGACTAATTTTGAATCTTGATCAACATTTTTCTACCTTATACATATTTGAAAAGAAGGTCTGCTTATATTGATCTTTAATATATTTACGCAGAAAATAGCATAGAGTCTAGAATACTGGCTAGCTTATTGTGTTCTTTTTTCGGGCTTAAACTTCTACATTATAGAATTCACGTTGAAAAATATCCTGTTGAAAAGAGCGAATTTAATTGGTAGAATTTCTGAATTTGTTGTGTTAATTAAATTCTCGGCAACCGCATAACACTTAATTTGGTATAATTTTGTTTATCTTTCAGTACTTATATTTGCAGTTAAATTTAAGCTTACTATTAGAACAAAAAAATTATTTATTTAAATTTAAGTATGCATAACATATTTCAATATAAAAAAAATTCTTCTAAATTGTGTTATAATTTAACACTAATTAATTATTAATTAAAGATTATTTTATGCGAAAATATCAGCATGAATAATGTTGAATAGATTCAAATTTATTCAGTTGAAATTATTTATATAGTTCTGTACTATGGAATTTTATTAATTTTCAAATTGAAGTGAAGTTGTTTTCAACATCAATTGCAGTTTTACGTAAATTTATTCAGTTGAACATTTCACGATAATGATTTTAAATTAAATTATAGTGCAGCATTTAAATATTTGTATAGATGATTAAGCTATCAGCTTAGTTCATTCAATATCTTTACAGTACAGATCTTAATTGATAGTTAAACGTGTTTATTTTTAATGTCAGAACTACAACTCCCATTAATAATTAACATTTAGTTACCTTTTGTATTCCAAAAATAATCGTTGTTTTCTCTTCTTTTTTTGTAAGCATATAAAACATCTAGAAACAAGAGAACTAATTTAGGTAAAATAATATTAAAATAGCATTAGTATATAAATATTTAGAAGAATCTAATCAGTATACCTTTAAAAAAATTCCCAAGTTTTCATATTCTTTATTAATTTATTAATTGTAATTGAAATGAACAGATTAAGCATTTCTTGTTGAAAGTGAAATGTATGGTATTTAGGAATTTATAAAATATCTTACCTGAAGTTCGATGTATCATAGGTATGTAGGATTGCTTTCAGTTATCGTACTCTGTCTGAATTCCTAGAAATTAAAGAAAATAATCACAAGTACGTCTTCTTTTATTGATTCTTTTTCTTTGGAGTTTCGTAACATCTACTACAGGAGTCTTTTTTATTATTTTCTAAGTTCACCAAGATTACATCTACTATTATAAGCCCTAAATTTTAAAGTACAATTCTATACTTACAATTAAATAAATATGTATAAGGATAGCTCTTAAACCAATAAATAATTAAAAATATTAATCCCTTTCTGTGTGTATCAAACACAAATTATGGTGTAGGTAAAATTGGTCACAAAATGTGCAAAAGGGTTAAGTAATGCTTATTTAAGTAAGAAATCTTGAGATAATTCAGCTTTCAGATAAAAAATTAGGGATGAATGTAAATGAAACAACTTACCTTAATTCCATTTTCGTATACGTTTCTGCAATTAAAACATACAAATATTTAGTTAAGACTTGATTAAGTAAATTAAAAAGTCAAACAATGATATTGTTCCAGCTACTTTTCCAGATAAAGACAATTTTTTAAACATCTAAAAACTTTACAATCATACAAATTAAATGCTAAATGTTATCGAAAGGAAAATACATTTTTACTGTTAAATAAAAGATAATAAATATTCATTTTGTAGGTAGTATCTGTAAGACAATTAGAACGAATTTTCTGATGAAAAATTCTCGTTATTACGTTATAAAATAGATTAATTTTCCGTAATGTAGCACACGAAAGAAAACGTCTATGCCACCTGGAACAAATGGGAAATATGTACGAAAAACACTAATTAAACGAAATATTAATAATATCACGCTACATATATTGTTGGAATTTTTAAAATTTTTGTTCTTATAAGTAAAATGTTTACAATAAGATTAGACACATTTTCAACGGAGAACTTCAGGGAAATTCTTGCAAGAATTACATATTTTTTCCTTGAATTTTCGCAATAAATAGTCTGAATAATTAATTAATAATAAAGGTAATAAAATCGGTGAAAACTATCCTCTATACAAGTTTCAGAAAGAACGTTAGACATTAATACTACGTTAGACGTTAATACTACAGGGGAAATAATATAAAAAATTATAATAATTACTAGTTTTCGTGCATTTCTTTCGTATTTCTCTTTGAACAATCGGCCTTCAGATGAATTTCATTCTTTTCTATCGGATTTTTTTTAATTTGGAGAAACACGAGATACGAGACATTGTTAATTATAGGCGATTATAGAGTTTGAATGTAAGAAAAATCAGTATTGCCGAATTTATCAATGTATGAAATCCACTAATTTACATTGTTTTTCACGATTTTAGGAAATTTTAAAATTTTTGAATTAATTTAATAATGAGAATGAATGAATGTAAAATCTGGATGAGAACCTTTGAAATTCTATTCTTGTTGATCTTTATTTGTTATTTATTTTCCCCAGTATCATACGAATATTTCGTGAAACATATGTTGCACGCGTTTCTAATTTTTGCTAAAAGAAAGAAAACTTAATTGCAACATAATTGCATGTTATGAAATATTTTCCTTTGCATGCATAGGTATGTTGCTGCTTCTTTTTTCAAATTATTCAGTGAAAAGTCGTGAATTGTTGCAGATGAACTATGTAAATTTTTGAGAAAAGGCTCATAATTCTTACAGTTCGATTTTAAATTGATGTAAAAATTGCATAAATGGAAGGTTTGTTATTTTAGCAAAATGATTCGCTATTTTATTTTCGGATTGAGTATAAAATAGGACGAGGGAATCAAGAAGGATTGTCACAAAATTATAAATTAAACAATAAATTAAACATAAAAAAAGATTTTTTTGTTTATAAATCATTGAAAAAAGTTGATATGAATATTAGATACACCTGATAAGAAATAATACTTGTTTATGCAAAAATCTTATTTGAATTTTTGAAAATGATTGTTTTGAATATGCTTTTATAGAATTTCTTAAATCTATATATTCGTAAATTTTGCAACACTATATCGCCGAGTTTTCGTCAACAAATAAGCTGCTTAGAATTTATCTTACCAAGTTTATAACGTAGTCATAATAAACATGTTCTGCAGAAATTACATAAAAATATCTTATTGTTTATAAGCACACAATTCCCGAGGGCTTCTTACGTTTCATGTTGGATAATTAATTTTATATGAATCATGTCGAAGGAAAATGAAAATGAGCATCAACTCGTTCAGACTTATCATGTATAAGTGATTCATTTAGATTTTCATTTATGAATGCAATTCAAATTCATTTATATCCTTAAAAAATAACAATTTATTTATTTATCGATGTGTTTTCCTGTCACTTAAATAACATAATTTATTATTCTTATAATTATTATTATTATTATTATTTAAAAAAGTCTTTGTTTATATCTTTCCGCAGTATTTTGTGATACTATCAGACGTCGTATTGCATACCATAAACATACCACGTGATAAATAAATATAAACAATTGTCGTTCACATGTCACATGTTTCATATTGCTGGCATTTATCAGTAATTGTCGTTCACATGTTTCATATTGCTGACATTTATCAGTAATGATTAGAGAAAATGAATAAAAATGGAGCTCCGTTTCACTTTTCATTTAATTCATAAAATAACGTTCATTCTGACTGTAGTGAAAGTTCACACGTTTCATAACATGATCATTTTGGCAAATTCAATATGAAACGTGAAAACCCCTCTTTACAAATTATATTAACGAAATCCATAATTATTAACATATATTTCTAATCTTTTTTGATTTCGCAACACAATTTATATTGGTGAGTAAGAACGATCTAATTACATTTGAAATGTAATTAATCTCTTCATAATAAACATATTGAAATTTATGCGTATAATTACTCAGAATAACAATACGATATATGTATACAGGTTCCTTCAGTGGTGCGTTATCCTATGGGCAAAAAGGGCAATTGCCTGGGGCTCCATCAGTATCTTTAAATCAATATTCTCATTTTTGCAGTAAAAAATTCGATTCGATATCTGATGATCCTTTATAGCAGGTGTGACGCAGACGTTTGGCAATATATGAAATACAGCCCAATCCAGCTTAGTATGGAAAGTAGCAATAAATTCGCTATAACTATTTCATTTATCTAAAAAATAAAATAATAGTTACAAGAACTTGAAGAGGATCATCTAGGTTATCTATTAGAGATGAAAGTGCCCTTCTGCAATATTTAGAAATAGGAAAAATTGACGTCAAATTTTAACAATTACGAAGCAATATTGAATAAAAAATTGTTACTTTTAAAAATTCAAAGCTAACTGAATACAAAAATAATATAAGATTATATTATCTTCCGAATAAAAATGCAAGAATAAATATGGAGGCCCTCCAATTCATAATTGCCCGGGGCTCCGTGAAGCCTTTTAAAAGAGGGATTAAGAGTGGGTGGTACCAATTACTACAACATTTCTCACTATACTTACCAACCCAGTATATTTCTATCTCATTCAAATGTCTCTTCATTTCACTCAACTTGGGTGGAAAATATTAGGGGTGGGAATCTCCTATGCACCTAGATCCTAAATTTACCCTGTATGTCGCTGAGTCTTCTAATGTTGTTGTAGACAAATACAACAAAATAAACAATTTCTGTTTATTTTAAACAATTACTTTATTACATGGATGGTAAAATAGAACTACAAGTGAAGGAACATAACTTCTATGTAAACCCGGCGCCATACTCTTGGCCCAGACAAGTTCGTAAGCATTGGCTGATATTGGAGTAGTTATTTTCTTATAACGTCGAGGCAATGGAGACACCGTGGGTGACAGATCGATTTACGCCGACCACACATTGAACAAACACTGTTTCTGTAAACAAATGGCCAAAAGTTGGCGCCGGGGTAATAAAACTCTCAATAGTCTGACTTATTTATAAATCGACAAAAATCATTTTAATCAATATCAAGAAACATAATGAGTCCCCTAAAACTCCCCGTATATGTAAAATGGGAACAAATTGGTCCAACAAATATCAATAACGTAACAACAACAACAACAACATAGAAAGTGAACTTTTCTTTTTCTTTCCAAAAGTTCAAAAATTAGGGATTGAAAGCAATTACAATTGTACAATTGAGAGATTCTATTCATGCAATGCCTATTTTGTGTTTTAAGGAATACATTTCAGAAACAACAATATGAAAGAAGAATTACCAGTAAATACGACTGAGGAGCAATTTATGATTTATTTCCACGTTTAAAGATAAATAAAAATTAGAACTTACGAAAGACTACAATAAGTGTTCTACTTTACTTTCGTTTATTTTATATGATGTGTCAAATAACGTCCTTAGATTGGTCTCTTAACTAGCAATATTTATAGTTTCGTATACAAAATAAAAGAATGAAGTTCAATGAAGATTTGTGCTTCACAATTTTTTTCTTCAAACTCCCACACTGGAAGCTAATGTGGCAAATATTCTGTTGCGCAAAGAATATTATTCTAAATAAAATTCTTTAATCTTTAACATTTTGAAATGCGAATATCAAATTTCAAATGAGAAAATTTTAACAAGATACATGTATTTTTAGAATTTCAGATTATGTATCAGTTTTTTTATCTACAAAGGTAGATGAGATGCTTATAAGATAATTTGAAGGTGAGCTGTAATAGGCGCTTGAATTTTCTTTTTTTTTTGATCACATATCTTATTTCGCCTTATGTACAAATCGTAAAGGTGAGCAGTGTTGATATTTTCCACCGCATATTTGTAGAAGTCAAATATTAGCACAAAATATACGAATAATTCCAAAAACTCTTCCAATTATCTATCTATTTTGTCCCTCCTTAATTTGTGTTTGTTCCTACGGTCAGGCTATTGTTAGATGTAGCAAATTTGTCATTTATCGTCTTTATTTGAAAATTTTATGTGACAATTTAGAAAGTATCTCGATTGTCGTATTGGATTTTAAAGAATAAAAGTGTAGTCCAACATAAAGAGTATTCTATCTAACTAAATTACCTAAAAGGCGGATGATTTTCAAAAAAAAGATGAACGTAAAAGATACCTACATATATGGATAGCTCAATTTGAGTAAAATGTAAGGCAATAAATTTATAGAAAGCTTCAACCAGAAAAACAAATGTTCACTTTCAATTTAATTCAATATAACCATTTTAATAATTATTAGATTTATACGTAAAGAGGAGTATACATATGTCTATCGCACAGGGTTTTTTACTGAGAAATCTTTTATAAAATCGAAATTGTATTGTGTCTATATTTATGTGATTATATTAGAGACATGACCTCCCTTATTCAGGGGCAATTGAACTGTAATGTCTGTAATCCAAGAGTTGAGACCGTTTAAACTATCGTTAGTTTTTTTATATGTAGGTATGTGTTCTGTATTCGCGTAATATGTTCTATACATATATGGGAACAAGAGGAAATAAAAAAATGGAAAACGTAATTTTTTGTTGACCATATGTCAGATCCGGTTGCGTTATAAATCTCTAATGTTTAAAATAACGTAAAGTGTCATTTTTCTACAAAAAAAAGAAAATTCTACATCAATGTTCTAGTCTTGTAATAGAAATAAATCACTTTAGATGACAATAAGACATTCTTCATTTTATTATAAGAAATAAATTATAAACATATGAGCGAAACAGTAGTTTATAGAGAAAACATTATAAATTGATAAAACATAATTGATTTTCTTTATTTAAACTGTAGTAAAATGTGTAATTAAATAAGGATTAGGGTGATTTAGTTATCGATTTAAGAATCAACCGAAAATAAAAGAAAATTTATACGAAATAAGTTAACTAACATAAGACTTTAGTTTTTTAAAAATAATTACTCGCAGAATTGGGATTTAAATTCATTTTGCTTTAGTTGGTAAGCGGATTGTCAACGTATTTTAATTAAACTTCCATTATTATTGCAAACTAATTAGTTTATAATATAATAAATATCATTTATAAGTTTAGGGAATAAAATGAATTCAAATAAATTACAAATTGTGTGATATCTAACAAAACTAATATGTTTACAATAAAACCAAATCGGCATGATCGAATTAACAAGAAATCTAAACAACAAAAGTTTATTAGAAAGGAAATGCGCCTAGAGATTATTTCAGCATGTTATTCTCAGTGATTCTCACTATAAAGTAGGTAATCTTTTATATATATTTCCTTATACTGCCTATCTATTGTTTTTACTGTTTTTAAGGCAAAGCCAAAATAATTCTTTTATACGTTTTTTTTAATTTTTTTTTAAAGAGACAATCACTCACAATCAGAAATATATGAATAAAATATTTTCTTGTTTAAAATTGAAGTGATAGTTTTTATTTTGAAAATGAAATGAGAAAGCTGCCTTCGATAAACGAGAATCACGGATGGTGGTATCAATCAGTGTCAAAATAATTCAATCGATTACATTTCCATTTTATTCACGATCAGTTATTGAATAATAAACGAATATAGTTTCTTTTTTTGAAGAATACAAATTTACGTTGTATATCAGTTATATTCGATTATTCTTCGTAGATTCAGTCCCTGGTGTAGTAAAGCGTTCTTCATATCGATCTACTTAATGGGGAGATATTTAAGTGTGCAGTGAAGCACAATAAATTTATATTCCAAGAATTATTTGAGAAACGTCCAGTCTTAATTGAAAGTTGACTAAGACGAAGCAAACACGATTTTTAAGCAAACAATTATTTTGTAGCGCTACAATGAATTTTTAAATTTATAAGTTTCTTTGAAACCATTCTTTTTGAATATGTTTTAGAATAGTTGTTAATATTGTTGGGTAATATCAAAGAATATTTCAATAAACTTTTCATACTCTTATTTTCTGTAGAAAATAATTTTCGATTCTACATAAAATATCAAATATGGGTGTTAATTTGGAGTTGTGAAACTGCATTAAGATCTCTCTTTGAAAGACTTTTCGCAGAATCTATAACTTCAATTTAAATTTTACAAAACTTAACCAACATCGGATAGGAATTAATTTAATGTTTCATTTGATGAAAATTTACATCTTTCTACCAGTGTGTTAAGGAATAAATAAACTTGTGTAATTGTTACTTTAGTTCACTAAAGATACTTG
The DNA here is from genome assembly GCA_039776855.1 of Mylabris sibirica. Lineage (NCBI taxonomy): Eukaryota > Metazoa > Arthropoda > Insecta > Coleoptera > Meloidae > Mylabris > Mylabris sibirica. The sequence continues at coordinate 7,206,189 of CM077845.1, read as the reverse complement.
TTTCTAGTTGTTCTTTGACTTTTGATGAGTCAGTTAGTGTTTTTCTTTAAAGACTGCATATTAACCTTTGAAAAAGTTTATTGAGACCGTTGAAAGTGTTTTATCAATTACGTATTTATTATTCGCCGTATTAAATATGTGAATACAGTACTGCACAAACTTGACTATACTGCCTGAAAACATGTTAATATTTCAGTAATAAATTATAAAGAATAACCGGCTTTATATTACATTCTAGCCCTTATAAACACGGATATTTTGAGAGGTGTATGCGGAAACATTGAGAAAATTAATAACCAGTGAGAATAGAATTGAATTACTGCACCAAATTTGAATGGTTTATTGTAAATGTAATTGCGGTGCAAAAATTTTGTTGTTTGTGATTTTCAACGAAATTTCGCGGCTTTATAGTCAATCTTCTTATTTTATTTTAATATCTGAGAATAACAGAATTCAAATGAAGTTGTACATAATTCCATAAAAAAGGAGAAATATCCAATGAAAGATCTTATTCAAATTTTCATTGTACCAATTTCAACACGTAATTTCGGTTGAAATATTTCAAATTGAGTATATCCAAGTAAGTTGAGATGTTTTAACAGTCTCGAATTTTAATCCGTCAATTTTCTGAGTTTGCTATTGGTTCAAATGATTTAAAAATTTAGAAGTCGTTTTTATTTAAAGTGTTAACCGATTTTTTAAAAATGTCTTTAAAGGTTTAGAAGCTTTTTGTAGTTATGATACATAAAATTGTTGTTGATCAAAATCTTTATTAGAAATAAATTTTATGTTGTGTGAGATAGATAGTGTCTTATTTGGATACAGTCACCTATTTAATAAAATTCTAGAATACGAGCTAAAGTGTTTGTTTAATCTAAATGAACGATAAAACACATTGTACTAGTTTTAAAAAGTTTATTTATTAACTGAAAAATAGTCGTTTCTCGTGACACCTGCAAAAATTCAAGGAAGTGACCTTTATTTATAATTTACATGGCTCTACATGCTTTATCGATCGGCCTTGTTGGCAAACGATAATTATTTTAATTATAATAACACAATATATTACTTTAGCATGTGCGAATATTAAGCTGCGTCTACACTATGAAGCTTACGTCTAGAATCGGATTGGTAACTAAATAGCTTTGATTGCAATAATTTACATAATATTAATAAATACATTGTGCGTTTAATTACTTCAATTAGTAGATGATTCACTGGTGTTGAGTATTCTCATGTGAACCGAATCTTATCATCGATATGTACATATTATAGTACACTCAACACCTTGACAACTTGATTATTATTATAATTATGTTCCCGTACATACTCTTCATTGATTATAAAGTGACAACCCTCATATCGTTCCGTTAATGAATCGTCGATTTACATTAACAGTGAAATGACGCTTGAATCATTTAACAAAATTTGTTCTAGATGTTAAATTATAAGCAGATCACTACCGTCTAGACTCCGTTACCGTTCTATCCTATTTAAGTCTCCGTTTACGGATAAAATTACCAGCTTTCTATCCTATCTAACAATAAGTACTCATTTATAAATTAAGAGCCACAATAAACTGATCTTAAATTGTTTTGAAACAATATCTTGCTAGTATTAGAAGACGAAAATCAATTACTGTGGAAAAACAACAAATACTTGATTTTTTTCACAAACTTATATACCTAAATGAGAAAAGTTTGACAATATTTAGTAATAATAATTATCAATTCGAAGGTAATTTTAATTTTGTATAGAAAAAATTTGATCTACCGACTTGGTTGTATTGTAATAGAATCGCGATAACGAAAGCGTCGGAAACTTAAAAGATCTGAAGAAAACAAAAATTGAAAAACTCTCTTTTATATCATTAAAAATGTTTGCTTTTCGTTTTGATTTTATTAAATTAATGAATATTCAAATATTTATTAGACATTCACTATAATCTCTCTCCATGTAAATATGAATAAGCTGTATAATTTTTTCCATTACTAGTCAAAGAAATATACAAAAGATAATAAACCATGTTCATTAACACGTATACAACGCATCGAATGAAACTGCTAATTTAAATTAAACATAAAAATTAAAAAAAAAAAAGAGTAAAGAACACAATTAAGCGAGTACGAGCAAGTTGTTACTTTGCCAACTTAGTTGGTACAAATAAAACTTTATAATGTAATCGTGTTTAAAACCTACTTGTAAACAACAACTATATCGCAAAATGTAAACAAAATATCTCCAACTTGTTCAACTCACTTATCTGTTTTTAACTGGGGGAAGTTCCTAAGCAAGTTGTTAAATTGTACAAGATTACGCATGCATGTCATTTTTATACTGACACTGATGAGGTGATGAGCTATTTCCAAGTCGTGATTATTACATATAGTAATAGTCAAATCTGTCAAAGTTGGACACTCGTCCCGCCAACAAAAACTGTCCAATGTAGACAGGTGTCCAATATACGGAAGTGCCCAATTTGGCAGGTTTCACTGTCGTAGTATTTAGATATGTTTATTAAAAGTAAAATATATAGATTATATGAAATTTGAGCTTTATTATATTAGCATCCTAACAGTAAATGCACAAGTTGTTGCAGAATGTTTTGTTGGATTCTGTCAATTCCCTTTAGGTTATTTAGAAACTTTCACAGATAAAGTAAACAACTTACTATCATAATTAAATTTTGTGGTTTCAAACAAATAGATTCAACTTGCTTGTTATTGTTAACAACTAATAATCATATGCATGAAGTAGTATTAAGCTTAACATGAATTTAGTATAATTGAATTTTTTACTATTATAGACATGTTTGCACATTTTAAACTAAGAAAAATACATATAATGAAGCAACTAAGACTCAACCATAACGGTTCCTAATCTATAATTTGAATAAATACGTATATTTAAGCTGGACACTATCGATCTCATCCGCAACAATCTTTTTCTTTGTAATACCCAGGTAGGAAAAATCCATAGGCCAAGGCTTGGACCAGGCTTGGGCCGAGCCTTACCAGCCTTGGGCGAGGTTGGGCACAAGCCTTGGCTGAGCATTGGGGCGGGGTTGGTTCAAGCCTTGGATGATGGCCATGGGCCAAGCTTGAAGAAATGAAAAATCAACATTGGCCCAAGCCTTGGGAAATCAAAAGTCGATGTTGGCCCAAGCCCCGGGGAACAGAAAATCAGGGTTGGCCCAAGCGTCGGGAAACAAAAAATCAAAGTTGGCCCAAGCCTCTGAAAACAAATAATCGAGGTTGGCCCCAGCCCCTGTAAACAAAAAATCAACGTTGGCCCTATCCTCAGGAATCAGAAAATCAACGTTGGCCCAAGCCTCGGAGAAACAATGAACCAACGTTGGTCCTAGCCCCGAGCAGCGAGAAAACCAACGTTGGACCAATCCTTGGGAAATAAAAATAATAATATTGACCAAAATTAATGATAACAAACACTTTATGTATTGTAGAAAATATTTATTATTTTATTTATATGTACATACAGTATTTCACCTCACAGATGGCTGCGCCTTCCCTATTACGTAGTATCGTAGCTTGCTTCGGTCACATGAAAAATACGTTAAGAAATGTTAAATGTTATAAAGTATGAACCAAGTTTGATTAATCTTACTTAAGGGAGTTTGAGGCTCACTATTATCTACGTTTTCTCTATGTGAATTTAAATTTTATAATATGACTTTGATAAGCTATCAAGCTTACGAGACAAACTCATTTTAAGAGTAATAGATATGAAAGTTCTAGGTTATGTTAAAATAAGTGTCCCCGCAAGCGCACACACAATCTCATGCATAAGGCTTGCATGGGTACGATAAGACCATTGGGCCAGGCTAGATACGAGGCTTGGGCCAATGCTTAGTTCCCAAGGCTTGGGTGCGATAGGATTGACCATTGGGTAAGGATTGAGACAAGTCTTGGACCGATGTTTAGACTTTCAAGCTTGGACAGACACAAGGCTTGGGCCGACGCTCAGTTTTCTAGGCTTGCTTGCGATAAGATTGACCATTGGGCCAGAATTGGAACGAAGCTTGGGCCAATGTTTAGTTCCCAAGGCTTGGGTGCGATGAGATTAACTATCGGGCCACGTTCGAGACCAGGCTTGGGCCGATGATTAATTTCCCAAGCTTGGGTGCGATAAGATTGACTATTTAGCTAGGCTTGGAACAAAGCTTGGGCCATTGGTTAGTTCCCAAGGCTTGGGTGCGATGAGATTAACTATCGGGCCAAGTTCGAGACAAGGCTTGGGCCGATGATTAATTTCCCAAGCTTGGGTGCGATGAGTTTGACTACTGGACCAGGCTTGGGGCGAAGCTTGGGCCAATGCTTAGTTTCCAAGGCTTGGTTGCAATAAGATTGACCACTGGGCCAAGCTTGGGGCGAAGCTTGGACCAATGATTAGTTTCCAAGGCTTGAGTGCGATAAGATTGATCACTGGGCCAAGCTTGGGGCGAAGCTTGGGCCAATGCTTAGTTTTCAAGGCTTGGGTGCGATGAGATTGATCACTGAGCCAAGCTTGGGGCGAAGCTTGGGCCAATGCTTAGTTTTCAAGGCTTGGGTGCGATGAGATTGACCACTGGGTCAGGCTTGGGACGAAGCTTGGACCGACACTCAGTTTCCAAGCCTTGGTAAATAACGACTGGCCCAAAGCTTGGCCAATCGTCAGCCTTGGCAATTCCTACCTGGGTACATATCTAGATCAATTACAATTAATACAATTTTTTTTAACCCTTGGCGAATTTCTTAAAACAAAAGTCAAAAACGAATACAACTGCAGTGGTTACAGCACTGTAGATAGAGATTATCTCTAAAAGTTGCAGAATATGAGCTATGTACCTATAGTTATAGACCACTTAGCTACCCTACACACCACAATGTGGTAAATTTGGATGATTTTCTTATCTTCATTATAAAATCGCTTATGTTTCGATAATTTTCAGCTTTTCACCATGATAACAAAACCAAAATTGGTTAAAATAATACAGTTACAACAATATTTCGTAACCATTCGAAATGGAGTAGGTACATATTGTGTTTAATATTCCTGATTTATTGATTACCCAGTGAGTACCACGGTATTTCCTCTAGCAGTTAGCTGTGCCTTTGGTAACATAGTAACGATACCGTAACTTGATTCACACTTGACATTTGCTATTATATTTTTCAAATGGCCCAACAAAACTACGATACTACGTAAACAAAAGCACAGACAACTGCGAAAAGAAATACCGTGGTACACTCGGTATGTTCGACAATTATTTTTAGTTCATGTTTCAGAAACAATGTTGTGTTATAAATTAGTTGTATCGTTACGTATTGTGCTTGTATCATGTCCCTTGTTAAAGTTGTACTATATTTTCTAAACTCTGTCCGTACCATTATTTGCTGTTTTTCAATTAAATCGGCCCATTGGAATTATCGACAGTGTTCTACTATTTTTAGAACAAAAAGTGAAACGACTATCAAAATAGATTTTTATATATTTAAAACGTAAAAAATTGAATATAAACTAGTTTCACCCTTTATTGATATTTTACCTTTGTTTTATGAAAATTCAATCTGTTCATTTAAACAGATCAATATTAGCGTAAATTGATTTTTTTTTTCAACTTATTGAATTACCATGAACTGTAATTGATGCACTGATACAAATTAATCGATTAATTTCCCATAACAATACCTATTAATATTGATATAAACTGATTGGAGGTTTATTTAATTATATCTTCTGTAATCCAGGTACTTAATAAGGATGAATGGTATAGAACCTATCATTTGATAATTGTAAAATATCCATGCTCTAGATGCAATAAAACTGTTATTTAATTATTTTGTGTTTTTTTTATAGTAATAAATGCGTGTAAATGTTGTGAAATACAAAATATCATAAGGTCAGATAATAATTCGTTAGTTTATTAATGATTTAATTGGGTAAGTTCTCAAATTTCCATGACAGGTTATTGTGTTTATACTTGATTTATCGTTGTTTAATGATACAGAAACATCAAAGTATAGTAATTCATGGTTGTAAAGTAGGCAAAGGCGATCGTACGTCGTTATAAGCTTGATTAGTTGAAACATAATTGGAATTTGACACAAAAGACAATCATTCTATAACGCTGTTATTATTACCCCTACATATATACATGATTTATTCATACAACCAGAGGCGGCTTTAGGAGAAGGTGCCTGGTTGGGCGACTACCCAGGGCGCTAGGCACATATGATTTATTTTTAATAATAGATCTGATGTCATTGTCTTCCTGGAGGAGGGACCAAAAGCTTGTCCAGATCGCTAGACTTGCCAGGGCCGGCCCTGCATATAACACAACATCTTTATATTTTCCCAATTTAAACATAAAAGCATAAATAATATTTATATTCAACTAGTTTCAAACTTTTATAATTCGTTTGCATAGACGGAAAATTGTAAAAATAGTAGACGGTGGGATATGCAAATGATTAATGTGCATTGTTCTAAAAGCTATTTGAACCATCAGTACAAAATGACTAGTAACTAGTAACATAACAATAATGGTAAGTGTTGAAATTTAAACACAAGCTATTGTTAGAAATTTATAGTGTGGCAATATTCGATAATTTCGGTTTATAAAACACATATTCGAAAATGATTTGCATCATATAATTTATCTTAATTAAGTATTTCTATTGTGCAATAATTTTACAACCAATTTGTTGAACTATTTACTGTTAAAGAAACGATTAATAAAACGATTTTCCAGACAATTATTTTTAATTAAAAACTAATTCTTTATGCATATTATAAGTATATTTCTATCACCGTTAATAAGAACAATAATCCACATAAATCTTACTATTCATCGGGTTCTTTAGTTGCTTTCAATAAAAGTAAACGTTAAGAATGACGTCAGTTCAATCAGGCAACCGAACTATGATTATTCAACCTATTAATTAATTCGAAGATTGATCTGTGAATCTGTAAATGTGCTAATCAAATAATTTCTTAATTAATTTGATTGTATAGATTTTATTTTCGTTTGAAATAAACCAAGGCGGAGACATTTTGTTCGATAATGATCTAGTAATTTTGTTAATTAGTCAACCATTATATTTTATAATCAAGTAATGATTTTATTGACATTTTAATTAGTAATTATAGAATTATTGATCTTGTAATTAAAAGTTCAAGTTGTCTGGTCAACGCCAAATTTTATCCGAAATTAAATAAGTATGATTATAAATAATGTTCGACGTTATTTTGATTTATCAATCTATTAACTTATCGCATCTTATCTGTTCTGGATCAGATATTACAAAATTCTTACACGTGTTGAATGTTGTCGTAAATTATATATTCTATTTTAATTTCCCTTAAAATTCAGATAAGGTATCGTCATTTGACAAATAAAACAACCGTCAAAGATCTTATAGACAACTATTATCATCGCTAAAAATTTTAATTAAGTATTTTTTTTAGTACAAACAAATAACACTCGCTGCTAATTAAGTGTCATCTAGATATAGATAACAATCACCGTGAATAAAAATTGTCTCTAAAGATAGATACAGATTATAAATTTAAAATCTAGATTCGTTAAGTCTCTTTTTTCGGTAAGACAACCAAAAAAAAAATAAACTAGGTTCAAGTTTTAATCTCATTTTGTATCAAATAACGATAAATAATCCTTACTGAATTAGTCAATTCGACTAATTGTGTTCTAGTATATAGTGGTAAAAAATCAGCGAAAATACATTACATCGTTTTTTATTTAGCTTTTCCGTACAAGAGAAAAACATATCTGTTTGGGACATGTACATTTTCAAATTTTTCATCCTATTGTTCTATAATTTTTCATTACTTATATAACCGTCAACGTTACACGGACAGTAGTATCACAATTGTAAATAGTTTTACAAATAATAATAATAATAATAATAATATTTAATACAAAATTTAATTATAAACATCTGCATGTAATTTACAATCTCCTGTTAGTATGTTTCCTCGACGTGTTTGGTCAAAAATTTGTAATTTATTTGAAATAACGAAACGTGCCCTTTAATTTCATCTGAATGTTTCCCACACTTTTAAACGACCTATCATAAAAATGAACTTTGCATTTAAACATGGGCTTTCGTTTGGATATGGTTCCATGAGAGACCAATAGTATTTTTATATATTTTTTCCGCCCATTTTTTTTTTTAATAAAAACCTTAACGACCCTAAATTGTCTCCTTTGATAATAATTTTTTAAAGTACCAATACAGTCGAAAGTTTTCATAAATTGAGTAGATAGACATCGACTTTTTTTCCACGAACGTGAGTAGATTTGTGTTTTTTTTTAATAAAAATATTCTATTTAATCAAAATTGACGTCTTTGACATGAAAAATGTCACAAATCACCTTCATTCAATTGAAACAATTCGTAAAGTTGTAAAACTTATATTGAATTTATTTTTTTCCACTTTCAATATTATAGAATTGACGTTGGAATAGAGGCGAAATTTAGTTTTTGTTTGGTATGCTGCGGTCATAATTTCAGGGAATTGTAGTAATATTCGTCAAATTCCACATGCTTACAGACGCTTGAAATTAAGCTATCAAGCTGAAGGGAATATCGATAATCAATTGAAATAGATAGTTGGTCATATTCCTATTATATGACATTCTATTGTTACGCCAGAAAATACCGCACAACCGCTCAACAATCCACCCTTAATGTATTTTAGTTATTTGTAAGATAAATGAGTTGTTTAGAACGATCAAATATAGATTTTCCTTTCCTATAGATCCATTTATATTTAATAGTTATTTGTTAAATAAAATAATTTATCAATACTTTAGCTATTTCGATTGGACAACGATATTGTAATAGTATCATTTCGCTTGCTAGAAGAGGGTGAGTGGATAAAAATATTCTTAGAATCGGAAACATTTTTACGTTTTATTTTTTATCGACTAACAAATATAACAATCTTTAATAGTAAGTTCGACGTTATTATTAGAATGTTAGTTTATTCTGTTATTGTTAGTCAACCAACTTCCCGAAAAACTTTTCACTAGGATAACAAGGATAATATTGTTAACTATTGCTGATGTCGGACAAACTTTATTTTTTCTCTGTTTGTATGTTGTTAAATAAAATTAGGCATGTAAGCAAACAGGATTTGTGTCGTAATCCCTTTAAAAACTTTACGAAAAACGGAAATAATCTTTGTATTTATTTGTAATGAATGATTCAAATCATTAAGTTCTAATTTGTTTTTAAATTAAAAACACCCATTTATGGGGAACATGGAGTCGTGATCTATAGCAGATTTAAAAAAAGAAATTGTTCGTATTACGAAAAAAAATCCTCAGATTACCGTTGGGTTTTTTCGCCCCTAAAATTGACCTAAAAGCAATAATTGCTAGTGTTTGTTTCTCTTTTCATCACAAATCTTGCATTTAACTCTGAGATCTATGTGACAGTTTTTCAAGTGTGTTAGAGCACAATAACGTTGATTTAGATGCAAGAATGATGATTTTTTGTTTAGTTCTTTTTAAAAGCTTGGAAATATGCCTTTCTTTCTCATTTTGAATCGTATGTAGTTATGTAGCCATATTTCTTCAATCACATTATATGGTTGGTTTCACTTATTACCATCCTCACGTTTATTCCGCATTTAACACGGACTTTTATTGTAGTTTGTTCTTCATAAGAAAGTTTTCTTTTGCGGAACATTGCAAGAGTTAGGTATGCAGTTAAAACGATCACCGTTAAATTGCAAATCTCTTAATTGGAGTTTTGTTTAACTCACAAGACAATTAGTATTTATCACAAAGCGATGAATTTATAATTGTATGGAACGGTATATTAACTCCTTTTTACAAATTACTATACTATAAATTATTAAGTCTTTACAGTGCATTTTATTTATTCAGTGCAGCGTCTAGCTATCTTGTTACATAACTAGTGACGTGGTGTACGACGTAACTGAGTGTGAATCATTACTGGTATTCGTGGTGAAATATAAAGAATGATTCATAAATCCTGAGATGATTAGATCGATATTTTTAAGCATAAATACTCTTATAAATTGTATGATTACAAAAATTATAGATATTAGATACATTTCATAAATTACATATTGATCTAATTCGAAATTCAATTGTAATTAAGAGACAGACAAATCAATTTACGAACCAGTGATTAATATTGATTATATATAGTCTTGAATAGTGTAGTCCAACTTTATTAATGATTGAAGTTGATTGGTAATTTAATTTTACGAAATATATTGATAGACGATTTTTTTATAATCTATACATATGGTATACTATATTATAAGAAAAAATATTAATTTTTGGTAGGTAATATAAAGTAGCACTGCAAGCTGGGGTATATCAAATATTTCCATCAATATTTTCATCAATAATACTTTTAATTTTAAAAACAACAAACAAGTATAATGGATATCTTTTCGTTGTTTGTATACACATATAATACGGATTGTTAGTTGGATGTATATGTACTAGAAATTTGAAGATATACGCACGCATGGCTTACGGCAGTTAATCAAATTTTGATGGAATTCTTCCTTTTATGTATATACACATAAAAGAATCAAATTTGATTTTCAATTGGATTTGTGTTATTGTCTCGGTGTGGATTTCTGATTTAATTTAATTCAAGATGATCAGATTGAAATCGTGATTCAATTGAGTATTGACGGATTATCGATATCGCATATTTTATTTTTGTAAAATCACGTTTATTTGTGTTAACATTGTACACACAGTTTAATAATTCAAATTAACATGATAGAAAAATCGTTTTCCGCTCCGAGAGAACTGTAAATAGATAAATAAAACCACATAATGTGTAATGTATGCGTATTATACAGGGTGTTTGGTCTAAGTATGGTGAGTTCTAAGAAATTCCTATTAGATTTGTAGGAAGGTCCTTAAGGAACATTTCAGCAAAATTAGAACCTCGTAGCTTATTTGGAAGTTGGTCAAAAACCGCTCGTTTCTAACGGTTTAGCGATTTTCAAAAACGAACTAAAAACGCAAAACGACTTAGAATGACTTTAGGATCCTCCCAAAATTGATTTTTTCGTTTTTCTCCATTTTATTCTGAAACAGGTGGAAATATTTCGTATTTTCTCTGGAATACAATGGAGAAAAACGAAAAAAATCAATGCTGGGAAGGTCTCTGAGTCATGTTTAGTCGTTCTTCGTGTTTTGTTCGCTTTTTTATAATTACGACATTGTCCAAAACGATCGTTTTTCGACCAACTTTGAAATGAGCTACGAGGTTCTAATTTTGCTAAAATGTTCCCTAGGGACTCTTCTACAAATCCTCAAAATATTTTTCGAATCGCTCGTCGATTAATAGGAGTTTCTTAGAACTCATCACACTGTATGTGTATAATATTTGTACTGAACATTGTCGTGTATTTTAATTTGGAGGCTTAGTGGTCAACTAATGTAAACCCTTAGAATATTAATAGTCTTGAATGGAAATCAGTTTTTATATTTTCCATAAAAAGTAGGTATTGAAATATCATTAAGATTATTCTTCCAGCTGGTATATTTCTAAAAAAATTCAATAAAAGTATAATGTTCTGTAAAAATTTCTGTTATAAATACCAATTTTTGTAAAGAGATATGTAATACGAAATTATTTATTGTCGAAATATGCTAATATTTGCCTTATAAAACAATGATAGAGGGTTAGATGTATTTTTGTATGTTGTATAAATCAGTATAATGTACGAATATCGAACATGTTGCTAAATTATCGTGATAAATACATATTTCTGGCCAGTGAATTTCGGCATTTAATATCCAACATATTTGGTCGTAATAGTAAAACTTTAATACGATTCAATTTTGGATCGCGACCCATAAATTACGAACTAGTCACATAGAGCACTTTAGAAACTTCCTAATTTGGTTGGGAAAATATTAAATAGTGATAAATTCATAGCGAACGAACCCTTAAGCGATGTATAATAATTTTAGGGGAAAAATAGAACAGCCCCATTTTCATTCCGGTCTTGTATGATTGAAATAAAACATTGATAGCTCTATTTATTTACAATAATTCGAATGTTTTTTATATTGTTTCAAAATTAAACACTTAAGGCTATTTGGAAGTGGACCTCGTTTTATTGTCTGAAAAAGTGACAATTTTTAATCATCGATTTCTCGGTTATTTTTTGAGATATTCAAACGATATAAATTGGGCATTTCACCGTGCACCCGACAGACTTTTCCATTTTGGAAAATTTTCACTAAATTTCAAAGTGCAGAGGAAAATGTCGGAGCATGTCAAAAAATTCAGTATAACGTAATATCTACAATTTTAAAGATAAAAAATCATACAGCAGCTTATTTGAAAGCTTATTTATGTGCAAAGGGCATATAGAGCCCCAAAAATCAAATTTTTGAAAATGAAAAAAAATATTGAATAAAATTTTAAAAAAATGTCCAACTTTTTCATTTTCTCTCAATAACTTTTTGGATTTTTGGGGTTCCAGATGCCCTTTGACCATGAATAAGCTTTCAAATGAGCTGCTGTACGATCTTTTAGCTTTAAACTTAAAAGATAATGCGTTGTTTTGAATTTTTTTGACATGCCACTTAACTGCAATATTTTCAGAAATGAAAAAGAAAATTGAAATTTGAAGCCTGTCCCCAAATGCAGTTGACTTTTCTCTATTTATTCATGCAAATGTTATTACATTATTTTCATTTTACAAGAAGTTATGTGACCCAACTTAACACTACTTTTTAGGACAAAAATCATGCTATTTCCGGATATTTGAAAAATTTAATCTGTTTTCCATGGAAAATCGGCTGTCCTCCCATGAAGAATAAAATTTGTGATCGATTGAGGTATTTTGGAGGTCCATATCTCTACCCGTTTACAAATGACACGACCCAAGAATTCGCTTATGGAATCTCCATGTAATTGTAGGATCAAGCTCGCGAATCCCCTTAATGTATTTACTTTATATCAAACACTATTTTAGCGTTTAGTAGGTGACTACAAGCATTTAAACGCTCAAAGTGTTTTAAAATAAAACACTTACATTTGCACTGAGCTACCACCAAATATCAATTTTAATAACCTTATTACAGTTATTATTTTGATTAATACAAAGAATAATTAATTGGCTAGTTTTTATATTGTATGTAATGTTTTGGGTAAGTAATTTGGTAGTGTAATAGATATAATAAACACGGTTCATATACATGGTTAATTGAAAAGTTTGCTCTGTTGACGGTTTAATCGGGCGTGCGTCTGTTCGGCCTTTATTCTTCCATAACGTTGCATCTCTGATGATATCTGAAACAAACCAATTCCCATCGAAATCAAAACTAAATGACTTACAGCTTTGACCTTTTCGTATTTATATAATACGAAAATCTAAAATTGGTTTTATAAATTTCAGAGGCACAAGTGGAATTGATATAGATCTACGTAGAGTTGATATTGACCAATGTCCCTTACCAAATGGTAGTAAAGAATTAAACATATTTGCTGCATCCGATAAATGCAAGAAACGTACTACTGAAGTAAGTATCCCATTTTTTACTAGTTTTTTTGATTCATTATAACCAACACATAGAACAAATACAGGTAATTTAATAGAGATCTAATATTTCCGATAATGCACCCACCATCCAGTTAGCAATTTTAAATATCTGTTTGATAAAGAACCTCATAGGCTGACGCTAGGCTTTATATGTCTAATTTGTAAGCATCTGTATATTCCATAAGATTGCTCTACTTTGATGTAGCAATCATTTAATTTAAGAAGGCAAAGAAGAAGCCGCCACCAACTTTTCTACAGATGCTCTACAAACAAAAAGAAGAAGAAGAAAAAGAAGAAGGAAATAATTCGTAACACTAACTAAATTTCACGTTACGTTACTTTCGGTAGAAACACAATTCGCGTAAAAAACAACCAACCATTTATTTCTATTAAATTTAATTCTGTTAAAATGTTGTTATTGTTATCAGTATCACATATTTGGTATTTTTGAACCATACTTTTTCACGGCATGTACAAAATCAGTAATTTCCCTTTTCTTAGATAACCCTAAAAAAAATTACACAAAAGCTGTATGATTTTGACGACTTTTCCTGGTCGGATATCGACAAATTTTCAATTGATTTAACAGTTTTCTTTTTTGTTCAAGTAATTATGAATAGCGTGGAATTATTGCAATTTAGATTGAGTGAATTCGTAAATCCTGGAGAATTTCAGTTTTTTTGGTTATCTTGTAGACATCTCTCTCGTACGTTTATTGTGATAAAAATTACACAGCGAAAAAAGAGCGTAATGAAAATGTAAAACTTTAAAGTATATAACTTTGTACGTTATTGGTTAGAAACTTAACGCACTTGGAAAATATAGTGTTGAAGATCTTAATCTTTCCTAGTTTTAATTTTTCATTTTTAATTAGCAGAAACGTATCAATGATAAATTGCGTTAGAAACGCTATGAATATTTGCACCTTATCCATTTTTTCTTTGTTCGTAATTAGATAGCAATAATGGAAATTGACAAAACTGTTTTATTTGGCTAATCATAGATCAAGTTCAGTTGATTAAAGTGTTTAATTAAATCAAGAAATAAAATGAAAAGTTCAACTCTAACAATAAGTAATTATTTAATGATTAAAATTACGTGAAAGTACGTAAATATTAAAGAGAAGTAGAAAATAAGCGGCGGAAAGTCAATAAACATGAGACAAAATGTGCGGCAGATAACGCATAAACTTTCTCCCATTTTACAGTTTATTTTGTATCTATCAACAACTATACTTTAATTAGTAGTAGTAATTAACAATTAACAAGTATCAAAGGTAAGTGAATCGAACAGCGAAAACTCAGACAAAATGTACGGCCGATAAAATAAACACTGTGTCATAGTTTTTGAAATTCAATTGATTGCTGTCAATGAAAATTCATATACCTGTTTTATTTGACTAATTAATAGATCAGGTGATTACAGTGTATAATTAAATCAAGAAACAATAAAATGAAAAGCTCAATTCTAATTATTTATTTAATCTCCAAAATTACGTAAAAGTACCTACGTAAGTACAAAATAGAAGTAGAATAAGCGGCGGAAAGTTAATAAACATGAGACAAGATGCGGCCGATAACGCATTAACACTGTTGAAGTTCAATTTCAATTTCAATAGATTTCGATTCCTAATGGGTCGATTACATTAAATATCTTCTTTATTTTAAGCATTATTAATTATTTATAAAATGAGATCAATGCGCAAATACACCCCCGCAAGGCGGAATGACCCGTTGATGCGGGGGACCCAGTGGAATGTATGTGAGAGGAGGACTTATCTATCAAGTTTCCAAATACTATATCAGTTTTTTTCGGGGCATTCAATTGCTAAGCGGTAGCATGGCACGTTCGCACCCGTGGCAAAAATCTGAAATGACGCCCTAAATTTTGGTTAAAAAAGGTAGATAAATATTACAATTTTACTAAATCTCCACTTTTTTGATGATTTAATAACAAAATTGACATAATATTAAATAAAATGTCTGAAAATCTTTACTAAAAGCCGACACTTCAGGTCAAAAATAGGCAATTTTTTTTAAATCGTCTATTTTCTACAACTCAGTACCAAAATTTATTAAAAACTGATGATTTACAGTGGAAATTTCTCAAAAGTGAGACTAACCGCCGGCGTCACGTGAACGTGATTTCGCACTTTTCACTTTAGAAAATACGTATCCACATGTATAAAAAATCCATTTTAAGCCACCAATTGAACCTTCATGCATTCATATATCCAAATATAAGTCAATCTATCTGATGGAAGTTCCCATTTAAAAAAAAAAGTAATTTTGTGTCAATTAAAAACAGTTTAAATCATCAATATATTAATAATAACAAGGGGCGTGGTTTAAATGCAAAATTTTAGGTTACTTGAATAGTGACTAAAAAATCACTGAATAGCGATAATGGCAATTCCCAAGTCTGTTATACTTTGCTAATTAATAGATCTGGTGATTAAAGTGTTTATAAATCAAGAAAGAAGAAAATGTAAAATTCAATTCGAATTAATTATTTAATGATTTATGTTATTAGTGTCTTAAATCAGTTTCCGTCGCTGTCACGTATACGTGATTAAATTCACCAAAGACTATGAGCCGGCGTCACGAAAGCGTGATTTCGCATTTTTCCATTAGAAAAAACTATCTACATGTATAAAAAATCCATTTTAAATCACCAATTCGATCTACATGCACTCATATAAACACAAATAAGTCAAACTAAGTTTTGTGTTAATTATTATTTATTAATAATTTAAGTCAGTAAGACAGGGCGTGATTTAAATACAAAGTTTTGCGCTAAATAGCAACTAAAATCGCTGAATAGTGATAATGGAAATTCACAAACCTGTTTTAGTGGGCTAACTAATAGATTAGGGTTTTATAAAATCAGGAAATAATAATAAAATGAAGAATTCAAATCAAATTAATTGTTGAATGATTAAAATTATTATCATATTAAAACATTTTCTTGCCGCCGATGTCACATACGCGTGATTATAATTTGTTAACGGCAAACAGCCGGTGTCACGAGATCGTGATTTCGCATTTTTCCTTTGAGTAAAAACGTATCTACATGTATAAAAAGTCAATTTTAAACCACCGATTCGATGTTTATACACTTCTACACCCAAATATAAGTTAATCTAGTTGAAATATGTGTATTTGCTATAATTCTATTGTATCAAAAAATTTAATGACATAAATCGATAGAAGTTTCCATTTTTATAATTAGCTAAAGTAAGGTGTCTCTTGGATCATTAAAATCGAAGAACTAAATTTCCAAATCAAAATGTGAAATAACATCTTTTAAGATTTTCAAAAATTCGTCCTTTTTTACACTGTTGGCATCCGTTCAGTTTCAATAATTTTTTTCAGGACAGGATCTATTTGTTGACAAAAGTTTAAAAATATGTCTAAATAATAAACCTTTAGTACCAACATTACAATATCTCAATATAAACTAAATTTTAACAACTATTATTGTTTCTGTAATTTATACACACTTATCATACGAATAATTTTACTAATTTCAACACAATCTGAAACTCTAGAAACCGAATCCCTTGAGCGATTTCCTAAGTTTGTCTAACTACAATGCTCATCTAGTATAAGAAATGATCTTGCTTGACGATGGGATTTTAATGTTTAATATAATTCTTTAATTCATTTATATTCTATAACAAAATATGTATGTTAATTTTATGTTTAAAAATGCTTTATTTTTTATATCATCTCTGTTATACCCCAACAAATAATCGATAAGCCGTTTTCGGCATTTTTTAGGGGTAAAAGTTTGTCCTGCATTGCAGATTTCGATCAAAGGACTTCCTTTATTGTTCATTTCTTATTTAGGTTTACCCGTTGAAAAATTGAGGTTTTCCTGTTACATTCCGTATAGAATGTTAAAGTCACTGTATATAGTATAGAAGAGTGTAATGGGTAATTAGGGGGACACGTGAGGGCGAATTCAGGACAGTAAATCGCGAGAAGACAGCTAGTGTAATAAAAAAAGAAACTTTTACAGGCGCTGTTGATTCAATATTCTGCACATGAACTTTCGGATTTCGTTGTTGAATTCGGTTCTTTCACCACGAAATATTTTTGAAACCTTATACATGTACACAGGAAATCTTGAATATAAAGTTTATTCGTACAAAATTTCAATTTTTTTAATTTATTTAATGAGTTTCCCGACCAATAGCAAAACCAAAAATAAGGATAACAAATTTATTAAAACAAAAACAATGTTACGTCTACCATACGCGTTTCGCCCATAACGGGCCTCATCAGTGGACATTAACTACAACAATTGCAGATGAACAATAAAATTAATATTCCAATTTTCAATATGCACTTACAACAACTATACAATTCTTGAATGAAGAAACAAAATTTCAAATACACACAATCTTTGTCAATCAATTAGGATAGAATCCAGTATTGGGATGTGTAGATATTTTTCTGATAATGGTTTTATAAGGTGGTATTGTAAATGAGATATGCAGATTGTGGTTATAGTGCAAGTTGTGACAAAGCCGTGACATTAATTAATCACTTTAATTATGTCATTTATCAACTGAAATCACCGACTATTATCTCAACTATAAGCGTTAAGGACTTTGGTGAATTTGTGGCAATGCTGCTGTTCTCATATCGTACTAACAACACATTTAATAAAACAATAACATAAAATCAAATTAAATATACAAAATTTTGATCATTTCATAATTGATATAGACCCTAAACAAACGAATACATACAATACAAAAAAATGTCAATCATGTCGGATTATATTCCTAATTTTAAATCTCAATCATCACTAATTATTTTTTTGTGAATTTGATTAGAAACTGATAATGAATTTCGATTTTTTTATAATTTAAATTCGTTTTTAATTTATACTTGAAATGGTTGGAGAATGAAATGAATAATCAAATTTAACATGTAATTATTTTTAGTGTGTACCAATTTCTGGATTGGGATTCAGACGTGGCAGTTATAAGTGTGTTTGTAAACGTGGATTTTTCTTTCCGGATGTAAAAGCTGAAAGGCGCTATTATAATGGGACTGTCATTGAAGAGGAATATGAAAACCTAATGTTGGTGAGTGTATTTTTGAATAAGAATTATTTCATTTCTATTCACTTCATTTTTTACTTATTTTTCAATAGCAAGTTGAAAATCAATTGCTATATTCGGAAATAGGTTTTTGGTTATTTTTTTTTATTATATTATATCAATTCAATTTATTCATTCAATCAAATCATTGAAAGTCTTATTATAGAGTAATTTGCACAGTCTCAGACAATTTGTTGGGAATTTTGACAAAATTTATCATTACATTCTAACTATAACCAATATAATCAAAGTTAAATTTTATTCGTTTAAAATACGAGTTGTAATATTTTTAAAATAATTGAATGATTGCAGTAATAGTGCAGTTGGCATTATTGTCATTACGATAAGAGCTTTTAAAGCTCGATTTAGTGGTGAGATTACAGAGAATATTTGAAATCATGCAAATTCTCTATAAAATATACGTTTAAATAAACAAAAGCGAAACAAACCGTTTTAAGTTTGTTATAAAAATTTATTATGCAATGAGATTTATTGTTAATAAGCATTTAATAAACATAACATAGTTCTTGCACATTTGCCAAGTACGCAGATAACACACCTTTTAATTGAAAAAGTCTTTTAATTACTGTAATTCAAATGTTTTCTCACAATATTAATACAATACTTGAAAGTAATTAGTATAATATTTTCTAAAACCGTTGTGGATAGATGCGAAAACATTTTGAATGGAATTAATTAAAATGAAGTGATTTTAATGCTAATGAATTTGGTGATAAATTTTCGTTTATGTATATGCAACAGTTTATCTATCGATAGTGAATGAAAATTTATTCAATTTTCTAATCCTCTAAATCGAATTTAGAATAAATTTGAAATTCCAGGGTGATTGGAATTGATCATGAAAAAAACAACAATAACAAATCATTCCCCCATTTCCCTGTACTGTCATTTTAAATAGTCAGTTTTTGTCTATTTATCTTTTGGATTATAGGATCAATCTAGTCTGTATGCGGAACCTGGAATATTTGAGTGTTTATCCTGCTCAGAAGGATGTGAATCTTGTGAAGATGATAGACCTTGTATGGTATCACTAAATTGGGTTATGAGGACTGTTATTTTAGTACTTTCGTGTGTTATAATTTGTTGTCTGCCATTTGTGGTTGTTTTCACATGGAAATACGCAAATGTTAAGGTAAGATATGATAGCTTCAAAAAAGTGCGATCATTTTTTTTAGGAGAAAAATTCGAACGATTGTCCATCCTTGGTGATATTAAACAATGAATATAAAAATAATTTCGACAATGTTCTTCTCCAAGGAAATAAAGTTCCTTGGAGAAGAACATTGTCGAAATTATTTTTATATTCATCATTTTTTTTTATTTATTATTATTCGCTTCGGAATAATGATTTGGTTTTGATAACTTCTGTATGTTTTAATGGTAGGTAGTTTAACTTTTTCATAGGAAACTTTTAATAAAATTAAATATTGTAAAATATTAGGTGATGAAATTTAATTGGTAGTTGTTTTAACATTGGAATGGTTTTTAATGAGAATTTCTTTCCCGTTCGGGTCACGTGACCCACGTAAAATGTATAAGTTCGAAAGTTTTTTACTAAAACATTCAAGATGATCCTCTTATTCGTTGAATGTAGGGTACAAGATATTATTTATAATAAGTACAAATAGAATTCATTCTCTTTTGGTTAAGTGCTCGTTTGTTTAACTGTTTCTTTTTGTTCTGATTTTTCTAACTCTTCAAAATCCTTGACAGCTAACCGTCTTGATTTTAATCCGATTTCCTGAATTTGGCAACCTTTCAGTTGCTTGTTATGTTATTTTTAATTGTATAACTTTTCTTATCATTCACTTCTTTTCAACAAGTAAAAATCAAGGAAAAGGAAAAATTTTATATTTGTAACTTTTTCCGTGTGAAACGTGCAGATTATTGGAAACCCTACAAATTTTCTGAAGATAAATTCAATTTTTTTTTCTTTACATAACTTGTACGGGAAATTTCAACACGTTTAAGAAAAAGTTTTACAACATTGTAATTGAACCATATTCTATATCGAAAGTATTGATATCTGAGCTTTATTAAATTCGTTCAAATTCGGTCAATTTATCGACATTAATAATGAATACCATAATAATAATAATAATAATACTCTCAAAAAGTTATTTGCTGGGCGTCATATTGGACTTTATAGCGGAATAATTACCAACCGTCTTGTTAGAATTTAAATTAAAAAAAATTGTTGAATTCGTAATTAACCAACCTTAGATCACCCTTTATAATGGCAATACTGAATTCAACGAGGGTCCCGACTTTTATTGTATCATCTATTGAGGGATTCAGAGGTGGTTTTGTTGAGTTGGTCTCGACGGATCTTCAACTTATTTTCCTAAGACCTTCTATCGTGTTACGACGATAGAATTTCCAAATTAATTCAATCTGTAGAAATTGCATTTTTTTTTGTTTCTAGTTATTTTATTGTTCACTACTACTAGCAAATCTTGTTTTTATAAATATTTTGACAATAAAGTAAATCAAAAATAGTTAATGATAGAGATAAATAATCAACGTTGTCTCATGATCATAGACTTTGTTTTTATTTTCAATATATTAATTAAGTAACCATCTTCAATACTTCGCTTGAAAAAGACTTACTTAACAATCACCTAATTAACTAACCAAAACTAGTATACCGAAAACAAAAATACTTCCCTTGAATATGAATTAACAATTACCTAATTAACTAACCAAAACCAGTATACTGAAAATAAAAATATTGAACAACGTTAATTATTTACCATCATTAAAATATTCCATGGATGGCAACACGTTATATGTTTACAAAAATAGTTAATTGCTATTTTGTTACTATACTAACCCTCAAATCCAATTTTATTTGTAACAGTAGAAAAAAGTTTCTCCAATTTCATTTAACTTTTCAGATAGATAGCTTTACCCTCAAAAACTTTTTGTTTTCATTTGAATGTGTAAAAGCTCAATAATTTCGTTTTTTTTTCTTTCAAATTATTTAATTCATTGCAAAAAAAATGTGTACTTAGAAAATAAAGGAAATAATCGTGCTTTTCCAGGTTATTCGGGCAGCCAGTCCTGTTCTGCTTTGTTTCATTACCCTCGGCGCTCTTCTCATCTATTGTACGGTATGTATAACGTCTTTTAAAATAAAGCCGTAATTGTAACTTTAACAAGACAACGTTCCGTTATTATTATCGGTATAGTAACTAGACTACTACCTTCAACTCTAATATTAACCAATTATTTACTTCGGAGATTTCTTCCGTATTTTTCTTTATTGACATTTTCCACAACAATTTTAAATCAATAAAATTAATTTCTATCAACAATTCCGGACAATGAGACATCCTCAATAGTGTTGAAAATGTGAGAATTATTTGAAATACAATCATGAAATTGTATTTCAACCAATACATCGAATAGACGAAAGAAAGTTGGTTTTATCAATTTGATTTAGTGGCAAATCGTTTGGATTTTCGTTCGTTTTTTTCTTTGATAAAAAAGGAGAATAAAATCGCGAAAAATTGTAAGAAGTATTGCCATAATATGGTAGAGAAGAGAGAAGAATTAGAATTTTCATGTGAACACATAAATTACAGTATTTGAAGATTAGAATATTGTGAAGTATAATATGGGAGGAATTTTAGGAAATAAGAAATTTAAAAAATATTTTCTATGAATGTTATTAACATATTTTCTGGGTAGAATATCCTTTATAGTTTATAGGATACAAACTGTTCATATCAAATACTGTCTATGTCGTCCACGTGAAATTTAAACAAGTTATTTCTTGTTAATTAAAATATTATATAATGATATAAAAGTTTCGAATCAGACAATACACTTAATTCATTTTTTAATATGTTTCGCTGAAAGATACGCCAAAAAAAATTATTCATGAAAAAATGGTCAGATGTTCGGTTTTCTAACGCTTACAACAAGACTTGAATTTGTTTATTTGAAAGAAAGATTTTTGATGACATAGTCTAAATATTTGGTGTGGAATAGTTCTAATAAAGTTATTAACGACTATGTATAGGAGTGTATTTATATAAGCTACTTTATCAATATTCGTGACGATCTTTTTAATTTATTTCCACAGATAATCGTAATGTACCCTCGACCGAGCTTGTATACGTGCATCGCCCGTGTTTGGTTGCGGGAAATAGGATTTTCACTAACTTACGGCGCTTTAATGCTCAAAACATGGAGGTAAATCTGTGAATTTAGTAATAAAACAATAAACAACACAATTAATTTGACAGAAAATAAATTTAATTATCTGCTTGTCTTTTATGTTTTTTTCTTGTTGTAGGATATCGTTGATTTTTCACGTTCGTTCAGCTAAAGCTGTCAAAATTACCGATATTAACCTATTGAAACGTCTTGGTATAATTGTTGCAATCTTTGCTGTATTTTTGTCTATACGTACCTTAGTCGCACCTCCAATTGTTATAGTTGGTCGTACTGCTGATGATTTGAAAGCTTATTTGTGCCGTACTGATTGGTGGGATCATTCTTTCACTACTTGTAAGTAGAAAACTTTTTATTAATTTTTCTATAGTCGATTATGAAATGAATCATGGTTTCAATAGTGGAATTATTGAATTATTGCTTATTGATGGTGTAGACGTTCAACGTTGGATCGAATTGTGGAAATAATTTTCTATTTTCTGTGGAATTTATGGAGTCTATTAATTTTTATTGGGCACTTTAGGTTTAAAAGACTATATGGAATTAATGTTTCATCCAACAAAACTTATTTTTATAATAGACTTTAAATTAATATTTTCTCGTTGAAGAACAAATTTAACTTATTTTATGTCGTGTTTTTTTTACAGTGGAAGTCCTATTCCTTATTTGGGGTATCCGTTTGTGTATTGTAGTTAGAAAAGCTCCATCAGAATTTAATGAAAGTCGCTTCATCTCCATGGCAATTTATAATGAATTTCTTCTATCTGTATTTTTAAACATATCAATGTAAGTATTGTTTCCTATTATTGTTTCTCGGTGGATTATTTAAAAACAGTCGCGTGAAATGCCTTCAATATTGCGTCGGTCCGAGTCAGTTCAACTGTCTTCACGATTGTTTTGCAATTTTATCATCGCGTAAATCTACAATGTCGAACTAGAATTCAATAAAAAGAACTGTTGAAATTTTTAATATAAAATGCAAATGGCTTAGTTTATTTACATTTTTAATGAAACAACAACATAGTATAAATTGACCTGTACTCACAATCAGTTTTGTTCTTTTTCTAAATCTATCAAATTTAATTAAATTTTCTACGATAAGAAAATAAATATATTTTTTTTTTTTGATTGATTTTTCTCGTTCCCCATCAATATATTATTCCATTTTTATTAAATAAATGGATTCTGGGGGAACTATTGATTACTTATATAAAGTTTTATAAATCAATTACAGAACCATTTAGCAGAAAATGCGGATGGAATAAATTTTCCGTTGAGTATATACGAAAAATAAAAAAAAAATCTTTAAATTTAGCTGTAAAGTCAAATATTAGATTGCAAAAGTTAATCGATAACAAACCATAAGTTCCGATTGTATTGGAAATTAATTGGTTTTTGATTGGTTGTTTACAAACTTTGACAGTTTTACGAGATACACAGATTATTCTGGATTAAATCAATTTCAATCAACAAGAACGATTTATAATTTTTCTCTGGTTGTTGTTCTGTTTACCCTTTTTTTTTGTATTTTCGAGTGCTTGTAAAAATATGTCTGTTATATAGGTTGTTCTTGCAAAAACCAGCCAATCCGGATCTGCTCTACATTATTTTCTTCTGTCACACACAGCTCACCGTTACCTTACTTTTATGCTTGATCTTCGGGAGCAAGGTACAGTATTTCATCCGACTCGTATACTTATTTGTATTAATGTCAACATTATATTTTTTATTTTTATTTTAATTTAGTTAGACAACTGTTTTTTTGTTGTTTTGTTTGGGGATATTGCAGCGATATTTACGTAGTTTAAAAAAAATAAACGAATAAAATTTTAACATCATTTAGGGTAGTTGTGTAACAATGTTCGGGTTAATTGTTGTGTTTTAATAATACAATGAATCTTGTGGGCAGAATGTTTAATGAAAACGTTCTAAACAAGACAATAAACATTAATTACTCGATATGTGTTCTTGTGAATTAAATCTTGCAAACTGTATTAAAATGTTACTAATTTATATACTTATTTATTCATTTATCTACCATAATTTTTTATTTAAATTAGCAGTTAAATAATTAATAAATACTTGAATTTTTATGATGTCACTTGAGGTATAACACTTTACAAATCACTCTAGTCTTTAAACGGAACAAGGGTCTGTTAGAATTACCCAACAACTGACATTAACCTTTTATATCAAATCCCCTAC
This sequence comes from Mylabris sibirica, assembly GCA_039776855.1. NCBI lineage: Eukaryota > Metazoa > Arthropoda > Insecta > Coleoptera > Meloidae > Mylabris > Mylabris sibirica. Next base: position 7,181,084 of record CM077845.1, on the reverse strand, counting down.
GATACTGAATAATGAAAATGTGTAATTATTTTACGCATGTTTGAATAAATTTTAATAACAATAATTGAATTTGATATAGAAAATCACAAACATCCCATTTTTTCATAGATTGAAATCCGTTAGCAAGTGTTCTAAAAATAAAATCATTACAACAATATGTTGAACATTTCGGAAAATCATTAAATCTTTATTTATTTTTCGATATTTGAATATAGGGAACGTTTGGAAATTTAAACAGTTATTTTTTTAATTTTACCATCTATTTTTATATACGGAAAAGGTTCTATGAATTATTTTCGATTCGAATATTAATTTTTATCTCCAATGAGGTTCGTTGAGAATTCTAATATTTTTACGTTGTTTTATTAATATTCAAAAACTTATGAGGTTTTTTCTCAAAATATAAAAGAACCGTTTTAAATTTTCAAGCACAATAACTTTATATTTAGGTGATACTATTATTAATGAATATTAATATTGTTTTATTAATGCTACCATGTAATACTCTCATTGTTTATGTCCTTTCAAAATTATTGAATGATTGTTTTGAGAGCGTTAAAGGGTTTTTGATGAAATTGAGTTTCGAATTAAAAATAATAGCTTTAATTAGACTGTCCGAATATTCAACAGATTGTCAGTTGTATTGAGATATTTTGGCATTAAGTCGATACACTTGAGTAGAACAAAGCGAATTCTTGTTTCGACAATTGTTTTGGTTTGGATTTATGTTAACTTATTATCTCGTTGGTGTGTCGGTCTTGAGAATATTTGGCGTTCAAATTTAGCTTTTACAAAATCTCATCAACGAGTATTTAGAGTTAGTTTGAAAGTATCAATAATGAATATTCATAGATTGCCCGTTTTTCTCTCTAAATGTTCATGTGTGCGTTACAAATTGATGAAACTTTTTTAATTATTAATAACTCCATATTTAATTAAATATGTATAAAAAATACTCAAAGGATATAAAATTTAATTTGAATTTTACCATACGAATTAGATTCACAAAATAAGAAACAGTGAGTAGATAACGAACCAAATTTACGTAGATGTAAATAGAATTATAAATTCAACTCGTATCTTTTATTTGTGGTCCATCACTGATTTCATGAATCGTTGTTTTTAATTTTGATAATACGAAATTACCTCAAAGTTTTCCAGTTTGACACAATAACTAGTTGGCATGGGTCAATTTTTAGCGAATTTTTTAAAAAAAATTAGCTAATGACGAGATCCTCACTTTTGAATTTCCGAAAAATTGTTGCACAGAAGTTCGTTTTGGGACCTCAGGAACCCATATCCACCGTTCGTTAAAATTTATATATATATATATATATATATATATATATATATATATATATATATATATATATATATATATGTATACCCACGATAACTGCCGTAAAAATATACCAATCTTAATGAAACTTGGTACAAAAATCGGTCTTCGTGATAGCTTGGATGAGTTCGTTGGCCAGACTGGTAGGGTCAACACTTTTGGAATAAGAGCTGAAGAAATGTTAAAAAAAATCATTTTCAATATTACATTTGCTTAGATTTTGATGAAAATTAAAATAACAGTACAGCCGACCATTCTCTATGACCCAGAAAAAAAATCATCAAAATCGGTTGGTTGGATCTCAAGAAAAATGCAAAAATCTCTTTTTTGAGTATAAGCAGTAAAATCGATTATCTCAGATGGCTATGTGTTCTGGCAATTGATATTAGAAAAAAAATTGAAAATCGCACAGGGCAACTAATTTTGACAGTTAATATTAGACGCAAGGCCTGCTAGAGAATTTCGCTTGAAAAAATCAAGCAGGCCTTGATTAAACGTATTACGGGAAATGAATTTATTAGTTGATTCAATGTTATTAAAATATATTAATTGTCAGTTTCATAAGAATGTTTTGCAATTAATATTTCAGTATGTAGATACATAAAAAATTCGCTATATAAGGTACTTGCTGCCTTTGGAGATTTTTTCCTGTATAGCGAGGTGTTAAAACGTTGAACATTTATTTTCGTATATCTCTCATTTTGCGGTTTTTTACAAGCTAGAAGTTCAAAAGTAATAATTCTTTTTTGTTTAATTAAGTTGTCTCAGATTGTAGCGGCTATGTATGATACTAAATTATCTAAAAGTTGAAATGCTACAATAATGACTAATTTTAAAATAAATGTTTTTACATTAAAAATAAAAATATTATTAACGTTAACAAGTGTCTTTAGAGTTTCTATTTACAGTCCCGGTAGAACACATATCCGGATCATTATTTCTGTTTTTCGTCGGCTTATTTGTTCGTATTTTCTTTATAGTAATTGTAAGTTAATTTTAAATTTACAATTAGTATGTTTCATATTTCAAAAATCACTAATAATCGCTTACGTAAACTTACCAAATCATTGTTTTATTTAAAATAAAAGATAAGTGTTTAAATCCGCTTTCTTTACTCAAACTGTATTTGTTGAAATTCTCGTTTAAATTCACAATTTATTTTTATATTTACAACAATAATTGCGATTTAAACTACACCGTTCCCTTGGTTTCATTTATTTATTATTACATGTTGAAAAAAAATTCAAAACTTCATTTCCGTAGTCAAATCGATTTTATAGATTAAAATCGACTGAATCAATGCTAATTTGTATCATTTGAATTGCATTTACATATTGATAATTGCTACTGATTCTAACAAAAAAAATATTCGTTTTAAAATGGCTAACAAATCTATTGTCATCGAAAAGGGAAAATTACATCAATTAATAACATATGTACTCTCTTTAGAAATTTATTAAACTCGTTTAAATATTGTAATTACGGTTTAAAATTATAGTAAAATTGCCATTTTTTTCAACGAAAAAAAAGCCTGTATTTATCAGAGTTCAGTTATTTTCTGAGATTTATTGCAATTGTAAATTATTTTATGAAAAGCCGCTTTGTATGGAAATTAAGTTTGTTAGTAGCGATATAGTCTATAGGATCGGGTTAATTGTAAATTTTGCTATAAACTGGAAAACATCCCAAAAAAAGTATTTATTAAAATCTGATCAATCTATCTGTTGGAAATAATAAAATTTTCAAAGAAGTAATTTAAATTGAATTTCTATTTTTTGTTTTTTTGTGAAAGCATTTTTAACAAAATGTACACTTGATATAAATCCCTGAGGCTAACCCTTTTCAAGATAATTACTATTTTGTTTTAATTTAATGCAGATTGTCAGAATTTTAATGTAAAAAGAAATAAAGAAGATCGTTTTCAAACACATTACTTTATAATATTGGTAGCAGATGAGAATCAACTTGTATTATATTAATAGAACCGAAGGCAGTTTACTTGTGGAAATCGGTGATTGAATTTATTCTACTAGAGAAGACTAAATTCGTATCCTTAGACGCTTGATATTAGCTGCAATATCTTACTTGTCTGTATGTGTATGCCATATATATTAGATTTTCCTTAAACCATAATATCCCTCAACTACTATATCAATTTTTCTTACAATTACGCTCTATTGACACGACAAGATGACAGTTTTCCTTTTTTTTAATTTATTATTCATTAGTATAGTAGAGTTTTTCATAACAATAGTGTTGTATCAAAACATTTTAGGCTTATATGGTTTTCAAATATCTCGATCAAAACGATAGTAATTCTGGTATGATGAAGAAAGTACCAACATCGAAATTTTTCAAAAAATATCGTTCAGGTAATTCACAATATGCAAGTACAAATTCATCTACTGGTGGTATAGAATATTCAAATATTCAAAATGTACAAGACGAATTTCTACGTCTTTACACACAATTACAATTATTAAAAGAGAAAAATATGCGTATCGGTAATCGAAGTTTGGCATCAAAAATAACAGCAATGCAAGAGGCTGCACGTGCACACGATAATTTACCAATTGAAAATAATAAAACAATATCAAAATTAACTAACACATTAGATGTTGTACCGGAAAAATCGAATACTGATATCCATTCCGATGATGAAACATCAGTTAAAATAAAACGTCAAAGTGTTACATTTGCACCAGATACAGATCTTGATACGATAAATGAAGATACAAGTAGTGTTGGTAAGAATATCGATGATATTAATGAAAGTTGTAGTAGTAGTGGTGGTGGTGCATCAATTGAATTGAAATCAAAAGATGAATGCAACGATTCTGTTGATGATTCTAACAGTAAATCTTTAAAATCTGGCCATGCACATACTCATGATATTGTTATTAATTTGGATGATCAAAGCAGTATTACTGACGAAGTAACCGTTTAATGTGAATAAATGTACATGTGTTGATTATTTAATTAATAAATAATTCCAATTACAAATACTCTAATAATATCTATACTTGGAGTTGTAGCGATTGACATTAGGGCTCATCAAATGCTACAATTTTAAATTATAAATTATTTGAAATTTATTATAATTATTATTATTGTTCTTATGCTTAAAATTGTGTATTTTAGCTGCCTGTTCCGTATTGTACCTGTAAGTTTACATGAAACGCCGGTTGGCGCGCGTTCGAAATTTGGACGTGTTCAGATGACGGACGTTGATGCGCGTTTTTTTCACCTACAAAACATATAAATTGTATATTTTATATGTTAAAAAAACGCGTGTTTCTTGACGTCTAGAGAATTGTTGATGGGCGTTAACGCGCGTTCATGTGAACGATCGTATATAAAATTGTAGAATGTCTGGACGCGCGAATCAAAAACGCGTGTTAAATTTTCGTCACGTGAACATGCAGTTAATACGACACATTTTTGTACCCCAATTCCTTTAAAAAAGAAAACAAAAAGACACATTTAATGTTTAAAATTATATGTAAATAATGTAATGTTGTATCTATTAATCATTTGATGTAAGATTTGAAAGATTACACACTAATTCCTTATGTATATCCAACGAAATTTAAGAATTGTTGTGTTATCTGATGAATAAATAAATTTATGGATGTTATATCAATTTATCTGTTTACTTATTGCATCCTTATCGTATTAAAATTCGAATTATTCAGTTAAGATTCAATCATGTCAATTCAGTGAATAGTCTACGAATATTTGTTCGGTAGTACTTGAAAAGTTGTAGGAACTACTAGTGTCTATTATGAAAATAAACGATTACATTATTTGTTTTCTCAGTGAAATTTAGGTTTGTCACTTTTTGCTTTCTTTTAGTCGAGCCAAAGGCAAAAATAATAACAATTTGTTTAAAAATACATACATATAACGTCAAAATGTCAATGGGGCTTGTCACGTTTTAAACGTGTTGGTCATATTCCAGAATTGAAGCAATCTTTATCCAGTCAACCAATAACTGATTTCTCCAGAATACAACACAATATTGATGGTTAATTCTTAAAATGCACAGTAAAAGTAGCAGAAAACATTATGATTAGGTGGTTGTTTCTTCTCTTCACAATATTAATTGATTCTCTACGAATTTTTTAGAACAATTAGAAATTTTCTGCAATAACATTACATTGTGTTGTCCAAAACTATTTGAAAGTAGAAATTGTAACGATTGCAATCGTTAATTTACCAAAATCATAGAATATATGAACCTTTTTGTTTTAAGCGGTACGTTAAACAACTCTTTTCTGTATCTAAATTTCTATATTTGTATATTCACATCAAAAGTTATATCATGACAAGTTACATTTAGTTTTAAAACAAAACTTTGTTGAATTCACGCTACTGTTGTTCCAAAATATAAATAATACACGTACCTTTTTGAAATAATAATAATAATAACAATCGTTAAAAATAATGAGGAACTGCATTTATTTGAAAATTCACAAAGAAGCAATATTAAATTTAGATCGTAGAATAAAATATATTACAGTTGAATAAAGATAAAACTGATTTAGAAAGAATTGTGTTGAAAGAATAAAGTGGCAGTTGAAAATCAAGGGTACAAAAAATTGGATTGATCTGTTGACGAAACGTTGCTTGTAAATAAAAATAATTATGTTCCATGTTCTATGCAATTTATTTCTCAAATTTTGGGTGATAAAATTAATTAACAATAACTTATTAGATATAAAACAATCTTGTAAATTTATCTTATATAACAGATTTATTGTATTAGTTTAGTTATTAATACTTAATACAGGGGCATTTCGTGATTTACAATATAGTTAAACAGGGAGACAAGCGTATGGTGAGCGTGCCACCCCTGTTAATAAAGAGTAAAAATACCATTGTTCGACAACAATAATCCAATTTTTCCAAATAATTGCCATATGATTAAAAGGAAATCAGCAACAAGGCATACAGGATCCAGTTAATCCACCCACTCATTTACAACAACAGTTTTTTTTTATCAATGAAACAAATAAGATTTGTTTTGTCTCAACTCAATGCGACTGGACTTCGATACGTTTTTTTTTTTTTATATCCTGTATAAGTGTATAATCAACCACTTACTATGTAGTGACATTTTGAGCGAATAAAGAAAGTTTCTATAACACCTACGTTCTTTCAGGCTGAAAATAATTATTTTCAAGGTGCAAAACAATACCGAACAAGTTATTTGAGATTTGTAAAATGATACACACAAGTATTGGTTGTTGGATTGATTTTTCGTTGACGAAATTACAAAAGATGATTTGATTGAAAGTAGACGTAATGTCCAATTTACTTCGTGCAATATGATCTTTATATAATAAATGTGATTATGAACTACCATTTGTTTGTTTGTTTGTTTGTTCGTTATTTTTTTTTTCTCTTACAAAATATGATTTATGATAGATTATATTTTCGGCAATATAATATCTTTATCTGTAAATTCAATTATTGTTCTACATTATCGTAAATTTCTTGTAAATTTTATTGCTCTGTAAGTGCGCTGTTAGAGGGTTGACTGGACTGTACTTCAGAAGATGAATGCATCCGGATTTTTCAGCATAAAAAATACTTCACGTTAATATTGAAATTATAATGAGTTGCAATGTTTCTAATTTAATTGCCAGAACTGTATAATGTTGCCTGTATCATATAGCGTGTGGCATATCATGAACCTGTGTCTAAAGTGTTGATTATAAATCTATTCTTACATAATTATTTTCCTTGTAATGAACAAGTTACAGATTATGACGTATTCAAGTCGCGATTATTTTTGAAACGTTTCCAATTCTCGTTAGTATTTTTCCAATCAAAAATGGAGTAACAACAATTATTGGAGATTTTCGAGAAAATCTCGACATTATTATTTGTGTTGTTAAAAATGATTCGTACGATCTTATTGAAAGAATATTGGCGACTTATAGACAAGAATCGACCGATATAAGGTAAATTATTGTTTATTATTTTAAATGTTGTGATTTATTTAATTGATTTGAATCAACATTCATCTTCATCTTTGCAACTGTTTCAATTCGAATGGTTTCAAGCATAACTTAACGATTTGAAAATAAATCACGGATTGATTCAATTTAAAGCTTTTCTAAATGAATTTAGCTAGTCACGTAATGTATTAAATTTAGAATCAATCAATTTTTGTCAATTATAGTGATTAATTATAGAAACTATTTGAATTAAATCTTATCAGATAACGATATTTATCGAAGGTATTTTTTGTGCAATACATTAAAGACCTTCAAATAATTATTGAATTTTTATATCATCATTATCAATTTGAAAAAATTTCATAATTGAACAGGATACCACTGTTATTTTGTTTTGCCAACATATCAATAAAATTAATTAAAATACTTAAGATAAGAATGTGTATAGATGTTTAATAATTGGATGGCGACTGATCTCTATCAATCAATGTTGCGTTATCTATCTTAAAAGATATGAGAGTCGATTTGTTATCACTAGATAATTCACGTGAAAATCTGTTACAGAAATCATTTTAATCTAGTTGGGTTTGTTGTTTATAGGACGAAACCGAATTTTCTCATGTTAGTTTGTGTTGAAATAGCGTAATCTGTAAATAAAAACTTTCATCGTTTTGGCTTTTCTCCAATAGAGGGTGCACGAAACGGTGAAGCTCTAAAGCTCGAAATGATTATTCTTTTTATGAATATCTAATAATTATTGGAAAATTACTTTGTACAATTATTCCAATACAATTCGATTTTATTGGGCAATATTTATTAATAGATTATATAGTGATATTGTATAAAAACTGTATATTTAGTAGGGGTGTATTGTTATAAGTTATAGACAAATTATAAATCATATTGTCGGCTTTTATAGTTAGAAATAATGCAGAAACAATGTTACTGGAGGATAGTGAATTGACAGATCATTAATAACTGCAAGACCATAACTTTAACATTTACACAGAGAATAGGGTGGAGAATAATTTTTTCTAAATATATGTATACTGCCTATACGATAAGAAATCTTGTTATGCAAGAAAATTTGAACACAAATTCGCTTTAATTTAATCGAAAATTTCAAGCAATTCCATTACAATATTATTCTATTATATTAAAAAAAAGGACAATAATAGTAAACGTCATAATTGATAAACTTTTAAATATTCTAGTAATCTGCATCTGTCTTTGTTCGATTAGATTTTTATTATAATCACGTGACGAGTTTTATATAAAGCCGTCGATTTGCACTATTTCACCCATTTTTAATTTAGTGTGTTAACAAAATGGATCCTCAAGGGCAAGCGACTGACGGTGGATGGGCATGGTATCTTGTGATTGGTGTTGCAATAATTAATGTAAGTTTATCATATTAATTGTAAGATATTTTAAAATCGGTTCTCGTTCAATGTATAAAACATAAATAACCCTCATGTCGCTTTTTTATGAAATTTAAGTAAAATTAAATGTCAGCTACTTAGATTAGATTAGATAAAGTTGATTTTTTAGTATTAATTAGGATAAATTAGTAGATATCACTATAATTACAATCAAAATAATTAACGTTTTTACAAATATTTATTAGAATGTATTTTAACCACCACCCATTGTAATTATTGTATTTTTAATTTGATTATTAACTATAATGATAATTGCAGTGAGTTAGAATTAGATTAGCCGACACAAAAAGATATAATTGGGCAAAATTTATAGATATTAATCAACAAAATATCAACAAAATATAGGTACATGGATTTTTGCAATTACTTCGAACATCCCCCGGAATTTTACCATTAAAGCACACAGGGCCGTGCCTGAGGTTTTTTTGGGGTTTTAACCTCCCCCGAAATGTTCAGAGCTTCTTTTATAATTAGGAATTATTCGTTATTAACTACAACAATTATTATTATATATTATTAAGTCTATTTACACATTATTTGTCAATGATTCTTCAAATCCGCCCCTGAAATTTTTTTCTAGATACGGCCCTGAAGGTACATACCTGAAAGCTTTTCTTTTTCTTTTGTGTTATTGTTTTCTTTGTAGAATTTTTTCTGTGAGTAATTTTTCTTTTGTTTTTGAAATAATTGCGATTAATAAAACAAAAGAAAAATAAACAAGAATAATTGTGCTTTTAGTTAAAATTCTTTAGTTTATCAATTGTAAATTTTTAAATAATGAATCATTTATTGATTTTATCAAAAAAATTCCTATTTTTTAAATAATTCCAAGACTTTACATATGACTTTTATTATTGTCATTGAATTACATAAAAACTCAAAAACTCATTCTTGTTTCATAACGGAAACTGTATTAAGTGTATGATTGATGTGCAAAATATTTCATCAACTTCTGCTCTAATTCATCAAGTTATCATTTGTATTAATAAGGATACTTCAAGGACCTTAAAGATAGTGCCGAGAACAAGATAGCTGTGAAACAATTAATTTTCTTCATTTAATATACTAATTATTTTGAAAACTATTTTGTTTAAATTCAACTAAGCTGCAAACCAACTTAATAAATAAGTTTCGATTGATGTAACTTTAACAAAATTTCGAAATTAGCCAACTTACAATGTTCGTTTTTTAATTATTAGTCGGATAGTGAGAACCTCGTAAACAGCTTTAGGGTAGAAATCAAGGATAATTCTAATGTTTATTAAGAGGGTTGGCTGATGTTAGATAGTTGCTCTAGGTCTCACGCAGTTTTATCACAACAGAATTTAGAAGCAGCAAAAATAGTAGACGAGGTTGTGTTTTGTTGTTCAAATCACAATAAATCTACTCATTTTTTTTCTTCTTAGCAATTGCATATACAAAAATTGTAGAAATATATTGTGTTTTTTGTGTACGTAAGTACAATCAAAATTGTCTTGTCCAATATTTGTATAGCATTTTACATTGATGTTCCATTTTATCAACAATTTTCATTAAACTTAGTGATTGTTGTTTGTTAAAAAGCCTATCTATCCAATGGCACACAAAAAGTTGTTATTTACAAGAAAATTGAATACTTTTCCTGTTTCAGCTTGAATAAAGATTCGCTGATAGATAAATTGGAATTTCTATAATGTTTACTGTTTTCATTTTTTCTCGTTAGAAGCCTTAAATTTACAATAATTTTTAAAGTTGTTATTATATAGGATGGTTCGTAAGATTTCGCAATTTTTCCTACCGGTGCCTCTTTTAAATTCATCTAGTTTTATTTATCGATTATTGATATTTAACTCGATAAATGGGAAATTTTAATTGTAAATTTCAGGTTTTCAATCAATCTATACTGTCATTATTTGGTTTACTTTTTGGTCCAAGACTTACAACGTTAGTTGGTGCATCAGGCATGACGACTGTGATGAGTATTAACGTAACATTGACGAATCTTTCTGGTTTCTTATTAAATCCATTATTGAAACGTCTTAAAACGAAACGTATCACACAAATTGGTATCGTTCTCGTATCGCTTGGTTTGGCAATATCAGGACTTATGGACAGTTTTGTATCCATAATATTCGGTTATGGTGTCTTAACTGGTAAGCAATATTTTTCGTCAATTAATAATTAGTTATTAAGTTTTCTTTTGTTAATATTCTATTTTGAAATTGAAGACGAATAATCCATAAAACGTTCTTACGGATCGTCAAGTTTCTTAATATTTAATAATGAGAGGTATTGTATTTGAAATTACAGCTTTATTTCAAAGTGCTACTTACGTTGATCCTTCTTAACAATTGTACACAATTTAATTGAAATGTATATATGTAAGTAGCCAGCCATGTTTCAAATGTTCAATTGAAGGATTAAAATAACTTTGACAAAAGCATTTAATGAAACAAACAATAATTTTGTTGCAATAAACGTAAATGAACAATTTCAATTATGACAAAATTTATTTTGTATTAATTATGCTTTAAAGGTGTCGGATTAGGCTTGATTTCATCATCAACATTTTTACTGATAAACACTTATTTTAATAAGCGAAAAAGTCAAGCTGTTGGTTTAACAATGGCCGGTACAAGTGTTGGCCAGATGGCTTTGCCGACACTTGTCGGGATATTTTTGAAGAAGACCAGTTTTAACACCACAATTTACGTTTTATCTGGATTAAGTTTAACTGGACTGTTTGCTACTTTACTGTTCCGTGTAAGTTTATTTTAAAATGTAGGCACACATCAAAATTTGCTTTTTTTCTTTCTTTTTTTTTTATTAATATAGTTCACTGAAATGTATTGCCGTAGTGATATTGTATTAACGTTACATAGAGAGATTAGTGAGGATAAAGTAACAACAATTGATGGAAGTCTCACAAATTCAAACGAAGAAAAGGAGAAGCGTAAGTTATTCATTATTTCCGTTATAATGTAGTTTTTTAATTTTTAATGCAGATAAGGTAAGATAAGGGAAAAAATCTTAACAAAAACCCTAAGCAATTTGATGAGAATCCAAGCTTGAGTTAATAAAAAAGTCTTTCCATAAAAAAACCGAACATAGAAAATCTTCCATAAGACATGAAAATTGCATTTTCCTAAATTTATCTACTCTTATCTTTTAAAATGAAATAAATCCGTTGTTATTTAAAAGTGATTAAAGATTTTATTTAAAAAATACTTAAACATCATTGAAATGAGAAAGTTTAACGAATTATAAATTTAATTTATCATGTCTTAATCTTACTATTAAATAATTTATTTTAGATTAAAATTGATTATCTTTAAACTTTATATTTAAATGGATGTGGATCTTTTCAAAATTGATAATTCATTTTCATTGTGAACAATGATAATTAATTCATAACATTTAAACATTTCCTGTATGATCAATATCATTTAGATCAAGTCTGAGAGCGTTAATAATATGAGACAGTTTACAAGCAAAGTTACAACATAAAACTGTATTTAAAGTTTAACTAGAATGTTAGTCGGAAATGTGGCACAATAAAACTTTTCTAATACAAATCTTTGATATTTTGTCTAACTCTATTAAATTATTTAATTGTGTCTTATCAATAATTTCAGCTAAAAGTGAACCGTTTTATGAGAAAATGATCAGATTATTCGATCTACAATTATTATTAGATCCAATTTTTCTTCACATATTGATTGGATTATCATTAGCATACGTTTCTAGTATATCATTTGGAGCATTTTTTCCACTTTATCTAAAAGAGGAACAGAACATGGAAATAATGGACGTTTCAAGTTGTATGAGTTTATTATCAGGAATGGATTTATTTGGACGACTTACAATACCTATATTATCAAGCACATACAAATTAAAGCATAGGACAACATTTATTATCGCATTAGTTGCTTTAATAATCGCCCGTACATGTAAGTGTTCTTTTTTTTTTGAATATTTCAATTATTAGAATTTGTGCGAACCTTTATTGTTTTCTCGAGTAGAATCTCTTAAAAACTCTCAAATATAATTTGATAAATTAATTAAAATCTTTTTATCGCTTCATCATTCAATATCCGGTATGAGTCTAACCGCTGTAACGATATTGTTTATTTATAAAATTGTGTATTAGATCGCTTTTAATGTCATTTGAAGGAAAGCTAATATAAAACAAATAAAATGATGGTAATATTTACGCTACATAGGACATTCTATCGATTTACCTATATTTATAATTTTATAGTTGTCTGTGTAAAATATAAAGAATTTATGTTGGAACTAATCGTGGAACGATAAAAACACGTTATCACTTATAAATTTGTGTATATCTAGTTGATTCCTATATTCAGTTTTTTTTTTGGGATAAAGTGGTTGTATTTTGGTGGTTTTTAGCTTGTTGATTTGAAACTGTGTTGTAAACATTCTACTGAAAATTCCACCTGTTCACGTCATTATTCATTGATACTTTCAGTAATGTTAGTTAGATGTACAACAATGTATTAAACTCCGAACCTATTTGTTAATTTAAATAATTATTTAGCGTTCCTTTTTGACAGACAAGACACGTAATAGAGGTAATTAATTCGATTATTTTCAAGGTAACAAGCTTTGTCGTATTAACGATAGTGCTGTGTCGTTAAGTGGACATCCAAGATTCAGTTAATAACACAGTTTTATCATTTAAAACAAATTCGATTAGATAAAAGATAATAATACAAGTTGATGTTAGTAAAATGGTGGATGCGCCGGGCAACAGATTACATTCATTATTTATTGTGATTTGCATGTGTTCATAATTATGAGATTTCCTGTATTGGATCGCGTTTAAGTTCACCGCCGGCTACAACATCAACTTTTCATTGTTGCATTAATAAACATCTCATTACAATTTTATTAAATTTTCTTGTTACAAGTCCGAATACTAAACAAGTACTGTGTTTGTAAAACTTTTGAGTAGATTAAGTTTCGGTTTGAATCTTGTTTAAATTCTATTAAATAATTCGGTTTTTCAGTGTTAATCCTTCAAACAAGATATATAATGGTGGTGCTAATTTCGGCAGTATGTGGCTTTGCCAGGGCAGCTACTGTTATCAACCAAAACTTAGTTGTTGCAGAATATTGCAAGAAAGAGCAAGTGGGTTCAGCCATTACCTTGAATATGGTCTCAAAAGGATTGTTTATTTTCATCGTTTCTATAATACTCGGTAAGGTGGACTAAAGTTATTTACAATTTACATTTCTTGTTTTCTTTTACTCGTCAAATTTAGGAAAGGTGAAGGATTACACAAAAAGCTATGCTACATGCATCTTGATAATTAATTGTATTGTAGTTGTTGTTGTTGTATCATGGTGCATCGAAATTATTATACGTCGAATCTGGAAAAAACGTTCAAAAAAATAAATTCATTTTTTTGGATATTTTTCCACAATTATATTGAATTTTATTAATAAATTTTTTCAAATTTTTCTCAAATTATTTGACTTTTCGCTCAATGATTTGAAAGACTTCACAATAAACTCTACAATATTACTAGAGTGGTACAAAGCTTTGCTGTAGGTCAAAAGTGAATAATGCGTATTCGTTTCTTTTTATTAGTTGAATGTGCAAACTCCGTTATATTTTATTGTTTGAAATTGCACAATTCGTATACGCTTAAAAATAACATTTTTTTAGTTATGAAAATATCTCAATTAATTACTTTAATCAAATAGAGATTAGATTTATTAAATGAGTAATTAAATTCACAATAATAAGACTAATCAATATTGATGTTGGAGGATATTTGTGGCCCTTACCGACAATAATTGGAAATATGTTTGTGTATCTAAAAACGAGCTAAGCGTAGGTTTACACACATTTGAGTAGAGATCAGTACGTAAACGAATAATTATCTACCATAAATATGTGCAAACCTACGCTTATTTTGATTTAAATCTAACAATAAGTCGATAGTTAATATGGAAAGAAGAACCGATCCTTAATAGTATATTTTTCCACGATAACTATATATTGTAAAAGAATAAATATCTTTTTGATAAAAAATAAAGTAGCTTTCTTAAAATGAATATTTCGAAAAAGAAAACTCCAGTTATGCAGATAATATCGGTAAGTACTTTAATAAGAGGTAGATTTTTGTTATAAATATATAAACAAATTTTTCCTATTATTCAAATGAAATCCTTATAATTTTTCGTTTCCGTTTGACAGTATGGATTAAATTGTGTTCAAATTGGAAGTAATTAGGAAGTTTATTATAGAAGTTTGTTTAATAAATTATCGATTATTTAGGCGAAATTTCTAACAATTTTTTTTTCTGTAAAGCTAAAGATTTAGAACGTTAAAGATTTGTCGAGTTTGATTAATTCACGCCGAGCTTTGTGACATAATCTGGATATAAGTGATATGGAGCATATTTTAACAAGCTTAGAAGCTTTCAGATACATTATTTTTTATCTTGCACACAAAATTTTTCTTGTCATTGTAAGACACGTTATGCTGTTGAATTTTAATTTACTAAAGAGACACAGTCCCGGATCCTGGAGGTTATCATGAATTCCTGGCACCCCTTAGAGAATAATTGTATATAGAGGTATCATAATGAACTGACGACAAGAGAATTATCGTATAATGCGTTCTGAACAAAGCAAGGTATAATAATAATGGATATAATATAAAAAAAATGTATATATACATATATATCTAAGGGCATGTTGTTTATCTACAAAATAACAGCGAAAATCCGATTTATTAGAATGTTGAAAACAAACGCTAATTGTGTTTACTGCTCAAGACTTGTATGTATATATTTTCGAGATTGGAGGAGAGCTTTGTTACGCGAGATGCATGTTTAAACAGAAAACTGGGCTGTTCGCGTTCATTTACAATACAACTCGCAATTTTTCTCTTACTAATTCTGAAGTTTGTATTCTCAAACAACTCGTTTCTACTATAAGATTAGGCGACTTATATGTGCGGACACTCTGGCGTCGTCGCACCACTTGTAGTTAAAACTAAATATATTGAATAAAGTAATTGTTTTACATATAAAAAATACGTTAAATCTATTCTTAATAAAAAAACCAACTTTAAAAATAATTAAATTCGTTTATTTACATAAATAAAATACATTAATATTGAAAATCTTTAGTGATTTTCTCCTATAAAAATGATGGGAGTGTAAATTTATTGTTATCTCCTTCTGGATCGTATTGATTTTCTAAATTAATTGCACGACTTCCTGGTTGTGAAATTAAATAGTCATGGTTCATAATCTATCCAAGACAAGTCCAAAATATATTAAAGTACTTAGATTTGGTGTTATCTATATACATACAGGATGTCTAATCTAAATATAGTCGATTCTTATCAAATTCCTATTAATTGACGAGCGATTGGAATAGTATATTAAAAAACGAGTTTCAGAAGTCGACAATTCCTGCATGAGACCAATATTAAAAAACGAGCCGCGAAGCGGCGAGTTTTTTAATGGTCGAATGCAGGAATTGACTTCTGAACCGAGTTTTTTATACTATTTTTCCTATTTTGCATCCCCTTGCACCCTTTTTCCAAAAAAAAAAAATAGATTTTGGAAATTTAGGGAATTTTATAGGAGTTGGTATTGTAGATGTGACCGATTTTCAATTTTTGTATCTAGTATCCATCAAGTTGATTTTCAATTGTTTTAGTCTCCATTTTCATTACAATTTTTAAGTGAAAATGTGTGACGACTTATCGTGTACTCCACCCGAACTGTGGGAAATTGTTGAAAATGCAATGGAGAAACAATTTGAATTAAATGAAATAAAATTTTTATTTAAATTGACTGTTTTTAATATCTGTCAAAAAGTGACATTTCAATAATAAGGCAAGTGTCACCAACTTCTAAAAAATAAATTATCCTAGATATTTCTACACTCAAAGTAGTTAAGAAATATTTCATTTCCACACTACTTTTTATGTCAAAATAAGTCTATTTCCAACGCAAAATAGGAAAAAATATTTTAAGTATTTATAGAGTGGTCTTTAGGGTACATTTTAGTAAAATTGGAATCTCGTAGCTTATTTTAAAGTTACCCAAAAAATGCCCGTTTCTGACGATGTCGCGATTTTTTAAAACTAAAGAAGCCATTAGAATGACTTGTAATAATGACTCGAGGATCCTCCAAACATTGATTTTTTTCGTTTTTCTATATTTTATTCTAGAACAGGTGGAGATGTTTCACATTTTTATAAGAGTGCAATCCGGAAAACAAATAATAATCACGTTTTACGTGTTTATTTCGTTTTTGAAAATTACAACAATGTCCAAAACGATCATTTTAGAATATTTTTCAATTAACAGGATTTACATTGTAATTTGAAATCAACTTTCTAAATCGAATTAATACTTCCTTGTTAAGTAGTTGAAATTAAATTAGAATTAGCAAAAGAAGGAAAGAGCAGCTTCCGTTAGTAAAGATTCGAATTTGTATTTGAATTTTTGTTAGTTTAGAATAAATTATTATTTTTTTGATGAATTTACCACAAAATTGAATAAATATCATAAAGTTTATATTTTAATAACCGTAGTTAATAATTTTATTTTATAAAATACTGTAGCTCTTTACATAGCAGTGATTACATATGATTATAATCAGTGACCTGTTAATGATATAAATGTTAATTTTGAAATTCAGTAACACTATTGAATCGTAGAGATTTTAAATAAGCTTTCTATATGTATATACAGTTTTACTAAAGTTAATTTGTAGATACTATTTTTGGTGATCAACATTAATAATTAATATGATTCCATTATGAATTCTTTAAAGGGTACAATTATGATTTACAGAAATAAAGTACAACAAACATTTTATAATTAATTATACACGTGCTTTCTTGTTGTTTCATAATCTTCCATGAAAATGCCCTCAGTATTGTTTCGTTTCAACTTAACCAACCGATATATATTATTAAACAAAAGAAGTTTAAAATTATACGACAAAAACTCATTGAAATTTAATTAGATTATTCAACCGCTTTTATATCTATACATAAGCTTGTTACTTATTTAATATTAGGCTGTCATTTTTTTAGCTCATTTTAATTTTGTGTTTCCATTAGCAGTTTGAATATTTGTTATTAATTTACTGAAAACATAATAGATTATTTTTGTTTAACTTCATATTATATCAAAATTTTGTATGTATACACATATAGTACCTATATCAGATTGTGTTATCTATTGTATTTCATAATTTATTAATAATATGACGGGGTAAAGTAATATAAGCTGTGCTTAATTGCGGATCTACTCTGAAGCTACTTAATTTTTAATGACGATCCAATTAATTATCGATATATTTTTAACAAAAATTCGATTTTAGATATTTATGTCTGAGACTTTTACGTCAGTGATATTTGAATTGGATCCGAACTGCCATTAAGCAAATCTAGACGATCACTAAGGAGCATTACGCTTTTAGGCTGTCAAGTTATATTACAACAACCAATAATATTTTTATCGAACGCCTCCGAAAATAATTAAAAGGTCGTATTTCAAAATTAAAATTTATAAATAATCTAACAAAAATCTGATAAAATATTTATTGTTAATCGACAAGCTCCGACCAAGCTGTTGTAGTATCCAGAATCGGTGTTCTGTATAAAGTAAATTCGAAAAATTTGGAAAATTTCGTTGGTGATTAGAATTTCTAAAAATCTATATCATTATTTAATTTTAAATATTATTTAAGGTATATTTAACCACTTAAAAGAGAAGAAATAAAAACGAAGGGAGAAACTTGGCGAATTACGTCTACATTGAGTGCGGTTGTTTCGTTTTGATGCCTACAGGACATTTTCAAGTATAATCAATATTGAAACGATCTTTGTTGCAGATAAAAATTTAAAAAAAAAACAAAGGCACTGATTGAAAATTATTTTTTTTTAAATTTTATCAACATCGGCAAATGAATTTCAAAGAATTTACATTAATTTTCATATTTTTTTGTGCAACTTTAATATTGACATTTTAAAGACGCTAAAAAACGTGCGAGGATTAACTGAGATAATTAACACAATATCGTAAAGATTAACGCGGTAGATAAATTTAATAAACGGAAAGGGAGCAGGTTTAGGGTGTTTTGATGAAAATACTAATAATTTATTACTTCTTATATAGTCGTGTTGTATAATTAACGGGCTTTATATATCCTAACGACGATTGTAAATTGTTCATTTTTATTCAATTTATAAGCATGCGTTTGTATAATAACTAATCATTATTTATTCAAATTCTATAACTTCAATAAGCAAACATTTATCTAAATTAATAAACAAAGCATTAAGTCAATTGTATGCGAAAACAAAGCAAATATCATCATGACAAGCATGAGGTTCAAAAATTTTCTATTTGCTTCTCATAAATTGAATATTTTAATTGATTAAGCATTCAAACCTAGGTAGTAGCTATTCCACAAAAAAACGGCGTTAGACACCTGTATTCAAATGATTTATTTTCTTATACCTTATTTTACCGATAATTTATACTTTCGCTCAAATTTGTGCTAGAACTCGACGAAATTTCATCATTATTTTTAAAGGTTTTACTTTTGTCGCGCAAGTTACGCCTAAATCACTTTAATTTCATAAATTTTTTGCTATTAAATTATTGAAAAGAAATCACTTACGTTTCAAATTGGAAATGATCTCTCAGATATTGATGAATTTCAATTGAGAAGTGTCAATTTCGCTTATAATGATTTGAGACGATCGTTAATTTCAAATAGCTTCTTGTAAACCTTTAATTTTTTCGTTCATCTATTGCAATTAAGCTGTTTTATTCTAGTAAATTTAAATAATGAGTTTAGTAATAATGTTTTAATGGTGATTATATTATATCTATGGATAAAGAAAAGAATAATTATTTTAAAATAAATAAATCGAAACCTATTATTTTGCGATTATGACAATCAATCAACTTTATTTATAAAAAAAAGATTTTGTATAGATTGGATAAAATCTTGTAATATTCAGATGGTTGGTTTAGAATACCGAAAATTGTACAGATCCCAGGTGTTATCGTACTGGAGAGCCGCCAGCAGCGCAGGGCCGCTAGCCACAGTCACACGTCCTATTCAGCACACATTTCAGAGTAAATGTAGCTGAGAAATTGGTAAAGAACGACCCATCTTTATAGATCAGGACGCTATTGTTCAGTTTTCTGAAGGCAGCGAGGTTTGCCGATTAACGATTAATGTATTGAGACACGGCTGCATTGTCATGGACTTTCTCCATCAATGAATGAGTCTCTATTAAATATGGCGATTTGAAAAGCAGAAGGAATTGTCATTTTGATATACGCCGCATTATGCACGCCCAAAAACCAGGCTCATTGTCCATATTCCATCTTGGTGTTGTTCTGTCATTCTAGACGATTTGCAAATTGTGTTCAAATCGTTGATCTTCCACCATTATATTGCATTCTATCGTATATCTTTTTATTAAATGAATACAATTACTTTATTTTATAATTCATTATTGTTACCAATTTTTGGCAATTTACATTGAAAATGTCGGTTTTCATTCTATCGGTTAGCGATAATGGAATGGAAACTGTGAAAATTGCAAGTATTTGCAAGTCTGCAATGTGTTTCCTCAATTAGCCATCATTTGTCGAAATGACTGTAATACTAGAAACTGACAGAACGCCACATTCATTCATATAGGGTTGATGAAATTACATTTAATGTATGTGTTTTTCTGTTGTTGGTTGGAAGTTGGAAGGATTTGTAATTAAGAAAACAATTACGAGGAGTATTCCGATATTTATTTGCACCCTTCAAATTTCAGAATAACATGATACATATTATTTATTACGTATTAGCAAACAAATTAATAACATACCATCATAGAATCTAGTTTTGCCTAATAAGTTCTTAAGTTTCTAAGATATTTGACATACATAATAAGGCAACATACTGTATGGTCTCCTTTATCACATCACGTGACATTTATATACTGTACCATACATCAAATAGACTATACCAATAGAACCACACAAAAAATTGTTTTTTTTTTTATTGTTATTTTTTATATTTTTTTGGGGACTTAATTTATTGTTTTATTCCATTAAACAACGAAAACAATTACATAGTTATAATTTTCTTTTTCTCTTTTAAAGGGAACAAAGGATATTAACATTATTGTCACTACATAAATGCGTTAAGAACAAACAGCCGGTCATATCCTAATAAGCAGGAATGGGAAGGACGCCAATGTCGGAATAAGAGAGGGTGAACAACTAGGCGCCGGATCGACTGGCACGTGGTTTTCGTGTATGTTACTGTATGTATCCCGTGGTGTGCCCATAGTTGTTTGAGAGATCGTCTGGCCACGTTCACCAGCTACTCTATTTGATAATTCTTCGTCCTGTTCACGCTCCGCAGACCCGAACTGTTCGTTGTAGTCCTCTTCATCCAGCGAATATACCCTAGTTGGTCCAGGAATTTCTATAAGATAAGCGATAATAATAAAATTTCAATCAATTTATATCGTTTCATCAAAATTAAGAAATTTAAATCGTTTTTTTTTTATATATAAGCTATTAAAAGTGAAGAAAGTTTAGAGATATTTCAAAATGACGCTTTTCATAAACGAGCCGCAACAATGACAGGATGAATTGCCTTGACAATTCTTGTACACAATTCTCGACTGGGACAAGTGTTACACAATTTGACTACATTTGGTATATGAAATTCTAATTTATTATTAATTTATACAACACAGGAATAAATGGAAATATTTAAACTTTAGTAATTGCTAAATAGCTTCCAAAATAATTCAAACCAAAGCAAACATTTTGCGTTATTAAAGACCTGCATAAACAATAATAATAATAAAAAAAAGTCTATTGTAATGGAGAGAACTTTTAGTGAATTATTAATTTTAAAGAAAGGTACGTATTTAAGAAAAAAAGCAACGCTAATATAGTTTTAATATAAATGAAGTTTATGGTCAGTTTTATTGATAACAATTTTCAATTTACGACTATGAAAAGTTGATTGTTTACCTTCGTATTAATCTAAAGTCCTAAACTTAATTTATTGCATTATAAAGCTCTTAACAATAAAAAATCGGTTATTGTTGTTGTGATAATGGTTGTTGTGTTGAAATTTTAAAAATTGTCACTTACCATACAAACGTATGTTGCTTTCAACTTCACCTAATGAATTTTTAGCGATACATCTATAAGAGCCAGCATCTTCCTTTTGTAAATTACGTACAATAACAATCATTTTAACTTCAAATAATGATTTACTGATGAATTGTACATCGTATTTATAACTGGATATAACCATTTCACCTGTAAAATGTCAGTTGATGGTCAGTCTATAACAAAGATGACCCACAATAAAGACGGTCGATAGATTTTGGACAGGAGTGGCCTGTATTATACTGATAATAGAAGTGGATATGCTGAGCTTTAACTTCCTGCACATGATTAATGAAACTTGTACTTAATTCTATCCTGTTAATTCTTAATGCGTCACGTCCGGAGGACCGATGTTGCGATATGACCGCTCCATCGTTGTCGGTTAGACATCGAACCCTTAATTTTCGTAATTGATCTTATACTGAATACTCTTGACGGCATTTATAAATTTCGTTCAAGGAGTCATTTATCAAACGCTAAACATTTCAACTTGACTACAGGTTTAAGATCTACTTATTTTATTCTTCTTCTTGAATTGATTACGATTGACACATCAGTCATAATATTCGTTTTTAATATTAAATAACTATGATTAAATGTATTTCTTCTGATATACTTACATATATCATAGATATAAAGTTATAAGTGGAATATAATTTAAATAATTAACTTAGTTTAAACACATTGAGAAGCAGGTATATAATAGTTTGTAAGTTATAAACCAAGTTAGACATACCGGTATCTCGCACCCAGTAGTTGATGGATTTAGGGGAAGCTTCAACATAACACTCTAATGTCACATCAGTTCCCAATGGTGCTCCTACCAATTGATTTGGAACGTGTATTACCGGGTGGACTGAAACATTATACATATTCAGTAGTAAGATAATTATATTGTGACATATGTATGTTATGATTGTATTTACTTCGAATATCAATCATTTTAACATAGATTACTTTATAGAGAAACATATTTTACCACTTTATAATAAACAATTTGTAAAAGAAATATTTTAAATAATTTATAGATAAGTTACATTCTAAGAGCCAATGAAAATTCAACGGAAATTTGTTGGGTTACTAGAGGGATAGTGGTATCGAATACTAGTAGAGAGATAACAGTTTTGACGTTGGTGTTTTGTAAGCATAGTACTTACAATTTACAGTGACCATAATCCTCTTGCTAATGCTTGGAGGCACTCCGTTTGAAGCTATGCAGAGATATGCTCCCATTTCAGAACGAGATATCTTCACTAGACGTAATACTTCCCCTTCATAGGTAGCAGCTGAAATACATACACATACATATACACAGATTATAAGCTATATTGAAAGTGATTTTCAATATCGAGTCCCGCGTTATTCGCTTTGTAACGATAGCTGTTTTGTGACAAATACAACATCGACATTGTTTTAGGTCGTATTATCTAGAATCTAGAATGTTATTATCAGTATAGTCCGAGAAGGAACATTTATTTTATGGGCCGCTACTAGCATCTGTAATTCTCTTAACACATATAGGGATTGAGAAATCACGGCTCATAAAGTTAATGTAAAAATTTACCTTTAAACTTAAAACAGTGATGTACCGTGAAAAAATCAACCATGATACATACACAGTCATTTCGATACGTTTTTCCTTCTTCTATCATACAATTTATCATGTTAACGATTTCCCGTACATGCGTATTTTTCATAACATACACTACAGCTAACGCCCTGTATCCGCGGCAATATAATGACGCATAAAATATGTTAAATTACTAAAATTTTAAAAAAAAAATATGTTAGGGAAGTGTTATGTTTGTAAGACAAGACGTAGATAAAACTATGAAAGAGAAAATATTGCTTCTTTTTTTTCTGGCTGCTGCACACGAATCTAGATGACCTCAAACTTTCAAAAGGAATAGTCACATTTTCTTTTTAACAATCACCTTCACGTTCGATATCGGCCCTTGCTTTGGGCTATCTCCATTGATCTTACCAAAGCAATATACTTAAGGGTAGCACAATAATAGGTATTGTAACATTCGAAAAAGGATCGCAAGTATTCTCGTGAGTACAGTTGCTTCGGGGCAATAATATACCTATATATATATATATATATATATATATATATATATATATATATATATATATATATATATATATATATATATATATATATAATAACATAAAACAAGATAATACCCGTTTTTTTTATAACATTTAATAATTCAAACTATTGTTTATTATTATTATTATCATTATTATTATTATTGTTATTACTATTATTACCTTTAGTCCTTTGACTTGGTGGTTCACGGATTACTATTTCACTACCATCTTCTCTACGCCATAATACACTTGGTTCAGGATATCCTGATGCTTTACATGTTAACTTTACGGTTCCACCTTCGGGCACCATTACATCCCCTGATGTCTCTTCGGGAATAAAATCAGGAGGAACTACGATGTCTAAAACACCGACCTGTAACAATTTATATTGTTAGTGTTTTCAACAGTTAAAATTATGTAAATACGAATTGAAATTTCATTCGTTTCCTTATGTGGCGGTATGTATAAAAAATATTATATTTTCATAACAATAAAAATATTAATTTTTAACATTGTGTTTTAACATTTCAAATTCAATATTATTCGATAATTTTCAGTGAATTTAATTTAAAGGTTGTTTAATTTGAAACACATTGTTATTACTGATAAGAGCATATTGTCTCTGGACATTTTCAGATTTGATTTAATTCATTTTATGTATCACATCACTATCAACATTCAATTCCACTATATGAAATTGATTAGTTTATAGTTAGAAACGTTCTAATTAAATTTGTGGTTACGCCAATAGAACGTTGTCGGTGACTAACCAGGGTTATTAACAATCTGAATTTACTCCTGTCGAGAATGTTTAAGCATTTATTATTGTTTTCGTATTATTATTGACAATTATGATGTGGACATTTTCCTGGAAAATTAACTGTTTTGATTGCATTTTTATTATAGATTTTGATCACATTCTGTTTATACTGTTGAAAAATTTCAACAGAGAAATTCATTCATTCATTTATTGAATGAAAAATATACAAGTCTTGTTCAAGTGGCAATAACAAATTTTTCTTGCACACTAAAGGCCTTTGTTTTACTAGTTCATTCAACTAAGTAGGGTAGTTGTGAGTTATAATCTCCATACCTTTTTTGCCTATACTCTCATTATTCAAATAATCTCTTCACGCCAAATACTTAAATACATTAGCATCTAAAAACATGCTAAGTAACTTCCGTACAAGAAGATGATATTAACTACGACATTTATTATGTTCACTAAATATGATTTGTTACAAACAAAAAATGAAAACATTCGTATAGTGTTCTTTTGAAGGGGGAAAATATAAAATGTAGTGGTCTGAAATCGAAGTTGTCAAGTTATTTTGGTAAATTGATTAGTTGGGGTGGTGTAGAGTTGTACATTTTTAGGTATTTTTCTTTAATAAAATCTGCAAACATACGTATGTACACATATATATATTAAACAGAAAAAAGTAGGTGATTTTGCATTCCACTATGAGAAACAGC
Organism: Mylabris sibirica; assembly: GCA_039776855.1. Lineage (NCBI taxonomy): Eukaryota > Metazoa > Arthropoda > Insecta > Coleoptera > Meloidae > Mylabris > Mylabris sibirica. The sequence continues at coordinate 7,155,571 of CM077845.1, read as the reverse complement.
ACCTGCGAGACGCACAAATTTTCCTCGTGAATTTATGTTGTTATACAAGTTGTAATGAATACGAGTTACGTTTCTAATATATTCTAGAAATACAAAGTGTATTTTCTTTAAACAAATATATGTACCAGTAAAAAACAATAGGATATTAATATTTTATTTACAATTGTAATAGCAATCTTTTTAGTTTCTATTAAAATTGTATTAAAATCAATTACACAATCTAGTTGGATATCAATTATAAACAATATTGACGAATGAAGAACAAGATGTCTCAGATCTATATTGGTACTGTAGATATAATTATTCGGTATGAAATTCGATGCGAAATGAGCTTCTTCTACCGTCATACTATTTCACTTTCAATCTGAAATAGCAGGAGATAATGAGACCCTCAAAGGCCGAAGATGAGATAGAGGCTAATGTTTCAATACTTTTTGAGGATCATCTCATATTTTTTAAAAAAAATCCATTAGTCTTTATTAAGATGATTGTTTAAGTTGATTTAATTTTTTTTTTTCGTTCACACTCAGATATTTCGTTCAGTCTTGTCTTGTAATTTTCCAAATGTATCTGGAGGATTTTGAACATAAATTGATTCTGTTTTAGTTTTCATTTAAAATAGATTTAAATTTGGTGTAAGATTGTTACCATCCCGACATTGTCAACTTATTAATAAAACATTCCTTTTTAACGAAGTTTCAATCTTATTTTAAATAAAGTCTTTTAAATGGGACTAAGATGTTGTGAGATGACACTTAAATACCAGTTTGCTTGTTCTGTAAAGTGTTCATTAACTCAAAACTGAATTTCAATAAGCAAATGCTCAGTTAATTCCACGATTAAATTTATAAAAAAAATCACCAACTTTTCTTAAAATAATTATTACATTATTCAGTTAAATGAATATATCGTACTAAAACAACAATTTTGATAAAATGTACAATAACAGATAATTTCTGTTGTTCAACAATAATAATAGATGTACGTTCTAAGTTAATTTATAGTTAACGTCGATTGCCAGAGTTTGGTGGTCAGTGCATTGATTGGCTTGGGGTGTTAGGTCTCAATGGTGTCAACCCTTTCATTACATGTGAAACTTCAACATCATCTTGTTTTATCGGTAAATTTCAACCCGTTTGTATATAAAAACTTGCTTTTAATGTAAACTATAAATGAAGGATTATATTAGAATAATTAAAACACAGAAAATAGGTTCGTGACGTTCTGATGAAATATAAAATACACTTTTCAAGTTGAACCGTCTTTTAAGCAATTTTCGAACAAATTTCTTAAATGTATAGGTTTATGTATTATTTCATTTTTACCACCTATTCAAGTTGTAATCGTATAAAGCGACAATTTTATCAAGCCAAGCTGCGAATGCTTTGTTAACGATTTAAACAATTTTATTGCTTGTTTTCTACAACAGCAATTTTTTTAGCAAAAGGAATATAAAATATCCTATATACTTAAAGGATCCTTCTTGATATTCATCTCTACTTGGTATTGTTTTAACTGAAAAGATCGCCGTTTGTGTAGTTTTGATGATGATTTCTATTATTACTTAAGAAAAATAAACTTATATAAAAATCAATTAACTGAAAATTACTACAAATAATACTTTTTTATAATGTGCAGTATATTCTATACGTACAGCAAATATTTTCATATTATAAAACTAATAACAACAAATATTATTTAGTAACAAATATAAAACAATTTTTATGTGCTCACCACCTGGACAGGTGGAACATTAAATATGTATATTTTACAAAATACCGGCAATTCTCACCACAGATCTCTGATGAGTTAAGCCGGATATTTAAGGTGTTTCTCACAAATACAGGGTGTTTACAAATTGCCGCAAAAGCTACACGTAGCGATATTCTTCTCCCGATTCTGAATCAAAAATCTTAATGCTAAAATGTTGTATCATGCTTCGTTTGTCTTCAGGAACCACTTAATAGAAACATACATTTGGCAACACTGTAATTGCATACTACTGTAATAGTAAGTACATGGTCGTTACCGTTACAATTTCTGAATTTCGTTCTTTAAAGACATTTTACGCATCATTAATAGTATCAGATTTGATTTGCTCTTTAAATTATTTGTTACCAAATAAAGCACATTAGAAATATTAAATTAAGATTTATTCTATAAAAGAATTGATTGGTTTTTTGAACATTTATCAACACTATTACTTACGCAGTTGTTCGAATTGAAACCCGTCTGTTTGTAAGCATAGTTGTAATCTTAGAGGTATAGTCTGTATTACACGTTCCAGCCTTTCCGGTGTAATTTCTAATACAGCCACGTTAATTCTATTTCGAACTTCGTCAGGGTCCTGTGGAGGTGTAGCGTAAACTTTTTCCTTAATAAAACCCCAAACAAAAAAGTCTAAAGGATTGAGATCGGGAGATCTCGCAGGCCATAAAATAGGACCACCACGACCAATCCACCTGTTAGGAAAGTGTTGATCCAACCAATTCCTTACATTACGAGAAAAATGTGCAGGAGCTCCATCATGCATGTAAATCATGTTACGGCCTATGTCTAACGGCATCTCATCAATCACTTGTTCCAAAACGTTTAGGTATCCATTAGCGTCTAGACGATTTGGTAAATAAATTGGCCCAACAACCCGGTTATTTATTATGCCCAGCCAAACGTTAACAGAAAATTTTCGTTGGTGACCATATTCCCGAAACACATGTGGATTTTCATCTGCCCAATGGTGAAAATTATGGGTATTAAATATGCCATCTCTCGTAAACATAGATTCATCGCTCCAAAGAATACGTCTTAAAAAGTTGCCATCTTCTTGAATCCTATTTAAGATTCCGTTACAAAAATTTAAACGATGTCTATTATCGTTTTCATAGAGAGGTTGAACTTTGTTTACATGGTATGGATGAAGAAGGTTTTCTCGCAGAACCGAATGAACTGTCCTATTACTGGGGATATTAAAAGTGGAAGCTAACTGTCGGGTGCTAACGGAGGGATCTTGTTGTACTACGCCTAGAATTTGCTCTTCCACTTGCACAGTACGCCTTTGTCTAGGTCGACCAGCGTTAGGTCTCGTTACATTAAATGAACCAGTTTCACGAAGACGTTGGTCCAGTCTTCGAAATACATTTCCACTAGGATGTCTCCGGTTTGGAAAACGTATGCGGTATTCTTCTTTTGCCAAGTTTGCATTTCCATTGCAGAAACCATATACCATGTACATATCGGCATACTCATTAAATGTAAAATTATTCATTAGAAGTATACAATTTAATAAAACAAGAACGATAAAACAAGAAAGATAAAACACAGGAACAGAAAAACTAATGAAAATAATACAAAAATTACGAATCTAAGGTTACACAAAATTATACGATACGAATTACATAAACATTACTGTCATATTTTGACATTTAAATGTCATTGCCGTACTACGTTGCCAAATGTGTTTTTCGTGGGAGGATGTTAATAAACAAATGTTAAAAATGAGATTATAACTTGAAAAGAGAACATTTTCGAAAAAATATGATCAAAATTCGTCTCTATTCTAAATTGCAGATATCTCTATTGAGAGATATCAAGTAGAAACGCTTGTTTACGTACTAAAAATCTAAACTTCAGTAACCTCGTGAAGACGTATGAAGCACGATACAACATTTTAGCATTAAGATTTTTGATTCAGAATCGGGAGAAGAATATCGCTACGTGTAGCTTTTGCGGCAATTTGTAAACACCCTGTATATTCCGAATATATAAAGGGCTTTCTTATTTTCGTAAAGAATTTACGAAAAGAATTTCAAAACATCAAAACAAATACCTATAGACTAGGTGGGGTTTCTTAAGAAATATAAATAATTTACAATATTTGTTTATGCAAAAATCGGGTTTGATGTTGAAAAGCTTTGCAGGGGCTTAGAGATTTTGATTAATTAAATATCGTTCTCGTCTGTTTTCAAACTTTTTGATCTTTTATTTTTGTGCAGAAATAAGATGCTTATTATTTTCTTGAAAAACGAATCTGTGCATTGTACAGTTGAAGATAATAACGAATTTAAATGAAAAACTGCATGTTTTATCTAAAGGAAAGTTTCTTGTATCTTGTATGTGTGTGTGTATATTATATAATTTTCTAAGTTCTTGAGTTGATTTTCAAACGTGTTCATGCTTGTTGCTAGCTAACTGAACCAACGAATCATAATAAAAAGAATTTATTTGAAAAAGAACAATCTACGATACGATTATTTTGTTATAACATCACTACTATATTGTGATTTGCCTCAAAGTTTGAACGAATAGTTTTTTTCCTTTTTTTGATTTATTTGTGTTTAGAACCATTGTGATGGAGGTTGTTCGGATGGACTATCGACGTGTTGTCATTATAAATAAAATATTCGAAATCGTCCTGTCAAATATCCAACTTGATAAAGTTTGTTGTTTGTAATAACCAACATCTGGTTAAAATTAATTTACATAAGTGATATTAACTTTGTTCATATTTATTATAGTTTAATTTTTTTTGATATTTCAGTTTGTATATTTGTGAAAATAACTGGATAAATATTTCATCAATTGGTGCTAATTTACCTGACTTATCATAGGATCAGTGTTAATCTGGCACATATATTGTCCTCCATCTTCTTCTTGCACATTCTTTATATGAAGATTCCATGTTGTATGATCGGCGTGCGATACTGAAACTCTTGGATTGTGTGTGATAACGTGGTCGTGGATCGCTTGGATCGCCTTAGTATCAGCCTTCACCCATCCCACCTACAACAATAACAGACATATGTCAACTTTTCTGCTTGTTATGCGCAAACAGTCAATGGCCAGCTGTGCCGTTCTTGGATCATCCATAAAGTGTACGGAAACAAAGTAAATGAAATATCAATACAGTTGTAGATGTTGAAGGTTTTATATACCATATAGGTATAGCGACTTGTTTATTTTATATAAAAATGGTATAGGTAAGAAATGGATGGATAGGCTACAGCGGATCGATAAACTTTTCATTATATCATCATCACATATTACTTCACGGCAACAATAAAAATAAAAAAACGTATACTGGAATTTACTAAAGAAATTTTCTGAAGCTACCACTATCTCACAGCTATAACCACAATCGATATGATCACACTAGCCCAACCGAAACTTTTACACTATAATACACATTAAACAGTTGGCCAAACTTCTAACCCTAACATTTTCACAACTAGAAGACTAAAGACATTTACAGAATCACCTAACAAGCAAGAATTATTTCCCAATTTTCATGATACATGTTCATGATTCTACTTTTGTTGTTTAATTGAGTTAAAACTAAATATTAATATTAGTAAGTGCCAGCTGGTATCATCTTTTGATTATGATTGTATTTCGAGTAATTTATACGAAATACGTGATATACTTGAAAGAGGAAAAAAAACAAAAAAAAAATCCGTGTAAAAAATTGTTGCATTTGATGTATACTCGTATTAAAAAAGTTTTAAAATTGATTGTATATTATGTGTATAGAGTAAGTTAATATTCATGTAGCTGGCAGGAACGGTAAAAAAGGGGGTAAATTTATCATTGTCTTCGGTATAGTAATAAGTGAGTTGAAATACGTGAATACTATACAATGACAGTATAAATAATCGAAAATTCAGAGAAAAGAGAATTTAATGTACCTCTTTAGAATATTTGCCAACTATGTAGAACCATAAAGATACAATTGTGCAATTACATCAGTAAAATGTATTTTCTAACAGGGAACGTGAAATAGGCGGTACTGTTTGCCAAATTTCAAACCCTTTACCCTTAAAACATTCCGAATCATCTATTGCCCTATATTCTCACCGCTTTGTTAGTATTACTGTCACATGAGTAACTACATATGTTTAAAGTTGTGGTAACAATATCCAAATATATACTAAAACTTAAGACAATCCTCTTCCTCTAACTAGTATACTTTAACTAACAAGTATCTGATTGTTCTTGATATTATTCTTATCAAATTTATTACTGAAAACATCATTTCAACATTACCCATATCTTATTCGCTTAGGAAAATTACAATAATAAAATTCAAATAAGATATTCTACATGAAAATCGTCTATTATGCTAACCTAATGGATGTATGTTAATATTTTTTTTCCAACTAGGGAAAATCTGTCAGTTGAGGAAAATATTTTCAACACACCTAAAATTGGTTATACAAATTTAGTTTGAACATGTTCAAAGTTTTATTGTACTGTAGGGAGTTGTTTCAGTTCAACCTTCTGTAAGCCCTCTGTCATTTATCGCATCACATTATAGGGTCTGAACTATTTCTTCTTTATATTATTGCACAATTTTAATAGGTTTACAAAGTGGACCAAACGTAATTATATCCTATATTATTTCAATTTACAGTCAAAATGCAATATGTTATTAATTATCATTCATCTTTGATGTAGAATGAATTCAATAGGACATATTATATTGGGAGCTTTCTGTATTTCACATTATTAATTTAGCCTGGTGTAGTCTATTCTGAATAAAAAAAAGAGACCACCTCTTGTGCGGCTGTGTAAAACAGGCTTTTGAGGGTGGTCATTACAATCTAACAAAATCTTAACAGGTCAGAATTTTGGTAGAAAGATATTCGATCAGAAGAAAAATGCTATGGCTGAAACTTGCTTCCTGCTTACCCACCTTCTTACTCTCACGAGAGAAACAACCTGACTCACAATAACGAAAATATGTGAAATTCTCGCTCAAGACTGGGTCTCTTTTTTTAATCGCCACTGTACATATGTTGGTAAAATAAAACACAATGTTGACGGCGATTAGTTAATTGATTCTCTACATAGAAATTAACGTTAATACTAGTGTTAATTAGTAAAAGAACTATTACTACTATTGGTGTTCTCAAATGCTAATGTTGAAGTTAATGTTTCTAGTAGGGTGGAATTCGTGACTGGTTTACGGAGGTGTTATTTTTGAAATTGTGCAATCATCGTTGAGTTGTTTATTACTATTCTCAAGTAAAAATAAATAACGAATGACTAATTGTTTACTAAATAATACAACAAAAAGAGCGTTTAATAAATGGAATCGTCTTAAAAGTTCATTTATCAAGTTTTCTAGATTTACGTTATATGCATAACTTCTTATGTTTATACTCTCATTAAGTTTGAAATAATTCAAACTGTCATCTGCATTTTACTAGCTACCAAATTACTAGTAATTTAAAATATATTTTATTTCAGTCATTCTAATTATTATTAATATAAAATAATGATTTTTTTTCTATCGCCGACTGTATAAAATTTTCCACATCAATAGACAAAGTCGTTATATCTATTCAAACAACTACCTATAATCAGAATGCGTTAAATTGTTTAGATAACGCCAACAATCGACTTAGCTTCAACAATAGCTATTATGTATTCGTAAGTAGATTTTGTGCAATTTTCAATAGTAAATCAATTCTATATCTATACTTCTATTGATCAATTGTTAATCCGATTTATGCTTCTGTCAATCCACTTAATGTTGAGATTTTTACAATTTATCTATAATAACAACAATTTATTATAAGTCAAAATAACGCAGATAAATTTCGATGTTTTCCTGTTTTACTAGTTTCGAGAGTCAATGAGTCATTTGTAATTAAGTAAATTATTCAAGTGTGCCTCCTTAAGGCACTTTTATAGTGACACTCATTACCTTGCAATTAATAACGAACAAGAGACATGCATTCTAGAATCAAATTCTAAATTAAAAAAATACTGTTATTACATCGTCTTCTCAACAAAACTAAATAATAATTCAATAATAAAAATATCTAACATAAAATGTGACTCTTCTTCTTTCAAATTATAACATTTCTTATCCTTTTCAACAAGCATGTGGGCATAATATCTTTTGACGTTTCTCGTAATATTTTAGCACCACTTACGTGTGTAATTTATATAAAATTTGAAAAATATCGGAATATTGTTGCCGTATATAAAATTTACTTTATATTTTACATGCCTGTATGTTTTTAATTTTATTTCATTTTCGAGAATAGTTAATATCAATCTATATTGCTTCTTAAATTAATTGTGAGAGCACTAATATAGTTCAAATAATTTAGATACATACAGATTTGTATGTCTGTTTTATTATTAATTTATGTACTGATGCTTAAACAGTCATGTTCTATCTCATGTCTTCGTAGAGTATTCATAATGTTTTATAGAGTATCGTTTGAGGAACACTGTTCTAAATACTGTGTGGATGATCCGATTAAAACAGCTCATAAAATTGTAAAGACAAAACTGCTTTAGTCAAGAAGAGCGTAATTGAATTTATAAAATGTTACATTTTTAATACTATTAGGTTGCTAATAGATGCAGTGTTAGTCTAATGGATGGAATTATCTAAAACATATATACATATAAAGTTAACTAAATTATGAAAATTAATTATGCTGAAGAATGCATTTTATATATTCAACAAATATTCAAAGAAGCTGTTAATCATCAATTTAATTAAATCAATTAAAGCAAACGACTCGTCGTTTCAATTTTAAATTATTTTTAATTATAACTTAATCATCGACTAATTGAATTTTTATGTAGGTACCTATTTAGGAGACAATTTGATTTGTTGTTTTCCGTTTTATTATTTCTTTTAAAAAGCTAAACGTTTTTAGAAGTATAAGATCCAAGTGTTTGTTGGAGCATTTTGGGCATATATGTGTTAATTCATTGTGAATGGTGTTAACACCAGCTTTAGCTTTCAATGTGAATATGAAGATATGGTTAGATTTAGCACGGTCGATTGATCTAAGCTAGTTGATTATTACAGTGATATGGACATGGGATATTCTATATGTAATAATATTATATTTGGGATATTTTGATCTGTATTTGTCAAATATAGCGTAAGTTTAGTATAGTATATAATATGTGCTTTGTAAAATTTGAAGCCGTCGGTCACGAACACGACCTATACCTAGCAGCTGTGTGTATTATAAATGATCCCAAGTTTGTGGCGCTTTTCGGCTATTTGTCATATCTGCACTATTATTACATCCGTTGTACTGCTCTTCATCAATCCGGACATCTGATGGAGCGCAGATGCGCGACCAAGTCGTTGGCTATTGCCCATTTCAAGGGCCAAATTACAACAATGTTATCCTAAACTAAACTATAGCAATTCAGATAAAATTATACGATGATTAAATGAAATATTTATAACAATATTTATATAATAGTTACAGATTTATAAAATAGTTGATTCAACTATAATTTATAATTTGAATAGGAATAATCTGCAAATGTATAGTAATAGTTAAAGGCGTTGTTTTTAGTGGCCAGCAACAGGTAGAAGGTTTGGAGAGCACTCATGAAGTCAATTTATCAGAAGCAGTCTCAACCCGCTACTGGCCGCCTATAGCCACGTCGCGTGCTCGACATTTTCAATTATTTGTTCTTTCACCAGATATATATAAATAGCGCCATTGACAAACACAATTTCAACAATTCATTCATTTTTTGTTAATATTTGCCTAATTTTATCCAATATCACTCATGGACCTGTTACTTTTTTATTTATATGAATTAAACAAATATACCTACAATCAAAAAATAAAACGATCAAATTACACTCAAATTTTACGTAGGTCGGTTGGTCGACTGGTCAGTCCATCTCAAAACTGACTAATAAATAATCAATTACCATCTGACTCATGAATTTTCAAATAAATTAATGGAATATCAATGAGAATCCATTGTTTAAAATTGGAGGAAAACATTTAAAATGAAACAAATGCTAAAATTGTTTTGAATTTCGATCGATAATGGTATAAGATATGAATTATTACTAACAAGTAATAAAAACTAAGCATTCAACTAAAAGAAAAATGAAAAATAACTAATGAGAATAAAAAACGTGTCTGGCTTCCGAGCTCTACCTCAAGCTAAAGATTAAAAAGGTTATCAAAGTCGACCCATCTTCCACTATATTTTTTTTTTTTTGTTGAATTCTCAACTTTCAACGGTCGATGAGCTTTACAGATGTGAGTTGTGGTTGTGAAAGGGTAAACAATTTCAAATTCTATTCATGCTGTTGTATTTTTAGTTAGAATTTTATTTGATACAATCAACTAAGTTTAGTTATCCTTTTAAAACTAAATGGTTTTGATAAGACTACATTAAAAGAGATACATTTTATTATTTCACCATTGTTTCGACTTTTTATTGTCGTTGTGTTCTATTTCAGCAAATAAGAGAGCTTTTGCACTGTATAAATAAACTATTCTTTAAATATGAATTATTTCAGCAATCCGGTGTATGTTCATTCAAATTATCTCACGAGTGATAAAGAGGATTCCATACTTGTTAACCCCTTTATAATTTCTCTCTATTATTACTTATATAACAAATGTTTGATTTTTTTTATTTAGAAAATTAATCTTACCCTGTATCCACCTAGGTGGTAGACTTGGCAACGGAAGGTGACATCTCTTCCTACAGGAACTGTTATATTGGCTAAAGGTTCGGCAAATTCTGGTTGATAAGCTGATCCTGTTGGCAGAATAGAATAAACAATAATAATAATAATAATAATAAATGATATCCAGAGAATCAATTTGAAAGAATTAGGTATAAATTACATTAAAAATTAAATTATATTTCTTTTTCTAAATTTTATTCTAATATTGGCACATTAAAAGATGTAATGTCTTTATAGAAAAACCTCTGACAGCCTAAGGCTAATCCTTTAACTTATTAAAACTTGAGTTAAAACAGTTTGTCGTGTTTCAAAACTCGTGACGTACACGGACAGACGCCTTCGCTTGCGGTATAAGAGAGAGAAATCTTTTCAAATTAACTCACTTCAACCAGCCGTCACTCTTCCAATATTCTTTTCTAGTTCCAAAATCCCAACGAGGGATTAACAAAAACATGCAAATTTATATTAAAATGCGATAGAAAAGTTTTATAGCCGGGTAACCTCACGATTGCCGCTTTACAGGAACGAGGGGCAAATATACTTGATTGAAAATAAACAAAATCTCATCAGAGATTTTATGCGATTGGTCCCAATTTAGCCTAGTATAGGTGTAGGTACATAAACTTTATTTATCAAGCAATAATGTTTTGTAGAACTAGTAAATTATTGTATTGTCTATAGGTAATGCAAATAATCGATGTTATAAAATGGACAAGTAAAATATTCGTAAAATGACTAAAAGCCCAATACTTGATCTCAGGAATTGTATCGTTCGAGAAGGAAACATGTTGTTTCACCGATTAATTAATAATCGATAAGATTATGGGTTAGTTTAGATTACTGTATACTGGAGCTTTGGATATTTGATCTCAAAACAGTTGTTTCGTTGTAATAAGAAAGACAATATTTGTTGTTCAAGCTTTCCTCTTCAAAGGCCATAACAAAGACAGTTGAAATGAAAATGAGAAAATCGAAATTCGTACAAAATAAATTTCACAAATCAATATTCCTTTCGCAAAACTTTATGAAAGGTTTTCATTGATTTGTGCTTTTATAATGTGTATATTGCATAGGTTTTAGTTATTTAAACACGAATATAATAAACCAGTCAAATGAAAAAATGACGTTGTAAATCCTCGGGTTAAGAGAAATTAACATTCGCCTTTAGTTATATCGCAATAGTTCAGGTCCATATTTTGGAATCCTTCACTAACGATAAGTCCAGTTTAACAACTATCGTTAACACTAACGATTCCTGTAATTAATAATATTCATTCAGTCAAGTGGTATGCGTAAAGTTGCTGGCGACTGAATTAGTTCTAAATAGTAGACACATAAATTACAAAACAATTATTTAACAGCAAAACAATTGTATACAAATAAAGAACAAATGTTCTAACCAAGTGAAAATCATTTAACACACAATCAGAAACAATAAAAGGAACTTGAATCATTGCCATAATTTCATGTGCAACCGTTTTGATTCTGCTTCCTTCTAACGTTTTCTTTGTAAATATGATCAAACGTTTTCTATATGTGCACTTCTTTTTATATTGTTCTTTTGTATACATATATAAAATCCTAACTTGAAGAGAAGGCATAAGTAGTGAATAAAGACGTATACAATCAAATTTGTAACAAATACTAGAAAAATAATGTAATATTATCTCTTGTTATTTTATTCTTTGGGCAATTTTTTCTTATTGTTAGAACAGAATATGCAAAATATTATGATTTCTTGTCATATTTGGCACGAATTCAACGTCGCACTTAGAACACTATAATTGTTTTTTAATGTTGTTAATTATCGAGAAGTATTTAGCAATAAATTCAATATGAAGCATCACAAAAAGACCGCAATATTAATTAAATACGCTGCTATGTTCGTTACAATTATATTGAAAATACAGTAGTATTAATTATGGGCAATCCACTTTTTGTGTAATGTCGTGTTTATGTTTAGAGATCGCTCACACACCATCCTAAAGGATCTCGCCGAAGTCTCCAAAGCGTTATAGGAGATTAATCTTTATTTTTGCATAATCTTTTGTAAATGTTTCTTCGTAATTTATTATCATCATAGTTTGTTTCATAGATAATTTAAGCGAATTGTCGGTCAATATATTAGATGAAACAACTGATAATTTCGATAGTTAAGATTTGACGAAAGTTTCAAGTATAAATTTTGAATCTTTATGTTGAACAAATAGAGAAAAAAAATTATATATATGCATATAGTTCTCTTCACACACAGTAGTTATAAAGTTTGTTCGAAAGTGGCTGAAATAATATAAGCACGTAGAAATCTACTTTCGAAGAGAATTAAACATCCATATTTAAAGGGAAATTCCTGGAAGAGGCAGAAACCGTGAAAGAGAGTTCAGATTTATAGTGTAGTTCGTATGGTTCTAAATGTCAATTTAATTTAATGTTTTTCCTTTCTCTTCTTTTTCAAAGTAAAAGTAAAAAAAAAAAATATATATCAAGATTTTGTGGGAGGCAACAAAAGCGTTTCTATCAATAATTTTGGCATCCTATTAATTTACATAAAGTATATAAGAAACTTTGTATTTTAAGCATGCAATTAGTGTTGTAGTGAATTTACATAATTGCGGAGAAACAGTGGGGACATTATGAACAGGTAAAGTTGTACTAATAATTTATAGTGACAACAATAACACCTGCTGCAATCGACAATGCTTCACGTCTTGCCCGAAAGGCCTAAACGTTTACTACCTACAAATAATTTACTGTCGTTAGATGTGTTACGAAGGCAATACCGACGATGCTTTATATACATATATAATATATATAATAAATATATCAACAGATACCGTGGATTTTTTATTATTTGACATCATTACTTTTATTCCAATAACAAATTGTCATCGCGCAAAATACGCGCTATCTCTATAAGGGGGCTAATTTAATTCTTTTAGTAACACAATTAAATTGAATAATTATCCAATCTATAAAAATTTAGCAATATTGGAATTCTGCTACTTATCAGATGCATATACAACAATTCGCTCGTTAGAATTTGAATAAATTATTTATTGATACTTGTTTAACAATTGTGATTAAGAGTATTATAACAAAAATAATTTCAATTCAATAAATTTAATTAAATACATAAATATTTGTTAGAATAATAATGTAAAACAGGGTATGGCATATATTTAGATTGTGTATACATATATTTTAGGAAAAAGAAACACGGTACATATAATTGCGGGGAACAAAGGGTCAATCTGTTCATGCAGAAATTAGAAAGATAATATTATTATAAATTTGACGTGAAAGATGTTATTACAACGATAACATTCAAATGTGGTCCAATTTAATCAATTTTGGCATTGTGAGGTGAAAATTTCAAATATTAATATTTGATAACAGAAAATCCGTGTTTATTTTTTGGTGTGTCTAAATTAAATCAATAATTAAATTGTGTAGTTAAATGTACATTCAGTTTGTTGTTGTTGATTTTATAGAAGATACTCATATGAACTAATTGCAATTATTTCATAAATCATTAATGAAGTTGTATTTGTTTGTTATATGAATATTGATAATGAGTTTGAAAGCCCTTTTTTGAGATTAGTTGTTAATCATTATATTTTCATATAATATTAATCATTATTTTTCAATATATATTCTACTATTGTAAAGGTCAATTTTTGAGCTTATTGTTGGTGGAATGATAGTTTTGAAAATGATCTGATAAATTTTGTTTAACTATTTCGAAAGAGCAGCGAAGCAATCGTAAAAGTTTTATTCGTTTACATTTTGCCATCAACATAGAAAGTAACAAGTTGTATTTTTCTATTTAACTGTGAGCTAAGATAAGATGTTGTCTGTATATGAAAAGTCGTCAAATGAAATGAAACGAGTGACATTAGAATTCTAGCGTTATTATCAATTGTATTTAGAATGATGGTAACTAACGATAATGTAAAATTTTTATTTGTTTACTTATATATATATTTTTAATGACGAATAACTTAAGTATTGAAATCTGTTTTTTTTTCAATGAAATGATGTGTATTTGTTATAAATTCAGAATTTATCTAACATCAGCAGTATAAGCACATAGCAATTGTAACTCTCGGTCTGGCACCTGATGGTGCACATTGCCGCATCACCACATCCTGTTTCACTATTTCATGTGCGCTTTGAGCATGGGAAATATTGCATTATCCATATAAAGTCCTAATATTTACAATAGAACACCTTCTGGCTACCACCACATCTGGGGCTACCATAATAAGTACTGAATAGGAATTTCTTTTTATTTTATATAATTACAACAATGTACTTGATGTTGATTTTTCCATTTTTTTTTTGTGATGGGAATTTTAATTAATTTTGAATTTGTTAATTAAAAACTATAATATTTTACATAATATCTATTGTAAAATGGAAAAGTTTCTAAAATGATTCTAAAGACCAGTAACTAAACTAAATCCAACGACACAATTAGGGATGTACTCATTATTTTGACAGAAATTCCTCTAACAAAACAAATTTAAAGCGAATTCCACTAGCACTATAAATATTAACTTGAAGGATTCGTTAAAAGTACGGACTTTCAAAAGCTTATTAAAATTTTCACATCAATGATTGATACAATTTTAAAGCAACAATACAGGAAGTAAATTTATATTTTCCTTAACAAGATACATTTTGTAAGCATATGTCGTAATTTATATATTTTATTTTCAATAAATATTATTAATTCAATAATATCATTGTTTGAAAAGATAAAAAAAATCTGAACAGCATCTATCCAGGGCTTAACAGTCAAGCCTGGTGTTAGTGAAAATGCTTTTAATTATCATGAAAGTTGAGTGACATAAATAAATACGAGTGTAAATGATATTTGAAAAATAGGTGGCGTAAACTGGCCTTAAATCACTGTTAAAGTCGTGGCGAGAATTTGTGGTAGTGATTCTGAATTGCGTTGAATTTCTATGTAAATTATCTTGAAGTTGGAAAATAGGTTGGAACATTGAGAGCGATATTTATATCTTAATAAAATAGGCTCAATCGGAAATACATGGTAGTTGAATTTAATAAAATTTCAATTTTGTTTAATTGAATTAGTTAAGATTACTATTTAAAATATCAGTTTTCTTGTGGAACGTTTGTATTTGAAGATAGTCCATGATGGAAACTGTCAGATAACTTTTGTCAAAGGAAGATTTGATAAAATGTATTATCCTAATTCAATACGTTTTATATGGTAGAGTTTCTATTCGTTAGTACGTGTAACAGGTCTATTTTTATTGTACATCTTGAAATAATTAAAAGTGCAATTAATTACTGCCAAGTAGAGGAAAATGTTGAAAGATTGATAGACATGAGATATGCTCAACAAGTTCTCAAGAGATCTCTCACTACTGGCCTGTAAGGTAGTTTAGAGACATGTTCACAGGTATCTCTTATATGATTGTGTATGGAGTTTCAAACTTGTCGAGCTTTAATTAGATTCAAGCATAGAGAAGGAATTGGCATCTGTTTAGATTTAAACTAATTCTGTTCAGCTGTTACATCAGAAATTGCTAAAATCTCTTAAATATAAGACTGTCTATATGTATATTAAAGATGAAAACAGTAAAGAATTCTTATAATATTTTTCTTTAAAATGAAATTTACTGGCCGAAGAAACTTTTACCGAATTTTAACGTTGATCGTTTCATTTATGGAAATTTATGAGTTAAGAAAAATTTTGATTAAAATCATTATTTACATCTAGATTAACACATCATATTTAATTTAATAATTAATGAATTCTCGTAAAATATATATACATGAATGAAATTAATAATAAAGAGAATGTGTTTTTATTTTAAACAAATCATTTTTTCCCTCTTCTTAATTTGGGTTATATCAATCGATCGCTTTGTTGAAATTGAAAGTCTAATCTTATAAATCTACATTTTTATTGAACACTACTTTTTGATGGTGAAAATTACGCAATTATAGATTCTTTAATAAAAGCAGTCGCATCCGTGGGACTTTAATACTTTTCAATTTCTTCTAAATTAATATCGATAATTAATTTTTATTGAATATTCGAAGCATTTTTATTGTATCACTGTATAACAAAACATAAAACGTTTTGACATTTTTCGTAGGCAAACTGAAAAATCGTATAAATTGATGGATAATTAATTTTTAATGTAAACGCCTTCTCTGGTAGAAATGCCAACCGAGAATTATAATATCTGAGCTATATTTCAACAGTCGGGGCCATTTTGCGGATTTAATTACATTATTGAAGTGTCATGTGCTACGTTCTTGATAAATGCAGAGAAGAGAGCAGTTTGAAAATGCTCCAGACGTTGCCCCTAAACTCTAGCGTCGATTGCTTGCCGGAATTATTAAGACCAAATGATAATTCATTAAAATAGAACGAACGTTCAACCAAAAACTAACCCTCATTACTAACTTATTCGATTTCTTTAATACTTTTTTAATATGTCACGTTAGTCATTTTCTTTATCTTGAATATTGAAATGAATCGAATAATTAATTAAGCTGGTGGCTTTAATATTCAACATTGAATATATGGACTAGAACTGTCAAGTTCTGGCCCATATCACTGGTCTGCAATATATTGAAACTTACATAAATTGACTGCTGTTTCTAACTGGTACCTTAACACCACCTATCTGGTATACAATGGCTAAATGTATACATATAATTTATTGCATCAAATTCTATGTTTATAGAATATTGATTTATAAGAAACGAAAATATACAAACATTTTAATTGCCTCTCTGATCATTGAAAAGAAAAATGATGAAACCTTGTATGTACCTTATTGTTCGGTCTGTTTATCAACAATGACAATCTTTCGTATTTTCCATAAAGATTTTTATAAGAACTGGAAAGAGAAACGGTAAATTAGTAAGTTTCAAAGCAACACAAAATCGTTTATACAATGACAATGTTTTTGGTAAAATGAAAATAAACATAATAAACTTTGTTCTGTTTTAACAATGAGAGTGAAACTTTAAAGGTTTTCTTTATTAACAACAAACTTTATCAAAAATAAGTTGAATATTTTAAATTTTCAAGTAACTCGGAACGCAGTACAATCATCAGCTAATAGCCAATTATATGTTTACACATGTTATATTTAAGTAGGTTTCTAACAAAGGAATTTCGAGTTAAAATCCTTATCGATTACCTATTTGAAATTATTATGTATACGGTAAACAAAATTTAGCAAAACATTTTATCCTTAGCTTTTGTATATAAGTAGGTTAAGCTAAGACCGTCAAATAAAATAGATAGGAAACTAGCATTATTATCCTCCATCAAGAAATTGTGCATTTTTAACAATGGAAAGTGCAAGTTATATGAACTCGGGAATAAGATCTACGTGCTATGCGGTGCGAAACTCGTATTACACTTACTCTGATGTTGGGGGATGTCTTTAAGTAATGTCTCAACTTATTGTTAGTAAAATTATGTTCTCTGGGGTCCACAACATCAAACTTATTCTACAACGATAATTTGGCAAATAAAACTAGAGACATGTATATGGACATGACTGTATTTATTATTATCACGCCAACTTCTCAACGGATTTGTTAAATTAGTTCCTAAATTGTAAATTTTTGCGCTTATCAGTATTTGATAAGAATTCACTACAACTTTGGGTATTTATTGTTTCCGTGATAGAAATTCGGATCAAGCTTGTGAAATATTTAATTTATCAAATTTGTATCAGTTAATTTATATTTATTAGTAATTTTTAATATCAATTGCTAAAATTTAATTATGTTTATCTGTAATACAAATTATATGTAATTGACGGGAATTTTCCAAATGTAAATTATATATAACTAATGAACATTCCACATATGCATCCCTGTTAGTTGTTTTATAATGTCACTGTTATCTATCTACATGTTCTAATTAACATTTATATACCTCTTTACATATACAATTTTCAAATAATCATCCTCAAGATTTGCTTATAATAATAGATTATTGGTATATATGGTTAAAATATGATCAACTTACTTGTAAATCGTAATAAGCCTTAAATAATAATCAAAATTACACTATTAGTATGTAATTTGCAACAACTAAATTGGATTTTAGAAATGACTTCATTAGTAAAGTAGTTTGAATCGTTTCAACGATGAGAGTTTGTCTCCCGATTGCGTTATCATTATTAGAAATGAACCTTACATAACCAGCTTAAGCATTAGCAAGTCAGTTATATAACAGTATTCCCTAATAGCGTCTGTTGAAAATTCTTCAAACAGGAAGTGCGTTATAATAGAAAATACACACAGACACATACATACAATAGTCGACGGTTAATGGGATCGCTTATTTGCGATCAAACCAAACAGATAATAAGAGATATTCGACTGAATTGTTAACCCTTGTGGCGCTCTAGTCTTGATAATTTGTCATTGAATTTTAATTGATTTCTTGTAACATCGATAGAAATTACTAATGTAAGATTACCATGTAGTAGGTACTAGTATACGTATTTTACAAATTCTTAAAATAGGTTTATTAACAACAATTTACTCTAAATTGCAATTAGTTTTGACATAGAGAAAATACTCGACTGATAGACATCATTAATCCGACTGGAAAACAACAAAAGAAATAGATATATTTTAAGTTAAGAACATTAGTCTTTGTGAAGAGCGAAAATGTTCGTCTATAAGATGTGATGTTAATAACAAAGGCAACTAGAGTTACATCAGTACCACAAGAAGGTTTAGCTCTATATTTTCTTACTGTTTTCATTCAGGATAGTTAACGTTTGTTCACTGAACCAAGTAATATATCCTACACGACACAGTTGCAATTGCATTATTCGATTTTCTTATTACTTCATACTTGTTACTCTTATATATAGGTATATGTGTGTATATGTTAAATTAAAGTACCATCTAAAAAGTCTTATGTTTTCAATTTAACAAGGCGTCGTATTTTGTTGTTTTAACAAAATAAAACAATTGACTATATTGCCAATTTTGTTCAGCATTCACTACAGTTTTGAGGGGAAAAACAAAATCAAATTTGTTCTGACGAAAATTCGAAAACATATTATTATTATTACGTTATTATTATTGAATCACATTGGTGATGTCAATTTTATTGAAAAACATTAAAAACATAAACATAAGGAAGGGCTCTGCTTTAGTTAATTTGATTCGATAACTGTGGAACAATGCCATCGTACGAACAGATTTGTGATTGTTATTTTCAGGTAGGGAGAATTTCATGTTGGAGTTACACTAAACTGTTTCTCCTTCATTGCGTTATCGTACAACGTTATGCTTTTTTTTCCCCTTTACTTCTACTCAAACTTAGTTTTTGTTGTGGTAAGGACAAGATATATGAGTTTTAATGAAAACATAATGTTATTTCTACATTATAAAGCGGAGTTTTTATAAATTGAAATATTTTAGCGAAGATTGTGTAATCTGATCTTTATTGTGTAGTTAAACGTGTGGTCTACTTCTTTTCTTCTTTTTTTTAATAAGCGCGTCGCCTTGTGTCAATATTGTAGGATAAAGGAAATCGTCTACTTGGTGGTGAAAATTTCTGTTGAATTTTTCTTATTTTATATAAAGAACGAGTAGTAGTTGGAAAGTGAACACAGACACTATATAGCATACCTTTCTTAGAACGGATATATGCAAGCCAAGCTTGACACAGCCGGCACGACTATAACGCGGTAAACTGCTCTTTGTCATCTATAAAACAGTTGAGACAGCTGGCCCAGCTCAACTTATCCATGCTGCCTTACCTGCACGAATCGTGAATGCGTCTTGAAATCGTACTCAAATCTCGACATTTAAATAACTATGAATAAATGTGAATAATAAATATACAGCGTCGTATATGACGTTCATACCACTAGTAATCATACAACCAAAGAGAAAATGCTAAGTTATTCCCAAGAACATCAACTTTATCGCCTACCAAGACGAATCATAACGCTTCTAACAATTTCGCTAATAGAAAATGGCTTAAATCAATGCAATCGCAATCAGCAGTCAGAAATGATTATCTTCAAAAAAAAGTTTAATGTTAAGCTGACTCAGCATTCGTATTCTTTAATATTGCTGATGGTTGATTATCCATCTAGTTCACTATGTCTTTCACCTATTGAACTGGTGGTAGCACGTGTGACAATATCGATAATATTACTCAACACATGTGCAGTTTGCTAAACTCAAGCCGCATGAACTTATTAAAAACTCGACCAACGTCACACTATTTTACTGAAAGATAAAATGGTACAGAAAACTGCCTAAGGGGCCATAAGAAACTATATACTTGGGTTTGCTTGCTTCAAAAACATTTTTGCGGTGAAAACTTAACGCGACAATATCTAAAGTGAGTGAATGACATCGCTTGGGGTGAGATCAGACGCAGCACGTAAATACAAAGGTGCCTTGAGCTGCTTGAAATACAATCTTTATATAGAAATTACTTAGAGACGATCAAAAATATAATAATAAAGTTAAAACAAAAGTAATCAGAAAAAAGGGAGAGAAAACTGAAACGGATAAGTTGAAATGTAGAAATTCTCAAAAGACCCATCAAGTAAACATTAAGAATTCCTTGGAAAAAGAAACAAAATCCTATATACATGTAGATAATGAAATCATAAATTGCTGTTTCTATTATTTGGCTGTTATTTTAAAATAATTCAACTTTAAAGAAGAAAAGAATAGCATAGTAGTGGATCTTTTTGTGTTTTTCGTTAAAATTAGTTACATTACAAACTGCCTTTGTTGATCGCATCGGTGTTGTTGTTTTTCGATTAGCTCGACTCTCCAACATCCAGCCACGGTCATGCACCCCATGTAAAAACTCAATGCTTGGTAAAGTCAATTCCAATTCAGTTATACCACCATTGTTCAGTTGATAACAACCAAAACCTTAATATTATTGATAATATTATCAAAATCACATTATAAGCATATTTAAAATTGTGGTACTGTTGAAATATTTACATAACATTACTTTATCTGTACTAATATTAACGATTATGTTTGCTGTGGTTTTTAGACAAACTAAATTCTGATAATGTCAATACCATTAGACGTTGTGATGACAGCCACTCATTGGAATATACGTAAATATCGACTTGTACAATTTAATACAAAAAGTCCCTATAATAAGTTGTGATTAAGACATGCATCTCACACCGTTTTAGTGCATAACATCTACGTGTTATTCAACTTGTTGAGTATTTCTGCAAAAACGGCCATCAGAACGGCATGGTTGTACAGACGTGACTCTAACTTTGGCAATCACATAACCACATTAATCATATGCCGCCGGACGGGATTTACTTTTAACTCACTTTATCAACAATGATAAGTGCTTTTCCATTTATCCACTAATATAAAATGATTAAAAGAAAAACAATAGTTTACCCTTGTATTATGGAACAATATTAATATTAATAATAATAATAATAATAAATGAAATTTTACAATAAGAATGAAAATGGAAGTTTCTAAACAACTCCGTCTTCGATTTAATAATCAAATTTTAAATGACGTTATGTGATCTGCAATCACGTTTGACAGCATAATCAGAACAGTGCTGTGTCAAACATCTACACTAATGGTGATTAGAGAGGACTATCTCGTCAACTGAGGATACATCGAATGAATGTTTCAAATTATAGATTATCAACAGAAAGTCGAAAATTACATTGAAACACTAGTCAACACTAGCCAAATTGAATAGAAAATGAAACACACAGTAAGCTAAAATTGCACACTTTTAATCAACTAAAAGTTAAATTAAAATAAAACTACGTTACTTTTAAAATTTAATCTTATTAGACATTTTTTCTTAAATCTTATCTATTGTTAATGATGTTGATGGGTTTTTGATTAACAGGAATAGATTTAAAAGGATTTAGTTTGTTTCTTGAAAGGAAATTGAAACAGGATCATTTTAACGTTTTTCTCGTAAATATTTACAGAAAAAAACATCAAATCAAGGTGTAACCAACACATAATAAATAAATGTATGAGTTATTTGAAGTGTTCCAATGCGTTATATTTGTCAGTTGTCTTTTTACAAGTTAGACATATGCAATGCTGTTACAAGCACAACTTGTTTTCGCACAAGTTTTAATGAAGACAGTTTAAATAATGTTGAGAGATAAAAGGGCTAGGAGGTGAATGTGCATGTAAATAAGATGAAAATGGTGTTATAGTACTTTGCCAATAAACCACAACAAGAAGATCAATGCTATAACGTTGAATCAGTTAAAGTTGTCTACTTAATTAATTGTCAGATTAGATCTACTAAAAGTCATGGTCAGGTGCGATTCATTAAACTTGTCATAAATTAATTTATATAATTAATAATTTGTATAAGACGATTGATTTAAATTTTATATTGAAAAAAATGCAATGAAAACAAATTGATTGCAATTTGTTGTTTGGTTAGGTGAAGCTGGTGTTAAAGGTTATACTATAATAACTTCACTTCCAAACACACGGATTCACGACGATATTTATGTCGGGGATCGTGACATCGCATTTGTCTTGGCCAGGCCCAACTGGATCAACATCGCGGTATAGGCCACTGATAATAGTTTTATGCTCCAACGGCAAATTCAATTAAAAACAACGTAAACTGATATTTTATACAATGGAAACATTTTCTGAAAGGGTTAAATGAATTTTCTAACTTTTCTATTAAAAAAAAAAATAAAAAATAAAAATTAAACCGATTTATTTGTCAAAATATGTAAAATAATTCAATCTAACTTTTATTCCATCATATATTTATTATAAAACAACAAATATTACATATATCTAAATGAAGAAAAGTTTATTTCATTGTATATTCCCTAGTGTTAATTCAAAGGGGATACGTTCCATGAAATTCGCAAGAGTATTATATGATAAGCTAAGACTACGAAGTTTGCACTGTCTTATCTTTGAGGCGAATGTCAGTTATATGTACTGACACTAGTTATTTGGCTATCACAAACTCAAGATATTTGTCACTTATGATTTTATAGACCTACATAGATACATGTATTGTCTAAAATAACATTAAATACATACATAAATGTAGAATATTTACACAAAATTTAAAATATACAATGTGTCCACGGATCGAGTTGACGATAGGTATAATCCAATCCGATCGGAAGTATATTGAAAATGAGTGTCAAACCAAGCAGGAGTCGTTCCCTAAATATGAAATTCCTGCTCAAAAGTTTTTCAACAATCACACCTACCGTCAACTCGATCCGTGGACAGACTGTATGTGAATTAAATTTTTATAATTTGTTTAAATTTAGTGATATCACTTACCGAATGCAATGATAAGAGCTAATGCCACTGTACTGGCAAAAGATAGTCGTGGGGTAGATTTGGGACTTCGGATCATCCTTACATTTCCCACGCTACTCTGAAACAAAACTTCTATTGATATTTGATATTTATATATGGTTGGTTGTAGAATAGTCTGTTGTGGTAGTAACAACGGAAATCTCATTAGCCACACAAACTGTTGCCGCATCGGCCACCCATCGTCTTTGCTTCATTGCTTCTCTAAAATAAATTATCCATGCATCTTGGCTAATAGCAGAGTTGGGCGCATCGCGGATTGTCGTTAAGATCCATCCGCGCCAAAATGTTCACTAACGAGATATAACCAAGAACATCAGTAACAACAAACTACGAAAAATCTCAGCCAGCCTTAACGACCAATGAATTAAAATGATTTTCCATTTTTAAACAATTTTGATGGCACTACTTTAACGAGGTATAATCTATTTAATTTAATTTCAACAATATGCCAAGCAGACAATATCCAACCAACTTACTAAAATGTTTAAATAAACTAAAACGAAATAGACTAACTAGTGCTGTTTTACTAAATCTAAACAACTTTACAATAAAAGCGGGTGAAATGGTAATATCGACTATACATATAACGATTCATTACGACAACCATACTTGTATCTATCTCATGGTGGGATAGTTGAAGTTTACTACAATAAAACACTAATGGAACATAAAAATTAGCAGCAATTTCTAAGTGATAACGTGAACATGTTCTTTATTGTTTTTAATAGTTTTTCCGCTAAAATATCTCAAGTTTATTACACAATCTGTAATAATAAGATCGATGGTTTTCTAGTTTGAATACACACAAATATACTTCTCTTATATTGTTGATTATTACTCTAATCAAATTTATATATAGTTTAATTCGATCAATCTCATACGATTTGAATATTGTAAAACATCTACTTGGATGCAATTGCATAATATATTTTAGATGGATTAACCAGGCTAACTAATGAGTTCAATCAAGCAAATAACCCACTAGAGAAACGTTCAAGTATAAAGGCCGATCCACACACGGAGATATATCTTATAAGACGGTCTCATGGTACGGTGCAATGATATATATCTATCTCTGTCGGTATCATGTATAGACAAAGCTAGATATATATCACTGTACCGTACCATGAGACCGTCTTACTAAGATATATCTCCGTGTGTGGATCGGCCTTAAAGCAAGTCAGTTTAATTGCACAGATAATGGTTAGTTCACCATAAACAGTTATTGTGTATAAAATTATATACGATTCGATTATTATTAACAACAAACATATTTAATACAATTTAAACATTACATGTATTTACATATATATATGTATATTTATTGGTGTATACGTACGAAAACTAGTAGCAAATTATAAGCAGACGGGTACCTACGGTGCTGCACCTGATACTTTTCTTATATGGCATCAAGTAGAAAGCTCATCCAACACAATTACTGTCGCTTTATACCGCAAATGTCTAGGTCGTAAACGTAAAACACGATTTGTCTCCGTATATAGTATAAGATAGAGATAATGAAATGCGTCATTGTATGGTGTATTCACAAAACTACACATAGATGTATATGTATATCTGTACGGTATAGAGATTTTGCAATCTTAAGAAAATCTGCATGTGACGACATAACTTTTTCAATGTAATTCCTATTTACTCCGGTGCCGAGGTTTGTACGTTGACAAGTTTTATCTCTTAGATGGTGATGTTGTCTTATATTCAATATCGGATACAGATCGTCATACCCATTATTCAAGTTTGTAGTTGTATTTACAGCTTGAAGCACAAATCTCAATATATGTATGTTCTGATTTACGCTAAACACAAATATTATCCATAGAGCGCAACAGAAGTAGAATGTCATCTCTACTAATATTATAAAATTAATCATCCAACTGTTTTTATTTGTAATTTACAATTAAAATAATTTGATATGCTTGTAAAAATTAAATACGTTGACATTAACCTATCAATTATGTAACAACTATTACAAATACGGAAAAGTAAGTCGATGTTTGTTGTATGATATTTATGTATTTATGAATATTACAAGATGAGATGGTAGTCAGAAAGCTGAGATTCAGTCTAAAATTAATGTTTGTGTTTTCTTTAACATCTGCCTTTATGATGAATCGGGCAACAATTCATAAAATAATCAGAGGCAAACGTTGCTTACAAAAAAGGTTAGTTCTTTTTTCTCGAAAATGTGTATGTGTGTGTGTGTGTGTGTGCGAATCTGTCTGTGTAGGGACTAATGTTTTCATTTTACAAAATCGCAGCAATTATCCATAATGATACATTTATATTATTCGCTCCATCTGTGAAGAACATACCGAAAATTCAGTCAATTATCCGTTATTTTGTTGGACGACCGAAAAAAAAAGCTATTGTATATGGGCTTTAATGATAAGAATATTGCCATCATCATTGTTGTGTGTGGCTGCACCATATTTTCTTTCAACTAAATTTTAATTGAAAACTTTCTACTTTTGATTGCTTTCTATAATGGATTATGCTTTTTAAATTTGAAAGGTCAAATATTTAACATGAAAAAAAAAATTCGGAGGGATGTCTGACAGATATCAAATTTTTCATTTCTATTCCCTTCATTCATTTTGACACAATAAATAAAAGAATTACTTGAAGAACAAACCGAAAGCTCAAGTGGCAGATATTAGTTGAAGAATTAAAAGTTCAACTGTTGTCAGCTGGCGACGGTACGATAACTGGAAGATCGGGGAAAAATCAGGATACGATCAAACCAGCGACATATGTGAACATGTACAACAAACAATACACAATAACCACCTTGTTTACCAATATTCAATATTCGAATACGTATTGTGTTTATATTATTTTAAATTTACTCAGAACAATACACATACCTACTATACATATATTCGTACAGATATATAGGTATACAAATCACATAAACAATTTTTAAAATTAAATTAGTAGTCAACCAACAAAATTTGTCAATTTATTAAAACCTCTGTAAAATTACACACATCCTGCACAAAGCTAATAACAGAAAGACATAAAGAAACTAAATTTTCCCATTTTATTATTCCTTAGAGTTTAAATTCATTCAAAGTAACACGAACATATATTACGGCTTTTCAGCTTTTTGAATGAACCCAATAAAATTAGGATATTTTTACACAAAAGATTAGTTCACATTTTTTAGACGCTACTGATATTAAAAATGTACAAATAGACGACATTCCGACGACATTTTTACATTTATATATAAATATATTTTTACTAAGAAACGAAATTAATAAAGGAACTATAATAATTTGATCAATAATGAATATTATATGTAATTTTATATAAAATTTTTGGGATATGTGGAAAAAGTCCGACGAAATATCATTTTTAGATTAGATCGACAATATTCTCAAGAATGACGTTAATGTTGCTTGTAAATTTTTACCACTTATCATGTCGCTTTAAACTTTTCAACAAGCTGTTTAATGACATTTCACCACCTCTTGCGTTAAATTTAATTCCCATGCTTCTCTGGAAACTTTTACGTTGTAAATTTTTTAAAAAAGAAGTATCACAAAGTATATAAAAATGTAAACTGTATTCATTAGTTTTTTTTTTGAACCTTAAAGCAATGTTATTCTCTATTGTTGTTCTAACAAAGGAAATCACATTAAATTTTAAATAAAATTGCCACATACGATTCTAATAAAGGAGAAATACTCGGAAGACTCTTAACATGTTTATGGGTGTTATAATAAAAGCGAGGCCATTAATTTTAATCTCGCTGAATTGTCTCATTTGATTTTGTTAATAAGATATGATTATAGAATTACGATAGCTATATAAAAATCTGATGTGTCCGTTTAGTGATTATAAGGAGAAAAAACAAAAACTCTAATTGACTTTCCAATATTTGTTATTTAGCGTATTTCGACAATCGAAACGGGTAATTAGTACAAGTAATAACAAGTAAAGTTATCCTCCAATTTATAGAATTAAAGGATTCTCTTGAAACATTGTTAAAACCTCTCTCGGATATTGTCGAGGAGATAGCGTAAGAAAAGCGGAGATCCGGAAGATATTTTCACCATTGCAACTGCACTTTCGTTTCAATGTCGTACAAACGGAAATTGTACTTTTTGTACGATTTTCTTTTTTA
Source organism: Mylabris sibirica (assembly GCA_039776855.1). Classification (NCBI taxonomy): domain Eukaryota; kingdom Metazoa; phylum Arthropoda; class Insecta; order Coleoptera; family Meloidae; genus Mylabris; species Mylabris sibirica. The sequence goes on along the minus strand of CM077845.1, from coordinate 7,127,555 downwards.
ATAATTTATCTAAAATATTCATTGTAAATAAAATAAATTATTTCGTTGTCATATTGTATTAGAACAATCTGAGCTACTACTGTTGTATGGTAATTGAATTTAAATGATTGTCATCTGTAAAGTTGTCATTTAATTTAATTTCAGTAACAGGTAAAATATGAAGGATTTGAGGAAGTAATTTAGAAGAAGTGAAATTAGTCTTGAGAGGATAGTTGTGTTTGAATGACAATCTGTGTTTTATAATTGATTATTATTTTAAATTATTATTATACTTACTTTTATTAATTGTTGCGATGTGATGGTGTCGTAATCAGAAGCGGCTAACAACCGTATAAGCGATTGATGTTTATAAGCAGGATGCCGCCACGATAACTGGATGCTGAGCGCTCCTCCGGCATGCAGAAATTTTCAACATAGCGCATGCGACACTCTATATTCTTCACCGCTACCGCCTCCCGATGAATGGTCGTTAATTGCAGACGAGATGCTCTCTGCACTTGGCCAGTCGTGGAGTTAATCAGTTGATAAGGCATCCGGGAACATTCCCTCTTATCCATATATCAAGTTGGGTAGGCCCGTCTCACCCAACCATTCACCGTCATCTTGGGAGAACTCAGAGAACACGTCGCATCAACACTACATAGATGTAAACCTCATTATCTCCACTCGACACCCAGACCGGAGTATTATAATCACATGGGCCTTGACAACAAGACCTTAATTCGCATCCAACGATGATATTATCCAAATTTATTTCTGTATATTGAAATCAGTTAATGTCGAAATCGTAAAATCTTTAACTAATAGTAGACACTCAATGTTTCTAGCATCCTCTGATAAAAAACATAACTAATTAAATTCAAATGAAATTAAAATACATACTAACATAATGAAAGGAGCGAATGAAATATTTTAATTAAGTAGTAAGAAAAAATGTTTAGAATTAATTATAGGATTAAATTGTCTTTCAATTTCTTCAAAAACACGTTTTTGTTACCCTCAGAATTATTAATATATCTGTTAGATATTTAAAAAATGCAGGTATTACTTTCTCTACAATTATTCTCAATTGTAACATAAATTGATTTCTTTAATTCAATTCAACAACCTCCATAATGGTAAAATTACTCATAATATTATGTGATCATCTTGACAGAAAGTGACAATTTCCAACCTTATCTAATTATAATTATATTTATTTAGTAAATTATGTTCTAAACCGAAATTCGATTAGTACATTTCAGCGTGTGTTTCTTGTACACGAAATAGATATGATAAAGTTATATATATATATATATTGTTTTTTTTGTTAGTGTTTACGAGAAAATGGCATTGTTGATGAAAACTTGTTAAGAAACGTACTATTTAAAGATGAAAGCTGTTATATTTATCAAATTGTTGTTGATGGTCGAATTCTGATCAAATAGTAACAGGTTGATGCGTGCAAAATTGGCAGTCAGTCCTAATTAACTTGACTTGCTAGTTAGTTCTCTTGGTTTTATAGTTATACCTACATATAAGTATAGAATTTACATTAATTACCTGTATTTTCAATTACTGTAGCCAAAGCGTGATCGTATTTGCTTATTCATTGTTTCTTGCATTAAAGCAAATTCCCTTTTTAAGTAAATATACATAATATATTTGTATATTGTCTGTTTTAAGCCAGCAATATCGTGGTGTCTAATGAATAAACTTGTTGTTTATAATCAACTATGTTGACTAGTAGAAAATCATTTTACAACATGTTAACATTAAAACAATGACAGAATAATTATAGAAAGTTTTAAACGGATTTAGTTTTTGGTCCTGTAGAATTTATAGTTGCGGTTTGGAAGGCATCGGCTAGTGTAATGTGAGATGTTCAAATGGCGACACTGACCGACGTATGCATTTGGCAGATTTATGAACATGCGTCCAGCCGCATGAGACGTCGCCGCGGCTTTATGATTTACAAACTTATGTGCTGGACCATCAAAATATTTTCATCATTCATAATATAAACTACTTTCTTCAACAGTCACAACAATTGAGAGGTAGTAGACTCAATATATATGAGTATGTGTGTGTGTATATGTGTTTACTATACAGTTTACAATGTTCTGATCCTCCAATATTAAACTGTGAACAATCGAGCCTCAACAAACAAGCTTGTCTGACGCAACAGCCGCGAGCAGCACCTTAGGTGTACTAGCGAGGCAATCTCTACACATTATATAGCGGCCAGCCACATAAAACTACGTCGAAGCATGGAAACTCCATTACAGAAAAGCTATACTCGTAAATCTCTTGGTCGTCTGCGGCTCGGCAGCTTTCGTTAGCTGTGAGCTTTCCTTGAACCACCATCGGTCTTTAACTGTTTTAAAACCGTTATTAGTTCAACAATTCACTCTTCCATATTCTGAATTATATTAAAGCTTTCATATTACCGACATTTCATCATATAAATCAAGCTTCAGAACGCTGAAGTGCCCTTCAACACATTCACATAACACTTTCTCCACAACCATAAACAAAATTTTGCATAGTGCTTCCGCTATAGTAAGACTATTTCACCGCTGTTTACTAGACAGTTCCATTTATACTTCACCTTTACCACTCACTCTACTTAAAGTGAGATGAATCAAGATGGCCTTTACAGAAACCTCATTTCACTGCTACATGAGATCTCCACTTATTTCACAACTTTATCGTGAATATAATACACACATAAAAAAGCATTCGATATTAAACAGATATTCATTGTTATTACTTATTACGTGGCAAATATTTTAGGCAATTATTTCTTCTTATTTCGCTACCAAATGTCATGTCAAAAAGCACATTTTATAGTAGACAAGAATTATATAAATTCTAAAGATCATCCCCAATGGCAAAATTAACATGTTTGAATAAAAGAATATATATAGAGAACTTGGGGGAATTTTGGTGGTATTTGCGGGCAAAACGATTCAGGTTTAGAGCTATGAATTATTATAACGTTTTTTCATTCAAACATGACCCATGTCAAGCTAGAACATGAGATAATTTGAACGATAAAATAACGATCTAGAAATAGAAACAACTCCGAACGGGATTCAAAGTCATAAGAAGATCACAGTGAAATATTATATGGATAATACAATTGTTCTATTACCGGAGCATAATCATTAAAAATTCAGTTTAAATTTAAAGAAAATGTTCTTTTGTAAAGCCTCTAATGATCTTGGTTCTTATATGAAAATTTTAATTCTACCTATATTTGAGAGAATAACAAAATGTCTAATTACCATATTTGAAACGGTATCTAAACATCAAATATAGAATAGGGTTTCTCTCATTCTCTTATAATGGAATGCAATTCGCAACTTATATTCCAAAAATTAATTTAATATATTTTCAAAAGCGGAAAATACTTCACCACCACTTCACCAAGTTTTCGACGTCATTATTACATTTAACTACACTAGAAAAAAGATCAATAAAAACATTATATGTGAAAAATCAAAGTTTATTACTGTACCCTTACATATTTCTTTCGATTTTCCGATAGTAACTCAACGAAATTCGGTATTTTAGTAGAATTTATTTTCCTATAAGTTTTAAATTTTAGTTGATTCAAAGGTTACCAGTTGTTCCTTCTCGAAGGCAAATTTTACAACAGACCCTATACCTAGTATATGTAAATATAGTTATGTTGTAAACTGAACAAGTTTTAATATAACTATTGTGGTAAAAGGGCATTTCGTCTAATGTAATAATGTTCAGCAGACGATGGATAACTAGAACTAATTTGATTATAGGCAGATGAAAACTGACTAGAAACCAGTAATAGAACAAGTTGTAAAACTGTTCGTTTATTGTTAAATATGTTTCATGTTCATTCATGTTCTCTTGTAGTATTATGTCAGGTGCTGATTAGGTACAAGCATCCGCCCTTCTATCATAGTTGAACTTACTTGTCTCTTGAGAGCTTTCAAAAATAGTTGCGGATAGAACAGAACATACACTATTGTATACGTATAAATATACCTACCTATATGTGAGAATTTTACTAACCTTTTATTTATCTAGGGACGATTTATAATTGCTATTTTATAAACTAGCCGGATGTGAATTTTTCGATTGCTATCAACAGGGAAAGAAATAAAAATACGTAAAAATGTTAATTCGAATTTGAATATTGGTTAAAATAAATGTTGTCTGTCTGTTATTTGCTAAATGGACTAGTGGTCAATGTTGCTGTTAGTTGTGTAATAGGCAAATTCTCGACACATGAATATTGTCTGTTCCTTAGGGTATTAGTACATATCGGTGGCATGGAGTGATTGCATCCCAGTAGCCGCGGTTATTGATGCCTGCAACTAGCGCGAATCACATCATGAATGCCGAATTTCCCCAGTGGGCAATAGCACTGATGGACTGCGGATTCGGTGCTATATTGTTTCAACCGTGTGGCCACACATACATACATACATATATAAATACATATGTAGAGTATGTATAGGAAGCCTCACAATCGCGCACACACATACACACACCCAATACGAGCCAACCAAGGAACGATCATGTTGTAATAGCTCGATGCTATTAGGAAACACACTCCCCATTTTCTCAATTGCTGAAAAAGAAAGACTGCCATCAATATAGCATAAAAACGACATATTCTTGCTCTTTTACCAGACCGTTATCGAAACGACAAATTACTTAAACTATACAAGCGATTCGATCAACAACCTTATAGTGCCATTTTACCTAACATCGATAGCGATAATAATAATAAAAATAATAATAATGATAATAAGATAATAATGATAATCAAATAATAATAATAATGGTGTAGTTTGGGCTTTTACTTTATTGTAAGTGTTATTTTCTCACACGAACAACGTTAAAGATGTGACTACCAAATAGTAGTCGATCAGCCGTTTTAATGTATGTAGAACTTTACTCATCAACAGTAAACCTTATTCTGTTTTGCAAGTTTACAATCCATCTTTGTTTTCCTATCGAAATATACCTTAGAACTTTACACAAGAAAGGATTATTTCATTAACATAAAACATAAAACAAGAGGAGTTAAGGTTGAATTTACAAAATTAAGGCAAAAAACAAAAAAAAAATTGTAAAAAGAACAGCTTTTATATTAAAATCTAACATTTTAAACTCGTTGAAGTTTCAAACTCTAACAATAAATGTAATAAAACTAAATCCATTTTCCACTTATCTCAATATTTAGAATCCATGATCTAATGTCTCTTAAGTATTTGGTAATTAGAGATTTTAAATGGTAATTTACTTGAACTTAAACTTCCAGTCTCGTATTAGGTATGCAAAATCAGAAGTTTATTGCTTAATTGCTGAACAAACGCCATTACATCCAGAATGGTTTTTATAACTTTAATATTATTAAACGTGAAAATTGAACAAAAATTGATAAATAAAAAAATAAGCAAACTAATATCCAATTAAATCACAATATTTAATCATTTTGAAATAGATTCCCCATCTATTTTAGGGTGGATAGAAGACTTACAAGGATCCTGTAGGTAAATATAATCTGTTATAACTTGTATCTCCTAGATGGCGCTCTAATTAAATTCCTTAAGGATCAGCAGGATAAAGTACAGGAATTTAAACCTTTGAAGATTCCTAAATATTAGATAAAATACATTGTTTGAAGATAACTTTGAAGATTTTCAACGAAAACTGTACGTATTTGAATCAAATAATCGATAATAATTTTTTAATTCTTATTATTATTTGTGTAAGATTTGTATAATATGTATAATCGACTGTGAATTTTAGATTTTTATCATAATTGGTATGATCATTGTCTAAATAACACCCTGTTAGATAAAAACTGTCTACAATATTTACCATATACTGAAAGTTAAACATAGCCGAAGTGGGAAATGGTAATTTATTGTAAATATTAACGTTGGATTTAGTTAACTTGAAATTAACCGAAAATGGTCCACAAAAAGAGCGATAGAGGAAACGTAGAAACCGTATAAATATTAATATGATCAAAATGTTATTTGTTGCACGTAAAGTCGATTTTTGCAAACAGTTTAAAATCTGGATATGGCATTAAGTTTGAATGTGAATTGTTGTAATACTTTACAAGTTTTACGGATTTATAGAGAAAAATAACAATCTTTTGTTTTCCTATTCTGTTAAAGTATTTTAGAAGTTTTCAGATTTTGCGGATTTATTTAAATCGTTATTAAAAAAAAAATCAATTTCATTTCGTACAAAAGTGACAATATAAATGGAATTTGTTAATATAGTTGAAATGATACATAATATGAAAAATATATTTCGAATTGTAACATAGAATTCAATTTTTCAGACAAATAGGGCTATTTATATCACATGATAAAACATTCACAGTTATAGATATAAATGTAGGAACATGGTAATATTGGGAAGATTTCCTTTGCATTCATCGTTTTATTATTATTATTATTATTATTATTATTATTATAAAACGTCATCATCCATTTATCAATTCCTATATTTTCATTTAATAAGCGTTATATATGTATACTTTTTTTTTCGATACTATTTTTATGGCGTTTTGGTAGAAAAAAAATTGATAGTGATTTTATAAGGAAAAAAATTATTGAAGCAAATTTATGATGGAAGATTTCAGAAATTGCTAGAAGCGTTTGAGGATCGTAAAATTCTTCAATAAAATATTTCGTGCGTACATCTCTTATTATGTTCTATAAAATTCGATTGAAGTATAATCGGTTGTGACATTGTTTAAGTTAAAAGTCTTTCAACCAAACCAATGTGTAGGAAAATTACTCAACCAAAGAAACAGATATATGTATGATAAGACTATCTATCGATTGAATATAAAATACTTATTAAGAAAACTAATTTAAATCATTGTAATTAAAATATGAATTGTAATAGCGTAATGTTTTGATCAAGCACAGGTTTCTATTAATTTCATGAAATCGTTTATTATTTACTTTGTTATACACAATCACGAATCCGAGAGTAAACATAGAACACAGCCATTGTTTTGTAGAATATTATATTCCAGGAAGACATCCCCATGCAATATGAATGATTAAATTCGTTTCCACTTTCTGATTATTAAAACATAATAAATATTTGTACAATTGTTAATTTCAAATAGAAAATTGCGTACTGACAATAATTTAACGAAATGATATTCGTGCAATCCCTAATGGAATTATCGCCACTTTTTATCTAGTGTCCGATATATGCGAACTAGCTCTATATAACTAATTTGATCCTTTTGAAAAATGTCCAACGAACAAAAACGAAAAAGCCGCGTGTTCGTCAACAAATATACGGTTGAAAATAATAAATAGATGCATAACGTTTTAATGAAAGTTTCCCATTCGTGTTGAATGAAAGTTGAAAGGATGCGAGACGACACTGACAGCGTGTTGTTCACGAAAAATTAGAGTGGTTAAGCTTGACGTTAAAAGTCAAAATTTTCGTGACAAATATTGACGGAGTTGAAAATGTCCACATTTAGTGAACGTTCAACCGATTATAGACCAACATATTGAATGTGAAGAAATTTATAATTCCATAACGCCCACACCAACTTTATTAATAACCCTCGAATTTAAACTGTCACTTATTAATGGAATATATCAATGGTCAGCTTATCTCAACTAAAAACAAAATAATATACCCAGTAATGTACGTTATTTTGAAAAAAAAACACCACGCTTTTTCCATAAATTTACTTTTATAAACAGTCAAAGGATAAATTCCATTGATCATATTAATAATAATTTGTGGTGTATCAACAAAAAAGTATCAGCTGCTTCTCGATCGAAAATTAAACCTCGACATAGTTCGAATCAGTATGAAAGTTTCAAAATTGAATTCTTTCAATTATTTATCGAAACTATAACGAATTCATGTAAAATCCACCAGGAGACATGTCAAACATTCGTAAAATCGTACTTTCTTCAAATTTAATAAACCGTAAAAGTCCACATAATAAATATTGTTATTAGTGTTCTCGGCCAATCCTTAATTGACGTATCAACTTCCTTAAAGAAATTTATTAGATGTTCATTAGCGTGTTTACATTTATACTTCCTATCATTAGCTACAATTTCCACCTGGAAAATTCATGTTACGCGATGCAATAGAAAGATATGGGAAGTTTTCATTATGTTGACTAACATTTTTAGGAAATTGACCGTTTGTAGAACGATTTAATTAGAGTGCCATCAAAAATTTTTATTAGCTCGATGCCTTCCAGAATACGACAATCATTTTGTAATATAACTGTGTTAATGTGGTCTGTCTATAGGATTAATAAGATGTTTATTCATAAATCTACGGAATGGTCAACTTGGACAAGTCTTTTTTCTTGATTGATATATGTGGTTTAGTTTAACAACTTTGCATTAATGAGAACTGTTCTAAGGGTGTAATTAAGATATCTATGAAAGTAATTATTGGCCTATTTCTGTTAATTGTTTTCCACTTTCGCAATTATCGTCGATTCTATAAATGATGTTTATTGAATAAATTTATCTATTGAATCGTAATTACAATTATGTATTTAATTTATCCTCTTATAATTTAGGTCTAGGTTTTTTTCCATTTGTTTATTACGTAACAAATCTATTAAACTAATTGATATTTTTCTTATTAATTCGAAAATGTTACGACAAACATATAAAATGAATTTAATTGTAAAGTGTAATACGAGTATAGCACAATATAAAAGCGCATTAGGATTGATTACATTTGGAAGAGCAAAATTTATTGGCCAGTTTCAAGGGAATTCCTGTTTATTATGATGTAAAGTTGAATTTTCCTTGGGAAATGTTTCATTTTACTTTGATTGAGACATGGATGTAATATGATTTAATAACAATATTAATCATAAAAAAATCACAAGCTGCACATACACAAATAGAAGAAATATGTAAAAAAATCGTTTTACATTTTTAACAATCTATTTTTATATTATTATAAGAGGATACCGCACAAGAGACACATTTCCTTTTAGCAAATTTAGTCCTTAATTTTCCTTATAAAATAATTTCAAAGTGTTTCCTTTAGAAATTGTCTTTTGGAGATATGCTTCCAAATTTTAAATGAATTAGGTGCTTTAATAGACTCTCATACCGATACTCGTCTAGAGAACGTCTCAAAATATGTATAACTTTTAAAATTTAAAATATACTATTCCTGTAAATTATTACTTAAGCTATTCAAGTTCCATTAAGACAATTTTCAATTAATTCTATTAAATTTTGTTCCAATTTCTTAAACCCATAGTTTGTTTAACAAAAGAATGGAGTGTATCTATGTATTTTTATTATATTTCTCTTGCCTTATGTACAAATAATAGCCGCTTCTTACAAAATAAATTTATTATCTTAAGCCGGTTACTATCCGAATTGACTCAGAAATGTATGTGTAGGTGAACTGTAAGGATTTTTCATTTATGCCCTTACAGTTCGTGTTTCCTCTACGTATATCTAAAAAGATTGGATTATCTTTATACGATTGAATTATCTATGTAATCAGATTCTGAGCGCGAATAAAATGCCGGTGCATATCACTTACTGATTATTAGTCTATTCAGTTTACATAAAAAAAGACAAAAATTCTCTATTTTGAGCTTGATTTTTTTTCTAAAAAAATTCTGTTTGAATAAAATGGAATTGATACCGTTTGATTTATTATCAATCAATTTCACTTTGTTATAGGAAGTCAATTTGTTGATGGCAAGAGAATTTACAATGTCGGATAATATGTATTTGAAATAGTCACGTGTTTACTTTAACATCAATAATGTCGTTGGTAACGTAGATGTTAGAATATAAGTTGACATATTGACAAATTTCGCCAGTTTGTTGACAAAAAAAAAATGGAAACCAAAAATATTTGGCCGTGTCTAAAAGAAAAACACGTTGTAAATGATACACAGACGTGAATATTCTTATTTATTTGGAATTTTTTAAATTACCAATTATTAGCAATTTAAAGATAATCAACTGATTAATTTGAGAATTTGGTTGTTCAATTTTTATTCGTCTCTCGATACTAGGATCAATTTCGGTCGATTCTTTGCTTTAGCAATGATTAAAACAATCATATTTCTGATGAAATAATTGTTTCCTGAAATATGTGTGTAAACGGTTGATAAATCATCATCACGCCTCTTTTATAATGTAATGGACAAAAAAGATAATATCGATTGTGTTCCAGTTTATATGTGGCATCAGAGTAAAACTCATAAAAGAATTGACAACAATACACCAATCCGAATCAAAATTATACACAATGAACTCTATTAATTCTTTTTTCAAATAATCACCATAATTAATACATTTCTATATATTTATTTTTGATTTGTTACTTTTAATTTTAGAATAAATTCTGATACACTTATTATTTTAAATAATATAGACTGATTATTAATCCAAACGATTAATAATTAATAAACGATAAACTGTCAACTGAGAAATTCAAGATACTATTAAATCACAAGTTCGAAATTCTAACATATAATCCATATTGATATCATTTATATCTATACATTACGGATTTAAGTTTTCGAACTGTGCTATTCCCCAAAAACGAAATGCAAGCATTCGAATACTAGAACATCGGAATCAATTCTCTTGTAAAATAACATATGGAGAAACGTTAACAATAACGTTTTACATTTATCTGATCTGTAAACGATAACATATTGATTACAATTATTTATTTGATGTTCCATTATTGGTACGCACCCGGCGCATCCACCATTCTTACAACTTTGAACATTTTAAAGAAATATATTTGTTCATACTATAAAAACGTTATATTTTCAATTATTACACAGTTCTTGTCACGAAAGTGTCCCAAACGTTTTTAAAATATTAATCTTTTTTTTCTATACCGGCTTCTTCGTCGACAATAGAAGAATAATGTGAATATTATCATGCAATTACCACAAACAATTATTCACAATAAAAATAATTTAAATTTTAATGAAATACGGGTTTCATAAAATAATTATTAACAAGATTAACACAATAGAGAGGATATTGATAATGAATACTGATAGTGAATTGAATCAGACTATAGTTTCCTTGTGGTTGGGTAATTGGATAATTTTCCGATTAGCAGTTTCCCCTTTCAAAACACTTAAACAGTAGTCTTAGATAAAAAAAATGTGGAAAAATTGTATTTCTACCATAAAACTATAATCTAATAATAAATAGTCTATTTTAAGTAGATGAAGTTGTTGAGAACGTGTTGAATTGTCAATGAAGCGGACATAATAATTCTATGCATATGAGCCAGGATTATGATCATAATTTAACATATTAAATAAAGCAAAACAGAGGCTTAACACATATTGTCGGGAATAAATAGGTTCTATTATTTTGTTTTATGTTGTAGTCTATTATAATTTTGATAAAAATCGTAGGATCTATTAAAATGTTTAATAAATTCAAATAATCATTTGATCTAAAGGACGGCTATCTAATTTTTAAGGAAAAAACTAAAAATCAATAAAGCATATCGCCAGTCTCGAATAATTAACGATATTGTTGAAATTATTGCAATATTATCGCCACCATACTAAATATTGCTTGCGTATTTCTATAGACTGACTGTTAGATAAGCTTTAGCCGCAATGTTTTGCCTTTAGCTATATGTTTATTCACTATCATGTGGTCTCTGTGGAATGCTTTTCATCTGAACTTAAGGCATAGTTGTGAAATGCCATGCTTTGCACGGAATGTCATATAGTGTTGAATGTTTCAACTCAAACCTTATGTCCTTTATATCCATATTAGAACTCACAAAACTAAAGGTTATTGTTATTGTTGTTATTATTATTGTTATATAATTTCATTCAAAATTATTTCAATTGAATCCAAATTGTCGGTTAATATAACACCAAATAAATATTGTAAAACGTATTTTAAAGAAAATACGTTAAAATATAGAGAATTTTAAACAATAGAATTTAATAAAAATAGAAGAATATTTTACTTACTTTCTATAATCTGTTGGAAGCTTCTTTTAAAACAGATCAGATCTGATTTACTTTCGATGGTTGTTTGTTTCAGAACAACAGATTTAAAGAAAAAAATTAGATTTGTTTTTTTTATTAAACAAAATAATAACAAGTTTAGAGTTAATAAAAATAACTTATTTGTCTGGTGTTAAGTAATAAAACGATATTATACAAAAATCAAAACTTTGAAAAACGAACTATCGACTTTATCATTTTATTATGTAACAACATACAAATAGGTTAAAATTATTTTTAGAAGTTTAACATGTTGGTGAACGTTTAAAATGGAAATGTCTCCGATTTTTTAGTGATTATCATAATTAATCAACGATGAAAATAATGGAAATTCTCTGCAAAGTTTTAAGATGAGTCAAACGTAGGTAAGTCTATTTGAATATTTAATATTACTGTATAAAAATTTTTGTAAATATTTATCATTTTTTTGATGTTATATCTTCTTAATATTGAAAGTAAACTTTGTAGTTCGAAGTTCATAAGTGAAACGCACTGTAGTGACTTGGATCTTTATGAACTTTAGTTGTTTCAACTTTATCCTACAATAATGAAGTTAGAGACAACAGCAATCAAAATGGAAACATTCCAGAAGATAAAACATACATTTCAATTTCAAACTCGACACCTTCCGGCATTTTAAAACAACTAACTTTTCAATGACAACGTACGATATTCTGTAATATATTTTTATTTTACACGAGAAATTCTCTTCGATTCAATTTTATCTGTGGGACGCCAAATTAACGATAATGTATAATGTTAAGATTTTTTTAATAATTTTTTTCCCCACATCAACTATCGTGGGTATATTGCGTCAAATTTATGTGACATACAATAGATGAACGTTAGGTGCGGTATTACGTAAATCATGAGGAGTTTATTATCCGAATTTGCTTTGTTTATCATCTTTGTTTGCAGGCAGGTAGTTGATGACACGAGATAACTCTATTTAGAAACTGGGAAATGTACCGTGATCGCTCCAACTCTGTTTACTTTAAACTCTTGATCGTTATTAAATCTATGTTGTTGTTGTTGTTGTATATGTGCTGTAAAAAAATGTCTAATATTTATAGAAGAATTTTTGATTTGTTCGTATTCTCTACTATAAAACTATAACATTAGATTGAAATTCTCGGCATCTCTCGACGCCTGATTTAATCACGGTGACTTTCCTGATGATATTTTATGAGGAAATTTATTAATTGACTTTTCTAGTTATTTATTTGAAATTAACAATTATTGCCACCGATTATTGTTAAAATAAGTTAATATAACCTATTAAATACGAAAGTTTGTTAAAGTTATCCAACTAGACTAGAAAGTTTTAGGGTTTGTACCTCAAAGATACAGGAGAAACTATAGGAAGTTCGTATATAAATGCAATCTAGAAACCAACAATTCAGAACCGAAATACATTGCGTGGAAACAGTGATGTTGACCGCTGAGCTCAGATTACAATAGTATTTCAATTGTTGTAAACGTGCATGGTTTATACGGAGATTATCCAAAATTAGAGGATTTCCTTCAGTTTCTTAACGTTAAATCTAAACAACAAGAAGACTACGTTAAGCAATTTTATCTTTTCAGGTCGATTTTTCTCTCTCAACATTTAACACATCAAAGAAATTGTCTTTTGTGTACATATATATATATATATATATATATATATATATATATATATATATATATATATATATATATATATATATATATATATATATATATAAATATAAAGAAAGAAAATCCGATTAGAAACAGAATCGCAGTTTAATTTTCCAAAGTGGAAACTAATTCCTAATATCTTAGATTGACCCACATGGTACATGCGTTGTCATGTGAAAGTTGTCAATTAACGGCACAATCCACTCGTTTCATAAATACAGTAATAATAACAATAATAATAACAGAAATTTTATAAAAATATCAACAAATTTCATATATAAATAGATAAATGTTTCGTTTATAATAAAACAGTTATTTAAAAGCAAATGAAATGGATCGTTCTTTAATTTCACTGAAAGCTTTCATTTTCTTTATTTTGTGTTATGTTGAAGCTGATGAAAAAGATCAAATTAGTTTACCAACATTATCATCGAAACTGATTGATGATCAAATATTTAAAATACAAATTTCATTAGGAGATGATAAGGTGTTTTTTATTAAAATTGTGCACGATACAATAATTGATTTATCATTTTTTTTTTCAGAAAGACAATTTTCTACTGCAAAGTGTCAAAGAAATTAGAGAATCCTATAAATGGGTGAGTCATCTTGTTATTATTATTCTCTTTAAAAGTTACATATTGATTGTGATTTATTTCTAAGTTTGATTCTAATTGATCAAAATATTGCACAGTAGGGTTATTTAGTAAAATTATAGAATATGAGCGTCGGATTCTGTACCAATAACAGTTTCCTTAGAATACAACCTATTGTATTTGTCATTAAATTGTTGTATCTGTTGTTGACAATCGCCTGTATTTGTTACAATAGACCATAAACCTTACTTAGTGTATTGTGATTTGTATGATTTTTATAGCATATAAACGAATTAATAAAGTAAATTTATTAAGTCGTGCTATAACAGTAAATACAACAGTTTTATAATAAGTTTCAGTAAAGCAACAAATATTGGTTACTTGTTCAATATTTTATCGGAGGCGTTGATGTATCGTTAGCTTTATTTTAAACGATAAGAATTGCGATCTTGTATCTGTCCAGATTTAGATAAATGTAGGAGAATATTCGTTTTCGCTTTGCCATTGTGGTGGAATTTCTACAATATAATATTATTGTTTTGAATATAATATTTAGTAAGCATATCATGTTAGAAAATAAATTAATTGATCCTGGAATCTGCGTGTAAATCGACTATAAATTGCAATTGAAAAGCCATTAATATAGGAATAACATGTCGTCAATTATTGACCATTATGCATTGATTAATTTCACATAGAATCGTAACATTTGACATGAATTTATAATATTTGCAAAACTAAAAACCAGCCTGTTGCCATATGGTTAATTGGTTTATATATAAATGCACGATCAAAAACAATTTCACCACTAGTTATTTTACAAAGTTGATGAAACCACAATATAGATATACATATTTGCATCAAACACAAAAAAAATCGGGAACATAAATCTAGAATTCAATTAAAACAAATATTTAATCAACTTTTGTTCGACTAGAAAAATTACAAAATTAATTATAGTAATTTTCTTATTATCAGAATACCGTTTTGGTGTGTTTTATAATTATCTAGAATGAAAATTTCGACAATTTTAAGTGTCACAAATTCCATAGTAGATGGAAAAGGAGCAACAGATAATCTAAGGATGAAGTTGAATAGCACAACAAACCTTTAGAACAATGACAGTTTTAAACGAGACAATGTACTACACTTAATTATTCTTTTAATCATTTTGACCACAAAGAATTTTGTTTGTGTATAGAACGTTCAATAGCAATCTAAAATGAAAACAAAAAGAATGTCGCAAATAAAATTCGGTTTATCACTGTTAAACAACAATAACATCGACTATTATTTGAAAAAAGCAATGAACGAAAATGCCAATATTAACAATAAGAAAAATGCAATTTAGTGTATGCGCCATATTTTATCAATTCGGTGATTATTGATAATATTAAGAGGAAATCTGCATGTTGTTGCTTTAGAATGAATTTTGCTTGAGTGAATCTTCCTGTTGGTGTTCATAATCGCGAAAATGTATGAAGTTTACTGTTAGTAACTATTTGTTGAATTTACTCGGTTGTTTCAATTTTAAATGTCTGATACGGATAGTGCAGCTTTTCTCGAATTGATTTTTTTTTAAAAGAAGAAGAAAAAAAGTAACCGAGAGTTTTGATAACAATTGTGATTTTCATTGGCTTTCTGTCTGTTCGAATGAATGTATGTATTTTAACAGACAATTATAAGTAAACCCATTCAAGAATGTTATAATTCTCAAAGAGATTTATTGAGTAAATTGTTTGTTTATGTCGTATCATTATAATGAATGTTATTTACCAAGAGATGTTGCCTGGGGCTGAAATGCCCAAACACATTCCGGTCACGCGGCATCATTTAGAAGCAACCGTGAATTGCAGTGAAGTAGCAATTCGGATAAGGTGGTCTGACAGTGAGAAATCGAAGTCCGTCATCTGACAACCGTTGACAGGCTTTCGTTATAAAACATTAAATCAAAGTCCTTGAGAGTCCCTCGGTCCAAAATTTAATCCTTCTTTACTGTTAGAGCTGGTTTAGTGTCAAAATGTTGCTCACACATTTTTTTTTATTTATTTTTTTTGACAAACATGAAATACTCATTTGGTTGTTTGTTGTTGTTGTTTGAATAAAAACAAGAAAAAAATCGGTTGCGCGTTGTTTGAAGCGCTTTCGAACGTCGTAGGCAGTTAAACATGCCGCTGACATGATATTCTTGTCAAATTCACTGATTCCTAATTGCTTGTGTACTCGACCAGTAAAGAGCAAAGTTTTTTATCAAGAAAATTTGCAATGAATTTTTGTCAACATTGACAACACAAGTTGACAAAACTGATTAAATATACGGAATCGATTATTCATAAGTAGAACACACTTTATTTGTCTATTAGATGCTCTTTTGTGAAATTACAGTTTTATGTATATGGTATTTCTTACAATTTGACCATATCATTCAATAAAACGAAAGATAACGAGTAAATATTAACTTATATCGTTTTAATGAAAGAATTAGATTATAAATAAGTAAAGTGGAAGATATCTAGAGCTTATTGGAAATAAATTAGTGTCAGGAGACCGACTGGAAATGTGCCAATATTGAGAAGTCTCAATTTGGTTTAGCCACATAAAAAAGATTTAAAATATAATTTTCTGTTTAGATATAGGAATATTTTTTAATTTAATGAAAAATCAATATTTTTCAATGGTAACAATTACAATTTTTATTGAAAATAACGATAAAATAAAATGGTGAGAGGAAACATAAGTTGTAATACTATGAAGAGACATTTAGGGGTTGAATATCCTACTCTAGTCGTATTTGTCCGCTACGCCGAGTTTTCAATCAAGTTCACTTGATGCCTATAACTAAGGGTGTAACACTTCCTATCCTACAATTTTGAGTGATACTTTTTCCTTTTAAATAGAAAAAGAGTTGCAATGTTCACATTGAAATCTAAACAGCAGAATGCTTTTGAAGTAAAGATTCTTGAGATACGATCAGTAGAAAATCCTACCGCTACAACAAAGAACGAAGGGAACACCCTTAGTAGACGTACTCTGATCCCCAAATACTAGACATAAAATCCTCTTCACCCCGTCGGTCTGGCGTATAATAAAATGATTACATCACTTCATTGAACAGTAACGACGGCTTTTAAACGCTGTTTGTGTCCGGTGTACGCCTAGATTCTAATTGCACTTAATGACTAGCTTTTAATGTTAATTGCAAAATGTGTAGTTATAACCGCAACTTGTTTCTTGACACAATCCATATCACTCTAAATGAATTAAAAGTTGAAAATGACTAGGTAGTTATGTAGTGGTGAAAGTGTGACGACGATTGCTTACCGCTAAATCAATGAAACTACAAGCATGAAACACAAATTGGCAAGCAAGGGCCATTGTAAAGTTTTAGTATGAGTTAATGAGAATATGCTATTAAGTTGGATAATTGTTCAACGATATTGATCTGATGTGTTAGTGGTGTGGCGGACCGATAGGCTGACAGAAACTGCTATTAATAACAAAGGAGTTATTGGATCTGTACATTAGCCGTAATAGAGTAGCATCCAGAACCTTGCGCAATGAAATCCTTTCGAATTTATCTGGCGATTTTAGCTTTTATTGCTTCTTTCAAGAAATAAGGATGAGAGGGTAGAAGGAAAGAACATGCGACCGTCACACAGTCTATTCCTATCGCGGGACGATAGAATGATATGCTATATATGTACTTTAACTTGGCTTTTCTCCTATACTATTCTTCTCTATCTAGGGTTTTTCTCGCCCAATATCAATGCCAACAGTCCATCGGTTTTGAGGACAACGCCAGGAATCGATGTACCACTTACACACACACATACACACTATATCTATCACATTTTTCCCCATCTTAAACCACAGTACCTAATATACAATACACTGTTTCTCCCTTACTTTTTTTTAGCGAAATGAAAGAAGAAAATATTATATTAATATAAAATATTCACAAGAAACAATTTAAACTAAAAGTGTCATAATCAGCAGAGAATACTATATAACTTTGGTATATATTTTTTTCTGTTTATAATAATTGATTATAATTTTCCTACTCGTAGTTCAGAGACAGGACTTTACAAAATGGAATTCCACACAAAGTTTGAATACTGATAATCGTTGTTATCTTGTTTGTGTCAGCTTTATATTTCGTACATGTTGGTAGATGTTGAATTATTTTTTGATATTTTAAGGAACGTGATAGAAATATGTATGTAAATATTATTAACAACTATCTTTGAACAATATTTGTTTATTTCGTCGATCATTAACGATAAAAAAATTGATAATGATGATGGTTGTAGAATTTTGTTTTATTAAAATCCATTTTAATTTGAAATTTAAGGAAGACTTAATGCTTTAGTATATTGGTTAATCAGATGAGAATATTGCAGTGCACGTTTGCTATTGTACACTTCGTATAGCTAGCTATACATATTGTATGGTCAATGTGGAATGCGATCCAACAAAAAGTTGTAAAAATTCTGTTATAGTTATAATAACAAACAAAGTATTCTCAAGTGGATGTCTAAAGTAAAACTATAAATCTTATAAAAGGATTTCAACAGTCTAAAATTCAATGTTGTAGTTGATACAAGAAAAATAGTTCGAACTAAAATAGTCGTTTATATTTTCATTATAAATGTAAAATAATTTCATTCGTTTGGATAGTGTATTGTGTTGCAGGTGTTTGTTTGAAACTTAATTAAACTGCGTGCATTTTTCACTTGGAATGACAAGCAATTTTTCTTATCTAAATTTTCCATTTCATTTCATTTTGGAAAATCGTGCGGATTAATGGATGAGCAAATAGGAAATACATGTTAGATAGGTCTATTCTGTTATGTGGCTTATGGTGAAGGTCCTCAAGTAATGAGCTACTGTAGTTAACAGACAACTGGCTAGCCCGAACGGTGATTGATGAAGTCCGTAACTGTAGACTTGGAATTGTTGAATACCCAAAATCGTTGTTGAGCTTTGGTCGTTTATGGTGAATGTCAATTTAATGTTACTAAAACCGACAAGATTTACGTATGCATATTAACTTGTTCATACTTGTGGTAGCCAATATTTGCTGTGCAAATTTTGTTTGCTTTGAATACAGAACCGAAGGAAACTCTGATCTGTTTAATACATCAATCAAAACCAGTCACATATTATAAACGAATTGACTATTGGACCGTTCCCTACATTTTTAGTTGTATGTTATGCACTTATAATAACGGTCAGATAAATCATTTGCCAAACGGAAACCCATTCTATAAATCCACACATCACCCAGTCGATAAACATCGCGATATAATAGAGTTCAACTCTGAGAGAAAAAAAAAAGTGAGAGACAGAGAGAGAGAGAGAGAGAGAGAGAGAGAGAACTAAGAATAACGCACGGATCGAGTGGTAATAATTTTATTTTCTGTAGCGAATCGGCGTCAAAACGGATATGAAACTCGCCTGAAGGAAAGCACAAATTCGCACTACACTCGTTCAACCAGTATCATCAACGATTTTAAATGAACAAAAATTTTTATTATCTAGATTGTTGGTGTGTTTGATATTTTCTGTAAGAATCTCTGTTATATGGCTTTAACCACATAGTACAAAGTTTCTATTTAGTTTCCATGAATGCTTTAGGGTGCATTGGTGTCTTTGTCTTCGTTCAATTGTGCCGATATTTAACTTACTACCACAGATCTGTTAACAAACCACAAACAGTATTTGAATATAACAACGATTTAAAATATTTGTTTTCTCCTTTTCAATCATCTATACTTTAACATTTTCATTACCTAACGGTAAATATCAAAAACTATTTTACATCATATACACAAATAATACAATCTATGTCTATCATAATCATGCTTATAGTACCTATATGTATACGTAGAAGGAGGGCTATTTGAAATCTTTTTTCATTGGGATATATCCAGATGAACAGCTTAACTGAAAGAAGCAACAGGAGTTGGGGGTCGAGAGGGGTCAGACGATGGCGCACGCTTGCTACTAAGAGCACGCGACTGTGCGACGCTTTTACAGACACACTGGTAGGCAAGCTGCCGTAGAGCAAACCTGTTTCACAACAGTGCTACAGCTTTCGGTGAATTGTGTTGTGCTTTTAGGTAAGCTCTTATCTCGCTTTAACCAGATGTATTCTTTAACGTATTATATTATATTTCTACGCAGCGTGTACATACAATTTTAGCACACGCACAATGCCCATAACAATTGAACTTGTAAAATTTAAAATTGGACATGGAATTAATTTTGAATATTTGAATTTGAACCAATTAATTTTCTTTTTAATTATAAACAACGTATGTATATATAATAATAATGATAATAATTTAACCGGTGAGAGGATTATTTCGAAAAATATATGAGCGAGTTTTTATTCTACAACCATATAATACTTTTAAACCATAAACACAATTTATTTTTTTAAAATTGCGCGTATGAACATTAGTTTTCCCTAAACAAAAGAAGCCAAGTCGGATTAATTACCATCAACAAAAGAACTCGAAAATAAATCGTATATCGCATAGTTTGCATTCATTCGTATTGTTTGAGTAATTCTCATGCGGCGTGGCGTATCTATGAACTCTCGACTTTTTCTCAGTTTTAAACAACAACAATTTGTTTGCCAATTTTTGAATTATTGATATTTAATTGTGTACTTTTCGACATTTTAACAACATTCTCTCTCTCTCCCTCTCGTTCTCTTTTCCCTTTATTTAGTAATAATCTTGAATATTGCTGCTAGATGAGAAATATTCGCGTTTAAATATATTTAATGCCGCAAAAATGTAATCTCGCTAAGGGCCAACACGAAACATTTGTCGAATTAAGCGTTTTCTACATTCTTGATTCAACGAACCGGAAATTCCATATGCACATTCCATCATCAGAAAGTCTTCAACTTGCGATTAATGCGGGTTTTTAATTGTTTGTAGGTTTGAATATGATTTTTCTAAAGCAAAAAGATATCAGTCGTTCTCGGTATGTCATTTTTCTTTGTTGTTGGTAGATTTTAAATTACAGATAAACCATCCACCATTAATGTTATTTTTTTTTAAATACTATATTTTAATTATTTTTTCGTATATATATATAGATATATTTTGTAAATTGAAACTATCGAATTTGAATTGAATTATATAGTAGTAAAATTAACTTTGACTTTATGTAAACTCGATTTGGATAATAATTTGTTTTAAAGTTTCAAATGGCATTATATAGTTCCGCGATTTTAGAATTCCCAAAGTGTGTTGTTTTTGTTCGACAATAAGAAAGGCTATTTCCTTCGAATGTCGTAGTTGTATTAAATGCGGGCTACCCGAGCGCTATAGGGCACAACTGGCTGCCAAAGCGTACTTTTATTAGGCTATTAATAAATTATAGCAACAGGCGGAGCAAGCCAGGAAGCCTATTGTTCATACATTAACTCAAGTAGCATCTTGGCTTGACGTAATAATGAGATTCAGGCTGATATGGCAATAGGATTTAGCTAAATAGAGGTGATCAATCACCGTATGTTGTGTCATTGCATTGACTGTGGGATAGCGAAGTCTGTGTGGTTCAGCACCTGAGCCTCGTACCGCTCTTTTACCACATGAATATGCATGCGCTGGCCATACACATATGCTGGTGATGTATCACCTACAAGCCCGCGTCACTTCCTGCCCACTATAATCAATTACTTGCGTAGATGAACATGTAACTTCAGCAACATAGTATGAAAAGCTGCCATAAACACAAACGTCAATTGCACACAATCGCGACAGCAGAATACCACTATTTTGAGAGCTGCTTGTTAAAAGTTACAGTTCACAAAAATTTTGTTTAACAATTTACGTATTTCACCATTAAAATGGTTAAAATCAATAGTATAATACATATAACTAAACGAACTGAAGTAGATAGTTATTTAAAATGGGGATTTACTCAACGTCTCTACCATTACCTTCAGTTGACATAAAACATGTACAAATCAGTATTTTGTTCTTCAATCTATTTTTCAATACAGATACTCTCTCTCTCTCTCTCTCCAAAGACTAACAATTTTCTTTATATCTAATTGTCGTATTAAAAGCGACTTTGTTTAGCGAGATTTGTGTGAAAGTTGAATCTCCTCCAAGTACCTACTGTATAAAAATCCAGTCTTTTGCCTCAGATGGTCGGCGATAAGATTCGTTAAAGTCGGAATGATAGTCATTTTCTTCTACATTCTACCTTCAAGACACATTCACTAATTGATGAGTGTGGCGCCTGAAGCTTAATCATCAATCAAAGTGTGCTGCGCATGACGGCAGCGTGACAAGACTGGCTAATATTGAGAAAACCTCATCCGATCCAACTAGCACTTTCAATAAATCAGCATTAAGTTTGGGTCAGCAGGGTCACTGCACCAACACTGTCGATTGAGAAAAATACGTCGTACTATATCCAAGTAAGTAGCCAAGAAGTTTTAAGACGGCAACTATAACGACAATACAGTAGTAGCTCAACAATTTATTCCAATAGTGTTAGTGATGAGATGTTGTAGTAGACTACAGTACAATCTAATGGAATTACAGTTCTAACTAGTCAACACTCCAAATGGATAGCCATCAAAGGAGCCACACTTCATTTTTCAACTTACCTTCCATGTAATAGTATCGATCATTGTGTCCTAAGTTGATTAAAGGAATGTCTTTCGATTAACATCACTACATCTTAAAAAAAAAATCAAGAAAATTTTATGATAATATTGTCGAATTATGGGGATGGAACAAAATATGCATCACGTCTAGAATCCAAGCTACGCAAACTGTTACTTCATTGCAATGAATTTGGTATTTAGAAATATTATAAATCACACCTGCCCCATTCTACATAAATTTCCATAATTCAAGAAAAATTCATTAAACAATAATAACGTTCATTCAATGTATAATGGAAAAAAAATAAAATAATTTAATTGTTGAAAATCAATTATAACTGACATAAAACTACTTTTCTTATCACATAGAAACAATGATGTTCCAGCTCTTACTTGTCTTGTCAAACTAGATGATGTGTAGAGGTGGTGAAGTGTGAAGTTAATTGAGAATGATTTTTATGCTTGTTCAAACTTATGTCCCGTTCTGATTTTCTAACGTGACTATTGAAAAACTAATAAGATTATGATTAATGACTATTTTATAACAACACATGTACTCCTTTTTTCTATCGCCATTATCTGATTCCATTTTATTATACCTATATAAATATTAATCATCAGTTTATTTCGGATTTTGAGGAGAATTAAAATATAATACACACCAATGATCACTATATTCTATTATTTAATTGGAATACATATGCAAGTATTAAGTACTAATATTTATATTTCCATTGTTGTATCTATATATATGGTATATTTATAATAAAATTAAGAGGGTTGTTGTATAATCAAGACAGAAGCTTTTTGAATAGTGTCTGAAGTTGAATAGAATGAAGATATAATCTATGTGTCGAGAAAAGTGAATTGTGTTGGCAGGAAGGCTCCTTTTAAATAGATATCACCTGCCATCCTGATGCATCAAGACGTGAAGAAACTTTGAATATATTCTATAGGGAATTGTGAATTGTGATGATGATTTTAGGATTGATTAAGTTCAACAATATTCATGCAGGGGCTGTGTTGAGGAAGGGAAAAAACTGTCTGTATTGGTTTTTACTATATGTTGGGATATACGAGAGAAAAAAAACCCAAAAAAACAAAAACAACAACAGTCAACAAACGAGTAAATGATGGCTATGGTAACGTTTAGTTGACATATTAACAGTATTCTATCGCAATGGTCAGTCTGAAAGCAAATTTGAAAGCAAATAGAAATGGCGTTAGCACGTTAAATATTAGTAGTCTGTTGGTAGAGCGGGACAGGCAGGAAGCAATTGCCAGGATCATTAATTTAAAAGCTACATATTGGGGTGTTTTTGCGGTGTACTGCTGACTGTTGTCTGGAGATGGCACTGTGATAGAACACGACACTGGTAAAATATATGAGAGACTAGTACAGCTGACCGATGGAAATGTTACATACTTTGGCTGCATACAGCGTCTTCTAACATCTAAAATGATGCGACAACGGTAGATGTGCAATTTACGATTCGTTCCTGAATCGTTTTTACTGTTTACTGTCTCTAATCCTTGGGTTTCATTTGAATAATCGACCCTCTGTTCTTCATTATTTACAACTTTGATCAATACTGTTGTTATCAGTGTTTATACCGGGTATTGTGTCTCTGATATAAGTCATGACCATAAGATCCTATCAGGTTTATTGTATGCCTTCTTATGGCATTGTCAATTCAATTGTGTTCTATATTGAAATAATCAATATGAATTGTGTTGAAATAATTGATTATAAATGATAGTCTCTTTTTATTTATAAAGCGTTTTTGATTTTTTCCGGAATGTTACATTTCTCAACGTTATCCTTCTGTGGGAATGTAGTGTGATTAAAAGACGGAAATTGTTCTGCGGCGCCAATTTATCTATGTCACTATGTAGGTTTAGGAAGGATGTTCTTCCAACGTATACAATGTTATTGCTTTCAATTGAATATCTTCTTTAAACGACCATCCAACTCCTTAAAAATTTGAAATAATGTAATAAACTAAAAATAATAATGCCCGTAAACTAAGCCTTTATATCAGTAAAACAATGCCGTAAAAACATAATAAAATCATGCTAGAAATGAACGTTCCTAAATGCAAAGGATGTTCATTAGTCTTACCCCTACAGCCGTTCAACATTTTTAATTGACGGCTTACTGTTGAGATGTTACAATTTCTAAACGAACACCAATAGACGACGAATCGGCGTTTTCCCCATTAAATATTCACAGAAAATCACTCAAATACCTATTACCTTTATATTATATTTAATACCGTTAACATTCTCTTATCAAATCAGTCAATTATCTTCTTTTATCATATTATTTTAATTTGGTCCAATATCAAACAATACCGCTTAAATTTTATTTCATACCAACGTTGATCACAATCTTTGTCTAAACAATGATCTGTAATCAAATCACAATAATCCAACTCTATTTACATATACATACAACATCTACGACTAAAAATTCAAAGCATATACATTCAAGATTATCGTCTATAGCCAGCTTGCCCATATATCAATAAAAAACTTTTTATTTCATTATATAAATACGGGAGGCAAAATTCAAAATATCAGCAATTAGATACTAAGTACAATTTATTTTGTTTGATTAAGAATAATCTCATACAACAGTAGAACTGAATTAATGAAACACCCGAAAAAAATACACATCACTTGTAAAAGAATTACAAATAACAAATGGTTGAGCAAAGAATTTTCAATGAAGCTGGTCAGTTTATTTAATGCTTGCATGAATATTAAAATGCAAGTGGAAACCATAGAATGCACTGGATAGTTTATTTTTTTTTCCTTCTATTTCATATTTTAATATAGCGAGAATTTCAGTAACTACTTCAATAATTTTACTATAATATTAATAAAAAAGGAGCAAAACTAAAATATACACGTTTTAGTTTCTATCATATTAAATTGTAAAGAAGCAAAATTAGACGACTAAAATAATTCGAAATTTCCAATGAAATTTAAATTAACTTAACAAAAAAGAAACGATACAGATTGTGTCTTAATTTATTTTGAACGTGTATCTATCCCCTTAATGTATTTTATCCAATATTTAACTACAAACGAATCTACTCAATTGTACTTTCAAACTTTACTTCGTTGATTCTAGATATTGATCTTAGAAAAATTCTAGTTTATTTAAGTATGTATAGATATCTCCTAAAGACTCGCATTAGATGTGCTGAAATTGTCTCCATGGAAATTTGATTGTATAACAGCATAATAGGATAACAAGCGTGAAATCAGAAAAATTTTAAAATTATATTAATTTTATATAAATGAAAAAAAGAATTTAATTATGTTAAAATCCTGTTTTTTTCCTTCCAGTGAATCAAATTAAAAATAAAACTCTCTATAAATTGACTTTATTGATTTAGGGATGGCTATAAAAATCAGACCACTAATCCATATTAATTAATTAAACTGCTAATTTTTATTTAAAACAAAAAAAAATTAAACTACATATCCAGTTTAACAAGTAAAATAGTATTTACATAATCGATTATACGCTTCGATCTAATTATATATTTATTATTGAATGAATATACAGAACGATTCCTTGAAAAGTGAAATTTAGCCAATTTTACTTCTATAAATTCTAGGATAATTCAACAACGTGTAAATTATCAAAAAAAATAGTAAGAAACTTCACTGATGCAGTGTGAATATGTATAATTAAAACGTAAAAGACGCTTCACAAACTACTAGGCGCGATATTATCGTTGATTTCATCACCATAATCTCAATTTAACTATTAATAGACTTTTACTTTATGTAAAAGCGGTAAATTTAGTTGCTTAACTTACATTCAACAACTTCAAGTCTTTGTAAGTTCTAAGACAGAATCATTTTTATGAACCAAAATCGAAGGACTAGACCTGGGATTTTACTATAAAAACGTAGATAGAGTTTAATGGTTAGCTTTTATGTTTCCATATTTTCGAACACGTATACTCAACATCCATCTCTATTCACACAAAACATCTTTCATTTTAAATATGGAAAAATCTGTCTTAAATAGAGACAAAATTTTTGAAAATACCCTTCACGTATGCAAGCGTGCTTGCTTGTGCGTTGAAAGTGCAATACACGAGTTGCTAATATTGCCCAATTATTCGCTGATATGGGGCTATAATCCATGTACTTTATTTTTACTGTTTCATTGTCTTTGCAAATTTTGTTCTTAAATAGCTTTATATTTAAGTGATGATAACGAAAGATAATATGAAAACCTTAGGGCGATATTTTCTTTTTCTTTTCTCTTGTGATTTCCTATCGTATTATAGAATTTCCCTACAAGGAACTAGAAAACCATTTTTCAATACCGATATCTTATTACATGACGGTTATGCCAAAATATCGACATTCAATAATTTCGAATTGTTATTAAAAGTATTGTCAGTTGTGATGTTTTTATTTTCGAATATTCTATTGATATTTAATTACTGTACGATAATGTAAAAAATCTAATTAATATACATAATGTGTGTCGGTAGAGAGAGAGTTAAATAGAAGAGATTTCCCCTGTATTCGTGCTTTCAACTTGTCGTAACTGTTAGGGTTGTATGTTGAATACAAAATTGTCTTATATATTATTACATATAACTAATATTGGATGTTTTATTAAAATTTTATGTTAAACAATCAATTGTGATTCTATTGTGGCGAGATATCTGTGGAATATCCTTTGGAAATTGACGTCAATAGTGTGTGAAATTTGAGAGTTTATTAGTAACAATCGAATGTTGGAGTAGTTCAATATAATAACAATGAGATGACCGGAAGCCTGCATTTCAGTTTTCAATAGTTTGGTTTTAATATAGTATGATCGTTCGCATATGCAGGGAAAATTCGAAAATGAAAAAGATAATTAATGCGGAATCTCTTGAGCTTTATAAGAATATTGGAATTTTAGTTTATGAATCTAAATTTTCACAACATTCCATTGTTAATATTGATTATTTTTTTTTAAAATATAAAAAACTCAAGTGCTAGTGAAATTCTTGATTTTAAATATTAGTGAAAATTCACGCATATGCATATGAAGTATGTTATCAAGTGTAAAACAATAGAAAAGCCGTAATTCCTGATATGTTTTATAAATTTACAACTAGTGCAATTCAGAGTTCGCTCACATTAATAAACTCCCATATATTCGTATTCATATTGCGTAAATTATTTAGAATGTACTCGACAAAGTTTAGAATGTGCATGCTTGTATATCTGACAGCATAAGGCGTTGCGTCACATCATGTCTGTAGATTGGGAGCCTTACTGGCACCTGCGTCAACTGGTTTAGTCTACAAAACAATTGAAATCCATCCTATTCACCTCTTTTGTCTCCTTTTGTTATATTTAAGTAAAAATATCTTGCATGAAGACTTTAAATTCAATTTCTTTTTGCTTTTGGCAAACAGCATAAATTTCAATCGAAAAAAAAAATAAGAAAAGTTCTATGTCTTACAGATTTTATGGTTTGTCCTCAGGTCCCAGAATGGTGGAAATCAGTGCAACATTGGATGGAATCGAAGATGCGAGTCTTAAATAGGCAGTGTGCGCGTCAGCTTCACAATATGACAGCCACGCAAGCAACTTTCCTTTTTTGCACTCTCTTGCAGGCCATTCTTACAGAAGGTAAAACTCATAACTACATCGATTTGGTTCTTTCATTTCATCCCATTTTCTCAATATTGGTTTTGCTAAATTAACAACTAGGCAATTGAATTATCTTTCTGTTGTTCAGAAAACTTTTATATAGTTTCATCAACATTAACAACTAACAACCATCACTATTTTTCATCGATCAACAATATCTCAAATAAAATAATCAAACATCTTTTGATAATAACAATAACGCTCTTTTTTACATTGAAACTGAAACGAAGAACAATAGAAAGTTTAAATATAATTTACTTGTTTGTATAGAATTCGTATTTTGTAACTAAAGTAAATTAAATACAATTTGTTAGCAATCTAAATTCAAGCGAGTGTTGGTTCAAGTTGTTTAAATCGTTCTCTGTTTCAAGATAATCGATGCCAAAATATAATTTTTTTTCTTACTGTTCAGTCACCCCTTGATAATAAAGATAACATAAAACAGAGTTTCAAGTTTAACAACTTATAAACGAAATTATCAATTAATTTGAGAATTTACGATTCAACTTAATTAATAACTTTATAAATATTGAACAAATTCTAAAAACTAATAATAACAATATACGGTGTTTTTATTAGGGAAAAATTATAACGTCGATATTAAAGTGTGAAACCACGTGTTTTTGTAGCGATCCGTTTTCAGTGCCTTACTTTGCAATAAATATCTAGCTATAAAAGTGCAATATATTTTTTACCACCAAACGTCCGTGTTCTAAATTTCTATAAGGTTACAGTTTTTTTTTCACAAATCGAATTTAACGTAATAGACTATCGGTACTGTTCTCTAAAAGTTTCGATCTACGTCTATATCTATCTATATAACAATATACCCAAAACGTATAAAAAATGCCATCGTTTTACGCCGTATATATCAAGTTACGTTAAAACGAATACAATTACTTCTGTTACAATTAAATAACAAACTGGCTAAACAATATTAAAATTAAAATTTTTTTGAAATTAAAGAAACCGTTGCCTTAAATGTAACGAATTCATTTTAGCACATTGCTGGCAAATTACTTTTTAAATTCAAAAATTTTAATTACAAAATAATATTGTTTCCCGTTTCACAATTGGTGAAATACCTGTCTCAGTTAATAATTTACTTTTACTTTATATGGCCAATCATTGAGATGTTTGTTAATAGTTGAATTACATAACACCCTTCGTTTAGATGTGACATTAAATAGTCCACATAGACTCATCGCTTAAGACGTTAATCCACCGATTTCGTAAGTCCATAAGGACTACCTATAACTCATGTAGCATTGTTTTGTGACTTACTAAACAAAATTACTAGACAATCGCATTTAATTTTAGACAGTCATTGCTAGCTAATGGGCGTGATAACGCAGGCAAGAAAAGACAATAAACGACTGTAATAAGATATTTGCTATTTACAAGTAGACCGACAGCTTAAAAATTCTAGCTAAAAGTATCTATGATAGCGTAATAAATCCGAAATTTGTGTTTTACTAATTTGTGTTAGTCCTTGGGGATGAGCTCTGCTTGAAATGATATTTTAGTACAACTGAGAAGGTACCTGATATTTTCTACAATATTCAATAGACGTAGATAGTTTACAAATCTATATTTCTATTGTATTGTTAGAAATTTATAAAATTTATCTCATATAATAAACTTGTTTGGGTAAACTTCAATATACAATCTATTGGTACGGAATAATTTGAATTGTTGCACAAATTCAGAAATAAACTAAATTAATAACATCGGAATTTTACGATTTAATAAATCAAAATACTAAACATACTTTCATTGATGAATCTAAATTAGTATAGACAATAGAGGTATTGGTAAGGTTTTATAAATCCGAAATTTACCTTATTAAAATCCTGTGTTTAATTTTATTCGTATTGTTAATTACAAAAACAATTTTAGAATAACCTTGTTTAACTGAAACTGAAGAAACTTCTTAACAATTTCTTAGCCGGTAACGGTATTTACACACAACAAATTTTCAATAACAGAATTTGTACAGTGTTTCTTCCATTTTCCTGTAGGTGTTTACTTAAGTAAACAATCGATTTATTGTAGCATTTAAGAATTGCCATTGTGCATGAGAACGACCCTAAAAACTAGCAATTCTGTCGCAAAATACAACTAATATATATCATCCATCTTCCCTTCGTATTGTAAATAAACCTCTTACAATTTTATGCTCTATTTCAATATCCAGTTCACACCAAACATTGGTTACTACAATATCGTCTTAATGTTTGTTTCTATATCAATATTAAAAGTGTTCTCGACGCTGAGTTTTATCCGTGGTGTTTTTTTTTGTATTTAATTGAAATACACGTTCCCAGAAAAGTTAGAAATTTATAACCAGCTAACCGTGTCCCAGCATGGATGAAGTATAAGGGATGCAAATAAGTAGCTCACGAAACTATATTAGGATCAAACAGTTATCGTTCTCTAGATAGAGATTCAAATGTTATATTCAAACATCATTTTCACTTTCAGTTGAGTGGAAAGTAAATTGAAAGTGTTAACGTCTAGAATCCAGGTATTCACCAAAATACGATCCGACTTGGATCAGTGATCGTTTAAATATCCTTATTACTCATATAAAGCACATTGTGTTGTAATCTTAATAATTAAAATCGATTTTCCTCCGACAATTATCGTCTATTGGATTCAGTGTATAATTAAGTTGTCGCATTAAACAGCCTTCATTAGTAAATCGATACTTTTTTAAAAATCATTAATGATCGACTTGTTCGATACAATATATTTGTCTGATTGTGAGATCATCCAATCAAATAAGGAAGTCTCAAGTTTTATGTACAATATTGAACAACTAATAACAGTTTTCAAATTGAATTTAAAGAGATAATCAAATAATTTACATCCAAGAAAATCCAGTGTTTTTGAACAAGGTGTACGAACTTCAACTTCAGCTTAAACGATACATTAACTGAGAATTAATTGAAAACTGAATTAAAATGTGTAGTCGTTTGTTTAGCTTTATTTAATCATAAAAGAAACAATCATAAAGAATTTATATTAAAAGTTAAATATAGCATTACACGAATATTTCGTTCAATATTTATTCAAATTTTTGCTCGTTGTTCGTATCTACACGTGATTTATTTTAAAGACACTACGATAATTTTTATGCATCGATTTTTGGGGTCGTATTCTGAAGAAAATCTGTATCTGCGAGTCTTATAATTATCCTATGAGATTCGAATTTGATCTAGAGGCTGTATACAAGTTATGTTTAATTTTAATAAGCGATCTCGGTTTCATTTGTATATGTGATTCAATTATGTATGTGATTTGTTTTATTTTGGGCTTTGTTTAAGGGGACGTGACTGGATAATAAGCGTGTCTAGTTAATGAAGTTTTGTGTAAATTGTAGCTATTGGAATGTTTGAAAAAATTAAAACTACACCATCTGTGGAATGTATTCTGTATGTATTTGTCTTTGTAATACTGTTTTTAAATGAAAATCGAATAGAGGATGGCTTCCATTCTTAAAAATGCATTTAACAATGACATCCGTTAATACATTTTATAATATAGTTATTTTTAATGATTTATTAAAGAGCGATCCTTAATTCGGCTTAAACTTTTAAAGTATAATGTGCTACATTACAAGCGTTGTCAACTTTAACATTTCGTATCTTGAATGGTATTCGGCAATCCTTATGTTGATGTAGGTATCAAATGTGTTTTCAGTTAAATCGGATTAATGCTCGTGCAACTGTACTTTAAGAACAGTACAACCTAATGTTGGATGATTTTCTAAACAGACCAAATTAAAGGAAGTTAATTTGGGGCTTATCATTCGACAAACACATTTCTCTAACAGAGATTTCTTAGTCAAGGTATTCTCTAGGTTTCGCGACTGATATGTTCACAATGTCAATTGTTTGAAGTAAGATTGTATAGTTAGTTACGTCTTGGAAACTCTTACGATAATTAATGTACAAAGATTACTTAAGACGACAAGCAATCACACTAACTACAAATTACTGAAGAATAGTATATAATATATATAAATAAATAAATGTTTTTATACATATTAAATATATAAGAGAGTAAATTGTTATTTTATAAACTCAATTATAATATTAATCGGTAATTATACCGTTTAGTCTGTTATAGGTACGTTACATGGGTTCCCCTTTGTTCCCTAACCGCAGATACACTAACTTTAATGATGTCCTCTCAACCACCGACAATAGGAAAATATTGTCATACTCAGCCAAAATTCAACAGTTTGCCATTAACTTGCACATTCCTTTAATAAAACCCTTTCTTCATATATCAATACTGACGTTCCAAGCGAATCAAAGCAATCAGTTCTATTCACATTAAACAAACAAACAAACAACAACAACAACAACAGCAACACAACAACAACTACACATCTGTTAACAAAGCAACTGACATCTAATAAAAGATATAATAAAAGCTCACTACTTATCGAAGAACTTTGTAGCAATTATATGGGCGAAACGTAGAGTAAATATTCGATAATTTAGAAATTACAATATCTAACGATTATGTTTTAAAGTTAGATTATACGCAATGCTGACCTAATTGATTTAAATTTTTGAATGCTAATGTTATTATTAAGTACAATATACGCCAATATGTTGCGGGTAGTGTTAATTAACTTTCTATTCTGGAATAATTCTAAGTAGATTTAAACTAAAATAGGGAATAGTTTCATTAATCGGATCATACCACTACTAATACGAAATAATTCACAGATAAAAAATATTTATTTTTAGCATACTGTTTCCTAAATTCATGTGAAGGGAATTATTTGGTGATAATGATGGAAATAATAAAAGTTGTAAACGGCTAATGAAGGAAGATTTGTCCCCTTGAAGTTTTGAGATTTTTTTTAAAGCAACAATCATATCAATAGATCATAAAAAAAATGAAAATTACAAATCACTCCTTACTTAAGTTGACAAACTTCACGATATCCTTTGAAACGAAATTTCATATCAAAACTGTAATTTGATTTACTGCACAATATTCGAGTAATTTACACCATTGTATGAACAAATATGCGGTAGAATATGAGGTGAAACTTATAAAACTTCATTACTAACCCTCTATTTTCAGAATTGTCATTTTTATTTGTACGAAAGGACTATAATTTTAGTGGTGTTAGAAGGATTTTAGGATTAGTTCTAACGCAAATAGAAGAAATTGTTGTCTGATCGTAATACTTTTTGCTACTAGCCGGACAAAAAATTATGAAATTCGAGGATATTTTAACGTTCACAAAAATTATTGTATATAACAGTTAAAGTATTATTTACATTTCACTTAAATATAGGGTTCATAATTTTATTATAAATAGTGCTTTTCTTGTAAAACCGTATCATTATAAAAGTGTAATTTTTTGCAATTGCTTAAGAGATAAATTGTTTGGGAAAGCAAAGGCATTTGAAATTCTTCCCCCATTACAAAATCGGTATTTTTGTTGTCGTTGTTATTGCGTTATAATAACACAGAGATTTTAAAGTACGTTCTCTAGATTTTTCGATCTCTGTTAAACATTCACAGTATTCTTGTGAAGGTTTAACAAAAGCAACCCTTTAACCGTGTATGTATTTATGAATTATTTCAAGTATGTCATTGTTGGATAATTTAACTAACAGACAGTTATAGTTGTTTCTTTTTGTTAAATATTTTTCCCACAAAAGAATTGAAAGAATTTTTCGCAAATGCGGAATTTGTCAAGTCAAAAATGTCTTTTAATCATACAGGGTTTTTTTTGTGTAATTATCTACAACGAAAATTGGGTTATAGCTGCAAAATTGTGCCGGTATAGACAAAGTGGACTGCATTCCACTGAAATTATTGGATTATTAAAATTAAGCAGCCTAGTGGGTTGCGGTTGTAAAAGCTACAAATGAATTTTGAAATTTTGTTATAAATTATAATACTTACTAAATAAAAATTAACCACAATTGTTTTTTTGGAATTTATACAATGTGTTAATAGATTTTGATTAAATTCTAAATTATCGTTACTAACAAATTCAAAAGTAGATTGTAAATGAATTTATTTTCGAAGAGTATTTGAATAATTCGTGTACTGTCTTTCATTAATTAGCATTATTGATAGAATTTGTGTAATCAATTTGGTACAGATGATGTAGTTTCTAAACATTGGTTTCCAATAAAACTGATTGTATTTAGGTACATTTACTAACGCAATGACGAATTATTCTCATATTATAGGTACATTATAGTAAACAATACTCATATGGTTCATGAATAATAGTACAATCAGAAAGCATGGCATTTCTGATGCGCCTTATATAACGTATGTAGACGACTGATAGAATGCCATATTCTCCGTTTGACTAATTCGATGTTGTTCGAGAGGACTACATTCCGAAAGTCATACAGATAAGTGGACTATACCCTAAATAACTAAGCTTCTTAACTATACATTACTGACAGAATGCGTATGCTGGAAGAAGATTATAACAGAACGATCCCACAATCATAATGCCCCTTGAAATTTCTTTAACAGCTCTTTTTTAATACGACATAAACCTGTCCAGTGTATATATCTGACGTTTATGGATCAGTGCACTTCTAAATTGAGCTGCCAGACGTGTGTATACAATACAGTTCTATGAGTCGCACATACCCAGTTTCAGTCACTAGCCGGAACTTAACCGAGACTCAATTTACTAGCGGATTAAGACACTCGTAGCTATTCACTAACCTCCCTCTTGTACAAGCAGTGTTACGGTTCTTAATAAACGAAGACTATGCCATTGTCTCGCGTCATTAAGCTTGAAATGCTCAATGCTGGGGGACTATAGAAGCTTAGGTAGTAGCTGTTTTTGAATTAACTACAATTGTTCGACAAATATTTGCTAGTTGAACATAATCAAACGAACAAATAATAATTTAACTACTCAAAAAAGATAAACTACCAACTAAAAACTATTACCACAATACTAAATTGTAAAATATTGAAAATTTTGCAATTCCACACTATCAACTTATTAGTGTGTATTAAATAAATTAACAAATAATAAAGAATTGCGAATATTTGATAAACTATCTCGTATAAATTAGGTCGTTTTTTTTCAATTGTCTTATTTAGACCCGTCTAGGGGAGAATCCTACATAAAATGAATGCGGGAAGAAAGTTTATCGCTTTTTGTGACTAGCAAACTTTTATTGGACAAGCTCGGCTTTTGAAAATCAATCCGTTACATCGAGAAGACATTGCAAATATAACTCGTTTCATTATTAAAGTGTTATATGGTTTCAGAAGACATTCTATCAGTACCTAAAATTAATAGCTTTTTTTTCTAATTTACACTCTTCAGTGGTTAATAACACAAAACAAAATTAGAATTATATATGTAAGTATTTTAAATATGAAAGCTAAATGAATTTTCGACAATTATTATCTCATCTGTTGTTCAACGACTATCCTTTACGCTTTTAAACTCTATATTAACATCAGTATTATGCTGTTAATTGTTGTCCAATTTTATTTTCACACATTTTTCGCCAAATAAATCTGTATTATTTATTTTTTACGCTATTAAAATCACTTATCATTTCAATTAATTATAGTAAATTATTATAATAAATATTTTCTGTTTTGTTATTATAATAACGGGAAATAATCGTAAACAGTAGCTTAATTTCGTATTGTGTACATTTTAGCGATGCAAAATTGAAACTTGAAAAGAAATTTTCATATTGTCTTTCTTAGAATAGGGACTATTAGCACAATCGACTCGGTTTCTTTTTCTTTTCATTACTAGCTTGAAGAGACAAAGTATGGTG
Source organism: Mylabris sibirica (assembly GCA_039776855.1). Lineage (NCBI taxonomy): Eukaryota > Metazoa > Arthropoda > Insecta > Coleoptera > Meloidae > Mylabris > Mylabris sibirica. Next base: position 7,091,114 of record CM077845.1, on the reverse strand, counting down.
TATGAAGAAACTTTCATCTGACATTGCCGCATAAGATGAGAGCAGCTATCCCACAGTAAACAAATAGTTTTGTACAAAAGGCTTTGTACATATTCAGTAAAATTCATGTTAAAATATATTAAAAGACAATCTTTAACATTTCTGCAGGGATTTCTATGTTTCTAATTTTAAAACCTGAATGTTTATTGCAGTAAAGATCGTTTGCACAGGCTTCGAATTGTTCCATTTACAAATACAGTATCGTTTTATGAAATTGCAAACAACAACGATAATTGGAATATCTTATCTTCTAATACTAACAATAAGTGATTATTATACGCCTTGTATGATGATGTTCCATGTTAACTTAAAAAATTTTTTTACTACGTTTGATTTTCAACCGATTTTGTTAGATGTTGTGCTACCGATGATTTAGTTCGATGTGGATCTTGAGGACTGAAAACAACAGAGGCCCGTGTCCGGAAATGTATTAAATGCGATCGGCCGCCATGACTGTGTGGCTCTGCGTTAAAGTCCTGGCTAATCCCGGATTAGCAATGTCGGAGTAGTTGCAATACTAATTTGTTGATTCTACAACGGCGACATTGAGTTATTATTGGGAGCGTTCAGATGTGTTGTTAGACATTGTGACTATGTCCAAAACATTGAATATATGTATATTGGTAATGTAAAGTCGTAAACTTTTAGAAAACAATCAAACATTCATTTCAATTGAATCGTATGTTAGTCATTGATCACTGTCAATATAAAAAAGTAAAACACACCTCGACACATTCTTATTTCGGGTAAAATGTCCACAAGGATGGCCGATATTTTAGGAATTTAATATTACCAAACAAACTAAACATGTTGGCAGCAATACCAATTTCTTGTGTGCTAGTGACAGATTTTACTACGGACAAACTGTACGTACCTACTGGATATTTCAATGAGAAAATACAATATGTTCGATATTCATTTTTGACACAATATTAGTTTTTGTAATTTATTATTAATATTATTATTGTTGTTGTTATTATTATATGACATTGATGGTATCTTACAAGTACATTAATGAGATCCCAAAAACCACTTTATAACTTACGTGAGCCAAAACCATTTTGAAACACAATAGTAAATTGGGCTGTTAAAGTTTAAATCAGGAGAAGATTGACGAGGGTAAGCCAGCCTTACACCAATGGCCGATATTTATTAGGGTCAATAAGTGTTTAAAAACGGTTTAATTACGCGAAATAGGCATCTTACAGAGAATTACCATACAATATTTTAATATCCATAAAATAATCGATTTTAGGATAACGTTTTCTTTATAACAGATTTCAACTACCATACGAGAAAAAAATACACTATACCTATAATGAAAGTATACAATTTAATTTAAAGTTAACAATAATTATTTATTATTGTCACTATTATTATTTTAAAATATTCCCTAATCTATTGTTAAGAGAAATGACATTTTTGTTTAATTAAAGACAGTCATTTAAGCTTTTGAAGTTTATGGTTGGTATGTTAAACAAAGCCCTTGTAGTTAATTCTACTTTTGTCAGAAGGTCTTTAGTCCAGCATATCCAGTCTAAATTAAAAGTAACTTGTTCTACATGGTAAATTTTATAAAATGTATGTATGTATATATGTATGTACATTCTATGTATTTAGTTTCGATGAATGCATGTATTTGTGTATGTACACATATGTATTTGGCTTGCGTCTAACGATAAGTCTTCTCGTAGTTCGGCTCACGCGCGCCGGTGACACAGTATCCAAATTCATTGCAGATTTTCAGCTTGTCGGCTCTAGAGAATGGAAAGCTTGAGTGCTGCACCATTCGCTGGGAATGATGATAGAGTTAAAGAAATAATAGGGATTTGCCTTCTCGTCCAATTCCAAAATCGATATAGCTTTAAATATAAACCTGTATTTCTTGAACTAGTTACAGTATACATATAGGTACCTATGTATATATGTACATACTTATCATTTATTAGTCTAAAGGAATATAGTTTTCTTGTATATGTAATAACAATAACAATGACCATGGAATTTGTCTGTAATTTGTATGTTCACAATTGAAAACAATAGAGAGTATGAAATCGGAATTCGGCTCAACATTGGCAGCAACAAATTCGGCATTTCGTTCAAGCATGACAAACGCTAAACGAGACTATATAACCAGAGCTTTTCACAGACTACTCAGTTGAATGATTTTGCGATTTACTGTGCCAGAAGTGACGTTTTCCGTGAGTGACGGGACGACAAGGGTATACGCGAAGCGATACAACGCTATGGCATAGCTTGAATGGTATCAGACCTTGTTGTTTAAACCACATCTGCGAAGTTTGTTGCACACACAAGCCGATAGCGGCTATTCAGGGCGTCGTCTCTTTACAGACAACAGTTCCTATATAAGTACACCACCTGCATTCTCCTTTCCACAACCACTATGTTCCAGTTAAATATTTAATAAGCAGCATTCCAATGTAAATCAGTCTCATTTACAGAATGTGACATTTGGTGTATTTGAATTCTTCTGTTGAAAAGCGATTTTGTACGCCGACCACGTACACGGTCCGTTTTCAACAGAATATTCTCTTGAATATCTTTAGTTTCACTTCACTTGTCGTGTTGGCGACGCCATGCTGTTATCTTTCCTTTTGTTACAGGTCAGATGGCCGAGCCTGAACCCGAGTTCTTAGCTCCGCTTGAAAATCATACTGTCACCCAAGGGAGAGATGTCTATTTCACATGTGTTGTTAATCACTTATCTTCGTATAAGGTAAAACTTTAAATTCAAGTCAGAAAAAAAAAAAGAGAACAATACGAATTCTTGCTGAGTAAAACACATTTCCCTATTTTTACGACAGTAAAACGACCATCCGTATCCACCATCGGTTAACATATTACACACGATAGGACCTGACACTGACGACACCGCCCCCAGCCCATACATATACTAAATATTTTAACTGTCAAATTGCTTCCTTGGATATTATCCAACATCGATTGCTGTTGGAATGGTCACAAAAAAAGAAACGTAGAAAAACAAATAAATAAAAAAAAGAAAAGAATAATACCACATACACAGACAAGAAGAAGATTCCGTTAAACTAATTTCAATGTTATAAATGAAAAATTCACAAAAAAATATCAATCTGAAAAATGATCTCATCAAAGTTTTCATTTCACTCACCAAAAGGACATATATACGCGTTGATTGCATTGTGTTAGTACTCCCGGAGGTAACACAAAGACGTCCAATCAGATGTGCAAGTCGCACTTATTGAGTTTGCTACGTACTACTTTTCAAAACCAAGTCGGTAATAAAATCAGTCAGTATACCTTTTCTAGAGCTTCAGGCGTTCAACGAACGCGTTCACCAAATACCGTAAATGGAATTATATATAAAAAAAAAGTAGACGACAAATTCATCTGATGCGTTGTGCTTGAACACAAAGTGTCAATATCTATATACAAAAATTTATCAACTTTCAGGTAGCTTGGATCAAATCGGATACTAAAGCAATCCTAGCTATCCATACGCATATGGTCGCACAAAATCCACGACTCTCCGTCACACACAATGGTCACAACACTTGGAAATTGCACGTCAGCAATGTACAAAAGAACGATTCTGGAACGTACATGTGTCAAATTAATACTGACCCTATGAGAAGTCAGGTTATAATACCTATATATTTAATTTATTTAACAATAATAATGATAATGATAATAACATTTGTTGTTGTTGTTTTGTTTGTTTTCTGTTTGTTTTTTTATTATAATTCAGATGGGATATTTAGAAGTTGTGATCCCACCAGATATACTTAATGATAATGAATCAACTGAAGGTGCCGGTGTAGCTGTGGAAGGGGGTACAATACGTTTGCGGTGTTATGCTACAGGAGTACCACAGCCGACCGTATTGTGGAGAAGAGAAGACAGCCGCAATATTGTATTGCGGCATGACAGTGGCAGAGAAAAGCAAGGTAACAGTAATATAATCGATATTAAATACAAGTCTTTATTTATATTCTGAAGATAATATCTCAGAATAAGAATAAGAACAGATGGTGTGTCGTGGACCTAATCCGGCTTCCTGCCGAATTCATATTTGCATTACACCATTGAGGAACATGTGCACCAATGAAAAATTCAACTAACTCACTATCGGTGGTTGTGACAAGTTCTGCACGATTGCATTTTGGTGCCGATAAATCTTGTCTAATTTAAATTTCAAATCGACTATTATCTAAAGTAGTCTTTATCGAATGATCTTCAGGTGTATATACATAGACATATTAGGATTCATGCGCGTGTCCAAACATCAACTCAAACCATTTTCAAGCTATTTTCTCGGTTGGTATTATTAATTTTCAAAATGATTGTTCTGCAGACTGAGCGCACGTTCCATCAAATGGAACAAGCATTGCGAGTGGCATTTATATCCGCTAGTGCTTGAGAACCCAACTAAACATTTGTCTTTATTCTTCCAATTGGTTGAATGGTGACCGCGACGATTCCAAGTTAGAAACGCTCGCGCTAGCCCAACCCGACATTATTTCTTGGCATTTTGAAATATCGCAACGTATGGAGCGTACATTTCATAACCGTATATATAAGACTGCGTCTGACTACTCAAATATATTGACTATGTATTTATCTTGGATGTAACAACTGATTTAACACTACGTACTCATTTACAGTTTTACGATCATTCGACGGTGAAACATTGACATTGACAAATGTGCAACGCACCGATATGGGGGCTTACTTATGCATTGCTAGTAACGGTGTACCCCCATCTGTCAGTAAACGATTGATTGTTAGAGTTCACTGTAAGTGACCTTACCAAATCACCACGTTCGCTTTGTATTTAACCTTGTATTTTACAGTTCATCCTTTGATTAGGGTATCAAATCAGTTAGTTGCTGCCCCAATAGCTAGTGATGTTGTTCTACAATGTTATGTTGAGGCATCCCCTAAAGCCATGAACCATTGGATGCGGGACAACGGTAAGCGTAACTCCCATGGGTCTAGCTCAACTGGCACGAACTCATCTATATATATATATAATACGTACATATATACTCTATGTTATACCGGACACGATCCAATACTTACTACCACTATCACCATTTCAAATTATAGTTTGTAGTCTGGCTCTTTCAAGCCATACATATATCACCTTAAACCTAATTCATGAAACTTTGGCGATATTATATCAACACATTTAGCGACCTATTACAACATACCATCATAAATATTCTTACAGGCGAGAAATTAATTCCAAATGATAAATATCATATGGAAGAAACTAAACTCAACGAATATTCACTTCTTATGAATTTGACAATACGACGACTACATAAATCCGATTTTGGTGGTTATATATGCACATCATCTAATGCCTTAGGCAAAGCAGAAGGTGTTGTACGTTTACAAGGTATTATCAAATTTAATCTATTTTTTTTAAAAAAATATTACACAGCAATTACAATAAAATTGTAATAAATATCCAAATTACTCGTATACGTGTCCGCTCTAAATATGGACAATTTTAACGAAACTCCTAGTACTTGGTGGGCGATTCAAATAATACTTTGAGGATTTGTAGGGTGGATCCCAGAGAACATTTTAACAAAATTAGAACCGCGTAGCTCATTTCTAAGTTGGTCAAAAAATGATCGTTTTGGACAATATCGTCATTTTTAAAAAAGATCTCCAAAGGCAGCAAGTACCTTATATAGCGAATTTTTTATGTATCTACATACTGAAATATTAATTCCAAACATTCTTATGATACTGACAATTAATATATTTTAATAACATTGAATCAACTAATAAATTCATTTCCCGTAATACGTTTAATCAAGGCCTGCTTGATTTTTTCAAGCGAAATTCTCTAGCAGGCCTTGCGTCTAATATTAACTGTCAAAATTAGTTGCCCCCCCACCGCGATATTCAATTTTTTTTCTAATATCAATTGCCAGAACACATAGCCATCTGAGATAATCGATTTTACTGCTTATACTCAAAAAAGAGATTTTTGCATTTTTCTTGAGATCCAACCAACCGATTTTGATGATTTTTTTCTGGGTCATAGAGAATGGTCGGCTCTACTGTTATTTTAATTTTCATCAAAATCTAAGCAAATTTAATATTGAAAATGATTTTTTTTAACATTTCTTCAGCTCTTATTCCAAAAGTGTTGGCCCTACCAGTCTGGTCAACGAACTCATCCAAGCTATCCCAAAGACCGATTTTTGTACCAAGTTTCATTAAGATTGGTGTATTTTTACGGCAGTTATCGTGGGTATACATATATATATATATATATATATATATATATATATATATATATATATATATATATATATATATATATATATATATATATATATATATATATATATATATATACCGGGCGTCTCACCTCGCTTGGTACCCCTAGCGTTTTTTGGTTATTTATGAAAATATCACAACTAGCTCTCGAGGATTTACAGAGTAACATCCAAAGAATATTTAAGTGAAGAGAACATTGGCGTAGCAAGTTGAGAAAGGTGATAAATCAAAAAAAATTTTTGAAATCTTCACTAGATTGTTTTGTAGATCGCTTTGTTAAGATGTTCTGTGAAGCCTGCATATGATCATAACATTTTTTTTTTTTTAATTATTTTAGAGTTTTTCAAAAAACGTGGTAGAAAACCCCTTATTGAGGTAGGTCATCTATTGTCTTGCGTTTTAATCTTTTTCAATGAATTATTTAATGTTTACTATTTGTCTGGAAATCCCATCTGTTAGTGTCGATAGTAAGTGTTTATTTACAAAGTATTTTTTTCATGAACTTGAAATTGTTTATCATTTGTATCGTTGTTTTTCTTGTCGTTAGAGATAAATGTAATTAATAGTGAAATTAAAGAATAATAATAAAAAAATGTGCCTTCACATTTTACAGATAAAGTAGTACCTGGTTTGTTATTGTCAAATATTATTTAAAATGACTTGGTTTGCATTAATTTTGATAAATGAAACATACTAATAATTCGTTGAGAAGGACTATTGTTTATTATGAAAATAATAGATAAATGAAAACTACCAACATATCTCTCTCTCTCTCACACACACACACAGACATACACACACAAACAAGGGGTAGTGCTAAAGTCAAATTGATTGGTGAAGAACTGCTGTCCATTTATTCAAGACTTTCCTAAAAAGAAGTATGTATTTCATTATAATTTGTTACATTATCGATTTGACAATAACTTACAAGATAGTAGATGGTTCACTATTAATTACATTTATCTCTAACGACAAGAAAAACAACGATACAAATGATAAACAATTTCAAGTTCATGAAAAAAAATACTTTGTAAATAAACACTTACTATCGACACTAACAGATGGGATTTCCAGACAAATAGTAAACATTAAATAATTCATTGAAAAAGATTAAAACGCAAAACAATAGATGACCTACCTCAATAAAGAGTTTTCTATCACGTTTTTTGAAAAACTCTAAAATAATTTTAAAAAAAATGTTATGATCATATGCAGGCTTCACAGAACATCTTAACAAAGTGATCTACAAAACAATCTAGTGAAGATTTCAAATTTTTTTTTTGATTTATCACCTTTCTCAACTTGCTACGCCAATGTTCTCTTCACTTAAATATTCTTTGGATGTTACTCTGTAAATCCTCGAGAGCTAGTTGTGATATTTTCATAAATAACCAAAAAACGCTAGGGGTACCAAGCGAGGTGAGACACCCTGTATATAAATATATAAATATATATATATATATAAAAATTTTAACGAACGGTGGATATGGGTTCCTGAGGTCCCAAAACGAACTTCTGTGCAAAAATTTTTCGGAAATTCAAAAGTGAGGATCTCGTCATTAGCTAATTTTTTTTAAAAAATTCGCTAAAAAACGAACTAAACATGCAAAACGACTCGGAGACCTTCCCAACATTGATTTTTTTTTATTTTTCTCCATTGTACTCCAGAGAAAATACAAAATATTTTCACCTGTTCCAGATTAAAATGGAGAAAAACAAAAAATATCAATTTTAGAAGAATCGTAGTCATTCTATCTAAGTCTATTTGCGTGTTTAGCTCGTTTTTGAAAATCGCTACATTGTCAGAAACGAGCGTTTTTTGACCAACTTCCAAATGAGCTACAAGGCCCTAATTTTGCTGATATGTTCTTTAAAGACCCTACTACAAATCCTTGAAATATTTTCCGAATCGTTCGTCGACTAATAGGAGTTTCGTTCAAATTTTCCATATTTAGAGCGGACACCCGGTATGTAACACAATCACATTACATATTTTAATAATTCCAGAATTACATTTGGTTGTAAAATCAACAAGCACAGCCAGTACACCGCGTTATATTGAAACAAAACCACGTAAACCACCAGTAAAAGATAAATCGAAAAAATGGAAACAATCAAAAAAGAAAGATAATGGTGACAATCGTATGGATGATGAACATGAAATGACCACATTATTTTTACCTGAATTAAAAACATTGTCACCTATACAAACATCGGTCCCAACACCTAGTCGTACACCACCATGGAACCATCTACATCGTAACGGGGCCGTTTGTATAACATACAATTACGTCTCATTATTGTATTTTTCTTCGATTATTATTATTATAAATTGTATATAAATGTATTGTTTAATTACCAATTATTTTAATTAGCAAACTATTCGGAGGAAACAAAGGAGAATACAATACAATTCATATATTTTACGGCATATCTGTTCATCTACTCCCGAAATTTTTAGATAAATCTGGTACACGTCTTCCTTGTATATTGTAAAACTCATTCTGAGTTTCATATCACCATGTCTTCCCATCTTGCGATTATTAATTAATAAAATTCATTTCGTTCATCCGTTATGCTAACTCTCTATTACCAATTATTATTACTTATTATTATTATTATTGTTATTATTATAGTTTTCGTCCAAATTATGAAAATGACTATGTAACAAAATCAATATAGTCGGACAAAACCAAATATTAATTCAGGTAAAAATCATTGTAACTATGGAATTTAAACGACAATATCCTATATCTATATTTGCTATAAGTAATTGTTTATTGAAAAGAGAAAAAAATGACAATAGCCTTTTTGTAAAATTTACAATAAATTGTAATTGATGTTATTATTATTATTATTAATATTAATATCATTTTGTTATTATTATTTTTGTGAATTATACCTTAGACACAAACAACGATCAGTTAAAAATTCGGTAATAAAATCCTTAATGTCTTCCGAATGAATGAAAACTATGCATATTTGTGATTTTATCATTTTTTCTTATAAACATATACATATATTTAATGGTATAAAACACATATTTACATACTGTATACAGGTATTATAGATATCCAATAATTATTCTAATTATAAACAATTTTTGTTTTATAAAAAATGTTGTCAAGTTCTAAAATATATAAATATAATATATATACATATTGTACAAATATATGTTAATTAGTTTACAAGTAAATAACTATTTTATTTTGTCTCATTTTAGTCTTCAATAATTGCCCTTTTATTTCATTTAACCGAAATAAAGCAATTGTAATTAACAGAAAAAAATTATTGAACAATCAAATATCGTTTGTTTAGAATAGTTTATACAAAAAAAAACAAGAAAAACTGTTAAATTTGTTATGTATTCAATTGGTGTAATGTATAAATAAATACATATATACCTTACCTCGGACAAGTAATGTACTTGTAATTAATGACAATAATTTAATTCAATAAAACATTTATATAATTAAATTTTAATTGAATTTTTCAATCTCTTCTATCACATACATAATTGGTCAAAATTAATTCAATTATACTTAATTGTAATTTAATTTCCATTATTATTCCAGATTATTAAGTTCTCCACAAGAGGACGCTAGAATCACAAGAAAAGCTCAATCGACACGCAACTATCGACATCTGTACAACAGTATCCAAACTAAATAATTTTGCACTTCTATAATTTTGCAAATCAAAAAGATTTCTTCAAGATTCAAGTTTTCTTCAAAGTTTGTTGTTCCAAATAAATATGCGCTAAATTTGAATAAATTTAACCGAATTTGTCGTTTGATTTTAATTGATACACAACAAGCTGTGAGTATTGGATCGTATTCTGGAACCGTTGATAAAAGTAGCATAAAGTCGGACAGTTGCAAGAAGTGAATTATGTACACTTTATGTTCTTTTATTGAGAAAATGCTGAATTTTTAACTATAAGTAGTGGAGTACATCTCCGCTTATCTATTATCAAAAGGAGTTCTTATAAGTTATAATACTTGTAACTTTGTAACTTATAACTTATAAGAAACGACTTTGTTGCTGTTTACAGTTATAGAAGTTTAACAAAATATATATAATGAAATTTCTTATTAAATATTAGCTTGTAATTTGAGCCAATTTAAACTTTATCGATTTTATAGTAAAGATAAACATTTAAATATTATTATATCTTGAACATTACACTCTCAACTGGTGTTTAGTGAAATCAACATTTGCAAATGACAATATGGCAAACGCCCGATTACATTTAAATACAACTACAAATAATTTTGCAAATTACTGATGCACTACTGAAACTGTTTTAGACTGATAATTGGTATACATATCAATGTGAAATCCAACAAATGAGAATTTAATAAATATAACAACCATAAAATTTATTATTTATTACGAGTTTTAAAAAGTGGCTCGTATTATGTAACTTTCTAGAAATAGTCTCTATTTCCAAGGCTTACGTCGTTTTAGTATCCTTAATCGGCAAACTTAGACTCTTGGCACAGCCACTTGGTAAATCGTTAATTAATGCTGATTTAAGCATTCTTTTTTCTTCTTCTATGGGATGTGCTAGACAATATTATGATAATAAATCATCAATTTTGACACTGTATGTATGGTGAGCGTAAATTGAGATACTTAAGTCACCTTTTCATCTTGACTCTCGCCTATGCGAAGTTTTTCCAATTTAATGTTTCAAAATCTAGTAAATTATTGATACTAACTTGTGAAAATGTTAAGATATCAATTTAGTTATTTTTGAAACATCACATTGGCTAATCTGTCAAAATGTCATTTTAAAATCATATAATAGTAACGTGAATTTAGTATGTCCATCGTCACGATTGGAGCTGCTTCTCACAATTTTAGTGGCCTCTTTGAAGAAACTTTTCTGGTAAGTTTTTATTTATAGTCTTACAATTTGTCAATTTTTACATAGAGTGCACGACTTTTAATGGACCCAATCTAAGAATTATTTAGACATCTTGTTTTTGGCAAAGGCGCTAGTCGATATACTTTTAAGACATACAACAACTTACTTGGCGGTTATTTTATGTGCCTCTTTTCGGTCATCTAAATATTTTTTAAAAATTTTGTTTTTTTATGAGTCTGTTTTCTCTAATCAATGATTACAAACAATAATTGATAGTGTTAATTATAGGAATTAGTACTAAGTTTTTGATGGTTTTGTTAGCGTCTTTCATTTTTTTTTTGCGTTCTTCTAAGATGAAAAAACTATTTTAACCAAGTGTTTACGTCAAGATGATGGTTATTAATGTATGGTTAATATCCTGGTAATTGTAAAACAATGGTGGTTTACAGTAATCCCTTAATGATAACAAATGGAAAATGTTTATTGAAACAATTACACCTTAGAAATGTTAAACAGGAAAACAATTAGGGACTACCAGTTTAGGACCGACATTGAAACTAGTCGAACAATTAATCATTTAGAATGGTATTAACAAATGGGTTTAGTTTTAACAAGAGATTCTTTGTTAGTTGGGTTATATGTATAGGTTGTAGGGAGAACATAATTGTTAGATAGGCGGTGGGGAATACGCGTGTCGTGCTTAGATTTCCGATGCATGCTACCCGAGGGCTGTAACCCAGATGGGACAATAGCTGTAAAATTGAAACTTAATGAGGTGTGAACAGTTGAAATTGATATTTAAAAGAGCCAAGATAATCTTGACTTGAACAGCAATCTGATTTAAGAAACAGTCTATTCTGTAATGAGCACAGTCTCCGGTTTTCGTTATTCAAATCAATGACTCGGTAAATTATAATGGTGATATATACCGTTTTGATTTATTGTAGTTTACGTTTGTTTTCCAATAGAGAAAGAACAAAAAAAAAAATAGAAAACATGATAAATGCTTGGAAATTCGATTGAATTAAAAACGACAAAATAATCGGTTTCTTATACAATTGTTTGTTTTACAATAAAATTAAAATCGATAAAAAATACGATTAATTGACGAGCACTCCAAACATTTATTTTGTTCCAAGCAAATATCGACGAATTTTCCTTTATATCTACAGACAATCACTTTTTACATCATATATCTATACGTCTAAAAGTCATCATATAATCGACATTTATGTACCGGTAAAATAGATTGATAGCAAAGTAGAATAATGTAAATGTCTCGTATATTTAAATCTGAAAGTTTAATATCATGTAAATACCTCCATAGACGCTTGTTTATTCTTTATTTTGCTAGTACAACCGTAAGTTTTAATACTAGGCATAACGTGATTAAAACCTTGCATATATTTTGTTTTAACACTAGTCTTCTGCTACAAGTTGCCAAATAAACACTTACTAAGTTTTCAGTGTAATGTATTTTTAATTCTCTTCTGAAATAACTTCGTAGTGAATTGAGTTTCTTAAGTATTTTGTCGTTACTTGTCGTCAGATTAACGTCTTTCCTTCATCTATCTGTTCAAACATTATAAATACCAAATACTTCTTTTAAGTGAAACAGAATATTTCTTATGGCTGTATATTTAAAAGTTGTGTTGAAATATCATATTGATGGTAGTGAACACATAAGATTCATTCTTCGTCACAATCCTCTATTGTTTTGTGTAACATTCAACTATGCATATTTAGCCAGAAACTGATTACAAACTTTCTCAGTTGGAATGCATTTTTATTAAAATACTTTGTAGACGTAAATCGAAATACGAATAGACGATTACACCATCCAACTCTCTCTTGAGAATGGAAGATAATCAACTGTCTCTATCAAGACAATCTTATGATTCTTTATTTACTTGATTGTATTCTACAATAGTTTTTAGTATCAAACAAATCATCAAATATCATTTATAAGTAAACAATACACTTTTGACAGTTATCCGACTCTATGTTCGCATATGATAAACTGTCTTCAGAATACGATTTTTATAATATTAAAAGTAACTCTTATATTGTAAAATTTACTTTAATACATGCACATGTACATATGTGAAAGATTAATAAACGCGAAATAATTGTGTACGTCTACACGAAATTTCGAAAGAGTTAATTTTTGGCAAGTTTCTAAGTTTTTAACAAAATCTTGTGGACAACCACATAAATTTTTTTTATTTGAGTTTTTTTCGGTAGTAATTTATCAAAATTTGTTTCTGAAGATGTAAGTTCAACAATTATTAAAAAATTTCAAACAGGTAAGTTTGTTAAAATACCGTTCTGGAACAGAAATAAAGAGTGTTTCTCACATTTAAAGAAATTTATGGTCGACTTGTCCATTAAGTATTGTTAATAATCCATAAAGTCAAACTACAGTTTAAGGAGTCAAAAAGCCAACGTTTCTAAAAATGTTTTATTCGAATTTCATTTATATGAGCTAGTGAAATTGTAAAACTAAAAATTAATTTATGTACGAACATTAAAGTCGTTTGAATCACTTGAAATACCCATACCTACCAACTAACAACTTTAAATAATTCACCGGAAATTGTATTAGAGTGTAAAATAAACGATAAAAATAATTCCAACTTACCAAAGTATTTTATATTTGCAATATACATTTATCTAGTAACTATTTTGAACGGAATAGCGAACTGTTTTTCCATATTTATTGCAAAGCATGCATGAATCATACGCACATTCTATTCACAGCTGTTTTTAATCATTGTAAATACAACATTCTTGTCTTTGAATTACTTTTCTAATATCAGTTTTAACTTGTAATCATTTTGCGTGTGTTTAAGATGAAAATATCTTACCTGAAATTTCGTTTGAATAGATCTGTTATGTTAGTATAAAAGAGATCCGTATAAAAATATTACAAACATGCCAATATATAGAATTTGGAGAGTCATGGGGTAATTCCCCTATGCCTCTCTATAGAGAAATTCCAATGGATGTCTGTGCCCGGAACCGAGATTTTGTAGAGCATCCATCGGCCGTTGTATCGGCCGCAGGGCAATAGCGTACCATCATTCGGATGCCAGAACAAGGTCTGGAAATTTAATTTTGAATCGCATTATTTCTGAACGTTACAAGACAATAAATCGATGTTGGTTTGTTTGTAAATCTAGCAATGTTTTATAGACGCACTATGTTCAACCAATTCAAACTAATCACAGGACAATGAGTCAGTATAAATGGATGTTGCAGTAAGTTACCAGCATTTAACTGACAATGAGAGTAGGATGATCTGAAAGCAGATCATCCAAAAGGTCAGGAAACTAAGAAAGAGTCTTAATGGATTTGGTTGTACAGGATAACCAGCTGACAGTTGTAATTTTAACGAGGGACTAGCATGCTATTACACTACGAGAGCCGATATATTCAATTCAGCGACAAGAACCGGTAAATGTTAAAATCATCAATTGACCGGTGAAGATCGATTCAAATACATTGAATTTGGAGAATTTATCTTTTTATATATGTACATATATGGTATATGATAATGTAACAGGATAGAAAAATTGTTGATATTTGTGGTCCATTACCAAATCGAAAGCGTGCGACTCAACAGGTAAGGCGTGCGACAAGATGCTTCCTTCCTTCCAAAATGACAAACTGCGCCCCCAGCCTAGAGGCCACGTATCGAACAACTTATAAGTTGATTTGAAACATCTCGTTACAGTTGGAGTCGACCACAAAAGCAACTTTCCAAACTAAAATTTATTACCATATGCAGATAGAAAGATAATCATTTTAAATGTGCATCTCGAGACCCAACTGAGGAAATGTACGGTTTTGGATCATTATTACATTTCTAAAATGCGAGTTATTTTACTCGTGTGAGAATTTTGCGTATGATAAAATGTTAGAGAATATTTAGATAATAGTGTGGAATGTATGTAGTGTAGAATTGGAAGCAAATGACTTTGCAATGTTGACGATGGGCAAATGGATGAGAGTTCACATGCAAACGTCCCGTACGTTTAATATATGAGAACTTTCCATTGCCTACCTTTTCGAATTTCCATGATTTCCACATTCATAAGGAATTAAACTATAGGTATATATAGTTAGCTATCCTCCTATAGGTACGCAGACATTTACATTATTTTACTGATAATGGGGCCTATTCTGTAACTTTTCTGTTATTATTAACAGCATGTTATAAAGTTAACGCCTGTTAAAAACGAGTTTGCTATTCTGTATGTCACACTCATGTTAAAATTTTAACATGACCTGTTAATGTTGCCTGTTAATCGGCTGATTTTAAAGGCATGTGTTTGGGACCCTTTAAAATATAACAGCCCTGTTAATTTACAAAAATGCTTTATTATTACAACGGAACGCTGAAAAGAGAAAAAAGTAAGTAATTTACAATCATATTTATACTAATAATCGCAGGAAAATAATAATAATAATAATAATAATAATCGAGATCCAACGCATGTGGAATATGAAAGTCAAAATTATACCCGTGATTATTGGAACAACTGGATTAATTTCGACAACTTTATCAAAAATTATCAATGAAGTACCAGGTCAACATAACATCAACATCTTACAAAAAATAGTCTTATTAAGAACGGCCCACATTATTAGAAAAGTTATTTATTAAATGAAAATTTGAAGATCAAGCCCGAGAAATATGACATATTTCCAGCATATACATATACATATGTATATCCATTATTTTAAATAATGTGGAGAATAAATAATAATAATAATAATAATTAAATAATATTAAGAAATATATTTTTTTTTCTTCATCTACTATTGTAAAAACCAGGTGTTACAAATATTTTCAAATCATAAAAATTTTTCCAATTTCCGTTATACGGCCAATTCTGAAGAACGAACTTCCTCAAGAAAAAACAAAAGTTTTGAATTTTCGTTAAGATAACATCTTGTAGATATGTTTATATAAACCATAATGCGCATCACCATTAGATTTCCAATTTTCGCCTTTATACAAAAATTTGCGAAAATGCAATTTTTAACCTCAAATTAATAGATAGATTTATTTGTTGAACAGGAGAAAGATAACTACATTGGAATGTTATATAGTTGGAAAAGGATAACCTTATTAATAACAACTGGCAACGTTGCTAGTTTTAACAGGGGCTGTTAAAAATTAAAAAATAACACCTATGTTAAAATTGATATTACAGAATGCGATTTGCCGTTAAAATTTTAACACGATCGTTATAATATTAACTTTAACAGGCTGTTTAAATTTAACAGAAAAGTTACAGAATTGGCCCCAATGTGTAGTTGATTTTTCTTGCCACTTACCTACAAACAATCCGAAATCAACATTAAATATTTGTTATTGAATCATTAACATAATCGTTTACAAATACAACAAATCGTATAGATAGTTATGTAGATAGATACACGTGTAGATAGATAAACGTTGATCAAAGAATGATTCTCTAAAAACAAAACGAAAAAACAACGAAACTTCTGATGAATTTAAAACTGAGCTTTGTTTGCTTTACGAGAAAACATTCAGAATGGTTGCTTTTAAACGGTCTAATTAATTTTCTCGACTGCATTTTCGGTTGTGATGAGGGGCTCTCTGTGGTAAGGAAACTGTTTTAAACTATTGACATACATTTTACGTTTCGGTATTCGGTGAGTTTCCATTTTAATTTCGTTTTTATTGAACGAACTTTTACTATAATGTTATTTGATACGACAACAGTTGATTTAATCATCCTTTATTGAAAATCAATTTCCAATAAACGTTTATTTTAAAAATTTACCAATAAATTCTAAATAATTGGTTAATAATCGTTGAACAATTTCTAACATACTTACAATTACTATGGTGATAACGCGGCCGCCACTTAATGCGCTAAGGATTTTTGATACATTCATGTTAGGACCTCAATTTCAAACATACATCGTTATTAACTTTTAATTATTTTCCATCGAAATTGTTTGTCAACATTTACCGATTGCATTACTGCACTTAACGTTTTTGCACAAAAATCAAGCTTTTGATTTAGTGACGGCCTTTGTATATGTTCCCATAGAATCGAATTTATGTCCAACTAATATAAAAGGAACACGAAAAAAACGTTTTTTCATTATTTGAAAATAAAAGGAATGGGTGTTTGTTTAGTGAGGTAATTTAATAAGAAGTTTTTTATCAGATATTTTTTGTTTTGAAAGATAGATAGACATCTACAAATCCAAATTCAACTTTTATTTTATGCAAATGTACGATATCTTTCAAAAAATTAAATATTTAATAACAACAACAATCCAAATTTCACTTGACTAATCAATAATTGTAGTAATAATGATAATAATAATAATAATAATAATAGTTAATTGTTAGAGTTTTTAATCAGATAATAGAGAAATTTATTTTGTGGCCATAATATAGCCAGCGATTAATTATATTTATAACATTATAACGTTTAGTGAATAGTCAGTGTTGAACAGATAAAGCATAAATTTTAATTATGAACGGTTGTGACATTTTCCAAATTTAAGACTCTGAAAAGAAACAGTCGGAAGCTTTTAGATGCGTAATTATGTTATATTCGTATATGATTTAATAGGTAGTAGTTATATGTGATATTTTAATTTGCAAATAACTCGTTTGCAATTAATTGGAAAATAAAATGATATAGGTGTATTATAAAAGATTTAATTGAAGTGGACATTATTTGGTCAATTAATTTCAATAGTCACTCATTCAATAGTGTATGCTGAAGTAATTAATTGATTATATCAGCTTTTACAGTCTATACCAATTCATTAAAAATAGTTTATTAACATCAATAGATATTATTGGTTGTTTAAACAATCAAATATATGCCGTGTTTTTTTTCGTTATTAATTAAATTGATATTAGTTGAAATATTTACCAAATTGAATAGAAACATATGCGTTTGGTGTTCTTAATGGTGAATTTATGTCGGCATTTCTGAAATTAAGTTTTAAGTAAAGTTAAGTCTTGTCAATGTCGCTTCATATTCAACGACAAAAGTAGAAGCTCATAAGTAAATAAAATAGGTAGTTGAAATTGGACGTGGAATTACAGTTGTTGATAATTTATTGATTCTTTTCTAACAAGATAGAAGAAGAACCAATGTCACTGTATGTGCTATAAATGGAAAAATATTTGAAATTTAAAAGGGAAAAAAATAGCAATTTCCTTATTTCATCTTCTCAATTTATCTGTTTGTGACATTCAATTAAAACAATAGAACTTAATTATAAAATACGACTTGTCAAGATTTATTCACTTCTCTTTGTATGTCTTTTCATGTCAAACAATAACAAATTTCGTTTTAAAATGTTGGATAATTGATCAAATAGTCGGTATCAATTTCCATATTTTTACTTTATTTTCGTTTAATACTAGAAACATTCTAGGATCGGCTTCTGATTTAATCAACTTATTTTAATGAACTACAATCCAAACACTGGATTTTTTTCCTTTCTTTTTTGTTGTTATTGTTGTTTTCTTTTTTTCTTTTTGTGTTCTCTAAGGAAAATACTGAAGCGATGCTTTAACGAGATACTGCCGTTTAATGAAAGCACAGATCTATTTAGGTACATCAGAAATGTGCCAGGAATGTACAATGAGTCGACCAGTTAGTGGCTTTAGTGATAAGAAACTTCGAAAAGGCCACCCTAGCTGTTTCATCCTTTTCAGACCAAATCAGTGGAAAAATTTGTTTTGTTTTATTTGTTGTTATTCTATCGAAACCCTAATTGCGCTAATGCGGGAATAAATATATATCACAAAAATATACGCTTCAATAAATTAAATTTTCGAAATATAAATATGGATTTATCTTAGCAAGTCTTTTTAGTGTAAACCACTGAAACATCATATTTATAACATGTATTTTACTTCTGGAAAATTTACACAACACACAACCTTTGACTGAACATCTTTTACTCGGTCTCATTAATTCGTTTCTTGTCGTTCAAATGGAAGTAAACGGATACTTATTGTTAGGTAATTTTATTTGAATGATGATAATAATACAGCGATATTGATAAATTCGAAACAATTTATTTAGCCCAAATATAAACATTTGACGCAACAGGACTTAAATGTTGTAACATAACAATTAACAAAAATCATCTACTGAAAACATATACGGGATGTTTATATTTATTGAAATTTTAATTTGAGAAACCAAAACAGCAGCGTCTAATTGCAACAAAGGCATTCTTTGATAACATTGAATCATGCTACTGGATTTAGATTATTATTATTATTATTATTATTTTTTGTATGTTTTGCTAAGATAGTTTTTTATTATACAGTAGACACTCAGCGTTAGGTAGCGAAGCACGAGTAGATTTGGCACATATCACATAACACTGTGTCCGCGCACCGCTCACTGCAGCGTCAAATTAACAAGAATAGTACAAGAAGAAGACTACCGGACTCTAACACCCTGTCTGATGTAGGACCGGAACTTCCGGAACTTATATTCGGTTGCAGACTGCTCTCTTCAGTTTCAGTAAGTGGCCCCTGAAAGCCGTTATACAAACGCTTTTCTGTATTTTCTATTTCTACCTCGTCTTCTGTATTCTCCTCTTCAGAATCAAGTTGCTCTTGAATTTCCATTTCTGTAACAATTGTAAACATTAAAAAAATTACAACGCACAACCTATCTTTACAGCAAACATTTTTTCCAACATTTAACCTTTCTTACGATGCATTATTTCTTTAAATTGTTTAAATCAAGTTCTTCAATGGACGGAGAACATTTGAATTTCTTTTTAACAATAACTCTATCATACGATAACGAAACCACTTTGTTATTCATTATTTTAATATGAAGTGTATTGGAAAAATCCTTTTACATAATATAGTAGAAAGACAGGAGGGAGAAATTAATGATTCTTGGTAGAATATCGATCACTACAATTATTACTTTATTCGGTTTGAAACTGTAACATATCTACATAACGAATAAAAAATTTGATAAGTTTCAGTCTTTATTTCGTCCGCCCCTCTAAGTTGATTGTTAGAAACACTGTTTCAGACAGAGTCATGTAACAGATGTCGGAAGATACAGAGACACGATTGTGATAAGAGAGGGGAAAAAACAACAAAAACCATTCACCAGTTTTATCGTGCAAAGTGGGCAATTTTTTTTTCAAAATCCATTATTGCAATAGAATGAAATGAACTTAAATTAATAATGTTTATTAAAGTATGTAGTTACTTGAATATTAAGATTGAGAATGGAATTTTGTTATTAAAGATCGGCTATTTAACGAGGGAATATTTGTTGTTTGGAAAGTTTTGTAACACGAAACAATAATATACAACTTTTATAGTCTGAGAAAATGAATTAAATTACCCATTTACAAGTATAGGGTAGAAAAGGGTATGCTATTTATTGCAAGGTTTTTTAATTCATATTTAATGGAAAATTTACAATTGAAACTAGTTAGTATTGATGATAAATATAGTTAATCAAACGAAAAATGGATCAATTTAATTGATTCATATTTCACAATTGAGTCGATTTTAAAATGTCAATCAATTTCATTGTAAATTTCAAACTTCATTACAATACAATCTCGATTCAAAAATTAAATAGTGCGAAAAATTTCAGCTAATTGAACTAAATTAAACGAAAAACTATTTTATTCTTTATACATTATATGGAATATATAAGTACACATTTTCCATGGCTTAAGGGCGGGGGACGGGTGAACTAAATAACATTCTTGAATACGTAACTGACACTTTCATTATCTAGACACGCCGACGAAAGCTTCTAATCTCTTTTCTCGCCAATTAAACGCCCAACATTTTAACATTAATTTCACCATGGAGATTGAATCAGACGAAAATATTCCACGCCTATATCTGTACTTGTGCATAGTTACTAAATGACTCAAAATGAGAAACGAGCTGAGCTACATCCAATATTAACCCTCCAAGAATGACAATGAGAACAACATTTTCAGTCCGTTTCGAAAGATCCTTAAAGGAATTGAGTGAAAAAAAATGATCGTTTTATTTTTATTAAGAAAGTTTAATGATAAAATTCAAGATTCATGGACATTCATCGAGAATATAGAAGTATCATTTATAGATGTTTAAAAGTTTCCGTTCAATTTGTAGTAATTATTACTTTATTTATTCAAAGTATAGTTTTCTACATGTATTATCCTTTGAATCGCCTACAAATTATATACTTTCAAACTATTCATTGAATGTAATTAAAATAAGAGTGGCTAAAGTGAAATCGTTATTGTTTAGAGTTTGAGCGATTCGTATGATGAAGTGGCATAGGATTTGATTGAAGTATTTCATGTGAATAGCAATGAGTACCTATACAAGATCCAATATTTGGTAGTAAGAAAAAAACGGGGGAAACAATTGTTGTGTGATGTAGTATTGATTTTGTAGTATTTGCTGAAGGTGTAAAGTTTGAGGAAAACTGTTAGTAAGAGTAATAAAAGCTAGAGAAGCTATTGACTTGAACCGTTAACATATATAGATTGTCTTGTATAAAGTGGATTCAATACAAAAGTAGTAAGTGAAATTTTAGTGATTTTTGTTAAAAAATCCAATTCCATTTTATTGCGTCACCAATTCTACAGCGAGTCTCATCAACATTTCATAGTTTTCAAGTTGTAAATCAGAATGTAAGTGGAAACGACTTACCATAGAGACGTATGTTGCCTTCAGCATCACCAATAGAGTTCTTCGAGATGCATTTATATCCACCTAGATCGGCTTTCTGGAACCGCCTTATGACCAGCTTCATCTGAACGCTATAGTAAGAATTGTTGATTTCCGTCATGTAATACTTATCGTTGGTGATAATCATTTCTCCTACGAAAAGAACCGATAAGGTTAAGGAGTTCGTGATCGGTATAGGTGACCAGTTTACCGCTCTCTCTGGTCCAGTAGTTGATTGCCTTCGGCGAGGCTTCTACGTGACACTGCAGTGTGACATCAGTGTTAACAGGAGCACCCACTAGCTGGTTGGGGACTTGAATCAGTGGGTGAACTGCAACAGAGGGATTTTGATCATTCGTCAAGGGTGTCAACAACAGTCCTGCACCCAACCCACAATATGCCGGATATAAGCTACGAATAGCCACAGGAAACTGCACGAAAATTGAGTGTTGTGACAATTATACTATAGGATCTGACTAAATCCACAACACAACAGAACAAACAATATTCATTTACAATAATAAGATCGTATCTCTTTTTATTTGGAAAAATTGAGATTATCCAAAATGCATAAATCGTCAATCGATAAACGTCATCATTTAGTAAATGGGGATAACAAATGCAAAATAAATGATTAGGGGACGTCTGGTAAGGCCAATGAGTCATAACGTCCACGATAACGCTCTAAAATATTAGATAGAGTAAGTTGAACTGGTCGTAGTTTTTAACATTTGGTAAAGTTGTGAAACCTTCTTCGTATGCCCTCTACTAACATTTCTTAAGAGATGACTTTCAATTTCAGACTTTAGACAGTATATTTACTTAGCTGTCTCTGAACAACGGCTAGATATATAACTGAAATTTATTCCTTTCAACGATAAAACTTTGGTAGCGCAATCGAATTATTCGCTATATTGTAACTCGAGTTGTGAAACTGAAAACTGATAACAAGTGCCTAAATTGATTGACTAAATGAATGTTTTTAAAATGGAAAAATTAAAATTGTTATAAACGACCGAAAATTTATTGTTTCTTATATATATATATATATATATATATATATATATATAGTATACATATATGTATGTGTGTTTACATTGACTGTACATATATAGGTATATATATATATATATATATATATATATATATATATATATATATATATATATATATATATATATATATATATATGGTATGTACACAATATAAGTAGAAACTCAGAGGGTGAGATATTGGTCACATTCGACACGATAGTGATTTACGGTTATCATTTGGAACGTATCAAGATTAATTTCCGCCCGGCACATCCGCCAATCGACGCCAACTACAGACAACCCAACAAAATTATTTTAAAATCTACATCTAAATGTCAGTTTGTACGGACAAATTTAATGCATACCTTTTGATGCAAATGTTACTCGATGTAAAATCCATTAATAGTTATTAAATATTCTTGAAAGTTTATTAGTAATGGGGGAAACGGCGGACATTCTAGATAAACACATATGGGGGAACCTCATACATTTATTTATTTATTTAATGTAATACATAAATTACAGTTTTCAGTATTGTGTAAATAAATATAGGTATATAATATAAAACTAGGATATCTATGGGCGCTTAGCATACATGTCGGAAAATGATTGAAATTACGTCGGCCAACGTTTGTATTTATGGCTATGTTTATAATCAACCAGCATTGTCTACTTAGCGCGTGGCCATTACCCAAAGCTATTGTATCGTGTGTGCATACCACTGCATCCATATTCATATGAGCTTTTAAAACAATTGTTCATTCTCGCCTTTATGCAACAAAATAAATAAAAATGCATAGCCGCATAGTATAAACACCCCCAACTGTCAGATCCGCACGTCATAACTTTTCCAACTTATAACAACTATCGAACGATAGCAACAAATACTTAATATTTTTGATAATAATTTATAGAGCAATATTCAAATAAGAAGTTGAATCAACAAAAAAAAAAAACAGTGCCATTACATCGTATGTTTACTGTTCTTGTTTAAAATTGCCTTATTGTTGTCACAACAATAAAAATCATCTTGTTTCATTAAAATTCTCTAAACATTAGCTGAATGAAGAGAATGTTTAAACAACTTCTAAAGAGGTCATCATTATATACACCTCGTACTTCTTTTTTTATGTCGTCTTTCTTTAAACGAATTATGTCGGTTTCAATTTTGTAAATGGTCCACAGACATTTCAGCTCAAATTCCAACAATTATAAGTAACGGGAGATGTTATAATTTAACCCCTCTCTACTTTCTTGAAAAAAGAAACGTTAAAATTATTTTCTAAACGTTATACAAATTGATTCTTACCTATATACAGGGTGTTTGGTCTAAATATGATGAGTTCTAAGAAACTCCTATTAGTCGACGAGCGATTCGAAAAATATTTCAAGGATTTGTAGAAGAGTTTGGACAATGTCGCAATTTTCAAAAACAAACTAAACACGCAAAACGACTTAGAATGACTTTAGGATCCTCCCAAAATTGATTTTTCTCGTTTTTCTCCATTTTATTCTGGAACAGGTGGATATATTTCTTATTTTCTCTGGAATACAATGGAGAAAAACGAAAAAAATCAATGTTGGGAAGGTCTCTGAGTCATTTTTAGTCGTTCTGCGTGGTTTGTTCGTTTTTTAAAATTGCGACATTGTCCAAACTCTTCTACAAATCCTCAAAATATTTTTCGAATCACTCGTCGACTAATAAGAGTTTCTTAGAACTCACCATACTTAGACCAAATACCCTGTATATACTATTCATGTTATTTTTCCATACATGTAGATATAAAAATATTGCAAGATTTTATTCTATTAAATTTTATTTAAACACGATCACGTAAAGTAGTGCCTCTAGTAGATAATAAATAAAAAGCTCTAGCTGGCTTTTACGAATTAATTTTAAGCGAAAAATATGTTATTTATCCGTTTGAGATATTTTAACATGTAAAATGAGAGTAAATTAAGAGAACTAATTGTAAGAGCAAAAAAGGCACTTTTTAATGTTACTCTATATTTCTTTAACTCTCATCAATATAATCAAACATCAAATTAAGTTTAATTAAAAATCGATAAAACACCCTATTTATCGGCACACAGTCGGTATATCTATTCTAACTGACACTAGTTTTATCTTTTTCTTTTCTTAATTGTAGATTAAAGGAAATATCTAAAGACGCTGCATAGCTTAATTATAATGAACAAAAAATGATGAGCATGATCAGGCTTTAAAGTCTTATTAGACTTTTAGTTATTAATGTAATATCTAAATGAAAGGATTTTTCATTCTCTATTTATTTCTGATCTAATTAATTCAATAATGTTTCGGTTTTTATTTCACTAATTAAAAATCTTGTAATAACTCAGATTTACGAAAGAAAAAATAAAACCAAGAATTAAAAAAAAAAGAACAAATTAACTGAGTTAATTAAACAAGACTTGAATTGTTGGCCATTATTATTTTGAACTGGATAAATATTGTACAAATATGACTGTAAGTGTAGCACAACATAACCAAATACAATACAGATATTGATAAGCTGATACATTTAATAGGATACAATAATAACAAATCAAACAGCTATTTCAGTAATAAAGCCGATATATCAATTAACACGTTATAAACGATTTACTTGGGGATTTTATGTGTTGATTACTTTCCAATACAAACCGTTCATATTTTGATGATCGATTTGTATTTTTAGTAGCGAAAATTCACAAATTATAGTCGGAAATAATCATAATAATTGGTCTTTTTTTGAAGAATTATAAAGAAAATCATCATGAAATCATTTGTATTATCATTGTAGTAATTGACGTATGCAATATTATTAGCAAACCGTTTGCGGTTGATAATGATAGAAGAAAGTTAATAAATTGATTTTTAATGTGCTAGCATTACTGATTCGATTGATAATTGAGACAGTGATGAAAACTGATATTTCGTATTAATTTAACTTGCATTGATTAACAAAAACAATAAAGGTAAGTTAATTAGAGTATTTGAGGTATGATTATTATTAATTGTAGATATTTCAAAGCACTCTAAATATGAAACATAGTTTATTGATGATATTTATTCCATATAATTTTATTGATAACAACAAAAAAGCATTCTATAGACGTCCATATAGGTATATACATATGTATATTTTTTTTCGAAGCGGATTCTGAGCTTTTATCGGGAATAATTTCGATGATTTGAAGAATCACCTCTAGTCCGATGGAGAGTTGTTTTGAATATTTTTATGATAAAGCATCGACGGCGGGTGTATGTATTATAAATAGTTAAATGGATTGTTGGTTGGTCTAGATTTCACATAAAGATCTGTTTCGATCGAATTTCCGTTCTTTTCGTTGTGATAAATTGATTTAAAAAGTCGAACCGTTAAATAAGGAAATATAGAATACTCACAATGTACGTGAAGCATCATTCTTTTGCTGACAGAAGGTGGAACGCCATTGGCAGCTATACAAAGATAAGCCCCCATTTCCGATCTTGTAACCTTCGTTAATGTTAACATTTCGCCTTCAACAGACAACAACCTTTCAGTTCTGCCATTTGGACTACCACGAGCAACTATACTACCACCATCTTCACGTCGCCACACAATACGCGGTTTTGGATAACCACGAGCTTTACATACCAGTTTAGCAGAACCACCTTCAGGTACCATCATATCACCTGATGTTTCTTCATATATTATATCAGGCGGTATTACTACCTCAAGAAAAGCAGTCTGTAATAGAAAAATGATTGGATGAGATACAAACACTAACAACAGCAATCTAAACAAAACAAAATATAATGAAAAAAAAAATTTATAATATCTTTTCACAATTTCAAACAAAATCAACGTAATATATTTTTCCTATTTTGCGTTGGAAATAGACTTATTTTGACATAAAAAGTAGTGTGGAAATGAAATATTTCTTAACTACTTTGAGTGTAGAAATATCTAGGATAATTTATTTTTTAGAAGTTGGTAACACTTGCCTTATTATTGAAATGTCACTTTTTGACAGATATTAAAAACAGTCAATTTAAATAAAAATTTTATTTCATTTAATTCAAATTGTTTCTCCATTGCATTTTCAACAATTTCCCACAGTTCGGGTGGAGTACACGATAAGTGGTCACACATTTTCACTTAAAAATTGTAATGAAAATGGAGACTAAAACAATTGAAAATCAACTTGATGGATACTAGATACAAAAATTGAATATCGGTCACACCTACAATACCAACTCCTATAAAATTCCCTAAATTTCCAAAATTTATTTTTTTTTGCAAATAGGGTGCAAGGGGGTGCAAAATAGGAAAAATAGTATAAAAAACTCGGTTCAGAAGTCAATTCCTGCATTCGACCATTAAAAAACTCGCCGCTTCGCGGCTCGTTTTTTAATATTGGTCTCATGCAGGAATTGTCGACTTCTGAAACTCGTTTTTTAATATACTATTTTTTTATCAACCATTTCCGATTGAAATGGGAAAATTGAATCCGACTGGAAGATCGATATGTCAGTTAAATTCAATTGAAAAAGGTATTGTTAAAAATCAACCACTCCCCAGGTGGTAGCATTTAAATGGCATTCCTGAAGTACATATATATATATATATACATATAATGAAATAAAAGTGTTAACCGTTTATATTAGATTTGTACAACAACTTTGAACCACAACTGCCAATTAAATTATTTATTATTTCCATGAGAAATAGGGGTAAGTAACTGTTTAGATTACAATAGCAATTTAACATTGTAAACTAAGACGGAGTGGAGTTTTGATTGGAATTCATACTAAAAGCCCAACGGCCGACCATTAATTTATTAAAAACGAAACAAGAAAAACAAATCTTTGATAAAGACGTGGACTGAACAATAACAAAACTTATGCCTGAAAGTCTCCTCTCAACATGCACCATTTCTTGCATGATTTAAAATAAATACTGATGCTATATGAATGGTACATTGTGATAACTGATAAGTGATAAACTATTCGCTTGGACTAAAGTGTGTGTAAAGTATAAAACGAGGGGCAAACACCACACCGCTTTAATGTACACCATAAATCCTTTTTACGAAATAATTCCCAAAAAATTTCTAAATTCCCGTAAATCCCATCAAATTTCAATAAATCCCTATAAATCGTGGTAAATTTGGATAATCATCGTAAACCTTCGTAAATCCTTATAACTCCCCATAAACCCATAGAAATCACTCTAAAATTTTCTACCATTAAGAAACAAACAAAGGAAAACTGGTTTTAGAAAAGCCGTACCTAAATTAGAGAGTCTCATGGTTTGAAATTATTTAGACTGTCATATTAGCGATGTTTAAGATCAGACATTTGTGATGACAATATTATAAGCTTAAAACAAACATACCTAAGCTTAGAGTGTTGGAAAAAAGTGAGTTACTGGCAAATATAATATTAGAAATGTAATTGATAAAGAATGAAATATAAAATGACACATCTTACAAAACTTTATTTTGATTATAATAAATAATCATCACATAATAAACTACCAAAAATAACAAATGAATACATGTTAAATACATGTTAAAGATTAATTTGCAAAACAGTCTTTCATTTCTTTATATTTAGTGCAGATATTTTCGTAATCTAAAGATCCTAATTGAAAAGGTTCATTATTTGTTTCAAATTTAATAGGACCATAGAATATAAACTGCTTAGATACACTTGAAATGTCATTATTTTTAGGCCACATAAAAGTTGGACGTTGTTGAGTTTTTCTAGATTTTTTTAAAAACTTTATTTCAAATTCTTCATCGTATTTCACCTCGTATTTCACAACTTTCTCAATACGTCCTACGTACCATCTTTCTTCATAGAATACAGCATAAAATTCATGAATTAAAGGATTTGCTTCATGATTTCCTAAAGAAGTACTTGCTTCAAAGCCTTCTGAAATATCGTCAGAAAATGTTTCTGTATCGGTGCTGTCGTCATATAAAATGTTTATATTCTCATCATCTTCATCGGTAGACTCAGAGGAATAATTTTTCTTTTTTTTTATTCTATGCAATTTTCGAGAATTCTTCTCATCAGTGTTTCTTTGACTCATCCTCATGCGTTTCCCTGTGTCTTGTTGACATGTCTTGTTTGACGACATAAATCTTCGTAATCGGTCAGTACTTATTCTGCTTCCTGACTGTTCTAGAAGCCAACATAATGACGACTTTTTAATAACAGAAGACATGTTGGCAATAGTTACTCGAACAAATGGTCCTTTTTGAAGGGAATCATCAGTGTCGTTTGTCTCAAGATTATTGGAAAAATCTTTTAGTAATAAGTATTCGCCTATTCCTGCAGAAGAAATATCGCACAAGTCTGAATAAAGATCAGATTTTGGATTGTCTAGACTGTCAGAAGAACTATGAGATTCCATTGGTAAACACGTAGCAGTCTTTTGAAATTCATCATCTTCAGTTACAACAACAAAGTCATCGTCTACGAAAGTTTCATTTGTATCTTGAATATTTTCTGTAACTGGTATGATCTCGGGTATGGTGATTGTTTCCCAGATGTTTCCTTCGACAATCATTCCCAGCTTCTGTGTTTCAATTATAGCATCTTTTAGAGCACTATCTACTATATTTTCAATTAAATCGTCTGTTATATCGGTGAAACTGGAAACGGTGCGAAAATCAGTTAACTTTTGTTTTTTATATTCTCTTGGAAAAAATAAAACGTCTTTGAGGTCGTGTAAAATGTTATTGATTGCTTTAATTCTATTTAATCGTTGAATAATATCTTTCACTGAAAAATTGACAACCGTAGAAAAAGTCGATGTCATAGACCTCGTGGCTCTAAATATCTTTTCACATGTTTGACTGCTAAACAGCCAGGGCAGAAACATTTCTGCTTTTAAGTGAGGATTCTCTCTATAACTGACTATAAGATGAATTAGTGCATGAGCATTCAGCTCCAAACAGGTGTAACAGTTTGACGTAATGAAATTATCTCCGATTTTGAATGAAGGGTTGTTTGTGAGCCATTTTCGCCAAATTCGCAAGAAAAACACACAGTACCAAATATTGTACAGGCGTTCATTAATTCCCAAAGTTTCATCCAAAAATGATCTGATCGCCATGTTCATTAGTTTTAAGTAGGCACGCGTACCTGTGCTATCTGGAATATTTTCCAATAATTGTATGACTTCTACTGAACAAATTTTTTCAGCAGCCCGATAATTCATCTTATCTTCAAGTTTTAGGTCTGCAGCTGTTAACAAATGTTTGTCTTTCGATTCTGTCTTAATCAGTTCTTCCAAATGTTTGTAGGTAGCAACAGAAGTACCTAATGCTAACGTAATTTTAGGATTTAATAATCTCGTTCTAAGTTTTGTTGCAATGTGGACAGTGTCTTGTACGTAACAAATTGAATCATTTTTGTTATAACCAGAATGGTACCATGCCCAGTTATATGACTTAATACATGTTGACATAGGAGGTAGTGATGCGCCTTGACGCATTGCTTTTAAGAGACGAGTGTCACCGTCTGATGAGAAACCTAATACGCTAATACCGCGCTTTTCTAAACAATTTTTTATTTTTTGCCACCTTTGCGAGACATCATTAGAGTTGAATCTATTATCAGTACCGTAAATAGCTAGGCAGTATGCTGGTGCTACTGCTGATAGCGACTGTGCCATTATTAAATAGACATAGTTTGATTTATTACCATTTCTACAATAATCTATAATTGCTTTTGCTGAAGTAGCAACGAACTCATCAGTTTTAGGTAGGCCGTTTATTAATGGCAAAGTTAAGCCAACTATCTTATTAGATTTTTGGTCATACTCGATTTTCCCTGTCACTCGAGTAGCATCTTCACTGATCCAAACAAACTTCGGAAGCTGTCTTTCTGTTAAAAAAGCACTAAGCCCATCGTAGTCAAACATGCCTTCTTCAATCTTTATAGAATTCTTGGATATATACTTATTTAAAGCGCTTATCGATGGTAGAACGTTTTTCATATTTTCGTAAATTGTTTCATACAACAACCTCCCACCAACATAAAATAAATATAAAGCGAATTTCTTAATAGTATCGTTGTAAATATTATTATTTTTTGAACGCTTTGAATTTGTTACTGAAATATCTAATAACATTTTTAATAGATTGCATCTTGACATTTCCTCCGGTTCTTTGCTAACACTTGGAAGTTTTTGAAGGGTCGCTTCTAACTGTTCACCGAGTTCATGATTCTCATTAACAATATTATGAATAACCACGTCAACATTTTCAGCAAATGAAAAAAATGAGGTAAGACGTGGTTGTCTGATAATCTGGCTTTCTCTTTTCCTTTTGCGTCTTTCGGTCCTCTGATATTTATTAGCCTTCCATTTTGAGCATTGATATGTCTCTTGATTTGTCGATAAATGTTTATCATCCATGTTATTGTTACTTACTGTTTTTGAACAAAAAAACATATTTGGAGTTGAGTCTATGTTATTTTGTGATGTTGATGCTACAATGATTTGATCATCTAAAATATTTATTTTTGGATGAGTTTCTGCAAGATTTGTGTCACTCTTTTCATTAATCTTAGTTTTTGTTTCAGCTTTGGAGATAGTTAAAAAGTTCATTAAACTAGTTTGAACCTCTGTTGGAACCTTTTTTGTGCTACAAGTCGTGTTTTCCACAGTTTCTTGAGAACTAGACTTTGCAGTCAGGTTTATGGATGATTTTAACGAATCGAAATGTGTGTTTAAATGTTTATGAAAATTTCCATAAATCCCTCTTTCTGAACCATTGGCGACTTTTGCAGACTTTAAAATTCTATAAGACGCGCTACAAAAACATGTCATTCTGCAGAATAATTCGTTGTGATTGCCAAATTGGGTGTCAAAAGTTATATTATGAAATTTATTTTTAAAATAGTCCCATTGTTTAGCATCTACACATTTTTTTTCAGCCAAGACTTGACTGTTTTGGAAATTAATGCCGTTTCTTCACTTAATTTAACTGATGACTTTGAGTACAATGTGGGATTAAGATTTTCTTCTAAAAAAACAATTTTCAGCTAAATGAAAAGTGTCGAATTTAAAAGGTTAAAATGTTTTTAATTTTACCGCTTTGTTGTAATTCTGAATTGGTTTTGGAATTAACATTCCCTCCATTTGTTCCTGTTCTAATATTCTTGATTTCTAGTTTCTTTTTAAAGTAATTAGAAATGATATTTATTAATTTGCGATGGCCTTGTACAAATACGAATGTGTCAGGCCGTTTACAAAATATCCCGAAGTAGGCACTATATTCTTCTTTGTCAATTATGTTCGGAACTATTTCAGCCATAAATTTTTCCATTTGAATTATATCAGTTTCATTAATTTCTGCAAGTGTAATGGGACAAACGTAGCCATTTATTCTTAAAACATTTTTTAAAGTGGTTGGAAAAACAATTTTTAACGCTTCTTCTGCTTCTGAAAAAACATCTCGAGCTTCTACCTCATAATTAGTTGTCTCCATCTACAAAAGGAAAGAAAACCTGAATTCAATCCCAGTACAAGCCATGTAAAGTAATGAAAGTGAGGTTATAATAATCTACTGCAGTTATAAACTTTACAAACAAACTTGTAATCTATACTGTCATGTTAAACATTGAAAAATAAAATGTATTAAAAATACTTACGGTAATACTAAGTTGAATTTATTAATAGTAATCTATTAAATAATATAATATAGTACACTACTAACATAAGTACATACGACGTTTTAATACGTATTTCTCGAAGCTTCTGTCACGAAAAGACAGCACGCATGCGCAACAACAAATACAATCTCTGGAAATCCCCGTACATCTTCGGTAAATCCCCTTCTATTTTAGATAAATCCAGTACATTCTTCATAAATCCTTTACATCCCTAATAAATCCCCAAAAATCCTAAACCTTAAGATTCTAAAAATAAATCCTGATAATTTCTTATAAATCCCGGAATTCCAATCAGGTGTACACCATAAATCCGCTGGTGTTTACCCCTCGGTATAAAATGGTCCACGTGGACTAACTCAACTGTATAAAGTATAAAATCGAATAAATGCATGTATATCAACCATCTCTTGAGCCAAATAAAAAGTTGAGATTGTTTGCATTTTATTTGTTGAAAACATCTTGTTAATTGAGATTTTTGTTCAGAGAACGGTACTTAATTCAAATATAAACGTATCCAAAAGTCGTGCTCGAAGTAATTTTAATGGAATTCCTTAACTAAATATCGAAATTCCTCGAATAAATTAACAATTTTATAACTAACAATAATATGTTTTGGAAACTAGATTGTATATTTTTTATTCA
The DNA here is from genome assembly GCA_039776855.1 of Mylabris sibirica. NCBI lineage: Eukaryota > Metazoa > Arthropoda > Insecta > Coleoptera > Meloidae > Mylabris > Mylabris sibirica. Next base: position 7,057,806 of record CM077845.1, on the reverse strand, counting down.
CAAAAATTTAAAATAAATAAAATTATTAACAGAATAATTTGAGGGCGAGCAATCAAATTATGTTGAAAGGGAATAATAAGAGAAATATCCCTAGAAATTAAGTTTAACGCAAGAAGTTTGTGAAAATGAAACAATAAGTACAAGTCGGTTTGACAGCAAACATCAACAATTTTCGTTTTAACCTTTCTATTTTTTTGTTGTAAATAAATAAATTCACAATTATACCGATTATAAAAATGATCATAAATATTATTATTAAAAACAAATGGAAATTAATAAAAGAATTTATTACTTAAGGCTACTAAAGAGGATGATGATTCATTAAATTTCGTTGGACTTACCTGCATTTTCATGGGGTCTGTATTTACTTGGCACATATACTGTCCCCTATCTTCCCTTTTAACGTTTCGTATATTTAATGTCCATGTATTGAAATCGTTGTGTGTTACAGATAATCGTGCGTTGTTAGTGATAACGTGCTCGTGGATTGCTAATATTGCCTTGGTGTCGGCTTTTATCCAAGCGACCTGATTGAAAATAAATTGTAAACAATCACAATAAACGTATTTTATTATTATTATTGATTAATTTAAAATGAAATAATTAGTATAAAAATATTAAAACTACTATTACTAACATTATTAAATACTAATACAGGTAAAATCACAAGATTTAAAAATACTTTTACCTGTTAACAGAAAGAAAGAAATCTAATCAATCGTCCACATAAACCCTCGCCTTTCTTCAATGAAAAATTATTTTTTTTGTTGTAACACTAATTGCACCCCCTTTAAAATACTTTGAAGGATCTCGAATCCTTTATCGGTGACTTAATCAGCGCAAATACTTTCTTTTTGTAGAGAATCAACTATTTATAATTTAATTCATTAAATATATGGTGTAGGATATGATCGTTTGTAATTAGTGTTGATGGAGGATGATTAAGAGTGAGTAGATGAAAAAAGTATGTTTTTTTTATTCTTCAAGTTGTACACAATTTGAGTCTTTATGAAAAAACTTCAAATATTAGAATTTTTAGGGAAATTGTTAATTAATTTACCTTACATGAAACAGTTAGGGGCTTCAACTAAATCGATTTTATTAAAAAGTCAAAGTTGTTAACTAAATAAAACTCAAATACGACATAATTAGTGGAGCTAGTATACAATTTTGTTTCATTTCTTAGTTAATGTAATCCTCTTTGAGAGACCACAAATATGTTAAGAGTATTAATTGTTGTTAAACAAATGCAATGAAAAGTTAACATTAAAAGCGTACCATGATTAAATTTAACTTCCATTAATTTTATATGCGGCGTAAATGGGTATAAGAAGCTTTTTTTTGGAAAAGACCGCCTTGTGAAGGACTATCTAAAATATATAATTTAATAAACTTCACAACTGGTTTTTCTATGAACCGTATAGAATTCTGTATTATAGACAAACAAAACCATTTTCACCAAAACTGATTGTGTGAGATACATAAGAATTGTATTCTGGAAAGCATCATCACAACTAAACCAATCATGAGTGATAAAGTGAAAGATGCGTCATTTGCTTGAATTAAGCCTGAAGAAATTCGATAAAGTACTTTAAAGCGTCCTAAAACACTTACTGTATCAATAAAGAATTTTGTAATTAACGGAATATTAATGAAAATAAAGTATTTTAACGGATAGTTTTTGCTATTATAAGAACGTAGTTGAAAGTCTAATTTTTAACTAAACTGTGTTAATATGGTGAAACACCACCTTAATTTCTCATCTGCATAAAGAGGCTTTACAAAACGACACATTAATTTAAACGATCGTGCCTTTATTAAATTTTCTTAAAAAAAAAAGTTCGAATCTAAAGGAATTTTATAATTTTAAATTTACTTTTAATATTTTAAACTAGAAATAAGTTAATGATGTTCAATTAGATCTTTTTTTCTCGTTTTAATAAAACAAAAAAACAAAAATGTGATGTTACAACGGAAAATTGATTTGGTACAGGGAGAATATAAAAAAAGTTTCAATGAGAAAATTCCAACAAATCGTTCGCTTTTTCGAAATCGATCTGTAAAACGGACTTACATCACCGCACCACCGCGCCTTCACATTTTTCACGTTCCTTTTTAATATACATCTACTGTTTCAATAGGATACACTACCGGATCCCCTCCCAATAGTCTGTTTGGAATTCACTGAAATAACACACTCTTCATTATTTCTTGAATAGGAATTGAATGTTGCATTAGAAACAGCTAGTTTTGTTTGATAAATCGACGTTATTCGTTAAAATTATTTATTTTTTATTGTATGTTTTAATATGATTAAATTTATAAATTTAAACGAAAGCAGTTTTACTGTTGTTATTATTTATGTGTAGATTTTTTATTGTTATTAATTGATGTGGATTTGGTAAAGATTTGTTAAGATGTAAATCAGTGATGATCTGACAATTTATTGTTAGATCTGTTTTATGGATTGTATTATGCATACATATATCTGGTACATACTGGGTATGCATTTCCTCTTTTAGATAAGTGTTTACCAGATCTGATGCGACTGGCATCGAAGGTGAATAATGGCAATCTTGTTTGCATATGAAAGCTAGCGGTCCCACAGTTGGTCCCGGACCGTGACCCCGCCATCATGTCACATACAGCCAAATATACTCATGATAATGTCAATATCATACATAACTCACTTAAAATGAAAGTGAATTGAAATTATAGATTGTATATTCTAATATGGAATATAAAAAGTTTTTAACACAAAACTGTCAACAGGAGTTAATCTTATTTAGTTTATAATGCACATCATCTATTGTTCACCAAACACAATTGCATGTTTCATTAGCCATGATAACAGAAGGATTAGATGATTTCACACCAAGATGGCAACATAATAGAATATATAATACCAGTACAAATGTTTGTATTATAGAAAGTGTTAACGCTGCCTAAAGGTCGTCATCAACGAAATATTCCCTGTGTATGAAATATTTTGATCCAATAATTAATTCATTCTATTGTTAAGTTCAACTAGTAAATCTCTCTTTTAAATCTATAACGAAAATCTCATTTAAATATTAAAACATCACCGTTCTATCTGATAATGTACATAAAATTAATAAATACCATTAAATTTCTATTAGAATTAACTTATAATTTGATGTCGTATAATTAGACTAGGTATTAGGTATATGCAATATAATTAGAAAATTACCATCACGAATACCTAAAACTGAGATCAAGGATAATATAAGTCGAATAATAATTTCTGTTACAGATAGATACGGGGGAGTAGGCAACTTTTTGTGGGATAAACCTTCGATGATATATTGAAGGTTCCTTTTAAAATATGTAAAGTTGCCGACGTTGCAGTTTGCTTTTTTTCATCTTCTAAATAGGAAAAATTTTACTATAAATTGAAATTCTTTTGGACAATTTTTTTATATATTTTTCCCATAGAAAAATGTTGTTCCGCAAATTTTACTTTTCTATTCGATAATTTTTTGTTTGATTCTCTATTCGTTCGCATCTGTTAGTCAACAGTTTAAACGTCGATACTTATGTATTTTGTACGTAGCGAAATTCCTGTGATTTATTAATTGTTTAATCAAAATACCTACAAATCAGTTGAATTTCGCTTGAATATGAATACATACTTACATATTCATTGCATGCTTGTATTGAAAAATAAGACTACATACTTAAAATATAGAATGTTTAAACGGATTATACAGAAATACCGGAAGAGCATGCCAAAAAAAAACGTTTATGTTAAGCCGATTTTACCGAATATTGGCCAATTTGGGTGTTCAATTGTTTTACGTGTTTAATTAAATTTTATTTGTAGTTTTATTTTAATTGAAATATTTGGCGAGAGCCTATGTGAGAATTATAAAGGATGAATGCGAGGGAGGTGCGCTATCACTGTTCTGTGCTGGTGCTCTGATGCTGGTGCGTTGGTGCTTGTGCAGGTGCAGTGCTCGGTGCATAGAAGAGTGCATTCCCCAATCTGACCATATTAGATAGATGTATAATAGTATTATATACAGTCAGATTGTGATCGCATTGGTGCATTATTATAATAATGTTGATACACACCCTGGCTGTGGCGAGATCCCCACTCACCCTGTATCCCCCAAGATTGTTTACAACACAGGTGAAGGTGGCATCTCGTCCCTGGGCCACTGTGATGTTCTCCAATGGATAAAGAAAGTCCGGCTCAAAACCCGAAACTCCTGCTGTAACATATCATATCATATCATAATCATATCACTATAAAGTTCACACATGACATGCATAACAATTTACTTATAATATTTAAGCTAGATAAGGAAACGGCAGCTCTTAATGTCTAACGTTACTTGTATGTTAAAATTTAATTATTAATTCAGAAACAACCGTTGATATCGTACATGTTTCAGTAAAATACGACGATTTTCTTTGCCACATTCATCAATTATTTACAAATATTCAATTCATTTATAATCATCAACAATGACATTTCATAAATTGACTATAACAAAGTTTATAAAAGTGTTGTCTAGAAAGCAGTACATCAATACAAAATCGACAAATCGAACAAAAATAATTACAAACTTGTAGCTATGTTTCTTGAAACTTGCTATACACTGTATGCTCCTCTGTATACATGTATAGGTATGAATGTATTTCTTAGTTTTCAAGGGATTAAGTCAAGATCACTTACAGCAGTTTCAACATTTGAACACTTTACAATGTTCAAAATTGAACTTTAATCATTATTTGTATGTTCAATTTTACTTATACATCAAGAGATACACTAAAGTTTATATTTCATTATAAATAGTTGTTTTAACAATAAAATTCCGTCTTTATTTCATATGTATACTACATATTATACTATATAGTAAATTTACTATTCGTGATTTATACTTGTGAACATTTCTGAAAATTCATAGTGATGAATGTTTATTTACAATAATTTATCGTTTACATAGTCCACTCTCATTTTGCAAATTAATAGAGCGAAATTTACTACGGTACACAACATTGTATACCGTAATGGGTAAAATTGTATCCTACGAACGGTAACAGACCAAAAAAAAAAACAAACACGGATTGAAAACTTGACTGGATCAATAAAAAATGATAAATAATTGTTCTCAATTTATTAGTGAAAGATTGAAGGGATTGGTAACGCCTCTTATGGATTTTACTTAATGAAAAATTATAGATATCATCATTACAAACCACAACACAACAGACATCTGTGGCAATAGTACATAAATTTTATACAATTAATTTTAAATAAACAAATGACTGTATAAATAAATAAATAGATAAATGAATGTAATATATTGAAATACACGAATTAAATTTCCAGGTTGTGGATTTGCATAATAAATATTTTAAACCTATCTAAAATGTATCTAATTATATTGTTTTTTCTTTTAATATAAATCTATTGTAATCTCCATAAACACTCCAATAAACAATTATTTGGTAATTAAATAACTGAACAAATATGAAAAAATATTCATCAGTATAAAAGGAATATAGTCCAAACGTTTTGTGTGTGTGTTTTTTTTTAGTTCTATTTTTTCGCTGGAAATTAATTAGAGGCTGTATTGTGACATCAAGGAAATTACTAATTATTGTTGTCATCACTGAAAGTAATTTAACAAGAACCTTTTGATTCTATTTTATATTTTTTTGATAAACTCGAAGGATGGCAGATCTTGGATTACATTCTCATTCTTGCTTCGTTCTTTAATTAAATATTGAATTGGTTACTTTAAATTTCTTCATTTAAGTATTGTTTTACATTAGTTTAATATACGCTTGTAATTACTGGGAGAATATTTAAAGTATTTTAAATGTTCTAATTCTACTTTATCGAGGTATGTACAAAAATTTTCTTATATTCTTCCTCGAATGTGAATAAAACAATTTTGAAGAAATTGAATAAAGGATCGTCGAATGATCATTCTATTTATGTGAATGGTTTGAAAAAAATTCTCAACTTTGGTAGGTGTTATTTCTTTTCATGGTAAAATAAACAGTCTAGAAGAGACTAAATGTTTGCATTACTAAAGTGATGCACACACATATATACCCTCAAATATTTACTTATTCTTCTTCTAGTAGAAAATTTCGATGTTGTTGCAAGAAATGTGGACTATCACACCAATTCGGGCTTTGTAGATAATCTAATTATAGACCGGAATGTGAACGAATGATTTGAGACTTTTTATGTGCTGTAATGAAATTTCGTTTAAAATATCATTAACCACAAACGATACACTGAACAGAAATTTTAATCTCTGTATCATTGCAATACTTATTTTTAATATTAATCAATATTAGAGCGATATAGTTGATGAGATATTAATTATATGTAAATATATGTATAAATTTTTCATTTGTCCTCAATGTGACAGAATTTATTAGAAATGTCATAATGATAAGCGTTAATATGTTCGAGTATTCTGCAAGTTATAAAGTCCAATTTTATTGAACGTATAGTTGTTTAGTGCTAAAGTTGGCACGATTTCGATTACCAGTTGCACCCTAAAGGAGGAGTTTCCTAACTAAATATCTGCTGTTGGTAGTGACACTATAAGTATTCGATAAGCTAGATAAGTGAAATATTACCTAAATATTGTATTAAAATAAAGACATTTTCTCACTATTTTATCCATCTAAGCACTACAGAGTGTGTGTATAAAATAAAGGGATTTACATAAAAATTGGAGGTTGTGTCGCAGTTTACATCATAATCATGTGGGAGACAAAGCACATGCCTTGTTTACGCGTATCTGAGTTTACTCGGTTCGTCACGCAATATCCTCAACTTACATGCACATAGTGCAAATACAATCTTCTATCGTTTAAAGAGAACAACTTAGTTGCGATGACGTGCAATATAAATGCATTCAGGTATATATAAAACGTTTACGTCAATATTATAATTTGTCGCTGTTTTGAGGGGAAGACAGGGCCTTAAAAGTCGTGGAAGCAGAAGAAAAACTTAAACACGAAAAGTTTTCAAACACGACTAGAGCCAAAGTCTTACCAGCACGTTGCCTAAGAGGAAAAGTTTTGTTTAATTTTGTTTGGTTTGACGTTAAGCTTGCCTCCTGTCACTTTCATTCCATCTTCTTTGTCGACCGCGCCTGTTGTTCGGTACCGTGTTGTTCTGAACAATATTTATATTACTCTTATTTCTTAGTTAATGCATATTTGCGCATACTTCTCCACAACTTGCCAACCGAGTCGTCTTCGTAAAACACCCTTCAAGATAGATTACCGACGTTATTTGCGCCATTATAAAAAGACAAATTCAGCTCAAAGATGGCATATTTATAACACAACTACAACTACTTATGTACCCTTTTTTGTATATAAAAAAAATTTATAAATAAATCAATAATATTTTTTATATCTATTAACATATGTAAATATAGATACGTTTGATAAGTTAAAGAAAATGTTGTAATCTATATTGAAGTGACTGTATTTTTATTGGGAATTAATATTTGTTAAAATAGGGGAGGACGTATTGCCGACGGTCGTTCATGTCCAAAGATATGATTCTCGGCAATGTTGAAGCTTTTAACGTGATAAACGCACGCGACGCATGGCCCAGCGTTTCGCTTTATTGCCGACGTGACTCGCGCTTTTTCAATTTCGAACCATGGGGATGATTGGCGCTCGGGGTGTGATTGCCATGATGACGTACTGACTCGGACAAACCGTATTTGACCGACCGTTCTACTTGACAAATGTTCAACCATGTAACATATCGGAAAAGCCGAATGGTTGTCTGCAATAGATACAATAAATATATATAGTATATGCATATATGTATGTGTGTGTGTGTGTGTATGTATGTGTACAATATATACACATAAATGTGCGTATATAACATACGTCCATCCTAGTAGGTATATTCAGAACATTATACATAGAAGCGATTTCATCCCCCACAATTCTGTCTTCCGTATACGATTCCGTTTTGATAACAATAGTGGGAATCTATTATCCGATAAACATCAGATCGCGTTCAAACAATTAAAATTCAATTTTCATTTAGCTCGGCAATTCAACAAGAAAAAAAACACTGACTTGCAGTCAAAAGCCTTTTTCTGGTGGTCTACACGTTCACACACTATTGTTCAAAAACAATTAATATTCATAGTTTTCCGAGTCCGTTGGGCTGAATAGACATTTTTCACACCTCCGCTTCCAATGTGTATATTCGCGAAAAAAAAACGTACACAACAATTCTAATAATTAGACGTCAAACAAAAAGTTCTCCACGCTATTCAAAAATATTGATAAATATTACCATTATAGCAGTAAACACAATGAAAACTAAAATAAACGAATAACCTAATGATTAACCGTTGGATAAACTTTCTTTACAACACTAATATTAGCCAATTATTGATTCAATTATAAAATCGAAGTGAAACTATTTTAACATATAAAAGTAAGTTAACAACAAAAACTAGAGAATTCTAATTAAATGAGTTTGAAATGGTATAAAATAAACGAGAATATTCTAAGTAACAAGTTTTTACAAAACAAGCAATTTTCGCTATCTAAAACTTTTATTTATCTTTTTATTATTGAATATTGAAGCACAAATGATAGTATACAGTTAACTAATATTAGCTTGAATGATTTAATAAATAAGCAAAAAAATAACGTATTGATCGAATAAGAAGGAAGCGTATACAAGTGAAATATAGGACAATTCTAGCTGTTATTATTTATCGATCAATTGAAAATTTTAAAAGTTATAAATTAATCACAACAATACACACATATATTACTCACATTATTATCACTTCTTATTAAATTTGAAACAAATTGAGAAATTGAATTGATTTTATTTTTATTTCTTTCGACATTGCCTTATACTATAATTTTAAATAGCTTGTTAGATGCAAGAAGCACGTATGTGCAACAAAATGTTCACACTGATGCTATAAAGCAATTTCATTACATACAAATACAGGATGTTTGGTCTAAGTATGGTAGGTTCTAAAAAACTCCTATTAGTTGACGAACTATTCGAAAATTTTTTTAAGTATTTGTAGGAGGATTTTTAAAGAACATGTCAGCAAAATTAGAGCCGCGTAGCTCATTTGAAAGTTGGTCAAAACGCTCATTTTTGACAATGTAGTGATTTTCAAAAACGAACTAAACACGCAAAACGACTTAGAAGTACTTTAGGATCCTCCCAAAATTGATTTTTTTTCGTTTTTCTCCATTTTATTCTGGAATACAATGTAGAAAAACCAAAAAAGAAACAATGTTGGGAAGGTCTCTTTTTAGTCGTTCTGCGTGTTTTGTTCGTTTTTTAAAATTGCGACATTGTCCAAAACGATCGTTTTTTGACCAACTTTGAAATGAGCTACGAGGTTGTAATTTTGCTCAAATGTTCCCTAAGGACTCTTCTACAAATCTTCAAAATATTTTTCGAATCGCTCGTCAACTAATAGGAGTTTCTTAGAAGTCACCATACTTAGACCAAACACCCTGTATAATTGATACTAATACTCATCTACATAGATAAAAATATAGTTATTTTAAGAGCAAATTATTATTATTATTATTAATCTACCGGGTGACTCACGTAAAACAGAAATATGGCAATTCCCATTATTTGGTGAACGATTCGAAAAATATTTCAACGATTTATAGGAGGGTAACTGAAGATCATTTTAGTAAAATTAGAACCTCGTAGCTCATTTGGAAGTTGGTCAAAAAACGCTTGTTTCCGACGATGTCGCGGATATTTCCAATATTGTTTTTTTTGTTTTACTTAATTTTATTCTGGAATAGGTAGATGGGAATGTTTCGCATTTGTTCTAGAATGCGATGGGAACAAACCTAAAAAAATCGATGTTGGAGAGTCTTCGAGTCATTCATATTGTTATAGTCCAAAACGAACATATTTGAACAACTTCCAAATAAGTTAATTTTGATAGAATGTTTTCTGAGGAACCTCTATACTCACTCGGTAGTGTCTATTGATTATTTTTGTAACATATTCCTTGGCGATAACATGTTTATTTTGGTTATTCTAGATTCACCATACCTTTAGTAAATTGAGATAATTATTTGAATCTAACAGACATTGTAGGTACCCAAAATATAATTATCCAAACCGTAGATCTAGTTTTATTTACACAAATTATGTTGGCCTCTTGAGAAACAGAGGAAGGTAGGTGAAATAGCAAAGTGATATTGTTTGAGCCTAACCATACATTTTCAACAATTCTTGATTAATAATTTATCACAATATGGTGAATATAAAAAATCTATAACAATTATTAATATAGGTATATATTGTATTTCATTTTGTATATCGACTAATATTTGATTTGATAACTGATTGATATTGTCCGTTGCCAAATAACGATATTCGACTGGACTTGGATTCAATTAAGTCAATATTATTCGGGATCATAAATCAATTTATATATGTAGGTTCATAGTAACTGTTTATCGTGTGTCAAGGAAGATATCCAATTTTTCGGATAAGACAAGAGGGTGACGACGATGATACTGGGGAAAAGATATGACACGGGACGTTAGAATCGACGAAGACCAATAACTTGAGCCGTCAGCGCGTGGCCATCTCGATAATCCACTTGGGTCCGACACTACGAGAATCTCTAGTTTTTGTGATAACGTCAGTTGTAATTTAGTAGCCAGTTTGATTGGTATATGACTCTGGTGTCCAGTAGTTTTTCAATAGTTGAACATTTCGAACAAATCGAATCCAGATATTCAATTCAAATGGTCGACCCGATTCGCGATGTAATAGTCTCCTTTTAACTAGGCCTCGTATAACTCGGGGATTTGTAGGTTCTCTAGTGACTAGTATGCGCATTGAGTAATAACACTCAATCTTGTATGGTACTCATGGGAAAAAAGTGGACAAACAACTAAAACACCCATTCCCATAAGTGTAGTTTATACAAACTCTATTATGTATATGTATATTGAACAAAATCCAATTTTATTAAATTAACAGAAATACTCGACATAGAAATTTTACTTAATTTCAAAAAAAAAAAACAATTATTAATTTTAATTGAAAACAATTAATTACAATATAGTCTGTGAGGAAATCAATCAAAATCGGCCTATAATCGGTCACAACAGCTACTATTTTTTTTCCCTTCTTTCTAATCGTGACGGATTCGACTTTTCTATAATCTTCTTTCTTGCGCCACTATTCCGAGAGCAAATGTTGTTCGGTTCGTAAGCTCTCCTAATATCTAGCTAACCTCTTAGTAATTACAGCGATCAGTGAACACTACTGAACTGTTTCATGTCATTTGTTCACGAAAGAATTTCCTCACGAAACTTCCAAGTTGTTTCGATTATTTTAACAATGTTTGACAACTTAAGAGCATTTCTATATGTAGATATTTTCGTATGTATATGTGTGATAGAAAATTGATTGAAATTTGAAACGCATATATTGTCAATTGATCATTGTTATGACAACAGTCAAACATATTTCAATAACGACATCATTATTCCAGTATACTGGATTTCATGTTGCATATCAAAACTCGATACGTAATCATCCAATAAAAATGAGATTTTTTTATGTGTTGTACAATCTAAAAAGATTTGTTAAGTGTAAATTATTCTTAACCATTGGCCGGCACACCAGGCGTTTGCCCGGTGGGCCGGGCCCTGTGGGGCCTATAGAAAGTTTTAAAAATATGTATAAGCAACTAATAGTGATAAAAGTAGTAATAATAATGAATAAAAAATTGGAAATAAAGTATAATAAATAAAGTATAATATATAATTTTTTGTTATTAGCAAAAACGATTCTAGGAACATTAAAAATATATCGGTAAACAAATTTGAAAATTACTATTACAGTAAGCCCGGCTCCACACAAAGGTGTAAGCATTGGCTTATGTTGGACGAATAATTTTTTTAAAGCGTCGAGACAATGGAGACACCGTCGGTGTCAGACCGGTTACCGCCTACCCCACATTGGACAAACATTGTTTGTGTAAACAATTGGGCCAGTGTGTGGAGCTGGGGTTAAACCAGACGCTGAGTATGCTCTTTCTCGATAGTCTCATCTTATTGATACCCCGATTGTTAATAACTCAAGGATCCTCCCAACAATGATTTTTTTGTTTTTCTATATTTTGTTCTGGAGTGAGGGCAAATGTCTCCAATTTTTTCGAGAATACAATGGAGAAAAATGGAAAAAATAATGTTAGGAGGGTCTTCGAGTCATTCTTAGTCGTTTTGCGTGTTTAGCTCGTTTTTGAAAATTGCAACGTCAGAAACGAGCGTTTTTTGACCAACTTAAAAATGAGCTACGAAGTTCTAATTTTGCTAAAATGATCTCTAGACACCCTCCTATAAATTTTTGAAATATTTTTCGAATTGCTAGCCAACTAACAGGAATTTCACACGAATCGCATACATTCGGAGTTTCATCCCTGTAGGTATGTAGGAGGGGGGCCTTTATATATCAGTTTGCCAGGGCCGCACAGCTTTTCCAATCCGCCACTGTCCTTAACGATTTTGTTATACATTGATTTTCATTAAAACCTAATATACTGTTTGGTTAATTTAGTACGATCTAACTACATGATTCTATGTAAATATAAAGTCGCACAATCTGATAGTACATTATCCATTATATCAAAAAGCTACTACCTATGTACTTTAATACACCATGACCAGACCACTCTTTCTATTGAAACACTCAACAATCAACATTAAATGAATTAACCACATAATAGTGTGTATGTAATTGTAATTAATGCTGGTACTATGGCGCGTCGATTTCAACTTTTGTCATATAATAATAGTAATAATTTCTAGAAAAAGTAAAAAGCAATTCCACTAAAAACCAAGAATATCTGAATTGGGGTGTATACAACTGACATTCACTGAGTTCACTTGTAATTGCTGCCGAAACTTTAAATGCAAGTGGTATAGCTTCAATATATCTAGTGCATCTCATTGTGTATACCTGCGACCGCCCAACAGCCCATTCTCAATATTATACATGCAAATTGTCGACTGCACTAGGCGTTTTCAACCGACAAGTCCTTAAATGCGGTCTCTATTATAACTAAGAGATGACACACAACAACGGCTGTTTCTGGACTAGACTCTCAAACTAGTAAATCTACATCTGCAAATGGCAGACCATACAATATTTTATCTATTGACAATTCATCAATAAACTAACAAAACAACGGTCCTCTATCCTAATATATAAACATTGTTATAATATTGTAGTTAAACTATTATCCTTATAACAATTTGTTATTATGTTATTGATGATATCAATTAAACAATTAGATAATTGTAAATGAACGTAATAAACGCAATCCGATTAAAATTTGGATGAAATTATAAAATATTCTTAAGGTTAACTTGGGTAGATTTGATTATAAACAAACAATAAATGTATAGCGATAGTTATGCAGATATCGTAATATAATTATGAACGCGTGAAATTGTAACATAGGTGTAAGCAACGCCATTTAATACAAGGGATAGTATGTGGTGGTAGTGCTGACTGTAAACCGCACACAGTATAAATGTGACCGAAATGGAATTTAATTATTGTGTAATGCATTTATGCAGGGTGTAAATGTAGTGAAGGGACAAGGGGGCAATATGGGGTGAGAAGTTCTGACGCTTTGCGGCCCGGGCTATGAACGCTGATCCGGACTGCTCTTGAGAACGATCATATTCAATCTAAGCTCGTTAATTAAGTATACTAACAAAGTAAATGGGCCAAAACCCGTTGTGATGCCAAACACGTAGTGAAATTGTGATTCTGAGGTAGTTAGTTAATTATTCAAACCAACAAAACAAAAGCACAGCCTATACGAACCAGAAAATTAAAACAAATAATTTAACCAACTGACTGAGCTCGTTTTAAAACTAGTCAAGATAATATAAATTACAAATAAATTCCCTTACCTTCGAAATGTAACATCAAAAGTAGCACAAGTTGTATTGCAATCGTTGGAGTCGGTTGCACGATATGCATGGTTGCACAATATCAATCCACCCCGGCTATGTGGCCGCTGAGTCCCATGGCCCTGCAACAGACATTACCTTTGGTTACTTCTATCAGAAGCAATATAAACTTGTCTTCTTATCGTCAACCTCAAACAGAATACAAATTTTTAGATGTACTCTTTGTATATGTATAACTAAATATTAGTTGACGTAATCCGCGATATATTTAAATTGAAAATAATTGTTTCAACCGTAAATAATGTTGATTAAAGATCTCAATTTAAACAAATTACTAGAGACAGTAATATTAAAAAAAAAAGAAAAAACAAATAAATTTAGAAACAACTTGTCATCAGAGATGTAGTAAAAGCACACCAAAGATAGGGTTATTTAAGTAAGAACCAGGCAAGACAGCGCTTTGTTAATTTACTTTACTGTGACATCGTGATGGAATGTCACATCACTTCTACGGAAATTGAGAAAGTATTGTAATAGGAGAGGTTGAGTGACAGGCGCGCTTCTTTATCAGCTGTACTACATTTTGGCCGGTTGACACCTTCTAAACGCATACTAAACTTCTTTATGTTTTGACCTTCTCTCTATCTATGTACCATATACATACATATGTTATACACTATTCATATACCATCACGCAAAACTCGTCCATTCTGTCATCCGTATGATTGTTCCACATATGACATCAATCGCTGCTGGTTTCCTCCGATAGACAGAATCATGTGGCCGCATAATGTGACTTCCACAGCATTCATTCAACAAAGCAAATGTCCTACCAAACCAACACGATTTTATACACACACACAAAAAAAGCTCCGTTCTTCTACTGACTGCAGTTTGTTTGACAATAACTAAAGTAACTTTGTGCATATTTATGTGTTATCATGAGTTTCCATTTTGTATATTTTGAGTGATGGTTGCCTGCACAAAGCACTTTGATATTACTAAAGTTGCCTATCGGCGCTCACTTATTTCAATAATTAAAATAATTCTTTAAATTATTGTATACGTTTTTGACTTCAAAAGATTTTAGCTTTATTTCTTACAGAATTTTATATAAGCACCTACTACTCGTCTTGTTACATTTCAAGGATAGAATTTTAATGTACCTTTTCATAAGATATTTTCTTTTATTTACTTACTATGGGTTATTTGAAAAATGGACAAGATATAATCGACATTAAGTGTTGAAAGGTAGAAGCACAATAATGTATGTATGTACACGTAGCAAACTTTTTTTTCTTACTCACTTTACAACGATACTATGAATTTTACCTATTGTTGCTTAAAATCGATCAATAACTACTCTCAACTGATACCATTTACTGATTGTCAAATAAATATATAAAAATATACTGTTTATCATCGTGAAAAATATACGAGGATTTCAATCTTTATATTAGAAATATCAATCTATCCCTTTGCGACATAATTTTAATATTTAAACTTTGTTACAAGTTTGACTGATATAGGAACCTAGGAAGTTTTGTAGTTACAGATCGAAGTTACATTTGTTCAGGTCGCGTCTTTGCAAGCCAATTTTTTTTTTGTCTTTCTCTCTTTTCGTAATACTCATACCAACTGCCTCAAAAACCCAATTTTTAACTCGTGCGTGTTCGAGTCTAAGTTCACGTCTGGCATACGGCATTATTATACATTCCTGGCAAGAGTTGCGGTTTGTCTACTAATGGAATAAGGTCTGTTTCTAACATTTTCAGACTCAACGAAACGATTTGATGCTCTAGAAATAAGGAATTGATTAACTCTCAATGTGGCAACTATAGGTATGGCATTCTGATTTAAAACTCTCTTAGCAATTATTCAATTCAAAAGTTTTCATGTTTTCAATGTTTCCAATGTTCATTGGTTTAAGTGAAAGAGTTTAGTTTTATTAAATTGAAAATTTGATTTGATTCCTGTTTACGTGAGAGTATAAATTGCTAGTAAAAGATCGTTTTGATACAAAGAGCTTTTTTATAACAGGAAATAGTAGTTGAAGTGAAATAATCTTCAAGTGTATAACACGAACCGGAAGTGCTCACGAAGCACCGTGCAATAGGTGCTGAATTCTATAGAACGCGCCTAGACTAGTAAAACAATTCACGAATTGAAAGAATATAAAGTATAGTCGAAAGGGTATTGTAGAAGGAGTGAAAAAAATGAACGTCGGAAGTTTGAAACGGTTTGGAACGTTAGCTTGGATATATTGGATGTTAGTTAAGTTGGCGTTTGGTACTTCAACATCCATCAGTTAGGTAGAATTTAGTGAATCCTGAACTGTTACCAACCATGATTCGATCTAAATTAATTTATTAAGTAGATTAAATGTACTGTCAATAACGTAAATTATTTATACAAATATTTTAATTTTCTATTCAAGAAATTTATAGTAAATAGTAGGTAGGTAGATATGTTTAAAGGGTATTATAATGAAAGGTCTCCAATTACCTACGAAATTTACGTGTCACGCGCTATTCACATATATTGGTTAAATATATCAGAATTGGTACATCTATCCGCCCTCGAGGACCATTCATAAACAGAATGATGGCTTTAATCATCTTATGTGCACGAGCCTGCCATTTATTAATTAGAGTGATGTATAAATTGTATGGGCTTTGGCTAGGAGCTTGTATATTTCAAACGAATACGGCCGATTGATGTTAAGCGCCCCACAGTCTGTACTTACCGACACAAATACACCAACACACGCACTCGCATAGATTAACAAACATTTAACAACGATCGAACGAGAAACCAATCTCATTACGATAGTCCGATATCTATTTCTTCACAATAATACACACATACTGTAATTATTTCAAACAAAATTTATACCGGGTGATTTACCTAAAACAAAAAGTTCTTATGGCAACTGCCATTATTCAAAAAATATTTCAACGATTTATAGAAGGGGATTTTAGCGAAATTAGAAGCTCGTAGCCCATTTGGAAGTTGGTCAAAAAACGCTCATTGATTTTTTTCGTTTTTCTTAATTTTATTCTGGAATGTTCCGTATTTTTCTAGAATGCAATGGAGAAAACGAAAAAAATCAATGTTGGGAGCGTTCCCGAGTCATTCTTAGTCGTTTTGCGTATTTAACTCGTTTTTGGAAATCCCGATATTGTTCAAAACGAACCTACTCACAAATGAGCTACAAGGTTTGAATTTTGCCAAAATATTCTCTGGGGACAAACTCTTGAAATATTTTTCGAATCACGGGAGCTGCCATAAGGACTTTTAATTTTACGTGACTCACCCAATATAAATTTAAACTGATTCAACACAATATTTGCCCACATAAATTTTTAAATTCCCCATTATTGAAATGATTTTTAAATATAAATATTTATAGTTAATTTATTCTGAATTAAGTAATTAACTAGGAGTACCAATGGGTAAATATCAAATTTCCGTATAAACATAAAAATAAACGAAATTGTTATCTATGTATTTAAGGTACAAATCCTGGTCTTGTGAGTCCAAATCTGACAACGCATATTTTATTAATCACGCGATTTCTTAATGAAATCACGATTATGGAGGGAGCTTCTAAGTGGCGATGCCACGATATTCCGGTATTTTGTATGGATGCGTGCTTTCATTGGCACGC
This sequence comes from Mylabris sibirica, assembly GCA_039776855.1. Taxonomy (NCBI): domain Eukaryota; kingdom Metazoa; phylum Arthropoda; class Insecta; order Coleoptera; family Meloidae; genus Mylabris; species Mylabris sibirica. The sequence goes on along the minus strand of CM077845.1, from coordinate 7,040,156 downwards.
AACATTTAATACGTTATTATAGCAATGTTGGTTTTCGTTTCTTTAACAGATTGTTATTGTTTTATTGTGGTTTCAAGTAGTGACAAATTTCTAATTGGAATTCCAAATCTAAATCTAATTATTTTCCAAACACACTTTCTTCATTAGATGTTCCGCAATTATTTTAATTAATCCAAAAGTGATTTTTTAACGAAATCATCACTACGCGATTTTTATTTTTTTTAATAAATATTTGAGGGTGTGTTGGATATTGACGAAAATAAACAATGATACCATCAAATCCATCCTTAATATCAATTTCGTTTACGGAAGTTAATTTAAATGTAAAAGAAATTTTAATAAAATTTCCGTAACGGAAACAAACAATTTACTAGATTTATTCGTCCTTACCTTCAGGCGAAATATCCATACATGTATGTTTTAGAACAGAGTCACTGGCAGAATCAGCCGGAATGTAATATGCGAGTTAGTTGTAACTCCGTAAATCTCTTGTAGGCCATAAAGACAATATTAACTCACTCTCTCTTTCTCTTTTCTCTACACTTAGCATCCAAATGAGATTATAAAGGTGCATAATGTATCGTGAAACTGATACACAGATCAATCCTCTGTAGGAATTTTCAAATTATCAAACAAATCTAATGAAATTTCTATTTTCATTTAATTTATAAATGAAAACTAATTGAAAAGTTTCTAAATGTATGTATTCATCTTAAACTTTTCATTTAATTAATGAATTACATTTAAATATTGTAAATAAAACTCAAATTCATACAACCACTTAACGTTCACTTCAATGTTGTATTAATGTATAAAGAAAGCTAACGATAAAAGAAAGAAATTCGGAACAATTCATATCTGTTCTAAGGTAGGAAAGTCTGACTTCTCAACGCCCGGCTAGTAACCGCTTCAAAAGCTGAGAAGTCGATTAACGTCACGCGTAGAGAAGAGAAATAGAGCTTAAATTGCTGCACATCTAAGTTCCTTAGTAAAGAGAATCTGCCAGGCCTGGATATTTTACAACAAACATTCGGACAGACCAGCAAAATACCCCATTTGTTTCATTTTCTTCAAATTATATCTATATATTTTTTTTAACATTAAATGTATACAAACATTGATATTGCTCTATATTTATAAGCTTCTATTACGCGAAATAATTTTAAACATTAAACATTTAAAATCTATTTTTATTTAATTTAATTTAAATAATAAACAACGAATAATTTGAAAGCGTCCAGTTTACAACTATACGAATTGAAACGATCCGTCTACATATAAGGTTTTACATATTTAATCCTTATACATATAAGACATTTACGAATTTACACTTGTGTCAATTTGTATTTGAACACTATATACTTATGTACATACCGATCGATTCATTAATATAATGTAAACTGGAAACCAGCTGTGAAATGCCAGTTTGACACTAAATAACTCTCACCAATAATTCATTCATGATAAATAATATATATGTATAAAAGTATGCACCGATTCATATATATACATATAAAAATATCATCATACGTGCAAAATTCACTTGCTTAAAATTTAGACTCTTCAACCATAACTTATTCACTCCATTTCGAAATAGCAAGGTATTTTCGATAAAAAGATCTGATCCTTAAAAATTTTTTAATGAGTATGGAGCTTCAATTAATACAACTCAACTCTAATTCTTTCAGTAACTCTTCATATAGATGATTATCACCAGTTTTAAGATAAATAATAGAAAACTACTAGTCGTTTAAATGTATCGCCTTTGATATTTGTATTCAATTATTCGACAATTTGAATTTGTGTCAAGTTTCAGTTCTAGTAGTAAGCTCATTAAATTGAATTTAAATGGGTGGCTATTTAAATAGATGGTAATATTTGTAGGACATGTTTTATCTTCTCAATGGTCGAACCGGATTATGTAATGAGAAAGGCGGGTTTGACTTCCAATCCTAAAATGGTATTTGGCAAATTTCCTAATAGACGACTGAAATTAATTTCTATTTTAACAGACATCAATTCATACAACCCCTTTAGTGACATTTATAAGTCAGAAGTGTATTGTTATATAGAAGTAACAGCGTGCAATGGGACTTCGAGTAGTTAAAAGCTGTGTAGAGACGGTGCTCATCAACCTAGTCCCAAGTGAATCGGCTCTTTAGCTCTTTTGTTCAAAAACTGTACGGACCGTTGCAACATCGACCCTAGGTCTGTTTAGTTCGATGTCGGCATACTGATAGGGCCAAAGACAACGATAAGGTGATATTCTATTTATTGATTGTATTGGGCGTTTATATTCGTTCGTTGTTGGAAAGAAGAAAAAAAAAACGGAAGCACCTGGGACTGAAACGACTGTTTTACGTTATAGCTTTTTTAAATGCGTAGGACTTTGCTTCGACACCAATGCACACATACATTATCATACATTAAAGTGTCTCTTGTTACGTAGACACACACGAGAACTGTCAAGCACACATACATACACCAAATCGACCCTTACAGTTCGCAAAATTATCAAAAACGACCACATGTCGTCGGACGATATAGTCTATGATTACATACATTACATAATTTACTCTCTTTATAAATTTTTAACGGTCATATTGAACATTTATTGTTATCTCCATAAAAGGCTTCTCGGTATAGTCAACGTGATTATATTTATAATAAAATTAAACTAACAATAACTATGTAATTTAGTTCACACTAGTAGACTTGTAAATTTGAAAAAATCAACTAATTTCTCAAGAGAAGAATGTGCTAATCTCTTATATACAGACCACTCTCTTTAAATTATGCCATCTCACAACATAGTGAAATGTGTACATTTACGTGCAATGTGAAACAGAAAATTTCTTACGCTACTTTATTGGGGAATGTAATTAAAAAAAACAAGTATAGATTCAGCTAATAGGTTTTGTTTCCGGCTTATTTATACGATTGGTAGTAAAAAGGCGAATAGAAATGGGGACTAACGATTTGTAAGACTGATATATCACTTCAATTCGCGTTTCGTTTGTTGGCATTATACAACACAGTGTTATAATCCGTGGTCGCAGTGCAGTACGTCTGCAGATGGTTGTTAAATCTATTGTATTCTAACTTGACAATCATTCTCGATATTAGCAAATTTGTAAAAATTGATTTAAAAGAAAAACTGTAGCTACTACCGATTTGATTCAATCTTTCAAACTTCTCGTGTTGCCTAAATTTTGTGCGATAGTTTTATATTCTAGGAGTAATGAATCGATTAACCTTTAGGGCAATAGTGACTATGAAATACTGTACTGTCGGCTTATAGATAATAAGTTTTACGTAGAAAAATATTTTCACTGTTACTAACACTTTCATTTGTAAATCATTGAATAAAACCTTCTCTAGTTTCTGTAGAAAGGACTTCATTCAAAGGAATGTCTTTGGCTTAAGAATGTAAAGGTAGGTATAGTGTCTAAAGCACGCAGTCTCTTATTAATATGAACGAGAGGGACATTTCTAGACGCGTTCCTAAATCAGACTGATTACAGATTGCAAAAGGCGCTCGCTCGTTTACTAACTAACTCCCGGCCCGTTACTTTTATAACTACTTGCCAAGACAATGTAATTAAATGGCATCCATTTGTAATTTCAGAGCGGCGTGCAGGGAATGTAAACGGCGGAACATGAAGAAGGTGTGACTGCGCGGCCCGCTACAATCCCATCGGTACGCCAATAAAAACAAGCAGCTGCTCTGTCAATACTTGCACTACTGAAGAATAATTAGCACCAATATTTGCATGTCGGGCGGTACCAAATGCCATCCACTATCTAAAATTATCTAACATCACCAGCGTCCACCAGAGACGGACTAATAGTACTTAACATGATGTCTAAGTCAATGACAATAAATAAACGATAATGAAAGCTCGTATGCAAATAATGCTGTTAGTATTGCTTTTAATTAACGTGGATCCTACTAAGCCATTATTGACCCAGTTCATCCACGTTTCAGACCACTTAATCTGACTCCCATTCCACTTTTTGTTGGTCACATTGGTGAACTACATTTACACCTTTAACTCAGTTAGTACTAATTGATCGTACAATCAATGAATAGGCAATAACTGATATAAAATATTTAACTATTTCAAAATTGAAAATAACCATCTAACAAGGACTAGGTAATGACAACAAAAATAAAACGGTTGCTTTAATTCTCGGTGTAGTACTACGATAGAGCGGGGTAGTTGATAATTGAGGAAGGTGGTGAAAGGGGTGCGAATAATTTTGTTGGGGAATTTTAGATGTTGACATTTTCCGGTCGATAAAATTAGCCTGATATAGTGTGGTTATGTGTCAGTTTTTAATACCTGCAAACCCCTTGGGAAGTGTGTTTTCAATATTGTCAGTCCGATCCTGCCAGTATCAGACGCAGGATGTGCCATCGCGACATGCAAATCTAATTGACCTTGCGCTTATAAATGACCGTACTGAAGCTGTCATAAGCAATAATGTGTACTATCAGATGAGTCAACGTCGCCAATGAACTATACGGGTTTGTATTTACCATATATAAAAAAAAAACCACTTCATTAGCACTCGGAAAATGATCGCTGTCAACAACAGGACCCATTCTACAGTCAATCATTTCATCATTAGCACTAGAATACTAGACAAAACATTTAATTTGATTAGATGGGGCCTGCATGAATACACTGAAAATGGAAATTCTTGATAAATGCCCGAAATTAATATCATCGATGATTAATGAAACTTTGCTGGCCGACCAGACAACTAGAAACTTTATCGAGTAACATATGATATGATGCTACATGTACATACATTGAATTGGAACACATACATGCGTTCACACACATATACATACATAGCCAAAGATAATCTTCAAACACATCTTGTATGCACTGTGTTGATTACTAATATATTAACCACAAAATGCGTCAATAATCATTTAACATTTATTTTAAGACAAAAAAGACAACTGTATATAGTCCATAGCTTAGCGATTTGTCATGCTATTTCAACTTTTATTATACCACCAACACTACTACTCACAAATTCCGTTCTCAAGTTAATACCTGAAATTAACTGCATTCACAATTTGCTCTAGAGCCTTTTTCCCGAACCATTTACAGAAAATTTAAACAACAACTCACTATAATTCGCATTAACCCTCTCAACACTTAATATACATACATGCAACTTATTCAAAAGCAGTCCCATTTTCATTTATGACGAACTAATAAAAATGAACAATTCCTATATTATTAAGATGAGTCTACTTTATCAATTAATAATATTTCTATTAAGAATTTTATAATTAAAAACAACCAGTACAATCGATTTTACTGGTTGAAACGAACGAATCAGTTAATTAAATTACGCTTATAGATATTGATAGTAAATTATCGAATTTCGCCCGGCGCATCCACCATATTATTAAGAGGTTTTTAATAATTATTGTTGATGAATTTTTCTCGTAATTTTATTGAATTTCGAAAGCCAAAGTTGTATTCTAACTGAAATAAAGTATTTACTATCTTCTGTCTTCATGTATTATGTTACTTGGTTTTAAACTATGCACAAGTCGTAATTAAATTTTATTAGGCTATGGTAATTTTAGTACATGAAAGTGTGCGCTATTTGAACCAGCAGCAAGCAAAGTAATAAAGACTCAATGAATATTCTCCATTATTATAATATTTCACATACTGCTTTGGAACTACTATGGGAAATTCTCCATGAATAAATTACAAAACTGTTTTGTTTAAATCATATAAAAAAAATATGTGATTATAATAAATAACGTCAAATCTTAAGATTGGAGTTTAATAAAACGCGAAACAAGATTGTGTATTAATTTCAAATAGAAGTTTTGATGGAGCAATTCAGAGAATAGCGTTTATTGTAGGTATTGTATTCTCATATATATTTTTTTGTGTGTGTGTGTGTGAACTTTCTAGTCTTACAGTTAAACAACCGCATGTTCACTGTAATAGCTTACTTCCTTTCTACTAAGCACACACGCAGATGTCTCCAGCATTAGTAACAGAAACTGTATAAACCAAATGGCGTCCACTGTTTTTATCAATTTTTATACCATTATATTTCAAGAGAAATTCTATATTAAATTAACTAGACCATTTCGATTTTTCTAAGTAACGTTTTCACGTACATCTCATCGAAAATTTCTCTAGCAAAGATTTCTAATAAATATAAACTATTTATATTATTGTGATGTGCGTAATACGTGTTTCTTTAGTGAAGAAAAATTGAATCAATGTTATTTTATTTTATTTTTTAAAGATATAATCTTTTTTCTGTACATTAAATAGATAGGGATTCGATTTAGAACAATTTAGTTTAGAGACAATTTAAGGATGTGTAATAGATATTTCTTAAGATAGTCGTCCATTGCTTTTCACATTAAAATCGAAACGAATAAAAACCGACAGGTTAGAAATGTAATATAATAAATTGTGGATATAATAGAATTATCTTCTTTATTCCCTTTATGACGTTGCAATTTTAATGAAGAGTGTTGACTGAAGAAGAACATAGACCCAATAATGGGATGACTGACAGTAACATTTCGGTGACAAATTCTGTCGACTACTATATGAGTTGAATTTTAGATTTGAAGGATAATTGGGAAATTGTATTGTAAGATGTGATCCAATCTGAATGTGTAATTACGGATTAAGTTTGCGCTTTGTAATTGAAAGTTGAACGGTTTCGCTTATTTCGATTGAATTTAGTCGAGTTGTGTGGAAATAAGATGCCAATACAAGGGAACTGATAGATGACTTAAGCGATAGGCAGGTAGACGAATAGATAAATGGATAGATAGATAGATAGTTTGATAGATAGATGGGTTAAAATTTGTAAAGCAGTGTTCATCGACAGTCAAACGAAATTACTAAAATAAATGCAAATAGCAATGTGTATATGTGTTTATTACAAAAAGGAAAACAAAGAGAAATTAATGTTCCAAGAGGATGGGGACGATGAGACGGTATACGTTAAGAATGGCCCTGTAACCGCGACCGACGAACAACCCTACACCATGGATACAAGAAATCAATTTAACGACTGAAGAGTAGATACTATAAGCCATATAAAAAGGAATACGTTATTGGCGATAAGATGGACGAGCGTGTTGATTGCACGTCCTGCCAACATTCCACAACCAGCACAGCTTTCGCAACCTAAGGGGAACGATTTTAATAACATGTTTAAAAATAAAATAAAAAAAAGCGGACCGCTATCAGGCGAGAATTAAAGGATATTTGTCATTCACGATATTTCATTGAGGGGTACATACAGTCAACTACGCCCCAACACTAGCACACTTTCCCCTATCAATGTTTCAACAAAACCGTGTATCACATAACCACATATATGTATACTTATATACATTGGTATAGACCTGTACAACGCAACATTACAGATAAACCTTTTATGAACCCACGCCAGGATGCTCGCTACTTCGCACCACCATTCCCCAAAACTAATGGCTTTTAATAAAAGCCCTGACTATAAAAATCTTGATTTATTATTAGTTCGGACGATTACCCATCACAAATTTTTAGCAAATTCTCCACCATCATCTAAATGTATAATTAAAACATTCTTCATCATTATTTAGACCAGTTCTGCACTTTCAATATCCCCTTACATTTAAGCGTTATTGGACTGGGTCGGCTTACTAAACCTAACAAATTGTCTGTTATCATGGTAACAGGTCAAGAGAGAACGTATAATTGTTTCAAAGTTTCACTTTTTCTTATCGTTACTAAAATTAAACGATACGAACAAAGTTTTCATTGATTCCAAAGAAACATAACTCTTCAACAAAATAACTTTGATCCCTTAATATTTATTAAAAAATAAAAATACGTAAAAAAATAAAACTAAAATAACAAACAAATCGGTACCATTATTGGATTAAATAGAAAGAAAAAAAAAACAGTTTATTTATTGTACCTACCTCGAGACGTTAGTCAGACGTAAATGTGTCGACGGCAATGGGGCCCGTCCAAAGTATCGAAACACGCGTCGTCGTCGACGTCTTCGTATGGAGGAGCGCTCAACAGCAACTTTAATAGCAGCGTTCCGATCCTGGCAACACAAACACTGGTCATATACTGAAAGGGCACCGCATGCCTTTACTCGAAGGCCTGCGACCGCCGCCGAGCCGGGCATCGAGCCTGTAGGAGCGGCGTTTCACCACGCCCCCAAACACTGAAACAAATGCGACGAGGAGTGAAGTAACTGTTGCTCTTGTAGAACGCGTCTAGAGGGATCCTCCCTCACGGAAATCTGCACAGGAATGCAATTTCATCAAAGCACACAACACTGTGTTGTATTCTGAGTCCAGATCACAGGGTTCGGCCACATGGAAAACAAAGTTATAAGTCGTGGTTACGCTTTCATTACACAAAATCTAAAATATAGCAAGGCAACGCATCTGTCCTAAAAAGTATTCATACACGTGAAATTTAAGCGTAAATCTATGTATTAAATTTACATTATTTAACATAAATATTAGTTCAACTAACCTATGTAATCAACACCAATATTAATTAATTTTAATTAAGTGTAGATACATGAAAAAAAAAATTAATACTTACATATTCGAATAATTTCAAGGCAAATTGAAGCGTCAGTACAACGGGTTATTTTCCAATATTAGACAAACTTTAACATTCCTTGCAAGTTGAACAATTCATAATCACAAGTCAGATCCGTCTTGAATCTACGTCAGACCCATCTTGAAACTTGGGCAAAATGTGTATGTCGAATTGTGCTTGATCCACAATTAATTATCAAGCAGATATAATTGCAACAAAATGCACAAAAAATAGATCCAATTTTAATTTCATTATAAATCTCGATGTATTGAAATTTTTTACAGGTGTAATAAAACGCGCAATTGAATTAAAAAAAAAACATTAATATATTGTTGTTAATGTTCAAATAGAAGCATTTTCTTTCTGAATTTGTAAATGTAAATTTACAGTTCATTTTAAAGTTCTCCGTTTCTCGGTTAAGTAATTTAATTTAATCTATATTCACTAATAAGGTTTAGGTATAATAAGCAACTCTGAACGTTTGAGCTTGAATTTTGTTATGTTTTAAAAATATTCTAATATAAACAATAATAGTGCAGAAAAATCGAACTACATACTTGGCTATAAATAAAAATTTTAAATCACTATTTCGATTAATATAAAGTTTTATGGTTATTTGCCATAAATCGTATCGGCTTTGAATCTGGCTTCCGAAACTGAAGTCCAGTTTGGTTCTATTCTAAAACACCTCATAAATTTCCAGATGTTTTTTTAAATGAAAATATGCATCGAACAAAAAACTATAAGCAGTATGTATGTAAAATGAAAAGTATATTGCATATTGAAGTATTTTCATTATAAAAAAAAAATTGTGTTTAATAGCTTGCTTAAATGACCGATGAGGGCATTTCTGTTAAGAGTTGGCACATCTGTTTGCTGGCCGATTCACTGTGAATTAACTAATTAATAACTAGAAATGAGGATAGAAAGCCGACCGTCGACAACGGCCGTAAACTTGCACAAGGAGGCAATAGTGTTGTTGTAGAGTGGTTAAACAGAACTGTAGCGCGGAAAGAGGGCGATATAGACTGAAAAGCAGGGCAACAATGCGGTTGCCGGAGATGCTTAATATACTAAGGCTAGAGTAATGAACGTAAGATGAAACAGAAACAACGATAAACGTCCTTAACACCTCGTGATGAATAGCTTAAAAGTAATATACTCAACGAGTTTGGTTTGTATGAATATTTGGTTTATACTGTTTACAAGTTTTAGTTTAATACCACCATTTGGTATCATAGACACAGGCAAAAAACTACAAGTTTTGGTCAATCAACTATACTTATTTAGTCGACGAGAAGCTCGAGATATCTTTGAATATACGATTTGGATAAACAGGAACACGTTATCGAATCATTTATCGGAACATTTTTAAAAATAATGGAAACAACAGGATTTTTATTTATCGTAGTTTAGTTAGTGCAAATTGAATTTGGTGATAGTGTAGTAAATAGCAGTTTGCCGGTTGTTCTCTGTAAGGTAGACCCAGCTGTTTGTAATTCTTGTAAAGTGTGAAAGTACAATGTGATATTTTGATAGGATATTGTACAACTTGTATGTATTTGTGTTAGGATATTCCGGTATAGTGTGGCATGTATAAGATGAGTTATTAAACAGTGGCAATATTGAGTGACGAGTGCGAATCCGAAAAGGGAGGTCTGTTCAAATAACAATCAAAGACGATTGAGTAGGAGAGGGTACGAGGTCACCGGGCCAGCAATTCACCACCATAATTCAACAGCCCTCTATCGCACTTTGCCAGACCACATTTAATCCCTTACTATTCTCTACCCCCCACACACTGTTATAAATAAATTTGTTACCGAGTCCTTTATGGAGGCGTAATCATATAAAGAAGAAATACGGTATATTTTATGATCACGGAAACCAAGCTAGACATAAATGTTGTATAGAAACTATTATACAAACTGAAGATTGGCATGTGCGTGAAATGAAAAAGGTAACTATTTGATGTGTATTGCAACAAACATGCATATAAATTACCAATGATTTTTTTCTCGCATAAAAATAACAATTTTCTTCTCATAAAACAATTTTATTCGACATTTCTATGTATACTCATAAAAACCGTTTTGAAGAGAGCTGTAATTGTACGGTTAACCTCTAGCCAGCTAGCGAACAGTTGTTATTGTTGTTGTTGTTGTTATTGTTCATCCTTTCACGATGGATACGGACAGGAAACGTCGATCCTTGAAGGGGACATATATCGACACGACGGCACGTCCCGACGGCCCGTCTCCACTGCCGCAGTCTATGTATAACGCGTCACTGTATACACACTATAATGGAAATCGTGACTTACCACACAAACCATGCCACTGTTTGGCACCACCACATACATAATTAAGTTATCGTTTTATTACTGATAAGACAATACGACAATATTAGTTAGAGATTTATACCAATACATGTTAATTGTTTTGTATTATTTAATATTTATTATTAACATTCTCATTTTTGTCCTGTTAATTTCCTAAGAAATTGTTAAGTAGATAGATACTTAATCAAAGTATTTATTAAAATTGTACGTAGCTACAAATCAAAAAAAGAGAGCACAATTTCCTTTGAATTCAGCAGATAACAGTGTTTGCACAAAATAATTCCGTTACTCCTCAAGGGAATTCCTTCATCAATTCTTATGGATCTCTTTCACATACCTGTTTGGAAATACTACAATCTGTGTATGCAAAATCTTATCGTTTCTGTTATCATTGATTTTACTCAAAATTGATCACTATCATACATTTCAACATTATTAAATTTCTCTTTTCAATTAAAATTGAACAAAAGATATTTTGTTAATTTTTTATCTATTCAACTTTATACAATGTGTCTATAGGTGTAGTCTTATTTGAATGATTTGAAAATTTTTTCTTATTTATTTTGAGGCGATTTACTATAACCGTTTGTAAAATAAAGTGATCGAAGAATCCAACTCTGCTAGAATAGTTTGAAATCTGCCCCAGATATTTCAAGATTCCATTCAGATGAACGGAAATAAGAATCAATAGAAAATATTACATAGTTGTTTTATTCGTTTTTGTATGCATCTAATTTTATCACAATTCTAATATGTTTATAGTTATAAAAAAAGTCTAAACTATAGTTTTATTCTTACAATCGAATAATTTTCATTCAATTGATCAACTTCCATTACCTATATCTATTCATTAATTTAATTATAATAAAGCTTAGTTGTGTAACTAGAGATTTAATAATAATTTTATATAGGTATCAGAACATGTGGAACAAACAGTGTGTAAATTATGGACTATTCGTAGGCAATTGGTGTTGATTGTATTTTCTATATTAGTACAACACAAGTCCCATGAACCGAAACTTGCATTGTTCTTTATCAATGGCTCTATTACAAGGTTAATAAATGCGGCTATTAGTACTGACACAACTATAATAAGCAATATTTTCCACATTATCGATATAGTGAAGGTAGCGACCTTTAAATGTCGCAACGATACGGATTAGAACCATGCCCCAGGTTGATCCAGGTCCTACCAAACAACTGACACCCTTATATATCTATAGTGTTAAGTGGCACAACTTTCTAGTACGATGAAAGTTACTATAATCGTAACAGTACGGTCAGTTTCCTGATCATGATGAAAGCTTCTCGTATTATGTGGCCTGCGTGCTATACTATCAAATAGAATGCTGAAATCCAGCAATAGCGTATCGTATTCAACCCGTTAAATGGTAGCCAGCGCCCGAACAGGAATACCGACGCTTAGGGAGGTTCCGTTCTGAAACATCATTACTATTCTGTTCACGAATGCCACCGAACCGGGCACCCTGTCATTCCTGTCTTTCTATATACTATAAACTCTTTCTTTTTTTGTGCTGAACGAATGACAAAATTTATCGCTTTTCGTCGTTGTAATTATTTTTTCTTAAATAATTTCAAATTACTAAATTACTAAACTAAACCGATTAACCATTATATTCATTTAACTTACCCGATAATAGGATATTATTTCAACATACATATCAGTGATACATTTCACCATTCAACACTTATAAAAAAAATCGACTAATCAACTCGAATTCTTTGTATTGATCCATTTTATCCATACTTACGTATATATTACAAAGATTAAAAGGAATATTCTAGACTATTTGTTAACTGAAGTTGAAAAACATAAAAAGAATTCATTCGATGTTGAATTACAATGAAGTAAAAAATTATCTGGAAAATCGATATAAAAAATCAGTTCAGACATATATCAGAATTCTGAAATGTCTATTCACTGAAAAAGAAACACATTAATGCAACAACAACAACAATATCCATTATTAATAAATGAAGTCACTGTCAAAAAGAATACTGATAAAATTTTATACCCATTAACACGATACAATTCATTTTGACAATAATAATATGTTAAATAAAAATCCAACATTACAAAACACCGAATTTTGAATGATGTATCTAACAATACCATCGAAATATAAATCATTTCAATCAAATTTCCATCTAATTAAAAAAAATCGTCTGAGTTTTCCAGACAAAAATAATAATATCGTAAACTAGATAAGTACTCCTTTTCAAATAGTACTTACTATATTTATAAGTATCCGTACCAACTACCAATAGTTGTACATGCAACCACAATAACAAACTTTTTGTGCCGCATTCTGAAAAAGTCACCATAACCGAATCAATCATCGAGCGATTTGATTTGATTGAGAGAAGGGAGCTTATGGTAAGTCTTTCTCTATGTTTTTACTTCAATATACTACCACTTCAAATCCGACAACCATTTTCAGAATACCATTCATCTGATAAATCAATAAATCGCCAAATACTTATACAATACTATCTTTTTTTAGTATAGAAATAATTCTATTATATTCACGCTTCAGTGTCCCGTAATATCTTCGATCAGGGCATCCATTTCTTATATTTTGGTTAGTAAGCGTTCGTTTATTGTTACAATATTCATTTATAATCATGGATGCCTACACTCTAACATTATACTTACAGCTTGTGGTGTTTGTTATACTTGTCTATTCTATCAGTGAATTGAATTATTGATGAATATTACAGTAAGAAATGTAATGAAGATTGATCCATGACAGACTCGACTCACCTTCTGGATAATTGTTTTAAAAAACGGATTGTTGCTGCAACCACAATAAAAGTGTCACTGTATACAGCATAACTACTAATCAAGAATCTTTTAGATTTTTCTCTAGACATTTACTAAATAAAAATATATCACGTTGCAGAAAAAATAAAAGTGTTACAAAAAAAAAAACTTTAGTGGATATTCACAATGATTGTCAACCCGTCTAGAGCATTATGTGTATTGGCAGCATTCTGTAGATTACACTTTTGAGTAATACTAATGTAAATAATAGGAAATTCTGACTATAACCAGCGATTTATGGCATTGTCTTGAGTTTTAGTTGTAAACACAATTTTATAGTTATTACTATTTCATAAAAAATGGAAAGTGACGACTTCAAAGTACCGATTCTAAAACAATCTTAAGGCTGACTTTTATCCGAACTGAATGCTACCAATTACATGTAATTTCCATAAGACAGTAAAACACATTTTTCTCCTAAACGGTAACAGGTAGCGACCAGCAAATAGTTGAACTCGATTCCAATGGCAGTCATATACAAAAATACGAGCTTGGATTTTTGAAAATTTGACAGGATTTTCACAGGATAAGGAAAAAGTAACTTTTTGTGCTGAAACAAGTGGTTTGGCGAAACACAAAATTCCCTGTGTAAAAGTTGATTAATTTAATAGTCACGTATATAAAAAGATCCAGCAAAATTCACTCTACAAAAATGTGAGCCTCAATTTTCAATTTTCTTTACCGGTTTTTCATAATCTGCATCCAAAGTAAACTATTTTTATTTTTTATTTTTTGAATTGAAATAACACGGACAAACATTAAGGCTGACTGTCATAGAAGCGGCGCCTCCACCAAAAGACGACCTAGTCCTTCACCACTTCTCCCACCTTCCTTTGCGAATTGTAGTCGATAAGTATACAAAGGGCGTGTTTTGCCTTACAAAATATAAAGAGTGGAATTCCAATTGATGTAAGAATTGCCAAGGTTAACAGCTGCATTGACTAGAATCCTCCTGATTGGTGCGTTAGGTTACTAGGAGTGTCTGTCCGTGTTGTTTCAATACATAATTTCGGAAAAAATAGATGACTTTGGATGCAGATTTTTAAAAAACCGGTAAAGAAAATTGAAAATCGACTCGCTCAATTTTGTAGAGTGAACTTTGCTCGATATTCTTATAACCACAATTATGAAAATTATCAACTTTTACACATTGATTTGTGTGTTTAACCAAACCACTCGTTTCACCACGAAAAGTTACTTTTTCCTCATGCAGAGAAAATCCTGTCAAATTTTCCAAAATCCACTCGCGCATTTTTGTAGATAATTGTCTTTGGAATCGAAATCCACTATTTCCAGGTCGCTATCTGTTACCGTTTAAGACAAAAGTGTGTTTAACTGTCTTATGGAAATTACATGTAATTGGTAACATTCATTTCTGATGAAACTCACCCTTAACTCGCATAGAAATGTGAAAGAAGTGGTGAAAGTGTGGCTCGTCTTTTGGTGGAGGCGCCGCGACTATGACAGTCAGCCTTAATTCTGTAACATTATCATAAAGGTAAAAAGACGACAGTTTTAAGGCATTTTCGTCATTGGCGATTAGTTTTTGACCGCCTATTGCTAAGAAATTTGCAGGTTTTTTTTTTTAAGTTGAAGTGTACAACAAAAGTGGTCGGAGAATTTTGCGCCCATCAAAAATTTCTGCTTATTGCTTAATACGCCACTGTTAATTAATAATAATTTGAATCATCCATACATTAACAATAAGAAGGAGCATGATTTGAATTGAAAACTATTCGTTAATCGGACTATAAAATCGCAAAAAATCAACTAAAAATCACTAGAGACTAAAAAATCGCTGAATAGTTATAATGAAAATTCACAAAATTGTTTTATTTGCCTAATTAATTAACCAGGTGTTTATTATTGTTTATTGTTTATTTATTAAAATTACACAAAAGTGCTTATTTAGAGAGGTAGAAAATGAGCGGCGGAAAGTTAATAGAAATGAGACAAAATGTGCGGCCGATAACGCATCAACACTCTGTTGAAGTTCAATTTCAATTGCAATTGATTTCGACTTCCATTGCGTTAATTTTTTTTATATTTTTAATTGATTTAACAAATTTAACTAATTATACAAAATAAGGATGCATGTTATAAAATTTATACGTGATATAGCTGTTTCGGAACAAACAGTTTCATCTTCAGGCAATGAAAATTATTTTTTCAAATATGGCAAATAAATGCATTTTATATTAAAAAACTAGACAATTTATTGAAAGATAATCTGAGCATTTCAGTTGTATTAGAATAACATTTAATAAATCAAATTTCGCCAACTATAAAATTAAAAATAAACATAATAATAATGAAATATTTATACTATACAAATCATATAGTTTTGTTGATATTAATAACATTAATTGATTAATTAATTAATTCTATATTCATTTATGTAACAACAAAAAACCTGACTCAATATTAAACGAAATCAAATCAAAATTTTAGTTACCTTTATTTAATTCTTATACAAATTCAATCAACATCTTTAAGTTAACTATGTTTCTTTATTTCAGTTTTGCAATTTTCAGCAATTTAGTTTTTTATAAGAAAAACTACCATTAACAATAAAAAAGAACTCAAAAGGCAGCAAGTACCTTATCTAGCGAATTTTTTTTTTATGTATCTACATGCTGAAATATTATTAATTCACAAACATAAGACACACTAATAAAATTTCACTCGTTTGAAATTTGTTGTTTGTCTAATATTAACCATAGACTATATATTAACTGTCAAAATTAGTTGCCCTCTGCGATATTCAATTTTTTTTCTAATATCAATTTTCAGAACATATTGCCATCTGAGATAATCGGTTTTACTGTTTATACTCAATAAAGATATTTTTGCATTTTTCATGCGATCCAATGAAAAGATTTTTTTTCTTGGTCATAGAGAATGGACTGCTCCACTGTTATTCCAATTTTCAGCAAAATATAAACAAATGTAATATTGAAAATGATTTTTTTTAACATTTCTTCAGCTCTTATTCCAAAAGTGTTGGCCTTACCGGTCTGACCAACGAACTCATCCAAGCTATCCCAAATGAAATTTAAAAAAAAAACAAAGAAGCTAATGAAGATACTGAATGAATCACTAATTAGTAATTAGTTAATTTAATTGTGTTTTAGAAATCATCCGAAATTTTTCACAATTTTACGAATTAGTACCAAACATTCTTGCCTGTTCCAAAATGTGCTACGAGATCCTGATTTTACCAAATCGTTGAAAACGGCCAAATTATGTACTCCCGGGCAGAACACCCTGTACATTATTTAACACCTGTTAGTTGTACTGATAAAAATAACAAGAGCAGAATATAAAGAAACGATTATTTTTTATGTAAGTAATCTAGTTTATTAATTTTCAAACGCACTCTGTATACTGACATGAGTTCTAGACAGTAATTTTTTTTTTCGTTAAATAAATTAAATACCTTGAAAATACATTCAAATTATCGCTCTTTGGTAGAAATGATAAGATTAGACGTATATAACTTTTTTCTTCAGTTTTGAATACGAACTGAACAAAGGAACGATTACTTAACGTTCTTTTCTGGACTTGTCTGTGCCCGTCAGTTCAATTTTGAAAGTCGAAGTGTTAATACGTATTTTTAAAATTTAAAAATAAATAAAAATTGATTTTAAAATATAGTGAAGTGATAATAATAAACAAATAAATAATAAATAAATAAATAATAAATATGAATAATAAATCAAGTGCTTTTAAAATATAGTGATGTGTTGTGCTAGTGCTTTTATGGACAAAGGAGCCAGTCATCCGCTGGAGATGAGAGATGCAACGATCATCGAAAGGGTAAGACGAAATATTCAAATTATTATTACAAAATTACTAAATTTTGTCTTTGTTTTTTCTAATTACAGTAGGTTCGAACAGCGTGGGACAGGAGCAGTGTTGCAGGTAACAATAAGTAGTAAGTACCTTTCTATTTGTATACTGCGAATTTCTACAAATATCCAACGTTTTTATTATCGACTGAAATTCAACATCAGAAAATGAAAATTTACAATATTTCTATTCTAAACGAATTTCACATTTTCTTTTAAACTCAATAATTCCGATAATCATGGATTAAAAACTGAATTAAACAAGCATAAAATTCTGAGCGACAATAAATAATCAACGATTACAAAAAACGGGTTAGGTACTTGGTTAGGTACTTTGTTAGGTACTTTGTTAGGTACTTTGTTAGGTACTTGGTTAGGTACTTTGTTAGGTACTCTGTTAGGTACTTTGTAGGTATTTTCATTTACGTTGATTATATTACCAACCTTTGCTAGGAACTTCATACACATTTCGAAAAATAAATTAGCCCTATCTCAATCTCTCTGAATATTGTTGAGAGAAATCGATTATCAACTGTATCTGTTGATTTCTCACCTTTAGGTGTCCTTTTATGGAAAAAAATATTGAAAATATACAAACAAGTACAAATTCGAACCTGGAAACTTGCTACGAATCAAGCTTTGATGCTTGAACTTGATCCTTTTACGTTTTACCGTCTAAATGACAAAATGTTGTCATGAGTAAAGCTTTAATGCTTTAAACTTGATATCTTCATGTGTTTGTCATCGAGGTACAATTAAGTACAGATTTTTATACCTGGAATTGTGTTAAAACTAAAGCTTTGATGCTTCTAACTTGACCTCAGTATGTTTAACCGTCAATTTATGACGGGAAATTCCACCATTGCACAATTAAGTACATATTTATGGGCTAAAATGGTGTCACGAGTAAAGCTTTAAATTCGATCTCGTCATACTTTTGCCATCGAAATGTACAATTGTGACTAAAAATACTTGATCTCTTTTTTACTCTCAATTTATGACTGAGAATACTATATTTGTAAAATTAAGTACACATTTTGGACCTAAAAAGGTGTCACGGGTAAAGCTTTAATGCTTTAAATTCAATCTCTTCACGTTTTTATCGTCAAGGTATCAATTTATGGCGGAAATTACCACAATTGTACAATTATGTACACAATTAGGGCCTAAAATGCTGTCATGAGTAAAGCTTCAATGCTTTAAACTTGATCTTTTGAAGTTTTTGTCATCGTGGAGTCAATACATGACGAAAAATACTTGAACTATACAATTAAATACAGATTTTGGTGTCTGTAAGGGCGCTCCAAGTAAAGCTCTGGTGCTTACAACTCAATCTCTTTACATTTTAGCGTCAATTTATGACGAAAAATACCACAATTGTACAATTGAGTACACATTTTAGACCTAAAAATGTGTCATGTGTAAAGCTTTAATGCTTTTAATTCGATCTCTTCACGTTTTTGTTGTCAAAGTATCAATTTATGACAGAAAATACTACAATGGTCAAATTAAGTACAAGTTTGGCGCCTAAAAAGGTGCTTTAAATGATAGCATCAATCAATCTCGAATCGGTATAATAACTCCTTTACAATTGTTTAATTGTTAAAGTTGAGTTATTCGCTTTTTCGAAACGAAACGTCTTACAGTGAAAAGTGTTTTAAAGTGTTGTGTTTTTTTTTGTGTAATTCTCACATGTAAGAATACATGTGAAATTTAGAACAGTAAGTATAATTTAATTTATTCTAATTTAATTAGCGAATTTTTTTAAAAAAAATTAGCTAATGACGAGATCCTCACTTTTGAATTTACGAAAAATTTTTGCACAGAAGTTCGTTTTGGGACCTCAGGAACCCATATCCACCGTTCGTTGAAATTTTTATATATATATATATATATATATATATATATATATATATATATATATAAATATATATATATATATATATATATAAATATATATATATATATATATATATATATATGTATATCCACGATAACTGCCGTAAAAATAGTCCAATCTTAATGAAACTTGGCACAAAAATCGGTCTTTGGAATAGCTTGGATGAGTTCGTTGGCCAGACTGGTAGGGCCAACACTTTTGGAATAAGAGCTGAAGAAATGTTAAAAAAAATCATTTTCAATATTACATTTGCTTAGATTTTGATGAAAATTAAAATAATAGTAGAACAGTCCATTCTCTATGACCCAGAAAAAAAAATCATCAAAATCGGCTCATTGGATCGCAAGAAAAATGCAAAAATCTCTTTTTTGAGTATAAGCAGTAAAATCACGTATCTAAGATGGCTATGTGTTCTGACAATTGATATCAGAAAAAAAATTGAATATCGCGGGGGGTAACTAATTTTGACAGTTAATATTAGACGCAAGGCCTGCTAGAGAATTTCGCTTGAAAAAATCAAGCAAGCCTTGATTAAACGTATTACGGGAAATGAATTTATTAGTTGATTCAATGTTATTAAAATATATTTATTGTCAGTATCATAAGAATGTTTTGCAATTAATATTTCAGTATGTAGATACATAAAAAATTCGCTATATAAGGTACTTGCTGCCGTTGGAGATTTTTTTTTTTATTTGATTTCAGGATATAATTTGATAACTCTGTTTCAGATTTTTAATAATTTTCAGGTAATTTTTGCTAAAATATCTTCTTCTATTTACTGATTTTTTATGATATTTCCCATTATTACAGTTTAATTCTTATTTATTTAATATTTTATAATTTGTTTTTGTTTTAGGTGAATTTTTGTAAGTATTTTCTAATCCATAATTTTTTTTTCAGGTAGCTCACGTATAATTTCTTGTTTTTCAGGAATTTTGTGAAAGAATAAATTAATTATTTTATGTTTCAGATGATCGCTTTCATCAGGATCGTCGTCTTCAATCCTTTAAAATCTCCTATTATCCACTTACCTTTCCATTTTATTACCAAATTTTGATTATTTATAAATTTATTAATTTACTTGAAGTGAAAATGAATGTGAATGTCACGAAAGCAAATATTCCTTAGATAATGTGGGAAATCTTGTGGTTTACGAATATTTGTTCTTTTGACCTCTTCACTTCATTAATTTGAAAAAAATAGGGTTGTGATGTTAATATTTGAGTGAATAGGTGCGCACTTTGTTGGAGAAATGTCGAGTTGGTGGAATCCCAGAGTGACGCACGTTCGCGATTTAAGTCAATAAATGATAATGTCTGTTCATCAGTCAACTTTTCACTCTTTTTCGCACTCATGAAGCCAGACGAATAAAAACTAGAAAAATATTTTCAAAAGCAACATGCGGTTGAAGCTGGACTGAAACCGATCAACATGTCCACACGATAAATTTTGGTTCGGTTCGGTTCGGTTTTTTTTGTTCCGGACCGACTTGGATCGGTTTGGGTTCGGCATCGTTCGGGTCGGCTTTTCGTAAGTCAATAAGGCCTACCGGCACGTCTACATTAATTCGGCTTTGCAAATCGGCTCAAGCCGAACGATGACGATCGGCATAATGTGGACAAGGCTTAGTACCTATAGTACGTTTACTCTGCTTACGTTTTGACTTAAGTTGTAAAAATAATTTGTGGTTTTACACAATGGATGCAAAATTTACGATAGCCGGTTGGGGGTGTTATAAATCATAGACAGAATCGACAAATTCACCATCTGTTTATACCTATAGGTACATACACATTTGGATGTGTCTTGTAGCAGGTAGGTAAATAACAAGTATTTTCAAGGGTATTTCTCTAAATATTTCTATTTATAATTGTTTGAAAAATGAATTCTAAACAATTGAATTTCTAAACACAGACACATTTATTTTATAGTAGTATATTTTTATTAAAATTATTGTAATTATTGTTGAATAATTACAATAAATCCTATGGATAAATTGTAATAAAAACTATTTTTTACAAGACTAGTGAATGTTTTCCATTTGAATCATTAACCGTTAGGCAGTTTGTAATGTAATTTCTTTCCACGGAAGGATTAAAACGTTCTAAATTTTTCTAAATATAAATTTCAACCCTAAAATTTGTATGCGAACGGGTATATGACGGTTTGATCTTTGCAAAATATACCTGTCCCTTTAGACAACTGTTCAGTTTACAAAGTCTTCTTGTATTGTACAAGTCGAATATTGAAACATTGTTACATTTTTTTTTGTGTGGATTTGTGTTTTGATAATCATGTTATACTAAAAATGTGGCGAGCTTGGGAACCTGTTAATGATGATCAAGTTGAAGAGATGGATATTGTAAATATTCATGATGATGATGATGTTGAAATCGTTGTAGACGGCGTAGGACCATCGAGTCCATCGACCAGCAGAACTGGTGTAGAAAAGGGTATGAGTAGATATCAATTTTTTAATATTTATTCACTTTATGCTACTGTCAATCTTTCGATTGCAGAAAAAAATACGAGGGATAATCTATCAGAAGACGGTAAGAAGCTAATTCGCACACTGCATTCTTCGTTGGTAGAGCGTGGTGAACCAGCGCCGATTAAACTAACAGCCGATTTATTAAAAAAAACCGTATAGCACTATCCACGGTATACCTAATTTCCAAGTCGGAAGAATCCTTAGGGGGGAAAAAGAGAGCGTGAATCAGTTGTAGATAAATTAGATTCTTCAATAAAAGAAGAAATAAAATCTACAATTTACGCTATTTATAAAAGGAAAGAGGTGCCTACTTTTCTTGCTGGACGGTTTAATTTGCACATATTCTATAAAAAAGATGTGCAGTTCAAGTAAATGATAACTACTTAGAATAATGCAAATTAAATTGACTAATGTAGAGTTCGGTAGTCTGTTTAGTTTTTCAGTTCTTTAACGGAACTTATGTAATAAGTATAACTTGATTTTTACTTCTTATACTTTTCTTTACAATTTATCCATAGGATTTATTGTAATTATTCAACAATAATTACAATAATTTTAATAAAAATATATAAAATAAATGTTTCTATGTTTAGAAATTCAATTGTTTAGAATTCATTTTTCAAACAATTATAAATAGAAATATTTAGAGAAATACCCTTGAAAATACTTGTTATTTACCTACCTGCTACAAGACACATCCAAATGTGTATGTACCTATAGGTATAAACAGATGGTGAATTTGTCGATTCTGTCTATGATTTATAACACCCCCAACCGGCTATCGTAAATTTTGCATCCATTGTGTAAAACCACAAATTATTTTTACAACTTAAGTCAAAACGTAAGCAGAGTAAACGTACTATACATCTAAAAGCGAGACCCCCTGGTAGCTGCAGCCCTGGGTCCTGACCCAGTTGGCCCCTGCCTTAAAACGTCTCTGCAAAAGAAATGTATCTCGTATCAAAAGCTTTCTTCACTTATTTTGAGGTTAGTATAAAAAATAGTTTTTCCATACTTCCCATTTTAAAATTATTTTTTATCTATCAATAATTATACTTCAATTAGTGGTAGTAATTAACAATTAAATTTACTATAAATAAGTATGCAAGAATCGAACGTAAAAAATCGCTAGATTTAGAAACCTGTTTTATTTGACTAATTAATAGATATCAGGTGATTAAAGTGTTTAATTAAATCAAGAAACAATAAAATTCAACTCTAATTAATTATTTAATTATTAAAATTACGTCCAAGTACGTCAAATATTAAAGGGAAGTGGAAAATAAGCAGCGGAAAGTGAATGAACATGAGACAAAATATATGCGGCCGATAACGCATAATCCTTCTATTGAAGTTCAGTTTCGGTTTCAATGGATTGCGATTTCTAATGGATGATACCCTATTTTTAAAATACTATTAATTAATTATTAAATTATATTAATAGATTAAAATAATTAACACATTAAAATAGCTTGCGTCCAGTGGTATAACTACACCCTCGCAAGGTGGGGTGGGCTGTCGATGCAAGGATCCCAGTGGACAGAAGGTAAGAGGAGGACTAACTATTAATTTTCCAAATATTGTCGCAAATTTCTTTTCGGAGCATAAGGGGTAGAGCGTGTCAGTTTTGCGCCCGTGGCAAAAAGCTGAATTGAGGTTTTTAATTTTGGTTAAAAGAGCAGATAAATGTGACAAATTTTGATTAAAATCAATTAAAATTTCACTAAATTTCCACTTTTTTTATGATTCAATAACAAAATTCAAATGTCTGAAAATATTTACCAAATGTCGATATTTTAGCTCAAAATTAGACTCAATAGAGTAGCGTAACTTGAAAATTTCACGGAGATATATTTTATTAATGTGAGATAAAAAATCATAAAAAATGGCTTACAATCGTCTATAAGGTCAGCCTCCAGCAAGCGATGGAAACGAGGTTTACACCTTTTGATAAACCTAGTGAATCAATTTCATCTAATTCCCAGAGATATTTTAAAAAACTGATATTGCCGAGGTAATTGCAACCTTCAATATCCTCCCTTACGACAAAATACGCGTCCCTTAGAATAGAATGAACTACCTAAATCCCAAAAATCATCGAACTCGTGTTAAGTGCCCTCGAGTATTACTGACACAATTCCAGGATAGAAGGAAACGAAGAGATGAAAAGAAAGAAAGAAAAAGATGGTAAGTCCTATGCCTGAACCGAAAAAAACGGGTTTTGTTTTCGCTTCACTTCAGCTCCGGTCAAAATTTCGTTTTTTCCAGGTTTCGGTTTTCGGTTCAATTCTAGTTCAAAGTCTTGGAATGTGTATTTGCTATAATTCTATTCTATCCAGAAATTTAATGAAAAATTAATCAATAGAAGTTTCTATTAAAAAAAAAATGAATTTTGTGTTAATTAATAATCTATATCATTGATAAAAAAACAATAAGATAGGGCAGGGTGTAGTTTAAAATCGAAAGTTTTACGTTAATTGAATAGCGACTAAAAAATCGCTGAATAGTAGTAATAGAAATTCGCGGACCTGTTTTATTTGGGTAATTAAGGGCAATTTGCAGACATACATCGATTCAGCGTGCGAAATTTATCAATTTTAAAACAACGATATATCGCTTATTTTTCAAGATATTGTGAAATTTAAACGTGCGTTGGATAGAGCATTTCAAGGTGCATGCTCTGAAGCTTTTCATTAAAGGAAAATGTGATAAAATTCGGAATGATAGAGAAAACTGTTGGACCATGTTTTTTTGTACATTTTCCTTCATAATTGGCTAAAAATTGCTCAATATGATTGATTTTAAATATCTATTGAGTGATTTAGATAGAAAATGAGTAGATCTTGCCAAATCTTCAAGAATTTTCCCGATACGTTTGTTAGTTTTTCCCAATTTTGAAGAAAATTAAATGAACTTTGATCCGTAATATAGAGCACAATTTTAAAGATAAAATTTTTTACTCTTGTTTTTAGAAAGATATTGTAAGGGTAGAGGGGATAAAGCTCGGGTTTAAGAAAATTTTGAAAATTACGTGATTTATTGGGAAATTTGGAACCCCATTTTCACCTGTTAATTACAGCTATTTAAATTAATTAATTTGACCGATAATTAGTATCCAAATATAGGAAAATCGATTTTCTTTCACGACCATATCATAATAATGAAAAATATTTGAAAATTTTCTTAGCCAAGCATGTTTGTGTTGCGAGAGGTATTATTGTTGTTATTTAGTCCGCATATCTGGTATATAAATAAACCGGATAAATGTGGTATATTACAACAACAATACCTCTCGCAGCACAAACGTATGTAGCCACCGGGAACATCCATCCCTGATGCGTTTCTAAGCATTTTTTTAAAGGCTAATTCAAATCTTTTTTTTTGTTTTAAACATTATTTTTTGGAATATTCTTATGAAAATGACTCTGACAATGACAGATGTATTATAGAAGACAAGTGACATTTTTTTGAGTTTGCCAAATTTTCTAGTGCTATACCTAGGGCTACCAAAGCTCCAAAACACTAAATCATATTTAAATTATTACTTTTAGTTTTCAACTAATTTTAGAGCATATTTCTTTACGATGCAGTATAAGATGACTTGTTCAAAATACATCTGTGAATTTTATTAACAATTACACCTATAATTCTTGAATTTTTAGATTATTCAGGATAATATAATGTTTTATTAATTGACAATCTTGTGTCAAACTGGAAAAAAGGCATTGAAATTTTCAATATAATATTCAACAGCACAGGTGTTTCTAAATTTCTCTTTAATATCTTGTTTCGTAATCGTTGAGTTTTTCATACAAAACTTTTAAGCTTCGTAATACTAAAATAACAAAATTCTCATCTTATTTACAATGTTATTCTATTATATTTCAACAACGGAAACTGAAAGGAAAAACCGATAACATTCTTATCTGTTATTAAACAATAAATTTACATAATTTATATATTTATTGTTCGCATTATATTAAATAACACCTGAAAAAACAAAAATAAGCTGTCGTTAATTCAAATCATATCCTCAAATGTACAGATTTCGTACAAAAATCCATTATAACCGACAATTTACATAATTAAACCTCATTTAAGTCGGAAGGTTTTTTTTTGATATGGTATAAGGTTTTTTTTATATCGTAGTATAAACAACATAGAAGTTTGGGAATGTTTGTCTTTATAATTGAATGAAGTTAAGATTGTAACATTGCCGAGAAAATGCGTGAGCATAACTGAATTACGGGTTATCTAAATAACAATATTTCAAACTTTTTCGTGTTTATTCTTTTTATAAATGAATAACATAAAAATTCCTCGTAATTATGGTTTCGAAAAGAATAGTTCAAGGCGTTTGAGTTGTCTTTTTTTTCTCTCTTTATATACACATAAAAATGAATCGATTATAATAATATTGCGAAAAGGATACGAAATGGCGGTCAGTGTTCCAGGTGAAGCAGTGGGGACAGGTAAGAACCCACACAAATGTTTAAGGTAAGAGAGAAAGTAGTCGCATCGTAAAGTTGATTTCATATGTTGTGCGCCCATATTATAAAATAAAAATTATTTTTTATTAATTTATTTAAAATATAATGTGATTGAAAATGCCACGAAAATTATTAAAATTTCTAATTTTATTCGATAATACATCATTATTGTATTTCCCCGGTCAGTTTCTATCAGGACGGGTATTAATTGAAGTTCAAGATGACACGCCTGCACTCGGTAAGAATATAGGATGAATACTGCCATGTATTCTTCCATAAAAATCAAATCTGGTTGTTTATATTTATATTTTATATGTACAACAACAAATTGTATTATTCTTCCTTTGATTCTATATACTTTTATAACTTAATTTCAAACAAATCCCAAGTATATCCGGCCTTGTTTTGTTTTTAAACAACAAAGAATTTTTAAAAGATTCCACCCATGTATGGGCTTACAATATTTACACACTGTTGTTCCACATACATAACGTTTACATTATTACTAATCAAAATATATTTATAATCATATTCTTATCCATATTGGTAGTTTACGCGTATTTTTTTATTCTTGCATCAACAATATAACGCTGTTGTGATGATAGAAAACTGTATTTCAAAATATAATTTACAAACTCATTCACTAGCTACTTTACCATGTCGTCTAACTTTAAGTTAACAACAAACAAAACTTTATATTCAACAGGTTATCATCATCTTTAATATATTTTTCGTATTATTGAAAACAGAAAACTTTTCAACGTTAAATCTAAATATAAGCACGGAGTTTAACCCAACATTTATTGCATACAATATGTATACACTTATAAAGTTATTTATTTTGTGGAATTCAAGTAACATTCATATTCTACTCAGGTAGATTACAATAAGAATTTTTTTCTAATAATACCCATGTATATTGTATCAAAGGTCTCTAATAAATGAAATTTTGTATATTTTATAGTATTATTGCAAAATGTTAGCTAACTATACACGGTAATGTTGCTTTTTTATCTGGTATAAGAAGCAACAGGTGCAAACAATCGATACTGTTATTATTAATTCTAACGCATTTTAATTAAATTATAAATCTTCATTTTATCGCCTATAAAAGAATGTTAAACTGTTTATAACAAAACTTAGAATACAATAGATTTTTATTTGTTCAATTTCAGTTGTTATATTTAAAATAGTTTGCTTGTTATAAAATTAAAAATATGAAAATATGAAACTTTCCAAATGCAATCGAAGTTTTATGTAATAAAATTCCTTATATAGCCTGTCCTACAAAATACTTGGAGTGTATTTCGAATATAAAATAGAAATAAATAGTTGTCCCACGACACTATCTAACAATAACTATAGTGATAGTCCGGATTTGAAAATCAATTAGAACATTTTGTCAATTCTGATTTATAAATAAGTAAATGGCTGTATTCTAGAACTGATTACAAATCGATTAGTCATATAAAGCAAGAAATTCTAACTAGAATTATCCTAGTAATTGTTCTGAAATTGATGGAATTTTGGAAAATTTTGACAATTTCAAAAATTTTAATAACAAAGAGTTCTTGGACAAATAACAGTTAATTAATATAAAAGGGACAATTATATTACAAACAAAATTGTGTGGAATTTTAAAAGCAGTTGTCCGGGTTTAATTTTGTGAATGAAGAGGGCTATTTAATAAGCAAAAGCTTCAGGAACTGTAACAGCAAAAACCACATTACCTCTTAATATTTCGGTATAATTTTAAATACTTGCCATTTTGTACGACAACGGTAGAACGAGAGTGAATCCCCGTCTATTGCTTACATTCTACAATTACTCTAAAATCTATGAAGCGATAGTCTATGTATGAATGTATGTATACTATACAGGGTGAGCCAAGAGGATGGCACCCTAAAAGTATAAGGAGTTCTAATAGATGAAACTCTATGAAATTTGGTATGTGGCCGTTATGGCACTTGAACTACCTTTAGAAAATATTCTCGTTGATCTAGCTACCCCCCTTATATAGAGTAGTGCACCCTACTCTCTTATTTTAAATGGAATGGTATATTTTTTATTACATTTTTGAATTCCTTGATGAAATCGAAAGGGACTTTGATAACATGACCCATGGTCTAGCGCTGAAAGTTTTTCAGATATTTCAGCTTTTAGTGCAATTTTAAAATTTGCAGTGTTTGATTGAAAAATTCATATTTTAGAAGATATAACATCTGAAATGTTGAAACTTGGAATTTAAGTAGTACAAGTAGTGTACTTGTTGTCAATTTAAACAGAATTCAATTATCTTTCAGCGTTTAGCTGAAATGAATTTTTCTTTCAGGCAATTTTCAAACTATAATAACTTGCTTATTTTAAATAGAACCCCATATTTCTCTTTATATGGTTGGATAGAGAAAAAAATTCTGCATCGAACTGTATTAACATTTCCTTAATCTTTGATAATTTTTCAGTTATTCAAAATTTTCAATTTCGTTCAATCACCTCCCTTGAAGCAAAATATAATACTTCTAGTCGCCTATGCCAAAATAATTCAACAATAATAATATGCATAGAAGGCTTAGCAAAATGACAAAATACCACAAATGACGTTAATAATGAATATTTTACCTGTATTTTTTACAACTTTAGCCCATCCTACATACACAAAAAGCAAATGAAATAAATATTAATTTAATTAATTACTATTTTCTGTTATTTTATTTCATTGAGACAATCCAAATTTAATTAATTAATTTCATCTTAATTGTGACAATTGAATTGGAGGTTGTTTTGCTAAGCCTTCTATGTTTTACATTTTATTTCAGGAAAGAAAATTAGACGAAATTGAAAATTCTGAATAACTGAAAAATTATCAAAGATAGGTATAGGGAATGTTAATACAGTTCGATGCAAAAATTTTTTCTCTATCCAACTATATAAACAGATATATGGGGTTCTATTTAAAATAAGCAAGTTATTGTAGCTTGAAAATTGCCTGAAAGAAAAATTCATTTCAACCGAACGCTGAAAGATAATTGAATGTTCTACAGTTTGATAGAAAGTACGTTATTTGTACTATTAGATTTCTAAATTTTAACATTTTAACTGCAATAGTTTCTATGCTGTGAATTTTTTATTTAAGCACTTGCAAAATTAAAAATTTCATGAAAAGTTAAAATATCTGAAAAACTTTCAGCGCTAGACCATGGGTCATGTTATCAAAGTCCCTTTCGATTTCATCAAGGAATTCAAAAATGTAATAAAAAATATACCATTCCATTTAAAATAAGGGAGTAGGGTGCTCTACCCCATATAAGGGGGATAGCTAGAACAACGAGAATATTTTCTAAAGGTAGCTCAGGTGCCAAAACGGCTATATAGCAAATTTCATAAAGTTCCATCAAGTAGAACTTCTTATACTTTTAGGGTTCCATCCTCTTGGCTCATCCTGTATATACACACATGTTTTTGTGTATGTGTGCCGTCTATACATGTGTTTGTAACATTCCCGAAAATTGTGAGAAAGATCCGGGAATCGTACACGCGTTGTGAATTCACGACAAGCTTCTCTCTAATCAACATTTTCCGGCTACACAAAGCCGAGAGTTTCCCCTCTTTTTTCTATTTTTATTTTTTTTCTTTGTCATTGTATTCTCTTTGCCCCGCTGAACTCTCATACAGTGTCTGATCTGATAAAATCAATCATGAAAACATAATCTCTATCGTTAAAAGACTCCAGAGCTATGACTTAAAACCTCGATAAGTTACGTTGATGGCGTGTAAATCTCTGATACTTATGATTCAAGTTTTATCCTTATAAAATGAGGACCTTTAAAGAAGTTTTTAATTTAGTTTATTTTTCGCTTATAAACATCCATATTTTTTTTTTGATACAATTTTAATATTTACGTTATTTTTATAATAAACTTTAAAATACACACATACAGGATTGTATCTGTGATAATTTGAATTATAATACGTTTACTATGAAAATGAATCTTTTAAAATTCTCGTAATATTTTTTCGAAACATCAAATATTGTACAATTAATGCCACAATTAAAATATATTCACATATACGAGAGTACTCGTTTCATATCTATTATCTATGTAAATATTGCATACATCACGAATCAAACCTCAAATCATAAAAACAAACACATGAATATACAAAGCAAATTTCAACCCACATCCGCAACCATCAACAAAACAATTCGCGCTAGAAATAACAAAATTAACACGCCACAACCATAGCGTTGAAGACTGAATTCACTATTTAATTTAAAATTCAGAAAACTTATCATCCATAGGATAGATATATGCAACAAACAAACAAACAAACAAAAAAAAAAATGTAATATTGACAAACTATTATTTAGACTTAAAATCAATACTACTATAAATAATAGGATGTCTCGCATAAAACATTCTACATTTGATTGCAGCAAAAGAAGTGCTAGATAATGATACTGTCACAATTGGGATGGAAAGTATTCTTGAAAAAAAAGCTAAAGTGGGTTTTACCGTTGCATAAAATACCGCATTCAAAACGTTTCACACTAAACAATGAATATATCTATAAGTAAAGCACGTGTAATATTTCCTGCTGCATTTATGCTGAACTTTATTTTAGGGTGCGACCGTGAATACATTAGCCCTAGCAAATATAAATTCCCCACAATATTATTTTTAGCTACAACCAGTTATAAGCAACATATTCACTTAAACACACACACATATTTATATCAAACCATAGATATATAAATGTACCAAGTTTATGCATCTTCTATCTTTGTATATAATTTAAAAATAATTAAACCAACAAAGGGAATTTTGTTGTATTATAACGTAATATTTTGAAAAGCTGTAAACTTTCAGATAGAAATAGAAAGAGGGAGTAGTGTTTTGAAAATAAAACAAGCTTGTGTAGAAATCATCTAAATTGATAATGAATTGTCGGCTTGGGGCAGTATAGGAAACGTTTTTAATTAAACACTTATTTCATAAAATGGCTTAAAACAGAAACACGTGGGGAAGTTTCAGTAACAACAATACAATAAAACTGGTAATATATACACGAACGAAAAATAATAATTCATTTTCACACCCAAAAAAAAAATCGACAATATAAAACACGTTTAGTTCTCCTTATTATTTCCAAACTATGTAATAGTTGAACTAAATTATTGGAAATTGATCGCAACCATTTTTATATTTAAAACGATATATTTAATATTAACACGTCGTTTAGTAGGTACTAACTGTGCAATAAACAGTAAAAGTCCTTATAGACCGAATATATCTTGTTTTAACACTATTCGTAGTAAAATAACACAGATCGCTAGCTAGTAGAGTAGTACTACTGATCCTGCCGCACGGGTACCAAAACCAAAAAACAATGAAAAGTTGGGTCTTAAGGCTGTTTGTAAGCCGGCCTCGTTTTATTGTCTGAAAAAGTGACAATTTTTAATCATCGATTTCTCGGTTATTTTCTGAGATATTCAAACGCTGTAACCAGAGTTGAATTGAGCATTTCACCGTGCACCCGACAGACTTTTTCAGTTTGGAAAATTTTCACTAAATTCTAAAGTGCAGAGGAAAATGTTGGAGCATGTCAAAATCATTTAATACAACGTATTAACTACAATTTTAAAGATAAAAAATCGTACAGCAGCTTATTTGAAAGCTTATTCATGTGCAAAGGGCATATAGAGTCCCAAAAATCCAATTTTTGAAAATTCAAAAAGTTATTGAACAACAATTAAAAAAAAATTTAACTTTTTCATTTTCACTCAATAACTTTTTGGATTTTCAAAAATTGGATTTTTGGGACTCTATATGCCCTTCACACATGAGTACGCTTTCAAATAAGCTGCTGTACGATATTTTAGCTTTAAAATGAAAAGATAATGCGTTGTGTTGAATTTTTTTGACATGCCTCTTTAAATGCAATATTTTCAGAAACGAAAAAGAAAATTAAAATTTGAGGCCCGTCCCCCCATGCAGTTGACTTTTCTCTATTTATTCATGCAAATTTTATTAAATTATTTTCACTACACAAGAAGCTGTGCGGCCCCGCTTAACACTAATTTTTTAGGTGAAAAGTCATGATATTCTCAGATATTTCGAAAATACAATCAGTTTTCCACTTAAGTCGGGTGTCCCCCAATGAAGAATAATTGAGGTATTTTGGAGCTCGATACCTCTTACCGTTTACAAATTACACGACCCATAAGAGTTCGCTTATAAAATCTCCATGTAATTGTACCATATCAAAACCAAACTCGAGAATCCCCTTAAAACATATCCGGTGATGTTTTGTTGATAGTGTAAACGCAGCTTTACGTATACGTTGTAATAAAATTTACTGTTTGTGCGCTATAAAACGCTCTATCGATAATTTGATGAGTACGAGTCAAGATGAAAAAAAAATCACTTCAAACATATTGAAAACACTATCGTTTAAATTGCGTTATTCTGTGAATTTTCGAGTTGATAAGAATTTTTAAAATTTTACAAAAAAAATCTTATTGTTAATATTTAATCCACAGTGTACGGAAAATTGCTTTAGATAATTTTTACACTGTTGTTGAATCGCGAGAAGCTTGAAAAATGCTGTTGACTAAGGAATTTCATAATATTTCATGTAACAGTAAATATTATCGCATGGGAACACTTTAGGAAACATGCATCGCATTTTAATCGTTTCGCCTTAAACACAAGGGAAATAAAACGAATAACAAATGTCTTTGCTACTATACCGAGTAGATTGTTTATCAATTTAAGTAATGTTGAACATTGTAAGTTTCAACTACTAGATTTTAGAATGGAAATCTTTTCACAATTTCCAACAAGTAACTTAATAGACTTTTTTATGCTCAATCTTAACATTATTTTCTTTTCTTGTTGTTGTTGTAAGTAATTAAATAATTATTATGGTATCAAGGATAATACAGAATATAACTGGAATGAGTTTAATTGGTAGACGACCGAATTTATGGGACATGCCTACAGATAATCAAATAATGCAATGAAGAAAATTGTTAGCTTTCAACAAAGCACTTATTGCTGTCGTTGTACGAAAATAATTCGTGTTTAATTTCACATTTCCTCTTTTTTTTTTATTATTAGATTGGTAACAGAACACTAAGCATGATTGCAGTGATGGTGGCATATTTTTAAATGTCAGCTTTTAAGCTTTCACGTCTAAAATTGCGTAATTAGTTTAAAAAAAAGCCGCCTAAACATCAAATTCATACTTTTATTAAATACTTTCCCCCTATCAATAAATTATTCAACACCAACCATTTGTACGACGGAATCGTCATTAAAAATAATTCTATCAACTCTTGGGCGAAACGAGATTTTAAAATATATTAAACAAAAAAAAAAATACGTATACCTAGAAGAACGTTCACGAAATAGTCGAGTTTGAAATTAATAAAAACAACATAGAAGCAGATCGATATCAATTTCAACAAGTCGCTGACTCCTTGTCTTTACCTGGTTCGGTTATCTTTTGAAATTGACTTTAGGGCAATATCCAAAACAGAATATCTAACATAATGTTATTACGTTGAAAGTAAGTTTATTTTTAATTTAAAATACATAACGTTTGATT
The DNA here is from genome assembly GCA_039776855.1 of Mylabris sibirica. Taxonomy (NCBI): domain Eukaryota; kingdom Metazoa; phylum Arthropoda; class Insecta; order Coleoptera; family Meloidae; genus Mylabris; species Mylabris sibirica. Next base: position 7,005,997 of record CM077845.1, on the reverse strand, counting down.
ATTTTTAGAAATTATCAAAATCCTATAGGTATAGTAATGTCCGATTAATTTTACAATTATACGTCTTTCGAATTAATTATACTACTAAATAGACTTGATACTATTAGAAGAACAGTATTTTACTAACAAAAATATTTAAATAATGACAAAACAATTATTATGAACGAAAGATTTTCGAATCTTTTGTAATATCTCGCTTGTAATAAATATGGTCGAGTGGTTTTGTTATATTTTTCTATTGAATTATGTTAAAAAAAGACAAAAAAGAATAAACTGAAAATCGAAGTAAGAGTATATATATGCTATTTTCTGTACTATTCTAGAAATTGAAATTTTACTGTGAACATCTCAAACACATTGTTTCCTTTTTCTATTCGTTTTTCTAAAACATAAGGCTCTCTTCTTGACTGAAGCATATCAAACACAAACTAAAATATATTGTATTCGAATTAAATAGCGATATAAAACGAGAATTTTTCTCTATTGAGAAAACGATTTATTTAGTACATTAATAACTGTGGTATTGTACCACTTTAGATTTTAGCTGATGAAAAAGCCAGAGATAATCGGTTCTTTATTCTCAAAGATAGGGAGAATTAAAAAAAAGTTTCTCAATGCGATCCATACTATTTGTTACTGCTACTTAGATCACCTTTAGTACCTAAGGACTTGCTTGTTTGAACCCTGTGGTCAAACCCATCTTCAATTAGTTCGTTGATCAAACACTGAACAGCACTGTTAAGATTACTAATACTAAAATATGTGATTGGTCAATAAATAACAAGACTTGTGTATTTTTATTTTCTAAGGAAAGTAGAAAATCTGATATCAGAGACTCTGATGCAATATGTCAAATTTTATATTGGAGTAAAGATCACCGTCGATTATTATTTCTAATTACACCCATCCTCGGTTTCAGTTTACACGGTTTTAAAATAAAATCTTTTTTTGTAAATAGAGAAAATGCTGAAAGAGGTATGGTTTCAGTTTACATGACTTGTTGAAGAACGTATTTACCGTGTAAATCAAGGGATGGGTATATTTTTATTGACTGTCTACAATACACAAATTTATATAAATATAATCACATTTATAAATAATAATAATAGCTTTGGCAATATATTCGTTCTATTCAATTCAAATATAAAAAGCGCATCCTTTGTAGATTTTGATATTTGTTCTAAAATTTATCGTTTGAATTTTTATATTGAGAGTAAGTTCTTTTTACAAAGAAGCTCATTTATTCTTAGCATCAACAGTAATCCAAGAAAGAATTCAAATACTTCTCCAATTATACTGTTGTACTTTTCTATTAATTAAAAATGTATACTCGTATCACTTTACAATTTTCGTGAAACTATAGAATTCACATTGAATTTTATATCAAACGAATTATAAAAGGGTGGAAATCCATTTTCCAATTGATGTAATTCCCATAAGATTGCGATTTACGAAACGTGCATTTAACTTAAAAAGTTTTATACTTACAGATTTCTTTCACTTAAATTTGTTTCAAATATTTTTTGATATGTTTGTACCTAAAAGTAAAAGATTAGAGCCAGCACGGGAATAGGTTTTCTTATTTCTTCAATATAGATTTTTTCCGACATTCAATTTCAAAGTTCTCAAGTTTCTCAAACTATTACACAATTAATCTCTAAAGTACGTTTTGGTGGCGAATACCTTAAAAATGTTATAAATTTACAACGAAATTATTGTATTGTATTGTATTCAACAGATGCATAAATCTTTGGTTTTTTTTTTTTTAATAAATGAATGATTCGACAAGTCAGATAAATTGTTCAAGCTATTTAGGGTTTACTATACAGCGATTCGTACCGAGAACTATAAATAATTCGAATGTTTGGAGTTATAATTAAATTGTTTTGTTAACTATTAAACGTATTTGTACAAATACAACAATTTGTATCGATGTTTGCTCAAAGCTTTTGTGGTCAAGTTAAAACATATTCAATCAATTAATTCCTTTGCCCTGTCAATTTAATAATCGAAAAAGTACAGCCTCTATAAGCTCAATAAAAATAGTTTTATTAATTTTTTAATAAATTACCATTTTTGTCAAAATTACTATTTTTATTTACGTGATTGTGAAATATCGTACACTATTAATTTACTAGTGACCAAATTTCTAGTTGCAACATATATTTGTCGTTTTCTTTTTTGTTCGAGTATAATTACTTTAAATGTTATTGAGAACAGTGTTAGTTATTTGACATGGTTGATGAGTTTAAGTCGGCCTTCAACTCTGTTGAAACGAATTTTTGTGTCGATCAAACGTAACTTATCCAGTCTTGTACTGTTCTCTCGTTTCAACGGAACTGTTCGACTAAACTACTTCAATGGATGATCGCGTAAATCAATAATAAACAATCAACTAAAGATTAAATTCCTTAAATTCTTCCTACACAGTAGTTTGTATTACAGAATTTCGCCAGTTAAAAAAATGTAATGTAAACTTCAACCATAACAATATAAATCACTTAAAATAAAACTATCAAACAATGTTTATTTCATAATTTTTATTATTTTATTAGATAGTAAAATATAAAAAACTATATTCTGCTACTTTTTAGAGATAGTTACTATCCACAGTGACTAAATGAAAGTTACTATCATCAGCGTTTGTATGCCATTAGCCTGTACGCACAATCAGCATCGCAGATAAGCTCATGAGCGCCCAAGGCAAGATTTGAATTTTGCTTTCCCAAAACTTATTTTGTAGGATGAGAAACAACATAATAACTTTAAAGTATAATTTAAGTTACGCATTTAAGAGAGCTACGACACTGTTTGTACAAGAATAAGATACTTGACAAAAAACTGAAGAGACGACAACAGTTGTCATAAATGATGTAAAATAACTGCATCAAGAACTGGCTAGGTACGAGGCTATTTCATTATTGAACTACCAAACCAATGTTCAAAAAGCGACTCCTTTTCACGGTTCAACAGCAAAAATTCATTAACTTAACTTAAGTAACACTTCAAGTTAAATCACTAAAAGTCGTTTAGATTCATGATATGAACATAAAAAAAATCCAACTAGACCTAGAGATTGAAATAAAGGGGATATATAAATTATTTTCAGCAAGTTATTTTTTTCGTCTCATCTCCATTAATTTCGTTATCTTTGTAATTGCCTAAAATCAAATGAAAATTAGATAATATTTCAGTTTTTGGATCTAGCGTCATGATAACACTACAATATTCAGATAATTCTTTTCTTATTTTGTTTATGGAAAAGGTATACAGATTGACAAAACGTTTTAGAATATTTCAGTTAATTCACTGTAAATATAAGCAAATTTACAAGTAATAAAAATTCACAGCTTTCAAATTAAAATCTTGTTAAGTTAAATAATATGTACTCGTATTTTGTGTGTAATTGAATTGTTTATTTCCTGTTAAATATATATCAGATATCCGGTATGTTGTATTGGACAGACTCACTGAATCGTACGTGAATATATCAATAACTCATTTCCAAAATCTATGTTTGTGATTTTCATGTTGTAAATGTTAGACATTAACAGAAATACATTATAATAATAATATTACAAGGTTTTATTTAAAATAAAGTTGATTTATATGTTTGTTTAAATGTTGACAGCTAGAATTTTGATATTTTCGTGAATTATTTTTCATAAATTAGCAGAACATGACAAAATACTCAGCATTTACTCTAAGCTAGATGTAACACTTTATACCTATACTTTCGATAAATTCCATTAATACTAGAGATTATTAGATTTATTAAATTGTATTAAACAATATAGATTTAAGCAACCGTGACACCTCTCTGCTTCAATATGAAACAAATTTCGATTTTATTTCAGGTCTACATTTTCATGTGGTCGGTGAAGGTGTCGTTCGAGTTCGTACCCCTCGTCAAGAGAGGGTGTACGATCGAGAAAATTACATCGACTTTCGCATGAGACTTCTCGGTGAACCAGGTAAAAAATACAATTTTTCTAATAAATCAATGAAAAAAACAAATAAGATAATTTAAAATACAGGCAAAGGTCCATCTATGCTGTCACCAGGCATTCATAGTTTTCCGTTTAAATTGGGCTTACCTTTAGGATTACCATCAACATTTCTAGGTAAACACGGATGGGTGCAGTATTTTTGTAAAACAGCATTACGTGAACCAAATGGTTTAACACACAAAAATCAACAAGTCTTCATTGTTATGAATCCAGTTGATTTGAATTTAGAACCATCAGTATTAGGTGTAAGTCAAATTCATTTTCTAAATAGACACATTAAAGAATAATTAAAATTGTTACTAACTGCCCGAAAAAAGTGTTATTTATCAAAAACGAGAAATTTTATTAATTTAGAACATTTCGGGACAGGAATCGTTTAGATGTGAAATTGAACATAAATTTGGTGTTAGTTGTGTTGGTTCTGGACCAGTTGTATGTAAAGTTACTTTAGATAGGGGTGGTTATGTTCCTGGCGAAAGTATAGGTAATTTTCATTTAAAATAAATCAAAAGCACATTCAAATAAATTGATTATCTAGGTGTTTCGGCAACGGTCAATAATAGAAGTCGTGTAACTATAAAAAGCACAAAAGCTGCTTTAACAGAAACAATAACATATATGGCACGTGGTAAAGTTGTACAATCGGAAAAAAGGGAATTAGCAACGTTAACTAGAGGTAAGATACGGCCAGGTGAAAGGGATGAATGGATTAATGAACAACTTTATATACCACCATTACCGCCAACAAATTTACGGGGTTGTCATTTAATCAAAATCAATTATGATGTATTTGTAAGTTTTATTTATTTATTAGATATAAAAAATAAAAAATTCAATTTTTATTCAATATTAATAGTTCATTATCGAACCAAAAAGTCTTCAAAAAGAAGTTAAATTACAATTACCGATAGTGATGGCAACATATCCGTTAAAATCAGATGATGAGGATGCTGCATACAAAGCTGGTACACATTATCCGTCAACATTGCCCATATTCCGGCCATGGCTCGAAGATAAACCAATAATCGAATAATTATTGAATTTTTCATTAATTACATTAATCATGTGCCAATTAATTAACTGTCCGTCCAATAATTTTCATTATATTATCTTTTTTTGCCTAATTAAACATACATTATAATTAACAATGAAGTTGTATTAATTATTGTAAAAATATAATTTTAATCGATTAATAAATGAAATAAATTAATTAGTGGAATCTATAAATTATATTTACTGCCAATTGGTAATTTTGTTATTGATCTGAGAACGTCATTTAAAACGATAAGAAAACGAAATAATGACCTTTGACCAGACTTTAAGATACACAACGTGACATTTCGTGGTAGTTGCCGTTGTTAAATTGAACTGAACTCCTAAATTGGTGCTTTAAAATGGGTGTTTTCAATTATTTTTTATTGTTATTTATTGTAATCGAATTTGTTTTAGCACAAGGTAAGAATTATTGATTAATTTTTTTTTTTGATAAAATTATATTATGTTCAAATTTTAAGAAATACCACCAATTTCTCCAAATAACAAACAACAAAATGTTTTAAAGAATGGTCAACAGAAATTGAGTGAATATATTTTAACAGTGTTAGAACATTATAAACAAGATGTACCTGAAGGTATACCAGGTGCACCAGTACCAGATCCACTTGACATACCAGATTTGTCACACTCATTTTCTGTTGGTAAAATGAATTTTAAAAATATGAAATTGTACGGTTTAAAAAAATTCATAATCGACCATATTAAAGCTGATGTAACAGCAATGGAAGTTGATGCTGCATTGATAATGAAAAAATTAATTGTTAAAGGAAATTACACGTTAAGTACATGGTTATCTAAAGCACACGGTCCATTTACAGTAATATTAACAGATGTACACGCAAAAACGATAGCAACATTAGAAGTACAACGTAATGGTACATTAGAAGCACAAGACATGAATATGGATATAACATTCAAAACAATAGATTTAGATTTTAAAGGTTTAGGCTTTTTCGCCAGTATGTTTCAAGGTGTTATCAATTCAGTCGGTACATTTATGTTTGATTCAATCAAACCGTTTGTATTAAGAGAAATGAATACAAATGTACGTAAAGATGTTAACGAACAAGTTAGGAAACTTGGCCAAACATTTCCAAATTCAATTTCACCATTCGATCAATTAATAGCCGAAATACGCCATAAAATACGTAATGCTAAACTTGATCCGTACAAAATAAACGATTATAATAAAACAGTTGGTATATTTGACATTTACATGTCAAATACATGGTTAACTGGCTTATCATCAATACATCGTGTTAATGATATAATATTTGAAGTGCGTAATAACACAGTTTATGCATTATTAGAAATCGGTACCCAAAAAATGGTAGGTAGAACTAATTGGGAAATATCATTAATCGCCCGAATGTTATCAAGAACTGGTATTGTTTCATTTACTGTTGATTATTTAAACGTAATAATAAAAATTTTAATTATATATTGTTGTTTGATTAAATTTGGAGATTTTTTACAGGTAGCAGTTCAATTAAGCCAAACAATGGATACAAGAAATAGTCCACGACTTGAAGATATCCAATTAGAATTGGGTAATATTCAAGTACGTTTTGATGGTGCTGGTACTGCTGATTATATCATCGAATTCGCTATAAATGTCATCCCAAATCTATTAAGATATCAAATAATGGACGCCATTGAAGGACCAATAAAACATAATGTCCAAAAAGAATTAGATCGTGTTAATGTTGAACGCATAATACGCGACAATGTTGATAAAATTGATAATCTGGACAATTTAAAATTTTTGTAAATTAATTATTTAATTAATTAATTAAAAATAATTTACATCAGATTATAAGTTAATTTTATTTTTTATATAAAATCATAGAGAAATGTACATTATTTTACAGATTAAAAAATGTAATTAAAATATAAATAGTTATAGGTACGATAAAGTAGTTTCAGTGTGACTGTCGGTAAGATATCAAACAGGAACTTAAGACTCAGGCTGCGATGTATTGAAATTGGCAAATCGTCCAAATTATGGGTGTCTCTATGGGATCCTATATATAAATTACATTTATTTTGTTTTTGTTTTTTTTTTAACTAATAAGGCAATTAGTTCCATTCGTTAAAAAAATACACGCACACACAATTCAAAAACATAAATCGATAAGATCTTAGAAATATCCCATAGAAAGATTGGAGGATGAGTAGACTAGTTTTTAATTCTATTTTTTTTTTTTTAGTAAATCAGACTCACTGTATATACCTCACTCGAGTTATAGTAGCTTACATATAGTTTTAATGAACACTGTGTTTTTAATTTAATATACCTGTAAAAGTTAGGCCTCCTCTTAGCAACTCAAGTAAATAAATATCACTATCTTTGGTAATTTTAACTTACAACTACAAAACAGTCAGTTTTCTTCATCATCATCATCTTATTATTATTATTATTTTAATTATTATTATTCTTATTAATTATTCTTATTAATATGATTTATTATTATTATTATTATAGATATTATTTTTATATTTAGGTATATGTATATTTACTTCATTTTAAATAATATTTAATTTAATTTTCAGATTTATGTTGCGCCTGTTTCTGTAGAATGTTCAGATCTTTTATAATTTAGTTATTATTTAATTTTAAATACTCTTTTGATTTATTTTTTTTGTTAATTTGAGATGTGATATGTAGGCTAGCTAGCATTGAGTTGTGGCCGCATCATTACCAGTACGTCTACCAACAAAACCATTTGCAACTCCATCTTTATTATCAACTGGAATACTGGAGAAATTTGTATTTGTACCAACTTTAGTGGTAAGTTCCTCATCTGATTCCTCCGACAATGTAAATTCTTCATTTGTTTCATCTGTTGTACGTAATGGTGTTGTTGGATCATCTTGTGATGGTGATGGTGTTGGGCGCACATTGCGTGCTTCAACACCAGCTGGACTATGATAAAATGATACTTGAGCAAAATTTGGACAAGCATCCTCTAATAACCAATGGCATAATTGTAGAAATGTTGGTCGAGCCTTTGGTTTATGATTCCAACATCGTCTCATTAAATTATAAAGTTTATCTGGACAATTTTCTGGACGCTCCATAATACCACCATCGATAACATAACGTAATACTTGATCATTTGATAAACCTTGATAAGGTTGTGATGCTAATGTTGCCATTTCCCATAATACAACACCATAACTCCATACATCACTGTTACTAGTGAATAAACCATCTTTTAGACTTTCCGGTGCCATCCAACGCACTGGTAATAAACCTTTTGTACCTTTCCTATAATAATCTGTTTCATATATATCACGAGTCATTCCGAAATCGCCAATTTTTACTGTTAAATTATCCGAAACCATACAATTTCTAGCAGCTAAATCTCTATGTACGAACTTTTTAGCTGATAAATACGCCATACCATCAGCTATTTCAATAGCCATTTGTAATATTTGACGTAATGTTGGTGGTTGGCGTCCTGTTGATGGAAGAAAATCCTCTTTATCTGGACGATGTGAACGTAAATACGATTTTAAATCACCATTCGCCATCAATTCCATAATTACTAATGTCGGTTGGCCTTGTGAAACAACACCTAATAGACGGACAACGTGAGTTGTATCGAAAGCTTTCATAACAGATGCTTCATTCAGAAATTCCAAACGTTCCCTAAATATTTCAATCAAATAATAATAGATACAAATAATAATATAATACAAACAAACATACGCTAAAAAAAATTAATTTTTTTCAATTAATTACCTAGCAGTAGCGTGTTCATTTACTGTTTTAATAGCACAACGTATCTGCGATTTCCCATTAATATCTTTAGCAATACCCTCGTATACCATACCAAAACTACCTTGACCAAGCTCTTTCACTAATTCGATTTTCCTACGCGGCACTTCCCATTCATCTGGCACATAAACACTTGGCACATATTCCGGATTTATCGATGGAATCAATCTCATACTTTCACGATCAGCTTTTTGTTTTCGATAGAAACCATAACCAGCAAATACGACCATCTAAAATATTTCATTAAAATTTTAATTCTATATAAATTAAAAAATATCAAATATACCAAAATGAAAACAATCAATATAACACCAACAATTAAACCAGTACTGGATGCATGCTCTTCAATATGAAAATAAACATAAGGCGATGGACGTCCATTATCACCTACAGTTGATGTAGCAAACACTTTTAAACTATAATTACCAGGTGAGAGTTTTTTCAAAACATGTATACGGCTTTGATTCAAAAAATGACTACGAGTCACACATTCAGTTGTTGGTTTTGACTGTAAATTACAATTAAAATTTACTATATTTATAATTAAAATAATGAATTTTATTACATTTTCATTATCTAGCCGGGTGTAAATTATCGAATAACTAGCAATCATTCCATTTGGATCAGTTGGTTCCTCCCATGTAATTGATACAGTATCGAGACTCTGATTCGTTATTGTTACTTTTTTAATATCATCAGCACCTTTTTTTGCTTGGGTACGAGCTGTTATAATACTTGTACTACTACAATCATCTTTATCATTCGGTCCCTCTTTTTCACGGCATGCTTGCACGTAAATATCATAAAAAGTATAATGATGCAGATTATTTATAAAAAATTCAGTTTTTCCATATACTTTAAAACTAAATGATTCCCATATCGATGTAGCTAAAAAGATTTATTTATGATTTAAACAATTTAAATATAATAATTATTATAAAATTACCATTTTCTGTAGCATTTCTAATGTCATTTTTATTATTATTAAAAGTCTGATTATCTGTTTCTGTAACGTTGGGAAACGGTTTTGGTAATGTTACAGAACGTTTACGTCGTGATTCGAAGCTTTCTCTGTAATTTTTATTCATTTTATGTTTTAAAGTAAATTACAACAAAAATTCGAAAATAATCGTACCAGGTTTTTTTTTTTAGAAAGGATAAATAATTGACAATAAAAGCAAAATAAAATAGAAAACTGGATGAAATTAACGGTAAATATCGACGGTGTTTGTTTTATTATTATTATTTTTTTGTATATATATATAAAAATAAGTGCCATTCATTGTTAATACATATCGCAAGCCATCAAAATTTAAAATAACTCTATAAAAATGTGCACAATAATATTGTTACACAATACGTAAAATAGCAGTAGTTTTCTTTTAAAAAAATTCTAAAAAAAAGGACAACCACACATAAAATTAAATAAAAAAACTTACTTTTTAACGTATACTCTATTTTGTAGTTCATCCTCGAAATTGATCCGTGAGATTTCTTCATTCTCATCAATACCAGAACTAATTGGTTTTCTTTCATCGCACGAACAACTATCATTGGTTGGATTAATAATTTGAGGTGTTGCTGGTATATTTTGGCTAATTATTGGTTTGTTTGGTGGATTTGCCGCTGAAAATTAATACGTTATTTTATTAATTAAAAAAATGAATAAATTTATTTATATTTATCAACTTACGTGAATTACAATAATCTCGTTCATTTAAATCACTGTAACCGATTTTGTGTTTTTTACCAGCTACAATATAATATGTAACATTACCATTGGGTTGTGCTGGTGGTAACCATTTCATTTTTAATGAATCACTAGAATTACTAGTTACTTGTAAATATTGTGGTACAGATGGTACTAAAATATAAAAAATTATTTATAATAATCAATATTAATTAACGATATAAATTTACTAGAAGGGAGAGTTCGGAAGTATTTGATTGCACTTTGAGCACCCCGTCTTTCTGTAGCAATTGTATAAGTCTTGACGAAAAATGCATATTGAGTATATGGTTTTAATGATACTAGAGGATGAGTGATTTTCTTTTCTTCATCTGGTATGGCAACATCATCAACACGCCATCTATAAAGTTATATAAATTTTTTAATTAACAAAAATTATCAATCAATTAATTAAATTAAACATTCTCCAATAGTTTTTGATTTTATCTTTATTAGTTAGAATTGCTTATTTTTTTTTCTAAGTCGCCTTATATGTGGCTTTGACATAAACATACGAGTTTGTGATAAAAACAAAGATCGTGATCAAGATAGAGATAAAGACTTTGTTAGAGAATAGTAATAAATAATAAAAAATAATTCTCATACCCGTCTCCACCGCAGGCATCTCTACCATCGTATAAAGTAACATTTCTATGTGGTGTTTCTATTAAATAAACAATATATCCTAATAATTTACGTTGATCTTCCATCTGAAATTGTTCCCATTCCAGGACAACACCACGACTTTCTATACTTGAAACTGTCACTTCTAAATTCTCTACATCGCCTATTATCAAATATATAAATAATAAAATATAATAATTTTTCGTTTGTTTGTTTATTTGTTTGTTTTTTTAATATGTATATATAAATGAAATTAACATACATGCAATTTTATCTCCATTCGAATTTGATGCGACTTCTAAATCAGTGAAATTATCAAGATGGGCGATCTTTTGTAGCATTTCAATTTTTTTCAAACACAATTTCGGATTAAAATGGAAAAATAAACGTCCATTATCAATCTGTAATGTGCGATTCTCCCAGTCCCATAAATCTTGTAAATTTTGATTGTCAAGGACAACAAGAACATATCTAAAATATCCATTTTATAATGTTGATTTAAAAGAAATTGATTGATAAATCAAATTAAAATAAATAAATAAAAAAAACATACTTTTGACTTTCCAAATTTTCACCACGTATACGTTTTAGGTTTTTTAAAAAATTCAACGATATCAAAGGAAATGAACGCACTACTTTCAAATAGCCCCGAATCTCCTCGATCATACTCAAATTTTCTTCTAATTCATTAACAACATTCCCTTAAAGTATTATTATTATGAAAATTATGCTTGTATTATTATTATTATTGTTATTATAGGAAAACTTACTGCCACCACGGATTTGTATTTCGAGAGAACCAGTTATGTTTGTACAACCTCGCAGTTGTTTTGCTAAACTTATACTATCAACATTCACTCCGGGACATTCTTTTTCGCAACGGCCTTAAATATTTTGAATAGAATTGTAGTTTATTAAAAGTGTAATTGGTCATTTTTTTTAAACAATTAATTTACCTTCACACGGCTTACAAGTTCTCCCTTCACTCATATAGTTGGTCGGACAATGTAAGACACAAGATTTTTGATGAATTTTATATGGATATTCACCGCTATTATGAGCTTCAATTGGCCGTCTCATACGCATGCATTGATTATATGTAATGCATCGACGTTCTAAAAACTGCACAACAAATATACTTTATTATTAATAATAATAATAATAATAATAATTTATTATCAATAATAATTGAATGTAAGTACCTGGTAATAATTATCAGGACATTGTGTCATACATTTCCTATTTTTACCATAACCGATTGTAAGATTTTTACAAACGGTACAAGCATTAGTATCATTAATAGCACAACCACCTAAACAATTATCATTACAACAATCACCATTTGCATTACACGATGTACAATTTTTTGGACAGATCTTTTGACAATGTTGACGATTCCAACATAAATGTCGTGTTGCAAATGTATCAGAACTAGTACGATATGAACCTTTTGGGCATGTTTGTGTCGATATACTATTCATATAATCATCTTCACGTATTTTTTCATCACCAGGACATATAGGACATTCATTTTCTGGTTTTAAATTTTTTATAAAATGTTCACCATCCTCATGGGCAATTAAACGCCAATCAATTGAATTAACAAAACACAATGATGGATTTTTATCAATTCTAATCAGTCCGTGTGTTATATCAGTTAATGAATATAAATTAATTTCTTGTAAACTTGACATTTCAAATACAACAAATGAAAATGTAAAAAATGTATTATGGCCACGTATAACGGCCAAATTTGGAAACAGCTGCCCTATACTACGTAAACCATTTACTCTATATAATAATAAATAATCAGTTATTTCAGTCAATTCTGGGAAACTTATACGTGACAATAATGTTTCGTTCACATTATCAAATAATAATATTTGCACAAAACCTTCTACTACCCGACAGCCTTCCAATCTCCTGAATGCATCCAATGTATTTCTGATGTCCACACTCTTACAAACTGTACCATTCGAGCAAATGAAACAAAATATTAAAAAAAAAACAATATTTTAGATTTTTTAAAAATAATAATAAAGTAAACAAAAAAGAACATTATTATTAACAGGGCCGGGGCATCCATATGAGCATATTGTGCATCTAAAGCCGGATGTCCACCAAAGAGACAAAACAGAAAAAAACAAACAAAAACTGTTTTTCTCAACAAAAATAGCCATGTTTTTAAAAACTAAACAGTTCTAGAAACAAATTTGTCCGAAAACAGTGTTTTTCGTAAACAAAACACTTTCCCATTTCGAGTCGGTACATCAAAGGAAAACAAGTTTCTTCGAGAAAAGTACCACTAGCCCCACGGTTTTTTTGAACAGTCTCTCTGGACTTCTGAAGGAAACAAAACCAAGTTTTGTTTGGTCTTTTAAAAACAAAACTGTTTTTTTAACAGTCTGTTTGGTGGAAATCCGGCTTAAGATGACAAAAATAATAAAACTATAGGCTAGCAACGGGTGCAAGATAATTCTCAGCACAGGGGCGCATAATATATCCGCGCCGGCCCTGATTATTTACTAAATAATTATCAGTAAGTCTCAAAAAACATCGAGTCAGTTTAAACCATTATTTTAAATGTTTTCCCCAATTATATGACTATTTTTAAATAACAGCAACAACAACACATTAAAATTGCCAGTCTGGAATATTCCGAAAAAAATTTTTTGGGGCTGATATTATTGCGACTTATTTACCATTATAGAGGGTTGAATATAAATTAAGATGCTTGTGACGATAAATGAAAGAAGACCTATGAATTCGACATTTCTAACAAATACGTTTTTCCCCTCTATAATGAAGCATTGAATGAATCACAAAAAGAGCTAAAGAACTATGTACAAATTAATTTCATACATCATAAGCGAAGATATAGAAATGACAATAATTATAATAGTATAATAATAATAATGATGATAATAGTAATAATAATAAAGGTGTATAGGAGAAGTAATTTTGAATTTTAAATAAATTTTGTGGATGATATGTTTGTATCGAATCTAGTTACAAACTGAGGTCGTGAGATTGAAGAAGACTACAAGAATGCGACCGTCCGGAATGCAGTTTAACGTTCGGAATTTGCGAGACGCTGTGTTTGTGCAGCCCAACGGGGTTACTGGCCATCTGAAGGACATAACCAGTGCTGTAGTAGTAGTTACCTTTTAATCGTCGATATACCTACAGAAAATCATTGACGAAAAATACAAAAAAAACAACAACAATTGTTTACCTTTGTTTTTCTCAATATTTACATTTACAAAAAATTCATAAAATCCCTATCCCAAAAAACATCAAGTGCCATAATATATTATTATGTCATTGCTTTTTTTAGAAAAATAATGATAATAATAAAGACAACACACATTCGAATCACCTTAATTCAATATTGATGTATGAAATATAGTTCAATGAACTGAGTTAATGACTTGTTTTGATAAAAAAAAATGTCGATTCGGATTTTTTTTTCAAATAAACCTATATATAATGTTGAATGGAATCGTTAAAATTGAAAATGCTATAAAACACGTGCGTAAGCGTTTATACGGAACAATTCTTGCAGGAATCTTGCCATTGTGTCACCCAACAAACGTGGATTACACACATGTCATAGACCTCTCATTATTATTACTAATATTATTATAATTATTATTGTTCTTAATTTTCTTATTATTTAAATTATTAAGGTCATGTTTAACATCATTAGCTCTTATCATTGCAAACATTTATATTTGTAATATCATTAATATCAATAGTCATTAAATCCAAATTAACTTCATATGCAATAGCAAAGGACTATTTAGGTCCTAACTATTGACTTACAATTCCATTTAATATAAAAGAGCGCCTAAGAGAAAAAAGTTTAGAATAGAGAAAAGTTATTGTAGACCGAATACATGTATTTATTTTTTTCAATTTGTAAACAATAAGGAACCACAATATACGTGAATGAAACGATAGACTAAATAACGCGGACCCACATAAATCAATATCAAATAACATCGTTTTAACTCCATTTGAACTATTAATTTTCTTATTGTCATTATTTTTATTATTGCAGTTTTTGTTATTGTTATTATTAATATTATTATTACTATTTCACCTTTGAATTATAAGACTGGTTTGTTATTATAGGTGTTAAATTCTAATTCAATGGCTGTACGATGTTCTGGTCCAATTTAAACAAAAATCTCCAGAACCGTTTCTAGTTTGAATGTTAAAAATTGGATAAAACTCATTAGTAGTTCAGTGAGGAAATGATAGTTTCAACAATGGGGGAAAAATTATTTTTCAGTCCATTTATATGGATATTTTAAAGAAAGAGTCATATTTATTTAAATTTGAATAAGGTTACGTAGTTGTGAAGATCAAATGAAATATATTATTTATTTATTTTTTTGTGTTATTTATAAAGTTATTGTGCTTCTTTTCTTATGTTTATACCTATAAGGTATTGTTTATTATTCAAATAATTACCTTTATGAAACGTCAGTAATTTGAGTAAAAATAAATAAATAAACATCACAATACATTTACTCACTTCCTGTATCATTAAAGGGAACAACATTAGAATTAGCTTGTAATTGATTCGCAATAACAATTGTATCCATATAGGCGATGATTAGAAGTAATGTAGTGACACCATAAAATACTGGCCCTGTGCCGGGCCGAATATTGAATCGGCGCTGTTGGGCCGTTGAGACAGTGCCGGTCGTGGCCATCAGTGGCAATACATGGACATGGGTCTATTGAGGCCCGAACAAGGATCACTGTTGTTATACCGCGTCGTACAGAATTTCCGTAAACTTGTGACGCAACATACGATCGATGTAAACATGTTATTCACTTTGCATCGGATATCCAAAAATTAGCTCAATGGTGGTCGTGTCGGTCCGCTACACCTGAAAACAAGAAAACATATAAATATATAGATATAAAATTAATACATTCAACAACATTGAAAGAAATAATAGTTAATAAAATATATATATATATATATATATATATATATATATATATATATATATATATATATATACATATATATAATATATGAATGATAGATAGGACAACAACAAAAGACAGAAAAATAGAAATTAACCGCACTCATTTGATTCCGGATCTTATACAAACTAAAACTTGATTAGAGAAGGGGAATAATATTTAAATGAATCATTAAGTTGTCTTGACGTGGTTATGACAAGACATAGGGTAAACCTATATGTCTATTCCGGGAAGTTAAGCTCAAGTTTAATCGGTTAACAACATAATTAACAATAATTTGTATTAAATCAACACCAAAATCTTTTATATACAACCGACCTACACAAAAACGTGACCTATTGTATCACAAAATTACAGAATTATTACAGAATAATTATTGATATTTTTTTTTCGAATTTCACAATATTTTATAAATAAATAAATTTACCGTTTTATTAGATATTAAAAAATAACAATAATCCCAACGCACACACACTTATCTATTTTCGAATTTGAATAATTATTGTGATAGCTGATCGCGACAAGCTACTTCTCTATTTAACCCTATTGAAAAAAAATCCTTTCTGTTACGCATAATTTTTTAAAATTAAACAAATTTATGTTGAACATTAAGTAAATATACACGGCAATACTATAGGGATTCAAAACAATGTTAATATTAAATATTCAAAAATATTATTTTTTTCAAAAGAAATCATATTAACAATGTGTAAATTGCATATTTGACCTATCAATTTTTAGATAAAATTACTAATAAAATTCAATTGTGATTTGTTAAGGCTAAATTAACTGTAAAAGTTTCGATAATAAAATTTTACAAAAAAATTTTTTTAATATCATTTTTTTCCACAGCAAAATATTATCAGAGGTTATAAATAATTCTTAAAACAACACCAATACTAAGTTGAAATTTACAATGTTAATGACTATGTAGTATCAATGTTGCACTTAAATATATTTGTTTATATATTTATCATTACACTGATTCTACACGTTGATTCTTATAAAAAATAACAAATAATAATTAATATCAATTGAAAAAAAAAATAATTATCAAAGTAGTAATCGTATAACTTGTTGGAGCTACTAGTTTACAGTAAAAAGGAAAATAAACGATCAATAGTACATACTTCATTCATAAACATAGAAACTGATTATTTTTAATTATGTTTAAAATATAGATATATCCGTTTTTTTCTCTGATAAGATGACAGTGTAATTCAACTAACTGATTGTTTACATTTGAAAGTAAGAACATGTGATAATTTTATATAAAGGAAATCACGCGAAATTTTAATAACAATTTTTTTTTTTCAAAGTAAGTCGCAACAAAGTCGCTTCTTTTTCAAGATAGAGCAATCCAGGATGCATGTTCTATAACTTATTATTATGGAAAAATGTGATAAAATTCTGAATGCCAAAGAAAATTCTTTATTTAGATAGCAAATTGAAAGGGTTTCTAAATCTTCAAAAATTTTCTCGATAATTGAAGAAAACTTAAAAAAAAAATCCAACATTGATGCCTTGCATAACTTTAAAGATAAGGAATCAAATTCTCGTTTTTAAAAAGCTGATGTAAGGGGAAAAAGAATCTTTTATCTACCTAACGACCATATCATTATAAGTAGAAATTATTTTGAAAATCTCTTGGTTAATAGTCGTCAGCTGGGACCGTGTTTGTGTTTATTGTGACTAACAATAAGCATCTAATTAGTGGATACATGGTGTGTTCAATACAAATTTCCCGACAGATTTTAAAAATATTTTCCACTTATTATGACATGGTCGTGAAGTCGATAAAGTTTTGGACATTTTCATATCAATCAAAAAACTAATTAATTAATTTTAATCGATCGAAATAATAAGTGAAAAGGGGGCTCAAATTACATCGGCTAGAGTACGAATGTTGGAAAAAATTGTTAAATTTGCTTCAGTTATCGGAACATTAACACGTCTATCGAAAAAATTCTTGAAGATTTAGAAGGCTCTTTCAACTTGCTATTTAAATTCACCTGATAATTATTGAAAATCAATAACATTGGTTAAGTTTTAGCCAGTTATTAGGGAAAATATACGAAAAAACAGGATCCAAAATATTTCACTGTCATTCAAGATTTAGAACATGCACCCTGAAATGCTCTATCTAATCCACGTTTAATTTTTACAATATCTTAAAAAACAAACGAGATGTCGATGTTTGAATATTGATAATGTTCGCACTATGAACTGAGTATTTTGCTCTTACATCCCTTAAACTAAAACCTATAACTACTACACATTTATGCCATTCAATTAATGTAAGCGCAACTCTACTATCACAACAAATTTTAATTAATTAATTAAATACTATTTTTATTTAATCATAATATAACAAACAAAATAGAGCTTGTATTTGTTGATTTTGTACCAATTATATAAATATGTATATCATTTTCAATTATAGAGAATATGAAAAATTACAAATAAGTATCTTTCAATTAAAGGTTGATGTCTACGATATAAATATCTATTATAAACTCACCCTCTATTATATAATATTTACAACTACTTTTGTAAAGTAACAGCAATATCAACTAGTGAACAATGCATCTTAATTGCCGTTTTCGCACCATGCCTCCTCTATAAATATAGAGAGGGTTGCCATGGTATGACAATCTCCCTACTACTATGTTTTAGCATTTGCAACGAATCAGAATCTAGTTTACAAAATATTGCGTAAATAACATAATATCTTATTGAATACAACGAAAAACTTTGATAGGTACAACCCAGAAAGAAACTTAATCAACTGTTGATAATATAAAATGAAAATTTAATAAAATTCTCTGTATACAAAATACAAACTAAATATAATTTATTTTTCACCGTTTGAACAAAATCCGTTACAAATACAACCCTTCCCCTCATATGCACATTATTATTAAAATCTCCAAATTCTGAAACCACTACAAGCCTTTGAAAATCGATAATCTCGAATTTCAATCAAAACTAGAAATATTTGAATATAATTATTACATTAATTGTTATAAAAATGACTTAATTGTAACCGATTAATAACTTTCAATCTTTTTATAATTTCCTTTGCCTCAAATTCAAATAAATTTCGAATAGAACGAATTTGAAATGTGTTTCAAATTGAATTTAATAATTTATCAATTTAACAGTCATAAAAAATAATTCATTTTAATTTTTATTTTTGGGGTTTAGGTCAAAGGATACAAATATCATCATCAGACATTGTTAATATGAACACAAATATTATACAGGATGTCGTCTAGGTGGATTGACATCATAATTAAAAATTTTGTTTATCAAAAATTATAACAACAACAAAGGGTACTTACATTATTCATAATCTTCTGTTAATATTGAAACGTCAAAAATCTAATGAAAATTTCCTCTTAATATCTGAAACATAATTAAGAAAAACCGCATTAATATTAATTGAAATTAGTTTTTGAATAAAAGGGACTTGGGGTATTTTTCATCATACTACATATTTATATTTGTTTATCAAAAATTATAACAACAATCAACAGAGGGTAATTGCATTATTCATAATTTTCTGTTAAAATTAACACGTCAAAAATCTAATGAAAATCTCCCCTTAATATCTGAAACATAATTAAGAAAACCCGCATTAATATTAATTGGAATTAGTTTTAGAATAAAGGAGTGGGGTATTTTTCATCTTTATATATAAACAAGAAAAACAACAACAATCAACGTAAGGACAAGATTTTTTCACACAATAAATAAAGTAATTGTCAAAATGAATTGAGACTTTTCTCTGAGTTTTCCAATTAAAAATGAACACATTATCCCAATTATTGTACGGGACTATAGAAATAAAATAGAAATTTTTAAAAATAATTTCTGTTGGCGGGTTTTTCTTATTTTATAACATCGTCCTTCTACTCCCACACAGGTGTAAATATTTTCATTTGTTTTTCTATTTATTATTTATTTATTTTCGATATACAATCTATCCATTAATTATTGAAGATTCTTGTTTGAGTAAATAAAATGAGGGGAAATGTATTGGGCGTATTTCAGAAGAAAAGGATAAATTTGGCTGCTGTTTAGATTATTTTTTATAAAATTCGTATTGATAAAAATGATTCATATAGAATATAATGTAATTATATACAATTTTACTCTGTGTTGGTTAAATTAGATTAGCAAATTTCAACCTGTCTGTCAATAATAACATTAATAACACGTAACAATTTCAACAAATTTTGAGAAGTACTGTATTAAATCAATGTACTAATTCGTTGATTTTTCTGTTGTGTTGTTAAATATATTTTCCCGTTATTGTAGATCAAGTTTAAGTTAAAAATAACAGCAAATAAGTTAGCAATTAACAAAATATAATTAAAGTGCTTTAATCAAAGCAATTATCAACATACAATGTGTTGATGGTTCTAATAATGACATAAAGCGCACAGAGAAGCTTTGATAAAGCTAATCAAGTTTACGATAATTGTATAACAATTGACAAAACAAAATACTACCAGGAAATTATCAAGAATTCAATTTTTTGAATAACAAAAAGAAAAAATAAATTTTAAGAATTATTTAGTAAATTACCCGTTATAATCCAAATTTAACACGCACATTTTGATTTATATTAACGATTTTAATTTTAATTAAGAGTTTTATGAATATACAGCCTAATTGATAATCTACCCATTATAATTACATCGAACAACTGACGTAAAATGTGTTAATTAAGCCACTAGTGGACAAAAGCTGTGGTTAGTTCAATAAAAGCCTCGGATCTTCAAACAAACAACATTAATTATGATTCTAAAACAGTTTATAAATAGAAATAAAATATATAAAAATAAATATGTCTAGATATATAAAAATCAAAATTTGAAGTCAAGCCGCTTTATCCGTTTGACATTTCAAAATATATTCAAAATATTATTAGTTGTTTGTTTCACATTAAGAAACAAATCTCAAGCCACCCCTTTACAATGATTTGGCATTTATTTCAATGCAACAACAAATCAAATGGAGAAACTGTAAGGATATTCTGGAAAAAAAATATGTATATTATAGGTAATCAAAACAGTTTAATTTTCTCGACTTGGTCTAATTAAAGATCATACCTTCTCAATTTAAAATATTTAAACGTAGAGGTTTCAAAAATGTGGGTCGATATCTGGCAAATCGAGTGAAAATCTTAAAAATGCACAAAAACAAACACAAAATTGCGAAATTTTAACATATTTTTGTACATCAACTACCAACTGCTGAGTAGGTAATGTTTGTTTTGTTAATAATTAAACATTTTGTTAATACAGCGATTTTTTTTTATCACTTCAATGTCCCTACTACCTCTATGTTGGCCAGGTGAGTCTAGACAAATTTCCGTTATTTAAAGTGGATCTTGGTCCGTGACGATTTAAAAAACCCCGTTCTACTAAATTGACTAAATCAACAAATTTTGTCAACAAAATGTACACACATGTCGTCTTAAAATTTCTTGTAGACGATGAGATATTTGGATTTTTAAAGTAACCGAAAACAGTGTGAAACTCTTGTTTCTCATTTGGTTGCAATATATCGTTTTCGAACTTTGTACCCATCTGTTAAACTCAGTGCCACTAAACCATTTCTGGTGACAGTAAGCAAATTTATTGTACCTATCTCTAAATAATTGAAAACAAATTTTTAATATAAACCGTTCAACCGTTTATTATAGAAATATTTTATTCATGATTATTGCTTCAAAATTAATTCGGTCAAGTTACTTCCGGACGACCATAGTATAGTGAGTAATCGATAAATAATGTCAGTCTGTGTGCGCAAAATTTCTATACAGATAAAAGTATTTGGCGCAAATTTTTTATTTTTAAAAATTCAGAATCTTTTTTTTTCGAATTACCTTAGTCTTTAGTCAAAAAAGGGACAAATTCGATATGGGCTTGTCCTAAAACTTTCAATAAACAGAATTTTTCTAAACAAAATTTATATTGATGATGTAAAGTTTGAATCATCACTAATGAATATCAAATTATTTACTAGAAAATAACTACTAGATAATCAACTATTTGGTATTCGGAATTCATTAGGTATAATAGTAGATATTCTTATGATGAGCTAACCGAAATGATCACCTGTTAGTCGAAATTATTAAATTACTATTACTTTTAACGTTGAACCGACACAAACAGTTTAATAATTTCAAATAAATTTGCTATAAACAAAAAAATCTATGTTAACCACCTGTCGGTAAACCATCTTCGAGCTTCTATCCAAATGTTAAGTTTATTATTAATTGAATATTTTGCTTAACAAACAATAATTTGTTATACAGTGTGTCGGATCTAAATATAGTCATTTCTAGAAAACTCCTATTAATTGACAAGCGATTCAAAAAATATTCCAATTATTTGTAGAGTGGTTCCTGGAGACCATTTTAGCAAAATCAGAACCTCACTGCTCGTTTGGAAGTCAGTCAAGAAATGGTCGTTTCTGACGATGTCGCGATTTTCAAAAAATTGCTACACACTTAAAATGACTTAGAGTTACTCGAGGATTCTCCCAACATTGTACCTATTCTGAAACAGATGGAAGTGTCTCGGATTTTTCGTAGAATACAATGGAGTAAAATAAAAAAATCAATGTTGAGAGGGTCTTCGAGTCATTCTTATTGTTAGTCGTTTTAATTATTAAGCTCGTTTTTGAAAATTAAAATCTTGTTCAAAACGAGCGTCTTTTAATCAACTTTCAAATAAGCTACGAGGTTCTAATTCTGCTAAAATGGTCTCCAGGGATCCTTATACAAATTCTTAAAAGATTTTTCGAATCACTCGTCAACTAATAGGAGTTTTATAGAATCTATTTAGATACCACACCCTGTATATTAAACATTCATACAAAACAACCTAAAATGAATCAATGGTAAACAAATTTATTTCTAATTAATCATACGCTATAAAGATGATAAACTATGCGCTTTTTTTGTTAATTTCAATATCAAATAAATATTTTGATTAATCTGGGGAAATAAAAATATATCAAGTGATATGATATATATTAAAAGTCGGCCTGACCTGTATTACTAATAATAATTTTTTATTAAATTAAACTATTAGAATAGAAAATTGAATACAAAATAGAGAATAAATTTAACAAATTGATAAATGAAATTGTTGCAACAAAAATTATCTCTTAGTTTTAATATCATGAAAAATAACAAAAACCAATTATTAATTAACAATTTAACAAAAACATGTTATAATTGATTAGAGAATATTGAATAAAAACTATTTATACAAAAAAATAATATTGAAATTTAACAAAAAGGTCAGATTTTTTGATAAGATTATGATTATCTGTCGTGTTCCTTCTATTCGATACAAACTAAAAAAATTCCTATAAAAATATTAAAAAAATATTTTACCATAAAACAGGTAATAAATATTTAAAATTAGAGAAAAACTCAAATAAAATAATAAAAACGACAATCAAATAGTTGAAATTTATTGGATAATTATAGCAATGACCAGTTAATAATTAAAATCAAACCTAATTATAATATAAGTGAACGAAAACTTTGATGTTTCTTATTGACAATTCACGATTAATATTTATGTTTCCGCTATTGTGAATTTATGTTGTTGTGTATTATATAATTTATAGAATATCAATGTAATTGACAATCACAACAATAACAACAACAAGTAAGACAACAGACAAAAAATGAGGGACAAAAAAGAAAAACAACAGTAGGACTAAAAATAGCCGACTACAATAAAAACGCATCTTCAACGGATTCGAAGATCATACCAAGTTCTATTTTTGTCTTGTGTACGTGGTATGATGACAGAAGAAACAAAACGCACAAATTTAATAGAAAATAAGTATGTTTGAAATTTATTATTGTCTCGTAATTTTAAAATTGTAAAACCTGTGAAAAGGGTCAATTTATTTCATTTGAAGTTTATGACAAAGTTCAATTAACAATTTTGTATATGACATTATATGTATATAGACGAATACACGTGGCATTGTAGGACGCAATTGAAATTATCATTGAAATAAACGAAGATGTCTACCAAATTAAAGAACAATATCGATAATAAAATATTTTATTAAATAAATGCAATTAGATTTTTATATTATTATATTTATGTATTATAGGCAGAGGGAATAGAAAACAACAATATTATTTACTTTGCGTAAGATTATTATTATTTATTTTTTTTTGAATATATATATATATATATAATAAAGAACAATTGAACTCTAATTGGAGTTTATTAACCCCAACATATTATTCTGACGTCAATTATATCTCTAAAAGCGATCACATCACAAATAAATAAAATTTTAGTACAAATTTTATCGATAGATTTCCACTAATTAAACAATGAATATTGTTAACACCATCAATACTATATGTATGTATGTGTGTAAATGTATAAAATGTACATATGTACATGTAAATTTTCATTCACATTTACTTACATCAAAAAAATCCGGAACGAAAAAACAACTCTTATTTCTATTGAATTTTATTTTACGAATAACTAAAAGCCACGAGGTTAATAAACTTTCAAAGGAGTTCAACTCGATTCGCAATAATACATATTGGGGATAATAAATGAAGGTCATCATCAAATTTATTAAAAATTGAAAAAGCGATTCATTATCCAAAATAATTAGATCAAAATAAACAGGAATTAACAAAATATTTCAATAAAATTACGATTATCAAAAATGATTTAAAAAAAAAAAACATTTACAAAATTCGCTATTTGTATACAAAAATATTTGCTCAAACTCAATTTATCAATTACTTCAACTAAATAGCCTTATAACTCTAGTAGAACTATGCAATTATTAAATTCTATCGTGTTAGTAATATTTGACGTATACTTGATGATGATAATCATAATTAACATTGTAATATTAATGTTAATAAAAAAAAAAACAACATCTGATTAAGAATAAATTAAAGATCGTTAACCTTTACAAGTGACTCGTTATAATGCAAGTGGACGACTATTATTGATTTTCCTCTTTTATTATGTAAATTAAAGCAAGAAAACAACAAGAAAATGAACTTGTTACATTGTGAAAAACAAAATTTCGCGAAAATAGTAAACAATCTTTACATAGATATTTTTTAAGGCAAAAATTAATATCTAATAGAATTAGCAATTTTTGAACGATACAAAGTAGTTTTATACATAGACAGTTTGTCGCCTGAATTTTCATTTTTACATAAATAAATTGTGCACAGTTTGTGACCATTTCTTGGCAACATATCACTAACAAATTACTTTGATTCTGTTTATAACTACTGTAAAATTGTAGATATTTCCATTTGAATATATTAACGTGTCTATTTTCATTTAAATATCCATTAATTTTATAAATATTTTATTGAATGTAAGTACATGTAGATATTAACATTATGGATAGGTAAATACGATGAAATCAAGAGGGGGAAATATAATTAATCGCGTGTTAATTATACAAACGCATTAATTTCGTTAAAATTTATCAATGTTTTCATTCATAAAATATAGGTGTTAACGAACATTGCCAAAACGTTATTATTATATGTAATTATTATAGTTATTATTATTAATATTATTATTAATTGTTCGTGTCAATTTATTAAATTTTGTCGTAAGCTGTGAAATCCGTTAGTCAACTCTTTAATTCCTGATAAAAAATTATTATTTTAGAGAAATTAAAATAATTTCCTCAAATTTCATAATGCACACACACACACATCGGTATAGATTAGCCGTATTTTTCAAATGATAACGATAATTGTATTTGAGAATTAATAGTTAGTAGTAGTATTTGTATAAATAGCTAGAAATCAACCTTGAATGATAGCGGTATTAGATAGTAATAGAGTGAATATGTGTAATGCATTAAAATAGTGTTGTTTTGTTTATCTTCTTGTCTTTCTCCTATGATTATTATTACATATTATCATTATTATTGTTATGACTATTGTTTGTATGTATGACAGGAAGTGATGTTGAAATTGTGAAAATATTTTGTTGGCGATGGTATGTTGTATTGCAGAATAGTAGTAGTGGGAATCGACATTTTGCGGTTTCAATGAATGAAAATCGGCATCTCACGTCGAGTGGTTCGTTGCAATTGATCGATAAATGGAGCGTCGTATTGAAATGAATCCGAAAAAGGTATAAAAAAGAATTTACAATGAAATTATAAACAATCGCTATTATTCTAAATATCGATAATTTTTTTTACGATTTAGCACCTATAAATCACAAAAAAACACAACCATTGTTCGAAATAAATGGTGCTTATTATAATTACCTATTGATAAAGCTCATTTATACAAATTTATTAAATCATTATTATTTATAACAATAGAATAATAAAATAATTAATAAATGTTATGAATTAAATTTTAAAAATACAACATGCAGAATTTCTATGGGTGAAGTGCAATGAAGCACGTGGTTTCGCCACGCCCCAAACCGTACTATACGTTACTCTATAGTGGGGAGGCGAATGTTGTGACGGCGAATTGAATCAATACCCCGTAACAACATTGCAGACGCCACCCGATAACAAAACAATCATCATTAAAAAAATTATCCACCCTTTCATTAATAAAAATTAAAAAACATCAATTAATATTGATAAAATAAAATAAATACGACATTATTTTATGAAATCGAGGAAAGCGTTACAATATCAATATCAGAAATAACCCTAAAATCAACCACCCCCACGCCATATCTTTATACGTGCCTACGTCCACGCGGTATCCCAACAAAACAACATACACATATCGCTGTATTTTTAGAAAAAGAAAATAATAATTAATAATATAATATAGATATTAATAATCAACAAATAATATTGAGGATTTTGATAATTGTTTTAAATCAAAATAAATCAGTTGATTGTCGGTGAGTTATTTTGGATAATTTATAAATTGCCCAAAATAGTGTCGACTAAAAAGAAGAAAAAAACACAAATATTTACCTGTATCAACTCTAACATTTTTCCCAATAACATCAACAAATTGATTAGTAGATTATGATTAGTTTTTATTTGAGAATTTATCCAGAATTATTGACAACTTGTCACAAATAATACACTTTATCAAAAAAAAAAAAACTACGAATCATATTATTGCACAACCGTAACACTAAACAACATCGTATACACTTTATCCACCATGCTTACTGGAGTTACATACAACTTTACTAATATTTGTTTGCCGTTTGCGTTCAACATTGTTGCCACACATCTTTAAGTTGACAGATATTTTACAGAATTTTCGATATATTTTTTAAATACAAACAATAATTTAATACCAACAATCGATAATAAACAACAAACAAACGAATTATCTATGGTGTTCTACAGTTGATTTATCGAATTATCTTTTAAAAATCGGAATTGTTTATATATTTATCAAAAATGGCAACATTGTTATGATGGCTTTTTTAACCTCCACCCAGCAAAAGGCTGCTAAAATGCGCATGCTTACAATTCCGTTTTACTTACTACTACAATAGAAAAGGACGGATACAATACCGATTGATGCGAGAAAGCAAGAAGATAATAATTAAATAAATCTATCTATAACACATCCGACATCTAGTTTTCAACGGTATTCATCAATTTTCTAGAGAAAACTGTACAAGTCAGTTTTACAACAATTACACTGTATATTATATTATTATAGGTGATTCGGTATATTATAAATAAATTTTTGATAAACACGGTGTTGATAAATAAATCAATAGGCTATAATTTTTTTTTACAATAAATCGTAAATTTCCTTTGTTTAATTTGATTTAAATTTTTAAATTAATTATTTTGCAGATTGTTGATGAATCATCAATAGAATTCGGCAACCGCCCACTTCCCTATCAAATCACATATTACAATGTAAGGTAATATTATGATTAGTTCATTTAATAAAAACGGCTAAGAAAACTGACCAATCTCGATTATATTCCTAGTATACAAGGATTGAGATTCGAATAGCCCCTTCTCCTTAAACTTATTGCAATGATATTATGTTACAAATCAGAAGAACACAACATACCATTGGATCCCGCCCATAATTCCCATAATACTCGACTATGTATATCTATAAACATTTTTAAATCGCATTTCTCGTGACAAACTCATTTGGAATTTATTTTATTGAAATTCCTCTAAATTATTTCGTTATTATCACGAAAACACCATAAAATTACACTAGGAGAATTTATCAAAATTTAACGAGCTTCTCAGTTACAGCCTGATAAAGTATTTTAATTAATCACACTGAAATTTCCATTACCAGTCAGATATAATTTAATTTTTCGCACATTATCAACGATCCTGGAAAATCATCAGAATCAGGCGCGACTTGTACATAAATACTACGAATCTAACATTTTCGCTTTAATTTAAAATTTAATATACCTATATAGGTACCCTATGTACAGTGACGAGCATATAAAAAAGACCAAGTCTTGAACGAGAAATATCACGTTTTCAGTTCGTGAGAATAAGAAGGTGGGTAGGTAGGAAGTGTTAAAACAAGTTTCCTGCATATCAAATTTGTACAAGACAAACGTCTGTTCAAGTAAATACGTACCCAAAATAGCGTCAGTATTAAGTCTACTTCAATCCTTTGATTGAACGTCTTTTTTCCAGAGGCTTGACCTGTGAAAATTTTGTTATACAGTATGTCCCCTAAGTCATGAATTTACTCCTAAGGAACAGACAGGGGATGAAATTCCAATTCTAAGACGAAAAATACTGTGCAATTTTTTTTATCTTTTAAGTTGGTAGCGCTAGAAATTTCAAATCTCCCGCCATTTTGCGTTTTCCGTTTTTAAGATGGCAGGAAATTTGAAAAAGCGATGTGAGTTCCGGTCTTGAACCGTTCTATTTCTAATACTGCACAGGTGATTAATTAAATTAAGGAGCCAATCAGGTTCTTTTTTTGTTTGAATGCTGCTAACTGGTCCGCTTCCCACGTTCCACCGCCAAGACTCATTCCTTCTCTCTTTTTATTTATGTATGTAGCGAGCATCGGATTGGCTACTAATTACTGTAGACTCAAACTAAGTTGGCACAAGACCATGAATGCGCAGTCGAACTTGGTTACAGTAGAAACGCGATAGAGTGATTTTAGTTCTCTCTCTAATACATTTAAAAGTTTCTCGAATAGACACGATCGGTTGACGGACTATCCCGAAAATCGTATTTAGATGCGCTAACTTGTTCCAACTAAGCTTGAGTTCCCTATACCTACTTACCTGTGAGTCAGATGAAAAATTTATACAAAATTTTTGTCTTAGAATTTCATCTCCCATCTGCCCATTAGGAGGAAATGCGCTAATTACAGAACATTCTGTATTGTGACGATCGCTCTAAAAAGCCCGTTATACACAGGCGCATAAAAGTGGTCACTTTTATATGCTCACCACTGTACATCATATTAGTAAATATAATTAAAAATGGCGTACTAGCACAACATTAAGATCCGACGCATTTCTTGATCATCATAAATCACCATCTAGGTACCTACTGATAATCTTTATAGAAAACTTACCTTCTTAGCCAATAGGAGAATTTTCAAGCTTCGCTAACAATCATTTTAAAATATTATTTGTAATGCTTCCAATCATTGTTGATGTTGTGAATGGATGCTTTTAGTAAGATTGCTATACAGGATGCATCTATGGACGCGAGCATGAAGAATGTGCTTTGTCATCGTGTGATGTGAGTTAAGAAATTTTCTATAAGTACTGGAATTTCGATGTAGGTATATACACAGGATGTTATAGTCACGCTTATAAGTAAGTTGTAAAATGACTATTTTTTTTGGTGTTGATTTTTAGAGCCTTTGGTTTCAGTGTTAATAAACTATTTCTCTTGCCAGGTGTGTTTTTATTACTTACCTGAAAGTCGTCGAGTCAACGTTGTCTAAAATCTAAAATTCACGTTATTGAAATTTCATTTCAAACGTCTATACTTGTAAGCTGCTATTACACTTGTGGATTTTTTGATAAGTCAAAAACAACAAAAATGTACCTATAAAAGCTTGCAATTGTTGTAGATACAAACCGTAACGGCTTTTATGTGATTCTTAGAAGCGATTTTTTTTACGATAACATAACAACCTATTCATTAAAATTAATAGTTCGTAGATTAATGTTTATTGACACGTTATAACAATATTAGCGAACATTATCGGTTGTTATGAGCCGTGAATTTACATTTTTAAAATATGCTTTTATAAAATAACACTATATGCATACACCCCCATATTATTCGCCATTATTATTACGATACGGTGTTTGGAAATCAAGTATTATCCTGAAATTTTCCACTGTTTTCAACAAGTCGCCTGAAAGTCATTAAAATTTATGAGTTCTCCGGGAAAAAACATCCCACCCACATAACGCTTCTTTTTTTTGTAGAATAATCCTTCGTACAAGAAATAGAAGAGCAATTAAATTTAAACTATCTATTAGATATTTTGAGCTTTTATTAAAATTTATGAAAATCCATCCCGGTACTGTTAGCAACAAAGTGACTACGTGTAATTTATTTGAACTAGAAACCTAATATGGCGCAGACGAAATATCAAATTTAATTAAATATTATTAAATTATCTGTATAAAAGTCTATGACTTACATGTTTCTTAAAATCCAACTCCAGTTTTGCCGTTTTCTTCCTTTTTACAAAAATTTTGGACTTTTCATTTCGACGAGAACAATTTAAATATTTTGTTTATAATACGCAGAAGTATAAATCAAAATCAAATCTAAACAAAACGATCATGCTTTTGAACAATTTTTTTAAATTAATTAACGGATAAATGATGGTGTAACAGTAATTTCGTATATCGAATTCGTAATGGAATGCTGTTTGATTTTATATTAATAACAAACCTTACGTTTATGAGAAGTAATAATATGGTAGTTAGACCACAACGTACAGGTCGCGAATAAAACAAACCACAATATGTAATAAAACGTAACATATAAAACACTATGAAATATTTTAATTATTTGATATTATCCGATAAGTGTCAATATTTCTTTCTTAATAAATTGTAATTCGATCACCAACATCAAAGCGGTTTTTTGATTTTAATAATTAATTATGTTATATAAAAAAATAATATATTAATGAAATCATATTCTGTACATTATTCATCATAATTACTTATTATTGTTATTTAATATACACAAAAGCAGTATATTATTAAATATATGATAGAGTTAAATTGAAAACATTTGAATAGCATATTATTATAAGTACTGGGATTAAACAAAAAAAGAAAAAAAGAAATCATAGAAACAGGCAAGATAAATGACAAATAAATAATAATGAAATGGAATAGATTCATCGATGAATGTGGATTGTAACATTGCCATTAGACAATTTCTTCATCAACGACCATACTTCAATTTTCGTTAAGTTTACAATATTTATATCGTTAATCATCAATATCTCATCACCAACATGCAATTCACCATTCTTTCCAGCGGCTCCACCTAAATAATAAAAATCATCAAATTATTAGAGTTAATGATAGAAATAATCTCAGAAGATGTAAACAAATTGTCATTATACAGTAGAATCCCTCTATAACGAGGTCCGTGCAGATATGTATGAACACAGGTTATTTTTTATAACGAGGGTTTGCTTATAACGAGAAATTTTCCTTGTTTGTTGACATTTCGTTATAGCGGGATTCTACTGTATTTAAGTATGTATTCACTGTATCTAGTGTGTATCCACCTTAACATTAAGCAAATGTTACGGCGACCTTTTATTGTCAACATTTTTTTTAAATCCAGATCTACATTCAAGCCAAGGCTCAATAAGCTTGTACAAAGCAAACATTAACCCCCTTCTCTAATAACATTATCCAGAAACAATTTATCTTCTTTATTTTAATATGTTCAGTCGGCTGTCTAGACGAAGTTTGTTGTCTTGTACCGCCTTAATCTACCTTGTGTCTCGAATGTAAAACATCAACTAGGTACTTCATTTTCTATTATCATATAGGGGACTAAATTAGTTACTGACTCTTTCAAGGGCTTTGAACAAAATTGTGATAAGTTTGTAATAATCAACAATTTCAAAATTAAAATTAGCATTCTGATAAACAGAATTGAGGGTGGATCGTATTCTGTAACTGTCATTGCAAAAGTGTCGATCACCCATCCAGTTACCGGACATGTCTAAATTGTGATACCTGCCACGTTTAATTGACCACTCCGGAAAAAAAATCGCAAGCATATTTGACAAAAGGATAATTAGAACTGTGCTAATTAATCAACCTGTAGTATTCAGGGCCGTCCTAATAAGCTTTAGCGCCCTTGGGCTAATCTTGTTATTTGATATCAGATAGTACAGTATACTATTAAAAATAGTTTCTCGTTTCTAAATTATTAAGCGCTCTAAGATCAGCGGAGCCCTTGGGTAATAGCCCATTTAGCCCAATGTATAAAAGAACCCTGCAGATATTACATTGAAAATAAGAGATGTACCTTGGAAGATTTTTTTGACTCGAATGGGCA
This sequence comes from Mylabris sibirica, assembly GCA_039776855.1. Lineage (NCBI taxonomy): Eukaryota > Metazoa > Arthropoda > Insecta > Coleoptera > Meloidae > Mylabris > Mylabris sibirica. The sequence goes on along the minus strand of CM077845.1, from coordinate 6,973,215 downwards.
AATCACCCTCTGACGAGTCTTTACCACCCTCAATACTAAATCCGAGACCGGCTCCATCTTTCATTAAAGTGATAGCATTAGTAACGTTTTTGAATGCATTTGGTGTTGACGTTGATGGTGAAATGGATCCTAAAGCTGAAATCAAAACAAAATAATAATTAAAATATCCATCAATACTTTAAATATAAAATAAACAAACATTTATCAAATGATGATGACTCATATCTGGAACTTCGACGATTTGTTGATGTTTCTTCAATCGATTTTTCATCAATTTTACCATCTTCAACAATCAAAACAAACTGATCAACGGGCTCCTAAAATTCAATATTAAAAAATTTAATATTCAAGTTTGAGTATTTAAAAAAAAAATTAAAATCAAAAACCACCTTCAGCATATCTACGGCTTCAGCATGTGTTAAGCCGGCAGTTGACTTTCCATTGATCGACAAAATTTTATCACCCTTCTTTAATTGGCCATCATTATAAGCTACACTTCCATATCTAATTTTATGGATCTATTATTGGAATAAAAATCAATCAAAAAATCTTATCAATATTTCTTATTATCAAACAACAAACCGTTATTTCTTTAATTTCATAATCGGTACCTCCTGCCAATGTTATACCAAGACTACCACCGAAGAATTTCGGGCAAAGTATAATTTTTCGACATGTATTTTGTGGATTTTCTTGTTTTTCAATCGATTTAATTTGAACATTTGATGGTGGATTATTATTATCATTTTTATGTTTATCATCAATTTTCTTTAAATCTTTAGATTTTACATCCTTGATTGGTGTTAGAGGTGTTGTTATTAATGGTCGTGGTATTGGTGGTGACGTATCATTGAATTTTTCAAAATTCTTTCGCAAATCAGTCACACTCAATGATTTTTTATGACGATTCAATATATTTGATTTTGATAAATCTAATTTTAGAGCAGTCCGAGATTGTTCTTTAATCGTACGTAATTTAATTGGTTCTTGTGATTTTTCAATCGAATTATTATTATTATTATTACAATTTACTATAAAAATAAATTATAAACTAATAGAATACGAGAAATTTTCAATATTTACCTGTAATGTTCGTTGTCTCTGGATTGTTAATTGTTTGTATTTTGTTGAGTCCATCTGATTTCTCTTTCGGTATCTCATTTAATTGGTTATCATCTTTTTGTTCTAAATTATCAGAGGGTTCATCATTTATCTCGTTGATTTCTGCATCGGTTTCATCGTATTTTCGTTGTATAATTGGCGAACCGACTTTCAAATCTCTACCACTACGACATTTTGCTGATGCTAAAATATTCTTTCTATTAATCGCTTCAACACTAGCTGGTTTTAATAATCTACATTGTATATTATCATTTAATTGTTGATTTTTATTTTTATTATTTTCATAATCTAATAATTCATAATTTCTTGTCGGTGATGATGGTGGTGAACATCTTGATATATAACTAGATTGACTTGAACTAACAGCCGAATCATTATCACTTTCATCTTCTGATTTATTTGGTAAATCTTTATTCGGTTTTATTGTTGGTATTTCCTTTATTTTATCCATAATATCTGTTCTATTTGTTCGATTTTTAAATGTATTTGTTATATAATCAAAACTGCAATCGGAACGTGTTGGCGATGTTATACTTTCTAATGATTTCGGACAATCTGATAAATTATCAAAACGTAAATCCTCATCTAATTTCGTTTTTGTTATAATTGTTTTCTGTGGTTTCACCAATTCGTTATCGTCTTTTTTCGTAATTGTCGTTGCTGTTGAATAAACTTGAAGACTTTTACGTTTGAATGCTGGTGAATATTTTGGTAAATTACTCAAATTATGATCGTTATTCCACGGTGGTGGTGCTGTTAATGGTAATGTTACAGCTTCTGTTTCAGTTGTACCCCATAATGAATTGTTTATATTTTGATTCTTCTTCTTATTATTATTATTATTATTATTATTGTTGTTGTTGTTGTTGTTGTTGTTATTGTTGTCGTTATTGTTTGTATTAGAAACAATCGGTGTTGGATTACTAATTATTTCAGGTATATTTACTGTCGGCGATATTTCAATTTCAGAAATATGTTCCGGTATAACCAGTCCTTTCAATTTTGATAAACCTCTTCTACGTTGTTCAGCCAATTGACTCCACCGATCAGTTTTTTTCGTTATTGTCGACATATCGATTAGACTTTGTGAACGTGTATGCAATTTTATATCATTATTTCTATATTTTAATTCGTAATTGTCTTTATTTGTTAAATCACTGTTTGATACACTATTCATTTTACTTAATGTTTTATTTATCGGCACGTTAAAGGAACTATTTTGTTGTAAATTATTATTATTAATGTTAATATTACTATTATTATTATTATTACCGTTCATATTCTTATGATTAACACAATTATTTTTATCGTTTATTTTATTAAATTTGATATTTGTCGATATAGCATTTGTCTCAATATAATCAGGAAACTCATGACCATCAGGTGGCTGTCTAGAGTCACTTGGTGGAGTTTCCATATTCCCATTGATATCTGTAAAGAATGTTCTATAAAATTACAATCTAACATAAAATCTTTTACTATAAAACAAAATAATCCATATAGTAAGTAATCGAATATAATATTCGAAATAACAAAGAGAAAAGAAAAAAACATCCCCACAAAAACAGATTGTGGAAAAAATCTCCAAGTACCTACATGGCTAAATTAGGGATTGTTTGTAATAATTTCATCTTACCGTATTTACTGTTGTTATTCGTTGTAGGTATAAATGAAATTATGATTAGATCAAATCACGATTGTGAATAATAATAATTCATTTTATTTTATAACAACAATCGCGTTAAACGTGTAGACTGTTCGTCATACAGAACAAGACTAACGAAATGGCAAGGCAAAGTTGCGGTGCTCTCCCAGCGTGTAGATCCGCGAATTGTTCTCTATTAACAAAAATCTAACTCCATAACTAGTCTATGAATAAATTGTCAATTAAGACAAGACCAAATATAAACAAAAGTTTTGCGGGACAAAAAAACATTTTCGACTTTCTTTAATTGATTAATGAGAATCGACGTTAGAAAAATAAACAAAATTAATTTAATTATCATTATTATTATTATTATTATTATTTAATTTGTAATCGATGATAATGAAGATGATGATGATGAATGAGGATCTGTTGCCGGCCAAAATCGATTTAACAATTGATAATAATCTAAAAATCATGTTAAATAGACGGTTGTAAAGTGCCATCATCAGCAGGAGTTGAAAAGTTTGTGGAGCGGCAGGAGGGAATTGGCAAAGCATCAGGTCAGTGGACGTGGAGTCAAGGGCAGCTGGCTGGCTATATTGTGGATTGCGGGTTGTCGATCACATTGAAAATGCAATCTCCACAAAGATATTTTCTTTCAACCAAAAACAAAAAGGAAAAATGAAAGAAATACAACACAAATAAAGTCAATACAAAAATTTAAAGAGAACAAATAATAAATATTTACAAGAAAAATAAAGTTAAAAGTATCGATAGATAAGCAAACAACATCTAGTATTGATGTTGTTGCTAAAATCTTGAATATAGAATTTTAAAAATATTAAAATGCAGATAAACAATTGAAAAAGGTTAATAAACCAAGACGAGAAGTAAATAAAGTATTAATAAACTAACATTTAACTTCCTTTAATAAAAGCTTTTGATGTAGTCTACCGGATGTACTACAGATTTATAGAGAACACATAGAAAATCAAATAGAATTCTTATTATTAATAATCATAATTAAAATTAGACTAAAAAAAAATTTAATATTTATTTTACAAATCGAAATCTCCGTTATTTGTTAATGGACTTAATCATCAAAACTATTAGCACTATAACATTAAATTTAAGTACAAATGCAACAAAATAGAACAAACCATTGATTCATCATCCTGTAAATATTTGCAGAAATTTTCACAGAATTAGTAGGAAAGTGGAAAAAAAAATAAGTAAAATTTCGTAACGTTGAAACAACTGAAACCACATACTGCACAAAACTGATTTTATTCATCAACAAATATTATTCAAAACCGGCATTGACATTTATAAAATACCCACACAATAGTTTTTCTTATACACTATTTTTAATATCATATTTATATGAATAAAAATCAATTAACATATCGATAGATCGTTGGTATTTATAATTAGTTTTCGTCGAATTGATAACGAATTTTCCGCTAATATTAATAAAATCCACGATAATAATAACAATAATAATAAAAAAGAATGAATAATATCTGTTCTTTTAAAAGTAATTAATTTGTTGATATACGCGGAATATAACAATTTCATTAAGTTTTATTGATTTATTTTAAATAATAAAACGATTGTATTCATACCAAATAAATACTATTTCATCGTTTTTTATTTCACTTTTATTCAATTCATCCTCAATTTAATTTAAATTAAATTAATTAAAGGCTTACACACTATTTTCCGCACGGATTAATCAGAAAAATTTCAATTTTACGTTCTAATGGTGGGTACTTTATACTTTAATAAACACGTAGGTACGTATAAAAAACAAACTTTATTTGAAAAGACTAAATGAAAATGTACCTAAACCACAATATGTTGAATTTTACAAAAAATAACACAAGAAAAAAGTTACCAAAGTCTTGATTGTTTAAAAAATTGATCATCGATATTGGTGGGCAATTTAGACAGACAGGAAGAATTAATTAACTAAACGAATGCATTTATTGGAATCATTTTATCGACTGATTATACGCAAATAGGTCGTAATTTGCGACAATTTTGTTAATTTACGAGAATCCTTAAAGTGTTTTCTTTATTATTAAGAATCAATAAAATAGAAACAGTGATTGAGATCGAAATTGAGATTCAGATTTGCAATAACGAGTATACACAGGCATACCTGTTGGAGTTTACAGTTACACATAAATATTATATCCCATAAAATGTCAAAAACTGATTAAATTAACAAACTGGTCGTCTTAGGGTTGTTGCATTACCACAAAACTTATGTTGCCACTTAACAGGAACGTTGAATAAAACTACCAGTGGTATTCTAGAACTCACTTTTGGATAATGAGCGGCAAAGCGATTTTTTCTCAAGTACTGGCCAAAAATTACATATACGAAATATTTCGGAATATTTGAATGTACCGATGACGCCCGATCTTTCCTATTAACGGCTAATAAATAATGTTTATTAATGTTTTACGTCCACACTCCCTAATTAAAGTTATCAAGTGCGCTCTCGATCCTCTCTAAATTCCCCAGTTTGACACAAATATTTTTAAAATTTCACAGTTATAGTGTCACAACAACAAGTGATGATGACAATGACGATCGACAAATAAGTAAAGTAAATGACTAATCTGAGAAAAAATCGTGACAATCACTGCAACATTCTCATGAGTCCAAATGATTGGATGTTGAATATTCTTTAAAATTCTAACAAAAAAAATAGAAGAAATTTTTCCGAATATTTTCATAAGAATGACCACTGTGAAAGTGGGATTTACCGTATTATACAAAGTGACTTACGTCAGACGTAAAGTTGTTTTGGCAACTCCCATTATTTGGCGAGACATTAGAAAAATATTTCAATGATTTATAGAAGGGTAGCAGAAGATCATTTTAGTCAAATTAGAACCTCGTGGCTCATTTGGAAGTTGGTCAAAAAACGATGTGGCAAACGGAATAAATAAACACGCAAAACGAATAAGAATGACTCTAAGATCATCTCAACTGTGATTTTTTTTGTGTTTCTTAATTTTATTCTGGAACAGGTGGAAATATTTCGTATGTTTTCTAGAATGCAATGGAGAAAAAAATTAATGTTAGGAGGTCTTAGAGTAATTCTTAATCGTTTTGCGTATTTAGCTAGTTTTTGAAAATTGCAACCGTGTCCAAAATAAGAGTTGTTTGGCCAACTTCCAAATAAGCTAGGAGGCTCCTATAAATCCTTGAAATATTTTACGAATCGCTAGTCAAATAATGAGAGATGTCACAAGAACTTTCCTCTGACGTGAATCACCCTGTATACATCAACAATATATGTTATAATGAATGAAATTTCCGAATAAAATGATTACATTTATTGTTGTTTTATTGTTTATTTTCAAATCTTTCACAATTTTAATTTTAAACGAAGAAAAAACGCGAAATTTTCCACATGAATTAATCGAAAACATTTCAATTTTTCTGTTCCAATACGATGTGTCATCTTTAAATGAGTCAATATAGAAAAAAAATAACTGTTCAATTTTAAAATATCTCTTAATTAAACCGCAAAATACCCAACTTTCAAAAGACAACATTAGTGGGGGGTACAAGTTTTTTATTTTGCCACACAATTACCATCATTACAGATAACATTTGAGAATGATAACAAATTTTCTATGGATTTTTACGGCATTTACTTTGAACTTGTCTAATACAACCACACCTTTCTTTGAAAGAGTTGCCTAGTTGGAATTTACATTTTCCTTATTGACTGACTGACAATTTATCAATTCTTATTATGGAAAATCGTAAAAGAACCGATATCAATTGATGATAATATTTATTTTCTTACGGATAACACAAAACAATAAATGATTATTCTGCAAAATTTGATTAAAATAAAAACAAAGAGCACACCTAATAGTTTAATATAAAATTATATCATGTTAGGCGACACAGATTAGCATTATTAATGAAACTAGATTGTAATTTTCACTAACATGGTATTAACATTTTGGCAAATAAGGAGTGACATCTAAAAACAAAAAAAACTAGAACTAAATAGTATTGGTTGACTCTGGTTGAGATTATTTTATAAAGAGAAAAAAAAACAACAATCGACCACCTATCTCGTCTATATGGTATGACTTTCCATTGAAGATCGTTTTAGATATGTTTCACTGTATTTTTGTCAATATAGTATATGTCGAGGTTCTTTTTTTTATTGATTCGACAATATCAACAAAGTGTGGAATAATTTAACTATTATTTATTTATTTATATCTGTTGCATAATGAAATGATTAATATTCGAAAACTGGCCTCTAAAAATGAACCAAATTGTTATACTACTGTCTGTTTAAGACGAAAAAACCTAATTTGAATTTTAAATTTTTATTGTAAAGATTTTGATAAGACAGCCCAAAATAAAAGAATAGAAGGAATGAAAAAAATCTTACCGTTACATTTGAAATTCTACTTAATCTGTATCTATTATTAATATTTAGTCAATCAGAATTCCTATGCGCTTTTCCTACTAGTAACAAGAACTGGTTTATCTAAACTGATGTTACAATATCACTGAATGCATTGTGACATATTTATTATACATATTTATCACTATAATGATGTCTATGATCACGTATTATTAACTCACATATTACGTTGAAGATTATTTTTAGAAGAAAATCGAATTTTAATAAACAATAGAGAACAAAATTGAATATCGGCCTATTGTGCACAATCAAATTAAAAATACGATAAAGACAATTAAAAATTAATCCACGATAAATTTTACAAAACAATTGTTAGTAATAATTTTTGGTTTCTATTGTACTTTCTCTCAACTACCTGAATAAAATTATGGACACCATACTGGAACAACTTTGTTGTTATTGTTGTTGCTGTTATTGGCAGATTTTGCAATAAAATTATTTAGAGTAACGATTTTCAATCTAACATTTAAAGAAAATAAATAAAACTCTTTTATAATTAAAATAGTTGCAATTAATAACCTTAATATAGACAAAAGCTTAACAATTATTTAAAGCTTCAATTTCAACACACCAAACATATGTTTCAATTGAATTGAATTAGATTAAATTAAATTAAATTTAAACACTAGTTGCTTATTTATAAAAAAATCAATAATCGTATTAATGTTTTTCTTAACGGAAAATTAACGAAAATCATTTTAATTTCCACTTAATTAGTTTTTCTTATTAGAAATCATATAAATGTGCCTTTGATTTATGGGAAATAATCAGAGATTTATCGAAAAATTTCATAGTTATATTCAAACATAATTTCTTTCTTCTCTTGTTTTTAATATTGAGGCCAATTATGCAACAGTTGCACCTACACCTAATCTTGTTTCACTATTAAAAAATCACAAAAGATTATTTATGATTAATAAGTGAGATCAACATTTGGTATTTATACCATATTCAAATTTATTGTAATCTACAATTGCGAAATCGATACTTTCATAATTATTATAAAAAAATTATTTGGAGAGACGGCCCAAAATCGAACATTATTAAAAATTGTCAAATGTAATCATTACTCAATTTACAAACAATACATTTAATTAATCATAGTTTAATTTTATTGTTGTTGTTTTTCATCTTTTTTTTTTAATTAATATTATTACAAACTAACAATAAAATACAGATTGTATCATCTTTGATATTGTGTTTAATAAGTCGTAAAAAAAATAAGAATGACTATTTATTGATAAATTGGTTACAACATGTTTTTAATATTCTTTAATAATAATTCACTTGCTATAAATGGATTTATTGATGATCATTATTTTGATGATCTCGATGAAATGATCAATTCATTGTGTTTAATTACAAAATATCTCGAAGAGTTACCGTTATAAATTAAATGAGATTTTATTATTAATTATTATAGTAAACCATTAATTAATAACAATAAAAATAACATGGATGATATTAATTTTTGTTTATATTTTCTGAAATAACAACTCGACGGGTATGCAAGCAAAATAGCATTTATGTATTACTGGTTGCCTATGCACCACCACTTATAAATTTATACAGGCTATTCTATTTGATTTGACACCGCGTAAGTATCACAGTTTTCATGAATTTTATTACTGAAATTATCTTGATGCATCCATAATTAATTAATGAAGATTAAGTAAAGTGGGTCATTTTATGCATAATTGCTCCAATCACTTCTATCTATCGAAGTTGATAAAAACACGCAAGAAAATTTCTGGTTTAAAACTGGGTCATCTTTGACGGATGATGGAAGTCTTATGTTTCGCTTAAAGGTACGTAGAATTTCTGTAGGATCGTTTGAGAATGTGTAAGAAATTGAGAAATAATTGAAAATATACATCATCGGTATTCTTAGAGCCGCCAACATGATGTTTGAGGCGGTTCTATTGTAGCTAAAGTATTACACTTTGTGACCACTTTACTCAGGCTTTTCGGGGAAGAACCAACTAACGCACCTTTAATTTTCTTGCACAATAGTTGTCGCATTTTCCTCTAACTTCAGCGTTCGAAAATTATCGACAATCAGCAAAATTTATCACAAAGATAGCAATTGTAATTTTACTTATGTAATAATTAAGATTTAGACCGATTTTTGTACTTGAAACAACTTGAAATATTTCCTTATAAGTAGAAAATTGATAGTCTCACCTATTCAATGATAATGTTAAATGTTATCCTTGTAACCTTGACATCAAAATAACGGACCTGTTTTATAATTTATTAATTTTTTTATATTGAAAGTATTTTTGTTTCAGTATAAGTAAATGCCATAAAAACGTCTAACATTTCAATGGCGTTTCGATTGAAAATTGCGACAATAACATTTCGCAATATGTATTACATATATACATAGATATGCATATAATAAAATGGGAAAGGGTTGTTATTTATTTAAATCAAATAAATTAATGTTAACGGTAAAATGACGTCAATGGCGAAAAAGTGTTGTGATAAATCTATAGATATTGTAGAAATAGTAAATGTAGGCTTGTCTTATTGACAATTTAATGGTTAAACATAATTTAATTTTATAAATATCAATTAAATTGAATTACCTTTACTGGCACATGCTTTTGTTAATTTCACTATCACAAACTGATAGTTAATTGTTAGTTCCATTTAAATAAATTCCGTATTTATTTAGTGATATAACGATATGAATTCGAATTTTTTCCGATGTTCGTATAGGTCGTTGATAAATAGATTATTTATAAAATCAATAGATGAATAGATTATTTCATCGTTGTGTTATAAATGCAAATATTTCTGTTATTTATTGTACAGACAATGAATTTGAAAGTATTACGGTAAATTTGTGGATATATATCTATATGTATATATAAAACACAACGGGCCTTGGTTGTTATATTGTTTCACGTATCACATTACTAGAAATATTTATGTAATCTTAATTGAAATTCATCACTATATTTATAATACACAGCATGTTCACACATCCTGTATATCGTTTATAAATCAATAAATGGAGTTGTAAAGTCGATTAAAATAACTTTCCGCATCTTTAATCGATTTTATTATAACACGATTGCTTTTAATTGTGGATATTATTTGACCAGAGGGAACATTCAACATAAGTACTCGATTTAGATCAAACCTTGATGGTTTTCAGATCACGTTTATGCAAATTTATCTCACGAATTGGCATAATTTCCGATTATTCCCACAATTAAAAGCACTTTTGCATGATAGATTTCTTCCTAAAATACTAAAAATTAAATGTTTGTAGAAATGTACAGTGTTCAATGTTATTTATTTTTTACACTATACGATAATCCACCATCCTTCCTGTTTTATAAAAGTTCATTATGTTTCTATAAACAGTAAATCACGAATACCTTGGAAATACCTTTCCCACTTTCAAATGATTCAAAAATAGAACAACTGAAGGTGAAATTGTTAATTTTTGTGTTTTTTTAGTTTAAATCTAATTAAAAAAAAAACTTACTTTGATTAATTTGTTGTTTGTTTAAAACGTTTTCTGAACGATCACAATTTTCCACAATAACAACTGGCGTTGTTGAATTCAACGATCTATAAAATAATAATTCAAAATTCACCAGTTATTATTGTTAAAATTATTTTACCTGTACAGTTCTTGGTTGTTTTCTTCTTCAACTTCACCAATTGTCGCCAATTGTGATGATAAGCCCCATTTAGAATTGTAGATATCAACATCTTTATCATTATCATAATTTGTATCAAGTCGTTCATTTTCAATGAAATCTTGAATAATATCAATATCGTGATGTAGCGATGGTTTTGGTACAAAATCAACAAGACGTGGTAAATTTGATATATTCATATTTTCATCATGTAGCTCTCTGAAATTATTCAATTTTGTCTGTTGTTCACGTACGGTTCGCGGTGGTACTGGTGGTTTTCTATACAGTTTTTTTTCAATTATATTTTTATTTATTTTCTTATTGAATGCAACATCCATTTCATCTATTGTATTATCGATAATCCTCATGTCTTCATTTCCATAGCTAAGAGGGGCATCTTGGAAACAAGATGGAGGTTGTAATGGAATACTATCATCATTGTATATTTTATCATTATCAACTACTTTCTCATTTACATCTAAATTTTTATTAATATTAACATTCTGTTTTACTATTATTTTATCGTCATCATCGAAATTGTTAATAAAATTCGTAAAATCTAAATGCTTCTGTATTGAAGTGGGTGTTGATGGTAAACTACCCGATAAACTTGATGTTGTTGTAGTTGGATAAGATGCAAAACGATCAACAACTGTTGATATGGAACTGCCTGTATCATCTGATTCACTCAAATTTTGCATCGATTCTTGCGAAAATAGATCAACGTAAACTTCAGCATCTGGCGGTCCTAAACTGCCATCTGACAAACGCCGTGATCTCCTTGACACATCCGGTGATTGTGTTGACCGGCCGCTACTTCTCGGTGATTGAAATTTTCTCTCTTGTTGTGGTTGTTGTTGTGATTGTTGTATATTGTGTCGTATAGCCGGTACTGGATTCTCTTGTTGATCTTTAGTCGAATGTTTCGGATGTTTTTTTGGAATCTTTCGTGGCGGTACCGGTGGTGGTGGTGGTGGTGTTCGTTTCTTTTCAGCACTGACAACTAATGGTAAATCTTCATTTGAACGTGTTTTAATATCATTTATGGTTTTATCTAAGAAATGCCGTATTAACAATTTGATAACAACATTTGAATCTTTTAAACAACGCACACAATCAATTCGTGTCATTTGATTAACTGGCATTGAATCAATTTCAAGTACTTCATCACCTTCAACTAATTTACCCCATGAACTTTGTACACGCGATGCTGGACTATCTGGAGCGCAGGATTGTATAAATAAACGTTTAACATATTCATTAGCTTTTGTACCACCTTCGAATTTTAAACCAAAACCTAAACGTTCACCAGGCAAACGATACACTAAAACTTCCTCAATTATATCATTAGATACAACATCACTATCACCAATTGTTAAAACTGTAACATAGCCTGAATTGTTTAAATCAACTAATGTAAATGGGTCACATTTTGTATCAGTTTTTATTTCTGGACCAACTGAAACAACAGTCACGAAATTTTCTTGATCACTTTGTGATGATGTTTTTAGTGCACCTTCCATGATTTAAATCTCACGATCATAACATGATGATGATCATCTGAAACAAGATTTTTTTACTGTAATACTATAGTTGAATCATGACAAGTTAGCAAACCATATATGTGTAACCGGTTATTTTTATTAAATTTCAACAAAATTTATCTATCTTACACAATAACACTGATCACGGATGCAATAATTAAGATGATAATGAGCTTATTTTAAATAAATAAAATCTAGATCATACAATAATAATGGTATGTATAACATAAATATAACGGTACTACTGTATTATTGTATACAATATATACAGTATGTTCTATAATAAAGTATATTGATAGTATGTATAGTCATGAAATGTGTTGATCAATTCTCACCCTCTTATCTATCGAGCACATTTCTTTAATGTTATTGAAGTTTATATTACGGGATACTCGAACAGTGATTGTAAACAACTGTTTTCACGTTTTCACCTTTCACAGAGAGTTCCACATCAAACACCTGACCTCGTGTGGGTCCGCGGCTCTTCGTCTGCATCAACATTCATACCTGAGGGCACGGGCCACAATAATTATAAGATATAAACTTGTGTAAAAGAGAAATAAAGAACCAAAAAAAAAGAAAACATAACTGAAATCAGGTCTTGATCTTGCAAGTTATAAAGATCTGACCCTGTTCATATTACTAACTTTATGTATATGTAGGTACATATGTATCTATACATAAAGTTAATAGTGGAAAATCTATCATTGATAATGTTGATGTTGTTTAGAAAGGTATAACGTGAAAGTTGTTCTATAATCGTCTTTTAAATTCTTATTATTGTGTCAATAGGTTTTAAACATCAAATAGCTATAATATTAGTTAAAAAACTGCATACGGCAACATCTAATTGTCCGACTGGATTAAATTATCGGACCAACTCCTCTCCTTGTTAGGTGCTGCAGTACCGTTACACTCACCTGAGGTTCGTACACACGGACAAACATCATAAATATTTACATTAATCTTTTTTGTTTTTAATTTTATTTTATATCAAATTTCCTCTTAGTCCATCTATCCAACAATCAAATATAATTATTTTGTGTGTTTTTAACAGATTTTTATGCCGGGTGAGTCACTTCAAAACGAAAATTTCTTATGACAACTCCAATTATTTGAAGAGTGATTCGAAAAATATTTCATAGATTTGTAGGGGGTCCCCAAAAAACATTTTAGCAAAATTATAACTTCTAAATAGGTTTTGGACAATGTCACAATTTTCAAAAACCAGCAAAACACGCAAAACTACTAAGAATGACTCGTGGATCCTCCCAATAGTGATTTCTTTTCGTTTTTCTCCATGGGGAAAACGAAAAAATCAATGTCTAAGTGTGCAACAGTTATCGGAAAATCGCTGAAACGAGAATTTTTTGACCAGCTTCCAAAGTTAGGAGCCTCTCTAATTTTGCTACAATGATTTCTTGAAATATTTTTCGAATCGCTCGCCAAATAATGGAAGTTGCCATAAGAATTTTTCGTTTTGCGTGAATCAACCAGTAGAGAAAAACAGTGAAAGACTCATCCACCATCTGTCAATTATATTATTTTATAAAGAAAGTACACAGAATTTTTGTTGTAATGGATAAATCATAATAATAATAACAATAATAATAGACTTTCTCTAGAATTCTAACTAATACAATTTCAACCCAAAGACATTTCCCATGCCTTACTGGAAAGAATTCAAACAAATCGCAAAACTCAATCTAAATCATCAACCGTTGTCTATTGCATCACGGCAATTAACAAACGAAGAAAATTGAATAAAACCGTTACAACTGACAGGTATTTTTTTCTGTCTTTTCTATATTAACCGGTGCACTTACTGTTTAAATCATATGTAATTATAAATGCTTTCGCTTTCAGTTTAATTAATAAATAATTATTGCATACAATGTTGTTTCCTAATTGTTACAATTTTATCACTAAATTAACACCCCTATTGTTATGTTGTGACACAAATAGTAATTTTCATTGAAAACGTCGAAAGTATGTGGGCAATCATTTTTCGAAACGCAATTTTATTGTTTTGTTGGTCTTTCTTTTTGGTAGGCACGCAGAAAACCGGGTCGACTAACCGAATCGGACAGTGGCACACTGGACGACTCCTTTATTATGTGTACAGTAAAATACAATAAACAGCTTCTAAAATAAAGAGAAACAAAATTGAAAATCAGCGAATAGAACATATCCGACATTCTAAAAAGTAACAGTAAAGATCGAGTTTGGGTAAACTTTGCCATATATTGTTGTTAAAAATTCAAAAGCGTACATAAAATTTAGAATTCTAATAACATGGATAGAAGTTACTTGAAAACTACACTCAACTAAGATAACTGCTAGTTCAAATAGATCTCCAATAGCATCCTACGCTACTGTGAAATTCAACACGACTGAAACTCGCATCAATACAAGTACAAATAATTGAAATTGTTTGTTTTGTATAAAAGAAAAAGGTATTTCCAAATATTGACCAGACCAACTCAATATTCTCGGATATACTCAAAGGAAAGTCCTGAATTAATAAATAACCAAAGTTAAATTAAACGTTCATAATTGTGTTATTCTCGTACTGGAAGGTCTCTCCTAGTACCTACGTACATATTTGTATTACATCTAGTAAAATATTTATTTAACTCTGTTCAACTTTCGGTCAAAACCATTAGTAGATCGTGGGCAATTATTTGATGTTATAAATAAAAGGTAATTGTCACAAGTGTCCCTCTTTATTAGGTTCAAAAACAAAATTTACTAAATATTGATAATCAAGGATAAAATTGTCTTACAACCTAGGGTTTCTCAAATTTTCTAGAAATAAAAGTACGACCCATTAGACTCTAATAGAAAGGATGTTAGCGAAAGTTCGCTGAAAGCACCGCGGGGTTGGGACGAGAGGAAAAAATCTCAATCTCCACAGAATTTTTTTTGAAAAATACCTTTATACCATTTTATAGCATTATAAAATAGAAAATTAAAAAGAAAAAAGGTAGCATTTTTCATATAATTCAAAGTTTTGAAACAAAAAGTGTCTAAGAACTCCCTTTCCACCATTCATTATCATTATAATATTATCATTTTTATTTTATTATTGAACCGTCTTTTCATGATTATTCTGATCAACGATGACGTTCTCGGAACGTGAATACGATTGCTTATTTATGGTTGATTAAATACTGGTTGCCTAGACCATTGATAAATCCAAATTTAAATATATTTGTATATCCCTTTATTAAAACTAGCTCTACAGAATGTCCCGTAAGTCGCGCCCTTGCTCCTTAGGGGCAAATAGAGGATGAAATTCTAAGACGAAGAGTCCTGTGCCACATTCTTATCTGACACACAGGTAATTAGTTATTAATTAAATTAAGTAACCAATCAGGTGCTCCCTTAATTTGAACGGTTGTCGCGACAGCCTGCTAACTGGTCCGCTTCCCACATCTTACCGTCAAGTTCTCTCTATTTATAGCTATAGCGAGCACCTGATTGGCTACTTAATTTAATTAATAACTAATTACCTGTGCGTCAGATAAAAAAAAAGAATTCCATCCTCTATCTGCTCCTAAGGAGCAAGGGCGCGACTTACGGGACATCCTGTATAAGCTTGCGTAAACTTTGGGAGATATGAACCCAGCTACATTTCTAAACTGGATAATAATTTCGTGCCTTTCGAATCGTAAATTGTTTCTACAAAGTATTGTTAGCTAATTTTGTTGTGACTCATCCATAGACAGTCGACTCAATGGACCCTTCAACCTTCCATAAAATTTAGTTTAACTGAAAACAATCTGTTAATTAAATTTCGTGATAATATTCAGAGTTACTGAACTGCTTTATTAATCACTGGAGATCTTTGTAAGTTAAATTAATCAAATTAAAGAATTTTACTGGATTACTATTGTGTATCCTGTAAGCGTAAAGATTTTTAAATTTGTAGATGTGTATATGTAAATATGTTCAACTAATATACATATGTATTGATTTATTCATAAAATATCTGGTGTAGGTGTTAGGTAAGCTGCTAATTAAAATTCTTGATGAAAGCTTACGCTCTAGGAAAATGTAATATGAATATCGGACTGAAAATTGAAATGTGGAAGATTCGTATGAAATTTCTATTAACTGACAAGCGATTCGAAAAATATTCCAATGGATTTTAGGGGAGTCTGTGTTGGCAAGATTAGAACCTTCTAATGATTTTAAAAATAAGCTGCATACTTAAACTTAAAACGACTAAGAATGACTTGTGAATCTTCCCAAAATTGAATTTTATCGTGCTTCTCCATTTAATTCTGGAAAAGGTACAAATGTTTTGTATTTTTTTCTAGAATATAATGGTGAAAAACAAAAAAAAAATATTGGGGGGTCTTTGTGTCATTCTTAGTCGTTTTGCGTGTTTAACTCGTTTTTGAAAATTGCAACCCTGTCCAAAATGAGTGTTTTTTAATCTCCATTTTTTGGAATCGCTCGCCAATTATTAATAAGAGTTTCGTACGAATCGTTCACATTTAAATTTTCAACCCAGTATGTATTTTAATCGTATAAATACATACATAGTATGTGGATATAATATTTTCCCCTCGTAAATAATATTAAGATTAATTCAACGCATTTAGAAATTTTATTAATAATAATGATAATAAATAGATAGATTTAGATAGATAAGGAATAGACTAGTGCACAAACAGGATAAATATACACATAAAATGTTTTATATTGATTGAATCAACAGCTGTGGGTGTGTGCGCGTTGATGGCAACAGAGTGCCGTTGTGCCGTTACGCAGGTACAAGTTGGTGGCTAGTATAAAATAATACTGGGTAAGGAGAAGTGTGGTATTATTCTATAAACTATTTCTCCGTCCTCAGTAGCATTGAGCCTAGTCATGGTGAGGGTGGCGTATTCGCCGCACCCTTTATTATTAGCCACTGTTGTAGTGGCTGTATGTGCAGCGATCCCCCGCGCTATAATGGCAATAGATCTTAGCCGACTCTATGGCCACATCAGCTCTAAACGAAATGGTATGTAACCTAACTAAAAGAAAAACAAATCAATCTCTTAACTATTGTATTGATCGATAAACAACCATCATTTATTCTAATAATAAACACTTCAATATAATTTACAGGTGATGCATGCCATCCATATGAGCCATTCAAATGCCCAGGAGATGGTAATTGCATATCTATTCAATATTTATGCGACGGTGCCCCGGATTGTCCGGACGGTTATGATGAGGATTCAAGATTGTGTACAGCAGCTAAACGGCCACCAGTTGAGGAAACTGGCAGTTTCCTAAAATCGTTACTCGCTAGCCATGGCCCGAATTATTTAGAAAAATTATTCGGTAATAAAGCACGAGACGCACTTAAACCATTAGGTGGAGTCGACAAAGTTGCAATAGCACTATCAGGTTAGTCACATTAACAATTTAATTCAATTTTTTTTAATCATCTAATATGTCACCCATTATTGATGTGACATTTATCTAAATGTAATTCGCTACTCTTATTCTCGGAAGCTAACCGTTTGTTTTATAGTTATTTATTGGCTTTATTACTTTATTATAGCTCTTTATATGTGTTGTAGTAACCTTTGCTAGCTGTTTCTTTTTTCTATGATATGAAAATCAATAAGCTTATCCAGTGGCGTAGCTATAAATTTAGGACCTTTAAGCAAAACCTTAAATAAGTTATACATATCGGATTGTTCATTTAAAACTATGTAGTACTTATGCCAACTCATATCTATTATTTGGCTAGTTATTCGAAATATTAGTTTTCGATACGCCAGTGGAAAGTGCGTCTTTGCGATATGAAGGTGTACGTTGGAGCACTCGCTATCGCTCATGCTCCAATAACCCTGAATTTGGTAAAGACGCATTTCCACTCTAATATCGAATACTATTTTTTCTATGATTGAACAGAAGCTCAAAAATTACTCTTTAAATCTAAAACGAGCTGCCTTCTTGTTTTTTACGCTGCTAAGAAACGGTCACATTTTACGGCAAATCAGCGTTTTGCACCGGCGAAATAAGAGAGAAAATTGATAATTTTTATTCAATCGTACAAAATATTTTGAGAATTTGTAGGGCAGTCCCTGGAGACAAAATTAAAATCTCATAATTCATTTTGAAGTTGGTCGAAAAATGCTCGATTTTTTGTCAGTTTTTTCCAATGCAATCGGGAACAGGTGGAAACATTTTAGACTGCAGTGGAGGAAAATGGAAAAAATATCTATGTTGTAAGAGTCTTCGAATCATTCTTAGTCGTTATATGTGCATGTAGCTCATTTTTTAAAATAGCGATATTGTCCAAAACGAGCAACTTTCGATCGACTTCTAAGTGAGCTACGAGGTTCTAACTTTGCTAGGGATCCTCCTATAAATCCTTAATATAATACTTATATAATGCTCAAAAATCAAATGGTAATAGGTCCCTTGCCCTTGCTTATCGATAGCTACGCCACTGGTCTTATTTGTTACAACTATTCTCACCCGTTAACTGTTGAGAGAATAAGAAGACTACAAATATACAGGATGATCATAAATATCCTGCTGTATTAACTTGTTTTAATTTTTTTTTATTTAGAGTCGCAGACGATCGAGGATTTTGGTGCAGCATTGCACCTAATGCGTTCTGATTTGGAACATTTACGTTCAGTATTTATGGCAGTTGAAAATGGCGATTTGGGCATGCTTAAATCATTAGGCATCAAAGATTCTGAATTGGGGGATGTTAAATTCTTCCTAGAAAAATTAGTGAATACGGGCTTTCTAGACTGAACCATAACAGACCCTGCTGCTAGATTTTACTTTCATCCACAACCGCATAAACCCCTCAGCAAATCTTTCTATTCTTATTTACCTTATTGAACAAAATCCTGTCTTTTTTTCCAATTAATTTAATTATAATATTTTATGTAGCAGCAGAGTCCTCTAAAGCGTCCGTCCCCCATCTGGAAATGTTTCTTTTTCTCAGAACACCCCTGACTGTCTCAGAGGGTAGACAGTCATCAACCAAACTTATCCTTTTATTTACTATACCTAAACGACATACATACGTATATAATACTGTAGGTATATTGTGTATTATACTTACATATGTAACAAGTATTATATATATTTAAAAGAAATCTGACACATATCACTAAGTAACATATCATTTATCTAGCTTTAGAGACATGTCTAGAATAAGAGAACAAAAAAACAACATCGTGTGATTACAATCTTTTTCGGAGTAAATGAAAAGAAAATAGAATTTCTTATATAATATACATATAGTTTCTTATGATGTTCAATCTCTCTATATGTTTTTAATTAATTTTAAGATAAATAATGTATAAGAATATGGCGTACGCGCTGTAATTAATTTGTATAAAACCATCGTCACTTAATAGAGTTAGTAAAATGGGACTCCCGAAACAATTATTGTGGCACTAAATTAGTTTTAATTAATTCATATCGCCGTCGGGTGCCAAAGTTTCTAATCGATACGAGGCATCCAAAAATATATAATAATATTCTGAAAATATTCAACACAATCTGAATGTTGTACATGGTGCAGGTCAATATTCAGATTATACAGTTGATATTTTTGGTATTATTTACATTTTAAATAACAAATCAAACACAAAAATGGAACTGATAACGATCATCCAATATAGATGGCATATCAAGAGTATAGAAAGTTAAAACGCGCCAGAAGGGCCTAGTGCGCGTTTTACTATTGTGCTATTTTTTTAAATAGTGAAAAAAATACTCTACAATTAAATGGAGGATCGTTCAGTTACCATTAAATGTGACAGATACATTGTGATTTCTCTGTACATATCATATTGTATCGGAAGACGGGCCAATTATGCATTGATAACGACCTGACACTCACCATTACTGCTGAAAGGGGCCGTCTTTTGATTCAAATTATATATGAAAATCTATAAACGTCAGCACAATCACATCTGCATTACAAAGAAAAAATACAAAAATAAAATATATAAATATTTTTTCAAAAATTAGTAATGTTTGTGTTCCGTGTGCGCCAATTCTACAGGCAAGCAAGCTTTCATTGAAATGGAGTATTTTATTAAAAGGCTGGTTCAATATGTATACATATCAAAAATGTTCTCTTTTCCCTTTTTTAATATATATATATATATATATATATAAATATATATTACATAAATAATTTATGAGGTGGAATTTCTAACTAAATAAATATAAATTATCAAATCATATAGACTTGTTATTTAATAAATAATATTCCAATACAGGGCAAGAGGAATTTATATTAGGTTGGCGAATAAGTTCGTAGAGTTTTTATCAGACTTAAACAAAAATTAATATTGATAACAATAAATTAATCAATTATGTATTCACCGTTGCTGTTTACGACCTTCTCCCACCTCTGGATCGATTTGTCAATGCCGCTACGCCAAAAATCACTCGGTCTGGTATCGAACAAGTTGTTGAGCTAGTTTTTAAGGTCCTCTTCATTGCCGGAGGTAACGCCCCTCATACGGTTCGACAGGGCAAGATCCGGAGAATACGCCGGATGCTGAAAGACCTCCCATTCGAGCTCTTGGAGTGTACCTTTGACGACTTGTGCAACATGGGGCCTGCCGTTGTCGTGGGTCTTTTCAGTCGAATAGCCTCTTTCACGCAATGTAGCTGGGCTATGTAGAGCTCCTTGTTGACCGTGACATTCCTTTAGGGCGTTTCCCGGCGCACCATGCCCTCCCAGTCCCCCCAAACGCAGATTATGGTCTTTTTTGAATGGAGGTTAGACTTGACTGTCGGCTTTGGCGTATCTCCTGGAGCAACCCGCTCCCTTCTTTGCTTCATAATAATTATATATAGGCACCATTTCTCATCTCCCGTGACGATCCGGTACAAAAAGGGCTATTTATGACCACGTGTTACTTGGTGATCGTCCTCCTTCAAAAGTGCTTTGAAACGCTCTTCGTCGAATTCAGTAGGTCTTCCGCTACGGGCGTGTAGTCGACGTCAAAATGACCATTTTAAACTCACCTATGAAACCTTTTTCGTATACGTTGCAAATTTCGCTGGCTGCTTCAGCAACTTTTTGGCCTCGATGAAAAGCGAAGAAGAACAGGTGTCGAAAATGTTGATTTTTACCTCGTGGATAGTCAACTTCTAAGCCTGAAAAGTAATAAAACATTAATTACTCAAAAAGATGATTAGCACCGTTTTGTAGAGCAGAAAGAGCTCTATCGAATGAATACTATACACTTTTTCAAACAGTAAAAAAATCGTTGCAAAACATAAGAAAATACAAAAACGCTATGAACTTATTCCCCAAACCAATTCATACGGAAGACAAAATAAACAAGAATTTTATTAAAAATGCTTTATTAAGTATGTATAAAGTCTAAACTAATAGAAATTAGTTCCTATAAATGTATAACACAAATATAGCATATACGTAAATTTTACCATAGCACTAATTAAATAAAACAAAGCCCCCTAAACTAATGACCACTAAATCATAATTTCTGTTTTGAATAATTTAACGTTACCACAGTGCAATAAAGACGGAAATTTTTCCATTCCCATATCATGGATTACTATTGTGATATGTTCGCCTTTACCCATTTTAATCCATATAACACTTTTTTTTAATATAAATACTAAATGCAAACCTAATACGATACAATACAATACACATAAGTAAGATTAGCATGAAAATATAGCTGCTGTATGTATAATATTGAACATTTAATACTTTTATATACGAATATATATAATAATTTATACAGAATCCGTGGGGCTCTGAAATTCCGACAGAGCATGAATCGGATTCTGCACCTTTTTCTGCGAACCTTTTCGCACTTTGGCACGAACTTCTTCCGGTTTCTCCGGACGAACCAACGGCTTCTTTTCAGGAGCTTTCATTTTCCACACCACAATAGGCGACTGAAAAATAACAATAATAAAAATAATAATAACTAATTGTTGATCGATAGATTTATAAAAACTTACAGAAATAGTTCCTTGTCTCGGATATTTCGTTGAAGCAACATAAGAAGCTTTTACGGTAAGTACAACAGCATTCATTAAATTCTTAGCTGCTTGAATTAATGATGTAGCACTATCGAGCTGAAATACAAAATTATTTACAATTTGTTCAATTAAATTGAATTATTGATATAAATACCCCAGAGACAATCAATTCACCACTGATATTTTGTACATCAGCTTTCACTTTTGATGTTATATTCATTTGATGGCAATATAATGCAATCCGTTGTAAATATGCTAACAAATCTTTCTTCGTTGAACTTTCTGGACATTGTTCGGCTATTTGTCTTGTCAATTTATCTAATTTCGTACCGGCTTCTGAAATTTTCTTAGCCGCATTTATAACATCCATTGTTGTTTTTAATGGACCACGTCCTCTTGTAAAATCTGTCATTTCCATCATAATCATGCACATATGTTTAGCTAATACAATTATATCATTGCCTGTATCATCCCATTTAGCTACTTCACGATCGAATTTCAATTTTTCACTACGGAAATACTCAACTTGTTGAAGAATCTTTTGTTTATCTTCTTCCGGCATTTTGCCCATTGCTTCCTAATTTTATAATATTATATTAATTATTACTTATTTATATTAAATTAAATCAAATTAATTACCCTAGCTGTTGTAATGCCACTAATATCGGGATATTCATCAACACCATGCTCGCCGGTATGAGCACTTGCTGTAAATATAAATAAAATTAGAGAAATATGATACAATTGTTATTTGATAATATTACATTTACTGTGAGTTTCCAACGTGTAATTTTCATCAAGTTCCACATCTTCTGGATCTAAATCTTCATCGGCCTGTAATTAATTTTCATTGTTTTTTGTTAAATTATATAAAATAATTGAATAAATAAAAATAATTACTCTATTCATTAGAACAGCTCTGCGTATTTCTCGAACACCGTCATATACCAATCTGGAAGCATCAATAAAATCATTTTCATCAACTTCCTTAGTTGGATTACTAGATAATGCTTGTACAGCAACTTGAACTCTTTGACTAAATTTCGGCATAACTTGATCATTCAATACTTTAACAGCTTCTAATACACGTTTTGTATAAATGCAAGGTTCATAATTATCCATTTCAGCTGTAACAACACTACATACACGATTGGCACGTCCACGTATACCACCAGCTGTTCGATCCAATGTATCTGAATCACCTTCTTGTAATGCTAATACACATTTATTAACATCTTCTAATATATGATTTTCTGATACAGCCAAAAAATCATCAATTGTTGTTATATCATCAACAGCTTCAGTTAATATACGAACTTGATTTTCCCATGATTGTTTAAATGCATCCATATTCTCTTGTGCTACTTTACTACGTGGACGGGCAGCTAATATACGTGCAGCATTTATAACTTCAGGACATAGATTATCTATTTGGGCAGCAGCATAACGTACCATTTTAACACCATCTTCATTATTAGACATACTACATACTAAATTAGCAACTTCAACAAGCTTATTGGAATGTTCAGTAAATACTTTAGCATATTCTTCAACTTGTTTTTCATTACCATTTTGGGCTGCTTTAATTAATACCAATAATGGAACATTTGTTTCTAGAAAACTATCAGAAACATGATCAACAACAGCTTTACGAAGTTGTCGTCTTAAATCCCTTGTTTTCTTACTCATATTATCAATAGCTCTATTTAAACCTTCACTTTTCTCTTTATTACCAATATTAGACATATATTCCGATAATAAATCTTGAAGTGCTTGTCTAACAGCATTACATTCAGCAACAATACGTTCACGTCTTTCATCTCTAGTACAACTAGAATCTGCCATTAAAGCCGCCCCACTAATTATACTTTCTAAACGTTCTTCCAATGATGGTCTAGTATGTATTTCATTATATGCTAATGGTTCCATAACCATATGATCATCGAAATCATCTAATGCAGCTGCTAATTCACCAGGACCGTCATATGGTCCAGCCGTTGGTTGTGGTGTACGGCCTTGTGCAACATCATTTATGGTATTAACAGCTTCACAAACTTGTTTAAGTACATAATCACGATTAGCTTTAGCTGCAGCTAATTCTGGATGACGTACATAAACTTTGGATGCTGTCAATAACATTGTTGAATGTTTCTTTAATACAGCACGTGCAGCTGCTAAATCATCGCGTAATTGTGGATCTTTTAATTCTTGTTGGCGTTTAGCTGCTTGATTCATTAATTCATTTGCATTTTGTCCAAATGTTTTTATATTATCCAATAATTCACCTTGGCTTGATGCATTACGTAATTTCTCAATATCATTCTCGACAATATGCAACGATTTCAATAATAAATGCACATCAACCATATCAGCAAGTATAAGTAAACGTGTTACCGCTGATAACAAATTACGAGCGGCACGGATCATATTACCACGCTTCAATGATGAACAGGGATCCTCGGAGAATTCCCTAGCAGCCTCACTCATAGCTTTACCTAGAGAAAAAAATAAATAAAAATCAACGCTACATTACAAAATACAATAATTATTACCAGTTTTTCGAACTTCTTCGACAGCTGCCAGCATTTCCTGTGTAATATCAGGATTTTCATAGGCAATTTGTTCTCCTTTTTCGATGAAATTGTCCGTGGCCTTTTCAACGGTACTAACTAATGCATTGGCACGTTTCGATTTACCTTTCTTCTTTTTACTTGGCCCTTTTGTATTAACAAGTGTTGTTACTTGTAAAACGAGCGGTTCTAACGTTTTCTCCACAGACATTGTACGTATTTCTAGATTCTTAGGATCCCATTTCAAACCAAAATGGTCGGTCATTTTTAATTAAACAGTAATTAACTACAATACAACAATTGTCAGGTGTATAAAATTAAAATATCTGATTGACTTTTACCTTTTGTACAATAAACACAATATAGTTCACCGTTTATAACTTGAATTTCGTTTATTTGATGAAATAAATAAAGAACGAACAAAACTAATAAACACCTTATCAATATGAGTCAATTCAATTATGAATAAGTTTTTATCTCGAAAGATGAATCATACTTAACGTTGTTGACATATTTGAATCGTTAATAAACCTCAAAAGATGGAACCACTCCCTCAATCACACACTAATTTAGTCAATACTTTAATACCAAAAATATGAATTAAAATTATTTGAATTATTAATTGCCAACACTGCCACAAATAAAAATTACCAAAATATTCGTACAAATAAACGAAATTCTGTTAAATAAAACCAAAAAGTCATATAAATTAAAAATACATTAACCTCACAATTAATAGATGAGAAACTTCATAGATGGCAGCAAAAAAATTACTTATTGGAAAATCTAAACTTTCATTATTTCGTTTTCATTTTTTTACTCTAAAAACGAATAAAATACAAAGAAGCTTTTACTTAATATTTAATTAGAAGTATATTCCAGAGCTTTTACATTACATCATTAAAATCAGACAATAAAATCATCTGTTGTGGCGCAATCTAACCACGAATCACCGAAGTATTTGATGTACTTAAAAGACGCGCCAAATTCAAATATTATAATTGTCTACAATACTTTTATTATTTGAAAAACAAAATTCACAAATTACAAAAATATATAAAAATGAGGAATAAATTACAATAAGAATATTGAAACTTATAAATCAATCGAAGAAATGAGATTTCTAGCTGTGGTAACATCACATGAGAATAATTTGTTAAAAATACTGAGTCGTCGAGATTCTTCTTCTAATTGTTTGGCAACTTGTCTGGCGCGAGCTACAATTTCATGCCGTAAGCCTGCTAATTTAGCCACATTGAAACCATACGATTTAGGACAACGTCCTTTAACCATTTTATATAAGAATGTAACCGATTCATCAGTTGGATCTTCATCATTTTCAACCATACAAGCCTTAAATAACAAAAAATTAACAATTTAATAATCTACAAATTCACAAATTTTTACCATATGTCCTAGTTGTATGTCGTCTCTATTTATAAAATAATCAACTAATGTGTGATAGTGCGTTGAAAATAGTGTACGACATTTAATTTCAGTTAATTGTTTAACATAAGCAGTAGCAATTGCATTTCCATCATGAGTAGAAGTACCACGGCCTAATTCATCTAATAGTACCAATGAATACTTTGTAGCATGTTGTAGTATAAGTGAAGCTTCTGATAATTCAACCAAGAATGTTGATTGACCTTGAATTATATCATCATGTGCCCCTAATCTTGTAAATATACGATCCACTAAATTCAAACAACAATTATAAGCCGGTACATAACTTCCCTATAAATAAAGTAAATGTTAATTCGAAATAAAATTGTAGGAAAAATAACCAACAATTTGCGCCATTATTGTAATGATTGCAACTTGACGCATTAATGTTGATTTACCACCCATATTTGGTCCAGTTAACAATAGAACATTGGGATATTCGACTATTCCTAATTTAATATCATTAGGAACGAAACTGTCTACATTTGCAACACAAGGATGTCGGCCATTTTCGATAATAATTTTAGCCTATAATCAAAAATTGAATATAGTCGAAATTTTGGTGATATAATAATTACAAACCTCCTCTGACATGGGTTCAATTTTTGGTAGACAAATATCTTGTGAATAGGTTCTTGCATACTCAGCTAATGAGCATAAAACATCCAATTTTGCTAAACATTTAATAGCACTCTCCCATTGTTGTTGACGTTCACTAAATTTCTCGAAGATGCGCCTATTCAAATCTTGAATAATTTTAGAACGTTCGCTTTCCGCCTTCAACATATCTGCTAAAAGTTGCTAATAAAAACGATACAAATCAACAAAATAATCAATTAAATATATTGTTTGAAATAATTTACTCGACTACGTGATGTTGAATAACGTTTACAAGCTTTAGCGCCATTTTTGGCACTTTCTAATTGAAATTCTGCCGTCACTTTTTTTGTAAACTTTTCAGGTACCTCAATCTGATAACGTTTCTTATCTGAACCAAAGTAAGTAATTTTACAACCAAAGAATTCTTGTAATTCAATTAAATATTGATTTAAATCATTTTTTATTTCATCAATTCGAGATTCTGCACTATCGAAATTTTCATCAACACCTGTTTTTGGTATTATTTTACCATCAATTTGCGCTTGCTCTTGATCAAAAGCATTCTAAAATCATTTGAATTTAATCTATATTTTATTCATAAAACAATAATAAATACTTTGAAGAAATTGATTGGTTCAGTTAAGTCGTTATATTCACCAACAGGCTCGAATTGCGTCAATTTCCGCAAAAGACTTGAATTACAATCTGAAATAATTAATAATTATTATAACTGTTGTCTTTGTTTGTAAATTTACTTTTAAATAATGCTGATATTTCTTGCGCTTGTTCGAAACCTTGTAATGTTTTGAGTAAATCAATGATTCGTCTTTTTGAATATGTGGAAGCTTCGTAAAATACGGCTCTACTATCCGGGTGATCTTTAGCGAAAAATCGATTACCATAACTGTGAATCCTAAAAATTAAATTATTAAAAATGTAACAAATTAACAAGTTGAGTGTGTCTACTTGGCAACTTGTCTTTCTAAATCTGGTAATTTTTTAAGTATACTCTGTGTGCTGCGTAATAATTCTAAATTTTTGTAAATTTCTTCAATGGCTTGTTGACGTTCTATTAAAGATGGAATATGACACAATGGACGACATATCCATTGTTGTAACAACCGTTTACCGAATGGTGTTTGGCAAAAATCAATTGTGTTCTGTAAACTACCCTGTCCACCTAATAAACTCAAATTATTTATTGTTATCGAATCCAAAATCATATAATTTTTCACTGCTTCTGTTTTTGTATTTGTGGGTTGATATAATTCAAATTTACCCATCGAAATTACTTGAAGATCTAATTTTGAATCCGTCAAATACCAAATACATGCACCTAAAGATTTTAAAGCCAACTCGTATTCAGGTTTTGGATTATCTATAAAACAATAGAAATTAATATGGGAATATTTCAATTATAAAGAAAAATCTCACATCCGTCTATCATATTTTTAATTAACTCAGGTAGACATAATTTGTCGTCTTTATCGAGAAAATAATTACCATTCATTAATGTCTCAATAGTTTTAGCAGGACTTTGAAATTCTTTTTCTGGAATTAAATTATCTTTTCTAACGTCTTGATAGTAAGTGGATAAAATTTCTTTCAATTTAGGACTTATTTTGCGTTTTTCAATTAATATCTAAAAAAATAATATTTAAAAATGGATATTTTTTTGACGAATCATTACCAAGCCTGGTGTATTTTCAGACAGGACCGATAATAATACTGAAAAATATTTATCATCGTCGAATTCGCCCAAATGAAACGTTCCGATTGAAGTATCAATAAAACAAATACCAATTCGAATTAAATTTGGCGAAATCTCCTAAAATTTTCCACTTTAAATATTTTTGAATTTAATTTTTAATTAATATAAATAATACTTTTTCGGATATAGCAAATAAATAACACGGTAATGAATGCATAGCATCCGGTAATTGTGCATTATAAACAACGGTACCTTTAGCTGTAATTTGGCATATCTCTCTATTAACAACCTTATCGAATTTCGTAGTTTTTTTTTGTGTTTTACAACGTTCCGCCATCATTTCTGGTGTTTCAGTTTGTTCGATTCGTGCAACTTTAAAACCTTTTTCGATTAATGCATTTGCCATTTTATGATAAGCACTTTCGGGAAAGCCTGAATGAGCAAAATTGTTCTTAAACAAAAGTACAAAATTCAATAAAATTTCAATTTAATCTAATTAAGTGCTTTTACTTTCATATAACAGACACCCAATTCTTTCGCACCAACAACAGCGTCCATATGATATAATTCGTAAAATTTACCAACTTTGAAAAACAACACCGAATCCATATGGGTGCTTTTCAATATCCACCATTGTCGCATGCCTGGTGTTTGTTCATCTAGGAACCCTTTCGGTACAAAAAGGGTGCGCGGATCGTATTCCGGATCATCGGGACGTTTTTTATTAATATCCCGAATTTTATCCGGCTGCAAAAATTCTAAATGATTATGAGTCCAATTACTATGCACATCAGTGATGGCAACAGCTTGTCGTTTAGTTTCTGAATTAGTTGACTGACTGCCATTTTTTACTGCATCATTGCCCGATTTTTTATCGAATACGAATTGCTTTACGGATTGTTTGGGTGTTGAATGATTCGAATTGGTCTTCGATTTTGAATTCTTTTTCTTTTTTGGCGTATTACATTCTGTATTGTTACCTTCTTCCTCCGACTCGCTATCAATGATTGCGATTTTTTTACGTTTTTTCGGTTGTATTACTTCATTATCTTCATGACCATTATCGTGACCTAATAAAATAATTAATCCCACTATCATCGATCGATTTCTTAACTTACCATTCTCTTCAGTTGATTGACTTTTAGGGTTATTATCATTTTGTTTAAGAACTTTGCTTTTCGGCGACACGAAATAATTTAAAAGTGTATTCGATTGGCCACTTAGTCGTTTTGACATTTTATTTTAACAAATTTTTAGTTTTAATACTTTCAATAGAGAAGAAGTCGATTAAACTAACCTCAATAGAAAATTTCAACACAAATTGCAGCTTCGCGCGTTTTCGATTAGCAATTACGACTACCAACACTTCAGCGAAAAATCCCTAATATTAGCGGGATGTTTAAAATAACACTAAATTCTTGGAATAGCATTTATTTTATTAATTTTACAAATATATTATTAGTAATTGAATCA
Source organism: Mylabris sibirica (assembly GCA_039776855.1). Lineage (NCBI taxonomy): Eukaryota > Metazoa > Arthropoda > Insecta > Coleoptera > Meloidae > Mylabris > Mylabris sibirica. The sequence continues at coordinate 6,942,951 of CM077845.1, read as the reverse complement.
TCATCTCCTACCACCAAATATTAATATATAAAATTATAGATTTAATTGTATTTCTCATCATCTTTGCCGCTCATAAAATCTTCGATTTCTTGAACCCTAAATGTTCAATTATTAATAAAATTATACCTAAATATAATAATTATTGTTATACGTACGTTCTTGGAACCTTAGTTAAATTGACAACGCCGTTTTTGGTAATTAAAACATCATCCTCAATACGCACACCTCCAGTATTACGGAATCTTTCAATAACCTCAGCAACAAGGAAATCCTTTAATTTCGGATCAGACAAGGCTTCATCCAGTAACTATGGAGAATTCTATCAATAATTATGAAAATTTATCATTATATTATTCTACAATACAGTATTTATAAAATAACATCCTGGTTCTATAGTTAAAAACATATCTTCTTCTAGAATTCTAGCTGTACGTAATTTATCTAAACCTCTAATTTTGTTATCTCTTGGTGGTGTCTTATCAATATAACCACCAACATCATGAACGTCTAAGCCAAGTAAATGTCCAAGACCGTGCGGTTGGAAAATTGCACCTAAACCGGCTTTAACCATATCGTCAACATTCCCTTTAACAAGTCCACCTTTTTTAAGTTGTTCTAATAAAACTTTATTAGCTAATAAATGCATATCCGTCCAACGTACACCTGGTTTTGCATTATTAGTAACAGCTAAATTTGCCGCTAAAACAGCTTCGTAAATTAGTTTTTGATCGGTTGTAAATTTGCCATTAACAGGAAATGTGCATGTTATATCAGCTGCATAACCAAAATAATTTGCACCCATATCGAACAAGCTAAAATAAATATTTTAACAACATATTGCTGGTATATTTAGAATGATTTACCATAATTCACCATCATTAATAAGACGATTATTTGGAGCAGCTGCATGGCCGTAATGTAAAATTGCTGCATTTGTGTGTGAAGCACAAATGCATGTATATGAAATAAACCGACAACCACCAAAACTATAACAATGATGAAGAAATTCTGATTCGCATTGATATTCAGTTTTGCCAGATTTAGCGAAACGCATCACCTTACGGTGCGCTTCTGAAGATACCTCAATCACATATTTCATCACCTGTTTTTCTAAATCAGTCTTTCGGACGCGTCTAAACTCACCAAAAAAATGATACAAAATCAATAAGAATATTAAAAATGAAACTATTAAATATTACAAATCGGCAATTTCATTGAAAAGTATCCCATTGTTAGCTTTAAACTTTTGGATACCATCAAAAGTGGCTTCTTTTGATGTAAGACCACTATCGGAATTTACACCTTTCTAAAAATATGTAAATTGAATGGCAATAAAATATTGATATTTTTAAGAATTACCAATGTTAATAGGACACTAGGATTCAACTGTTGTAGCACAGATTCGATCTGAAATTAATAAAATTTTAAATTTACTAAAAATTTGTAAACAGGTGCATCAAGAGCTGGACCAAGACGTACACCCTTCCTAAGCGACTAAAAAGGGTCTAAATGATGGAAAATTTAGCTTTAAAATCGATTAAAAAAAAAGATTACGATTAATCCTTGCTTTTTCGAGTTTCAGTATTATGATCGATATCAATTTTATAATAATAATTATTGGAGTTTAGAGGTTGCTTAAAGAGCGGAGGCCCCCAGTGGCCGCCCATGCATCAAGCCGACCCTGCCTGTAAAATCTCCAAAATATATAAGTTTAATTTTTTGCTATTGGAACATTTTGAATTTGTTAAATCGAAAATGAGATCTTTTATCTTTTTATTAATCGATAATATACGCCAAGGTAAAGTGGAGATATAACGAAATCGTGTATGACTCAAATATTTGCAAATGTTTATTTTGAAGGTAAAATATTTTGAATGATTTTTTCGCGATAACAATGTTATTCATGCTATATTTACTAAATTTTTTTAATTGAAATGAGCAAATAATAAAATGATTAACAAACAATTACATAGCGAATTTTCAATAGGCTGTTAGAAAATTAAATTTCACATAATAATTACATTTATTACTAGTTATAAAATTATTTGTGCTAAAATTAGAGCATTAATTGAAGAGAGAGATTTTTCTAGTAAACAAACCGTATTTATGATCACATTAAACATCTGTTTTGGAAAAATAATCTAACCCAATTTATTATTTGTTTTTATATTACCTCATCAACATAATGAACATTAGGTATTTGATATTTTTGGCTGAAATCATTCGGTGTCAATAATGGCCCCATCCAAATGGCATAACTTTCTGGGAAACGTGGTATGAATAAATATGCCACTCCTGTATCAACATGTACTGCCCCAAAACAACCAGGCTCCAATACGCCGAACGCCCACATAAAATAAGACTCCTAAAAAAGGACAAGGTAACAAAATAACAATTTCAATAATAATAACAATAATAGTAATAATAACAATAACAAGGAGATAAACTAGAACATGGTGAAAATCGAAAGTAACAAATATAAATCTTTCTGTTATTGTTACTATAACAACATACGTAGTTATACACCTAAAATATAATTTAGTTCAAGAATTGAGGATATTTTTTTTGGTTCGTCAAAGGATCCTAGATTAGATTTTTGTCAGTCTATTTCAATTACCAATTACCGTCACTCATTCGGTTCATGAACTATTTATAAATAGAAATAACAAAAACAACAATTAGCAGGGGGCAATTCTCATTATAAATACATATATGATGGATTAGATAAATTATCATGAAAAAAAAAGTACACGAAAGACAAGCCATTTTCGGGCTGTTTGGGTGTGTAACCCAGTTTGTATTACCACGGTCAATGCTCGCTATTCTGCTGACGTCGACATTTTGCCAAAAAGAAAGGTATTGCAAAAGTAGAAAGTTGTAAAAATTAGGCAATGTTAACATAAATAATTAATCAAGAAAAAAACCTAACTGTTTCGCAAAAATATATATTCTTAACTTATTTATTTATTTATTTTTCCACGTAGATAAATAAACAACAATGCCAACGAACCATTTGTTGTTATTGTTGTTGTTATTATTCTTGTTATTGTTGTTTTTATTATTGTTATTGTTTTCTTCAAGATTTCACAATAATCTCGAATTATTTCCGTTAAAGTCTTCCATTTAAAACGATAAACAAACATATTAGATAAAACATATGTTAAGAATTTCTAATTAACAATTTTCTATTTTATATCAATTTAAACAATAGGTGCACAGTTCTAATCAATAATTGACTCATAATTATTGTTATTATTAGCCTTGTTATTGTTATTGTTTTTATCATTATTACATGTGATATTAATTTTTTTATATCAAAATAAATAATTATCGATAACGACAATAATATTTATAAAAGAAACTTTTAGTAAATTGTATTATTGTAATGAAGAACCTGTAAATTTACAGATAAACTCATTAGTAATTAGTCTACAAACAATTTTTGGAAAATAAACCGAAACAGGACCGGACTTTAGAAAAATACTTTCAGCACAGTGTACTGTTGTTTTAACATTTTGATAAATAGCAGCCTATTTTTTTGGTAGTGACTATAATAATAAAATTTACCTGTCTGAATATATTATACGTGGTATCAGTATCATAAAATGGTACTTCATCGCCGCCTTGCAACAACACAATCGAATTCTTTTCGGTTTTACCCTGTAAACGTTCAACTAAACGTTTACGATTCAATTGAAATAATTCGGTGGATACATGAAAGGTGCCAGGACCCATCGACAATTTTCCCCTGAAAAATATAGCAAAATAAATAAATAAATGAAAATAGGATATTTCTGAAAATTTCTCTATAAATACTGGGATTTCCGGTATGTTCTTGGTGAAATTGTTTAAAAAAAGTTTGCTAACTCAACCGCAAAATTGTTGTGACGTCAATAGAAATATTGTAAACATAAACAATTCTAAATAGCATTGTCTTGAATTACCGGTTTTTTTTTTCGAAATTTATGTAACGATGTTAGGCAGGGACGTTTTAAGAATTCTTGACGCCCTGGACCCATATCTAAAATTAGGCCCTCATTTTTATAACAAAATAAAAGAGTATAAAGTAAAATGACATCTAAAAAGAAATATTTAATTAACACCCAAAAATACAGGATGTTCAATCTAAATATGGTTAGTTCTATGAAACTCCTATTACTTGACGAGCGATCCGAAAAATATTTCAAGGATTTATAGGAGAGTCCCTAAGGAACATGTTAGCAAAATTAGAACCCTGTAGCTCATTTCCAAGTTGGTCAAAAAACGATCGTTTTGGACAATGTCTCAATTTAAAAAAACGGACAAAACACGCAGAACGACTAAAAATGACTCAGAGACCTTCCGAACATTGATTTTTTCGTTTTTCTTCATTGTATTCCAGAGAAAATACAAAAAAATTCCATCTGTTTTAGTTCGTTATTAGTTCGTTTTTGAAAATAGCGACATCGTCAAAAACGAGCGTTTTTTGACCAACTTCCAAATGAGCTACGAGGTTCTAATTTTACTGAAATGTTCTCTAAGGACCCTCCTACAAATCCTTTTTCGAATAGCTCGTCTACTAATAGGAGTTTCATACAATCAACCATATTTAGATTAAACATCCTGTATAATATGTCCAAAAGCGAGGCCCGCTGATAGCTGAGGTCCTGGGCCCTGGCCCAGCTGACCCCTGCCTTAAAACGTATCTGATGTTGAAAACAACAACAAAAACCACCTTGAAGTGGGTTTATTTTTTGAAATTTTGAAAGAATTTCTAATTGCTCGAACAACGTTCGAAAATTAACTTGTTTATAAAATGTTTGTTTATTATTTATTTCAATATTTGCATGATGTTTATCATTGTCTGTATAAATGTAAATTAGGTGTAGGTAGGCCTCCATTGACTACATAGAAGAGTTCATCTACCTGTACCTTCTTCCTTATTCGTGTCAGGATTCTCTCGTCATTCGCATATAACTATCTTTTATTAATTTATCTAGGCATGAATAATATGAACTGTTCTCTATCTAACAACGGAAAGATAATATAAACAAAGAAAATTCGAGTTTCGAATTTTTGATGATTAATCACCTCAACTATTCAATTTTATTAACAAATAAGAATTAAAACGTACACGTGGATATGTCTTGTTTCTACGTCATCTTTTCATAAAGAGATTTTTGCTAATAAATTATATAACCTGATTATTAATAATTTAATTTTATATAATTGTTTATCCACATAGTGTATAATGAAGCAAAACGATTTCAAGCGACTTGACTTTTTAGACAACAATAAATATAAATATTTTATTCGTTAGATATTGTATTGTTAACCTTTCGTCAAGTCTACGATCCAAACAAATATGAGTATACATAATGTTGATTTGTCAACACGTAGCAAGGCCAATATTAATTAAAGTATTTAAAAATAAATAAATTAACGTTACAGTAGAAAACGATTTAAAAACACTGAAATTTTCCCAAAAATACGACGGTATCCTTGAACCTTAAAAAGACATTTGACAATTTTTTTTAAATATTGTTGCAATTCTTATTATTATTATTATTATTATTAATTTCGTTCGTTGACATCAAAATTTTGTTTATCCATACATATGTAGTATACATTAGTGTATTTTATAATTTTTTAAAAACAACAATTTTTCCACGATTTATATTAATTAATTAATTTTCGCAACGTTTTTTTTGCCAATTAACAACAAAAAAAAACGATAGAATTGATAAGAATTGATTTATTTTATGTGCATATTATTATTATATTATATGTATGTATACATATAAATCATATTTATCGTAATTAATGATAAAATTTATTTTTATATATAACTTTTATCTGTATACATATAATTTCTAATATTATGTTTATGATATGGTGATTTTGTTCGTTAATAGGGTGATTTTCTACATAACAACTGCTAATGATGTATTTGTGTGGGGTTGTATGATAAATAACAAGCCATTCTCATTATTTATTTGGAAATTTTCTTCTAAATTTTTTGACTCAAATTGTATGAACATAATTCAAGGTTGTTCGACATCTAAAAAATAATAACAATAACAATAATTGTACAATGTATCTTTGTGTACCCTTGATAAGAATCTGTGCTGCGTAGCATCAATAGGCACGTGGATTTTGTGATTATCTGATAATAAATATCAATTTATTATTAAATTTGTAGCTAAATAAATATTGTTTAAGTAGTAATTGTTTATAAGTTAAGTTTTTATTAGTATTATTAATAAAAGTATTGTTATTTACAATTCGATATATGTAATACCATTACAATTGTTTAAAAATTTAGAATTGTTAATTTTTCTTCACTATTATTATCAATTGATAACGATGATTAACTGATAACGCTAATATAAACATTTCAAAATTGAATTATTGTAAATTCAAAAGTCTTATTTGCTAAAAAAATAACACCTCAATTTCCCAGAATTTTTTTATTAGTTTAACGAACGATTAAATATATAGCATACCAAAAATAAATTGATCAACGTGATTTGAATCGACAAAATGGCGACGAATAAATAATGACAACAAAAATTTTCCGTTTACGAGCATGTGTGTTTATTAACCCGGACAACCAAATATTACACACACACTACCCATGTCATGTTTTTAGAAATTTAAACAACAAATGTTATAAATCGACATACACCCATCATTTGAATTACACGGAAAATAAGTTTTTTGAAAAGCCGGGCAAACTGAAACCGTCTAAAATATGATTCAAGTTAGTCGTTTTCTTTTCAAAAAAAAAAAAAATGTAAACTAAATGTAAGTAGCGTGAAAAAAGAGTAGGTGTATTACAAAATTTATCGAATATTCGAAATAACAATTTTTTGTAGAAATATCGTCAATAAATAGAAAAAGATTATTATTGGGTTTTTGGATAAATTGCCTTCTTTCTACAATTTAATATAAAAATTCCCTTAGGATAACAAACACATTTCGAGATTTTGATTAAATTTTAAGAATTCATCTGGAAAGTGAGGTAAAATTGATTGAATCTTCTACTTTTAACGATTCAATAGAAAAGTTGGTATATAAAAGATATCTTTTGGGTCAAGATATGTCTCAAAACCTAAATTGGAATTGTTTTCTTCTCTCAATTTAATAACAAAATACGCAAAAAAATTGAACATTTGTGAAAAAAAAATGTCAAAACCTAATTCTTTTTTTTGATTACTTTAAAAAGTAAAATTCACCAACAAAAAATGTTTATTTTGGAAAAACAAAAATCCATTAATCAAATACGGGATGATTGAATTATAAATGAAAATTAAAAACACATATAACATAAATTTAAAAAAATGATAATTAAGGGTGAAGCCGTGAAGAACGATGGACAGCCTATTAATTTATTTCAAATTAAGAGTGGCGAAATATGTGAACATAAAATTTGACGGTCAATCATGTTTGACCAATTTTAACACGGTCAATTTCGTCCAATCAAGCATAATTGACTAACTACTGGACCGTTTGTGGCCCCAAAAACAGTTGTTCTAAATATTTATCCAACCTATTTCTGTTTGTGAGAATATCCAACATTTGTCGGTGTCCGTCAAGAATTCTGTTTTACCTTAATCAGTGATATGAGTAATGACAAGCGTCAAGTCAAGTCAAGTCGACTGAACTCGAGTAGATCGACTATTAGCCACGTAGTTTTTTCTTAATTTAGAAAAGATTTATTTGTTAGGCATCAAAATAAATAAGAAATAGTCAATATTGGTCACAGTTTTTTTTTTATTTCGACATTTTTTATAATACAAATATGAATGCCACGGGCATCAGGCAGATGTTGAAATACAAATTATTGCAATTGTAACAAAAACGTACAGAATCAATATGTATTTTTACCGCTGTAGGTACAGGCGATAATCAATTAAATTTAAATACCGAACATTAAGAAAAACATTGTTCTTTTCACATCTCTCTTTAGAAAAAAACATTAGATAAAACTAGAAATAAAATGCAACTACAAATGAATAATTGTAATAAGAAAAAGAAATCACATATTCCCAAATATATGTATTTTTTAAAATCAAGTTCAACATTTATAATTTGCTGTATTATCACAAAAAAAAACACAGCAATTAATCCAGAGACAATAAATTGATTTTAGTGCATTCCCCATAAAGATTATATTGTAAATTTAACTAGTGAATTGTATTAAATTAAATTAAACTAACAGAAGTGTGTTAAAAATTTAGAATACATTTTTTGAGATTTTTTCTTTTTCAAAACGAATCACAGATATTGTTTTTTTCTCTCTTCTATTGTTCCAATAAATCGCCCTATAAATTCATTAATTTTTTCTAAAATCCAAATTAAATAATAAGCGTATTTATAATGATCCATAGAACGATTTATCTCTAAATCATTAATACTAAATAAGAAGCGTGTATACACGTTAAAATTAAATTAAAATATAGGTATAATAATAATTATAATAATAATAATAAGAATAATAATAATGACAATAAGTAAAACAAACACCAATTTGAAAAAGGGATCGTCGTTTTCATAATCAACACATACCTATGTACACACAAATATTAGAATGTTAATCCCCCCTCTACTAGGCTGTAACACTAGTCTTTGGCTCAAACTGTACTTGCTGACGCAACGTTTTTCTCACAACACACACTCAAATTTTCCAAAAAATCAAATTTTTCGATTTTTTCAACAATAAGGAACATAAAACTTGTTGTTTTTTTTTTGTTTTCGCTAAAATAACATATGATTCAACTTTCTTGTGAATATAATCGCAGTACAGGACTGGACTCCTCATCAGATTCATAAAAATATCTTTGTTTAGGTGTCAAACCGAGCTGAACTCTTCTCACAGCCTCATTAACTAAACTACCATCCCTGAGTAATTTTTGTAACAATTCATAAGGATCCTCTTGTTGTTCTTGTGATTTTTTATTATTGTTATTGCTGTTGTTGTTTGTTTTCCTACGTAAACATGAAGGATCCCCGCATGTATTCGTATCACAACAATATTTCGATGGTATTCTGTAAGGGGATGCACGTGATGATTTCCTTGATAAATGACTGCACGGCAATGCTTTTCTACTAGCCGATAAACGTAAATTCTCCTTTATCTCCATAACCAACCCTTCAACATCTATTGGTGTTATTAATTCGGGTGCTTTTGTTGTATTTATTGAGTTATTGGTCATTGTACGCATATCGGCTGAAGGCATTTCGGGCATGTATATTTATATAAACAACTTATGCACAAATTATAATTTAAAGTTATGTATATTCGTATGTATACACAACAAATAAACACAATCAATCACACACAAATACTTTTTTGTTATTGATAGATGAATAAAAAATATTAAAATCAACGTCCAACAAAATTAACTATCCAACGGTTAGTGTTCAACTGAAAACGCCATTTCAATTTACACAAACCTCGTTCGTTTAACTGTTGTTTGGGTGCTTTCACGAAAATATCCGCCAACGAAAAATAGTACCATGTAAACATTACTGTTTTAAATTGAATAATTAAATATTTTAACAATACAACATCATATAACAATCGTTAATAATGTACATATTTAGAAAAATTAATAAAATCCTAATTATTTATTTATTAAATTGTTTTTTTTATATATTTATGTAAACATAGAAATTTGCGCGTAGGAAGAACGAATCAAGGTTACGTTACGTCACTGCCATCTTTATACCCACCAGGCCGTCAGGTTCAAATGATGACGTCATAAAAAGAGTCAATAGATTAAAAATATTGTCAATAGAATACAAGTTAATTTATGTGAAAAATTGAAAAAATAATAATCGTTGAATGAAATTACTACAAAAAATTAGATGTTTTTAAGTGTATGTATTTTATGACAATATAAAAATGTAAATATATTATTATAAATTTTTAAAGTTTCCTCCTTTTGCCATAACTTGTACTTTCTTGTTGAAGTAAATTTGTTTGATTTTTTGCAAAATTATTCATTAAAATATTAATCCACACGTCTATAATTTTATTATAAATTTGGCTAAAGGATCTTCCACACGAGCAACAATTCTGATAATTATATACGTCAAAAATTTCAAAAAGTAGGGATTTTAGGATCCCCTTCTTATTAACAGTTTTTAAAAACATCTTTTGATATGTTTCGGAAGTCAATGTTTGGAATAACTTATATGAATCTAATGCGATTGTTATTGATAATTTTGTAGGAAATTTGAGCCCTCCACGATTCAAGTTTATAAAATATTCATTTTGCTGACAATCTAATTCATAATCAATTACTTTTTGAGTAATTAACAAGTCTTTACAAATCAAACAGTTACATTTTTCGGAAACTTTATATCCTACGTAACCAGCTACAAAAACCAAAGTTTGTAAAATGTTGTTATCTATTTCAACATTGTTGTATTCTTCAAGAATCTTTTCATTATTTTCTAGAAACAACGTATCAGTAATAATATCATCTTCATCTTGGATTATACTTAAATCTTCAATAATTTTTTTAATATTAACTCCATGAGAGTTTAATTTTAATAAGCTTCTAACTTTTAGTTTTCTTTCTGATTCGATTATTTGTTGAACTGAAATATTATAATTACAACCACTCATTTTTCGATATTGACCAAATCTATTTTCAAGAACATCTGTTTGAAAAACACCCAACATTACGTATGAAAACTTCATATCGTTTAGAAGATAATCGATCAATTGAACCAATGCCTCAGATGTGTTCAATAAAGCACTATAGGTTTCTAAGCTGAGTTTTCCTGATCGTTTTGACTCATCCAATATCAATGTATCTTCCCAGCTTTTGAGCCACTCAATAAATGATTTTAAATATTTAACACTTTCTTGGTGTATATTTCTGATTGGATCTGCCCAGTACTGCCGCAAATGTTTACCCTTTTCAGGATGTTTAACATTTACAATCATCCACCATCGATGTATAATATTCAAAAACTCTTTTGTATCAGATGATCTTACAGCAGCAATTGTTTTTTCGTCAAATATCTTTAAAACTAACTTAACATTTTGCCGTTCTAAACTATTTGGAAAACAAGCTTTATATGAAAGGCCAGGAGCTTGTTTGACTAAGGATAGTTTTTCATTTTCATATAAATCAATAATATCTTGAAACCTAGATATTTTAATGTCAGACGGATTGTGAAATGCAGGAAATATAAAAGTCTTTGATTTTTCATTAAGCCAATTATTTCTGATATTTTTCAATAAATGTACGGTATCAAAGATTAAAAATATTTTTTTCCCTTTGTCAAATGGATTCATGATTGAAGGATTTACTTTACCACCACAAAGTTCTTTAAATAATTTAGCATTTACTTTGTTATTATCTGAAATAATACTAATAACCTGAAAATCACATTCGGTTAACAATTTTAACACATTCATGGTTGCTTCATAAAGAAATTTAGAATCCATATTTTTGACAGGGCAGAGTGCTGCGATATCTTTATTGGAGGAAAGTAAAGATTTTATCATAAATGCTTGAACTGTTGTTGCAGCTTGCAGAATCTCGGAGTTATTTGCTACACCTATCAGTTGATTTGCTGAATAAGCGATTTTAGGTTTCACATATATTTCGTCAATTAATAGACATACTTTCTTCTCATATTCTTGCAAACATTTAATTTTTCTTTGTAAATATACTCTTAACGATTCATTAATTTCACCATTTATATTAGATACATTAAACGTTTTTAAATAGGTAGGATTTGGTAAAATTAATGTGTTTTGTTCCCTCAAAAATTTATAAGCACTGGGAAAAGTGACTGAAAACATGTATGAAAACAATAACAACTCCGTAGAATATTTTGGTTTTCCTAAAGATATTAACGTTAATTGCTCACATATAAATTTCAATTTCTTAACAAGGTCTACATTTTCATTTATTTCAACCAAATGCTGAGTTAACAGCTCGTGAGCTTCAGTAATTTTATTGAAGTTTACTTGCTTTCCTTCCAAATTATCAACAGCATTCAAAAAATTTTCAAGCTTACTGCATGAATTGCATAAAAGTTCAGAGCCCAGAATGTTCTGAAATTGAGAAACAGGTATTTCTTTCCCATCAGATGTTAATTTTACTGTTAAATTGGAATTTAAAATAACTGAATATTGTAATGTGGGAATATCGTCAACATTAATTTTAAAAAAATATATATAATTATCCTGCTGTTTTACTATCCATTCCCTAAGATTAATTTTGTTGAGATTTATTTTCTCAGTTAATTCTCCCAAATTATTTATATTATCTGACAATAACCAGTCATCATACTTTTTATTCTCTCTTTCAATTGCATGAAATTTTCGTAATCCAGGATCTTTCCGTTCAGGAAAAGATTTATTAGAAAAATATTTAGGCAGGTCGGGAAATAAGGATGGATATGCGTCGTCTCTTAAAGTAATTTTTCCTCTAGGAATCACTAATTCAGAACCTAAAAAATCGAAAACTAAAAGGATATAGGTTGTAAAAGTAAGGATTTTTCAAAGGATACCATCTGGTCTTTTCATTCGATGCTCCTTAATTATGAATTTTTCTTCAAAATGTTTAATACAAACACCAGTATTTTTTGTAATAATAAACTTTGAGCGAGGTATTTTCTGCTTCCAGACAGTTTTTTTAGGCTCTTGTAAAGGAAATGAAAAGACAGGAACATAATTTTCCCCAGGAGCAGCATTGGATCGACAGCGAGGAACACAACAACGTTTAGGCATTTTCTAAAAAAAATATAAATTTGAATTTTATTTACAGTCCTTTATTTATTTTGAAATAGGAGGACATAACCTAACAAACTAATAAACAAATATTAATCTAAACTAAAATGGATAGGTATCTTTAAAAAAAATGTATCGAAGGACAATAATACACACCACACACCACAATAAAATTAACACAATTGATAAAAACTGTTAATTATAATGATTTTCAAACACAATAACGTAAGAAATACACTTGAAAAATTCAAAACGTTTGACTCTTTTAATGACGTCACACGGAAAAACAATTGCTACCTGACGGCCTGGTGGGTATAAAGATGGCAGTGGTTACGTCTACATTCAAGGAACGGAAGGTAAGGTGACGTCATCACAACACGGAGACGAAAGGGAAGGTTTGTTTATTTATTTATTTATTTATCTATCTATCTCTTACTATCAACAATATTCAAAAAAAAACACATTTGTTTATAAAATAGGATGTTAGGTATATGAAATTTCACAAATTTTCTCAATACTTTATAAATATTATTATTATTGAACAATAAACAACAAATCGAATAATTTAACAATATTCAAATCAAATTTAATAAAACCCATAAAATTTTCATATTATTTTCAACGGTTAATAGAAAAACCCACGAAAAAAACAACAATGAATCAAATCAAAACAACATAATAAGCAAACAATTTTTTTTAAAACAATTACAGTAAGAACAAACGTAGAACTAATTTAATTATTAATATAATACAGTAATTATAAATTAACATATTAATTATGCATCATTATAACTTATTATTTAATTTGTAAATTGAGTACGCGCCATTTTATAAACCGAGTCATCTTACGAATACTGGCAAAACTAAACTTGTAGCATTTACGCAAGCCCAAACGACTTCTATTACATTTTACCTTCTCTGTCTATCATTCTTTTGATAAGCATGTATTCTTTTCTATTAATAAGTTATTAATAATAACATGTATTAGAAAAACAACATTAAATTGTTCAGTGTTGCCTAGTAGCAAAATCACTAGGATTGGCTAAAAACTTTTTAAAAATAAACAAAAATTTATAAGAATTCCTAAAAATCATTTTAAAATTGCAATTTACTGTATTTATGAAAATCTCATAAATATTGTAGGACTTTCAATTTTCAAAAATAAATTCATGGAATACATAGTAACAAAATTTATTTCATAGTTCACAATTTTTTTGTTTATTTTAATGCACGTCAAAAAGACGGAATATTTCTCCAAATTGATCAGGGACGTATCAAGAACCTAGTGGTTGAGAAGTATGAAGTTGTTCATTTTCGAAACACTTTCGCATTTCTTAATAAAATGATAAGTTATGTAGGTATAATTTTTAAAAAAAATTATCTACTGAAAAATAAATCCGAATTCAGACTTGTAGGGGGGGTTTTCATCCTAAATTGACACTAGAAAATACTTGAAAACTCTGACTGTTCAAGACAGGGCCGCATCTAGAAGAAAATTTCGCGGGGGTGGGGGGTGTTGAAGAATCATTGACAAATAATGTGTTGTAGAGGGCTGTATCTGAGACGGGTTTTGGGGGGTTTGAACCCCCAAAACCATACAGTACATATGTAGTAGTATCAGTAATGTTAGATTGTAAAAATTTCACCTTCTTTCTTCTCCATGAAATAGCAATATACAATATATTTTTTTTAGCATTTCAGATACGGTCCTGATTTAAGACTTTACTCTGAGATCTCTCAAAAATATCGGAATCTTCTCATTTTTTAAATTCAATAGCTAAACTGACAAAAAAACCTGATAGTTAATGATAAAAATATGTTAAAAGGTAGATTTCAATTGGTAAATTCTCAAAAAACCGGTAAAATTATCAAAATTAATTTAATTTTACGACCTATTGTTACTACTATCATTAAAATATTTATCAATAGGAGGCCCCGGTAGACGCCGGTTTCGGCATGCGCTGTAGAGTCCCTATCATTCATAGTAACATTGAAATTCAATCCAATAAACAATAGATTTGCCAAAAAGTTGTGAATTTGGCAACGTTGATCAATAAAATTTGAATGTTACAAGTAACGCCATCTTTTTCACATTTATTCAATTATTTTTTACAGAAATCTTCAACAGATTGAGCCTGCCACACATTGAGTATTCTTCAAGTTAACTCATTTAAAAAAATTAATATGTTTAAATTTTTTAAAATTAATTATTTTGAACACCTAATTAAATCGCCTGTACTAACAATATTTCTATTATAATAATTGAATATAGATTTATTTATAATTGCAGTTATATTATAGGTAATTGGAGGCGGCCGTTTGTTTTGTGATAAGCCACCACAAGTAACTGAAAAGGTTATTATGGATATACTAAAGAAAAAATTTCCTAATTCGAAAATAGTTAACGTTGAAGACGTTTCCGGCGGTTGTGGGGCTATGTTCAATATATTTATCGAAAGTAGCGATTTTAAAGGGATGTCAATTATTAAACAACACCGAGTCGTATATGATGCCCTACAAACTCAAATCAAAAACATACACGGTCTTCATTTGGAAACCAAAGTTGTATAGTTCGAGTAAATTATTTTCATAGACAAAATAAATTTTGTTAGTTTTTTTGTAAGAAAATGAGTCGAACATAACCTCACTTTTGTATACTATTGTAGAATATAGTTATATACATAGTAATAAAATAAATAAAGTATTGCAAATACCTTTCAATTGTAGTCATAATTATAATTTGGACGTAGTTGATTAAATTTACCAAACAATGGATCGTAATATCAAAAGTTGATGATAACGGTAACAACACTTTTACTCAATTGAGCGTATAACAACCAATAACAGTTATTGTGATGATTACAGATAACTGAATTGAGTTCAGTTAGCAACAAGATCAATTAATAAAATTATTGAGGGTTTTAAAAAAATGATAGGTAATATTAGAAAATGTTCTGTTAACTATATTAAATATTGCAAAAAAAAATACAAGTTTAGACAAGGGAATTACAACAAAAATCATACATTTACAAATCCACAAATTTATCTCATACGATGAGAGAACAGCAAATTACAGTTTTGAATCTTTTTTTTTGTAAAAATAAAAACATCTAAGATTGTAGAAATCACTGTAAAGGTGAAATAATAAAGGAAAATATTTTAAAATTCACATTTAAAGTTCAGTCTTGTCTGCTTTCGGTTTACCATTTCTATCATAACCTTTGAGTTCATTAGTAGCATGTTTTGCGATGTATTTAATAAAATCATCAATATCACGACCACCCTAAAAACAATTTTTTATAATGATTATATTTGATTTTTATATTAGATAATCTTACATCATATCGGATTGGGCGATCTTTTGAGTCTTTAGACACCCAATAAAGTGTTGGGAAACCGCGTACTTCATATGTGGATGGTACATCATTAGCAGTTGCATCCATTTTAACAATAGCAACATCTTCATTCTTCATTTTTTGTCCAAGTTCATCGTAAACTGGTGCCAATTTTTTACAATGTCCACACCATGGTGCATAGAATTCAATTAATGTATCTTTACCATTATTTGTAACAACATCATCAAAGTTTTTAGCAACGGCCACTGTAACAGGTTCATTGTTTGATTCAGGTATTGGTTCAGATTTCAAATATGGTTCCAATTTATTATCAAGTAAATCTTGTACGAATTTATCTAATGATTCAACACTGAATTCATCTTTCATTACAAATTTTTTATTAGCTGCATCTCTGGCCAATACTAATGGTTTATCGCCTTTGACATAATCAACACCATATTCGTTTAATTCATCTTGGAAATGATCTTTTGAACTGATAGCAAAGCTTACACGTCCTTGGTATTGTTTAGCGACTTTCAATATACGATTACGCCAATAGTTTGTACCTTTTGGATTTTTAACGTAATCAACATTATAATAGGCAACGACGAGGGGATTTTGGAAATCGTGACGGTTATCTAATTTTCTATGTCCAACTAAACCGTGACTAAAATTATAAAGAAAAAAAAAATGAAAAAAATTGTTAGTTGTTTTAAAATAGAAATATTACTAGTTTTTCATGATGAAATCGCTGATATCATCGGTGACAGCTTTACCAGAATAGGCGACACTGTCTTCTTCAAATTTATTATGAAGATGTACAGGACGGAATAATACAATACCGTCAGTAATGCCTTGTTTATCAAGTACACTTTTGTAAGTGGAATGTCCAAATCTGTAAGTTTCGCGTAATTTATCAGTTAATTTGAGGAATGCAGCTTTAAGATCTGATTCTTTTTCAAAGAAACCAACAATAGCAACATCATTTTCTGAACGTAAAAATTTCTCTAATTCTTCAGGTGTTTTCAATTCTTTTGAACTGGGACCAACTTTTGCTTTCATATATTTAACAATACCAGATGCTTCACGTGGCCCATTGTAGTCTTGACTGAGTTCACCATTACGGAATATCTTCAATGTTGGATAGCCACTGACACTATGTTTGTTACATGTATCTTTACCAGCTTCGGTACAATCGACTTTTATTAAATGTATAGGTGGATCGTTTCTTATCAAATCTTCAGCAGCTTTTGCGTATTCTGGTTTCAATTTTTTACAATGTCCACACCTAATTATTCAATATAAAATATACATAGATTCCAACATAAATTTAAGAAAAATAATCAAAATTGTCTTACCAGGGTGCATAAAACATAACTAAAGCTGTTTCATATTCGGCGATTCTACTCTCAAAATCGTTATCACCGAGTTCAAGAACATCTTCTTCTTTCGTTAAAACAACACCAAACAGCATGAATATCGAAAACAGTTTCAGATAATTCATGATTGATAATTAATCTAGGAACAATTAATTAATTAATTTAATTAAATATTCTTCGATTTCCTTTAAGATAAATTCACAACCGGCAAACGTTCTCTTTGTTTTTTCTTCTATATATATATCTGTCACAACTTATCACCGGGCAACCAACACCGACCAAATTACGTGGCTTTGGAACAATCCTTCCACCAATGCGCAAGCTTACATTTTGAGCATTTTTAGCGTTGTCGTCATATTATTGGTCACTTCGAATGTCACATGGGCACCAACAACCAATCAAATCGAGCCACAAGATTCCTATCGTACAGGAACGGATTGAACGGTAAATGGTCCAAATATTTTCTATCAAAAAAAAATTAGTCTTTCCGGATCTGGAAGTAAACTCCCTCGATTTTGTTAAATCCAACTCCATTTTTTTTCCTTAAGCTTTACAATGGGCATGGATGTCAAAAAACATCAAAATTTGGAGTTTCAAAGCAGGAATCTTTGTGAAAATTGTTGAGTTTTTCCACAGCTCGATTGTGCCCGTTGCTGAGAGTTGTAAAACTAGCCGTCTACGTAGACCTAGGGTAAAAATGGAAGGTAGCACCTTACAATTTACAGAATTTTATTCACGTATTTTTATCTTTTATAGTTCAAAATTGGTGCATTAAATGGGCCCAGAAATGATTTTATTATAGGTAATAATAGAATATTATACGAGTCTATAATGAATGCTATTATTACCGAGAATGAAGTTTGCAACACAAGCGAGCGGAGCGAGCGAGTGTTGTAATCATTCGAGGTTATAATTAGCATTCATTATAAGCGAGTTGTATACTATACTTTATCTACGACTTATTTCTACATGTACAGGTACTGGTAGTGAACAAGAATATTTACCTTCTTCATCATTTTCGATTCTAAAATCGCACAAAAATTGACACTTATTTACAACTGTTTGTTGAAACTGTTATTCATTTTTTGTCGTTACCATGGTTTTTTACATTTAATAGAAACTGTTATCTACTACTAAAAATCGTCTTCTACCACTTTCCATTGTAAATACAACGAATATTCTCACAACTAAGTATTCGTTCGAAATTTCAGAAAAATTAAATGTCATTTTAATCCAAATTGCATGAAAACGCCCACTTTAAGCCTACTTGTTGAAACTATTGTTAATTATTTTTGTCGTTACCATGGTTTGTTTACATTTGACGGAAACTATAATTAAAATACTATTTTCTGATTGGCTGATGAGAGGGATCTTCATTTACTTTATCTCCCTAGGGATATAAAGTAGGTTATTATATTACAAAAACCACAAGTATAATGATCACTTTATATATAAGTCGTAGATAAATAAATTTTACAACGTCGATAATTGTGAAGAATTTTTATTTTCATTATTTTATTACACGAATTCCACGGAAATTCCAAATAAAAATAAAAAATTACATGCATTCTTTTAAAATTGATTTTCCAGGAAAACTAATTTGTGTACCAGGTCTTTTAACACTATCCGTGGCAATATAACAAGATGCCTCTATAATTTTCTCAATGGACCAATCTTTTTTATGTGCGAGAAAATACGATAACGCACCAATAAATGCATCACCAGCCCCTGTGGAATCAACACATTCAACTTTTGGACATTCTACATGGGCTACTTTTTTACTTTTATCGACATATAAAACACCCTGAGATCCAAGGGTTAAAATAACGCTATTACAACCTTTAGCTACCAAATTCCTAGCGGCAACTTCAGCTTCCCTTTAAAATAAATCAGTGAAATAAATGTATAAAGGGCGGTATTTGTAAAATTTACTTTAAATTTTTAACAGACAGGCCTGTGAATATTTCACATTCAGTTTCGTTGACACAGAAAATTGTCGGTAATTTTAACAATTCTGGATTATAATTCGATAGAGCTGGCGCCCCATTCAATATCGATACCTAAAATTTCTATTTTTATATATATTTAATTAATGGTTAAATCAACAAACTAACTCCTTTACAAAATTTGAGAGTTTCAATGGCCACTTCCTGTGATGTTTCTAATTGTAGTATAACAACATTAGCTGATTGAATTACATTTTGTGCCTTATTAACATCATCAATACTTAATTGCTTGTTAGCTCCGGCAACAATAACAATTTGATTAGTGCCAGTTTCTGATACAATAATTTGAGCAATACCACTTGAACTATTTGACGTTTTCCACACATTATCAATATTGATTTGATGTTGTTGTAAATTTTCCAGGTAACGATCCGCCCACAAATCATCTCCTAACTTGATAAAATAAATCAATTTATTTACATTGAGATAAAAATATCACAACAATACTCTAGCTATAAGGGCAGTATTTGCGCCTAATTTAGCAGCTGCTACACATTGATTTGCGCCTTTACCACCGAAATTCGTCGAAAATTTCGTACCATGAATCGTTTCACCTGGATTTGGCAATCGTGGAGTATAACTTAAAATTGATCACTATCATTATTATTATTATTTATTAAATTTTTCATTAATTAAATTCAATTACCTTACGAAGTCAATCATGCATGAACCAACAACAACAACATCGAGTTTAAATGCCATTATTGATTAATTGGGTTCCTAGACATTGAATTATTTTCTTGTTTTAATTAGTGTGACATTGAATTGATAAAAAATGACGTCGCTGCGATATGTCAAATTGGAAAATAATTTTGGAGCTGATATGAGTGTAGATGTTTCTAGATAAATCTCGCTTTAATTTAAATATAATACGAAATGAATTGGAATATTTTTTTATTAAAATTTTATTAAATAAATAATTATAAAAATATAACGTTGTAAAATACAAAATTAGGCTGTATTTTTACATTGATAACGATATGAATTTTTTAGGATATAAAATGGAGGGAAAATTGAATAAATTATGAAATTTTAATTAAATCGATCGAAGTGTTTGACGATATTTGTTTCGATATATATTGCGTAAGTCTTATAGCTAAAGTACCAATATTTAGTTGATAATATTCGATTAGTTGTTGTAAACCGAAAAATTTTGTTTTACCACCATCTAATGAGAATACAAATGATTTTCTACTGTAATCAAAAGTTGCACTGATTGGTACGTGAAGAACTTTATTGCCACTTTTGTACGTTAATACAAATGAACCAGCATTCGATTGACTTTCTCTTATCAAAAATACTCTACAAAATCAATATTAATGTGGATTGATTAAAAAAAAAAAGATAATTTTTATTTGTAATATTTTTTACCCATCCATTGTGTTATATTTATTTATTAATTCGGTCGCTTCTCCTCTAGTGATTTTCGAATGAAACCACGGTTGCATTATGTCTCTACGTGTATTTAAAAAATTTTGGTTTGAATAAATATTTGCCTGACAACGGCAAGTTGGTCGTGTCCGTTTTTTCCATTGTAAGCCTTCTAAAACAGCTATAGAATTAGCTTCTTTCGGATCATTTATGATACGCCCACAGGAATCGGTAAAATCCATTGCAACATGTGATTTGATCGAATCCTTTGGCTGTTTAATTTCATCTTTTTTACGTTGAATATTCGTCCGTTTCGGACTACTAGCTAATAAATCATCATCACATTTTAATATTTCTTCATCGTCTAATAAACGTTCTATAAATTAAATTCACAAAACTTGTAAAATTAATTATAACTTGTATTTAATTAAATACATACCATTATTTCTTTTATTTTTTGTTAAAATACCAAAATTCATTTTATTGTTTTATATTCTGCTTCTTCTCTATCATATAATAATATAAAAATTGTTAGAACCAACAATTTTATTATCAAATTTAGAAATATTTTCACGGCACATTCTTTTTAATAATGACGCAAAAACTATTCAATTTTAAGTACACACAAAATACTACTATAATACACATACACACATATTTAGCGCGTTCGATATTATAACGAATTATTTAATATTGGCTTCAGCGCAGTTATAGACGGCTTTAATTGATGTAATGCAAAGTACTTACGTCACTCTATATAGAGAACAACAGTCTACAGATATATTGAAACGAATTTACCTTATTACTCACATATTAATATCTATCTGATTTGAATTTAAATTGTTCCATTAACCATGCTAATAATAATAACAATAATGATAAATTTTGAAATGTTGTGTAATCATTGCGTCAATAATTTGCTTATTTAGCATAAAGAAAAATGCAATTTAGCATTAACGGAAAACAAAATAAACTAAAATAATTGTTATAGATAAAAACCTTTATTTATAAATGAAAACTAGAAATTATCCAATACCATCATACATTCCATTAATAAATTAAATTAATTAAAATTCATAATATATCTTGACTTGTGTCGTGTATTAGTGTAAATACATCACAGAAGACTTCTAAATAATCATAATCGGGTGGCATAATAAATTGCTTATATATACCCAAAAATCGATTTTGTACATTAAAATCAGCAAGACTGAATATTTTAGCATATAACAAGGCAAACTTTCTCGACAATTCAGCAACACACAATCTTTGTTCATTTGTTTTTCTTGGATATGATTTAATACGGCTACATAATTGGCGAAATCTGACTTCAAAACCAAATTTATCTTCATCTTTTACTTCACAATCTTGTATCTCAAAAAATTCTTTAAATAAACCAGAATTACATTTCCATTCATAGATTTCATCTTTATATAACTGAATTTTTTTAATTAATTTCTGTATAGCTTCATCATGTTCATTTATAAATAATTCCGGTATTATATTATTAATCAATATTCTATTAGCCATTTTGAAATTCTTCATATTAGCAAAATTAGCAAATGTTTCATATGGTGTACCATATAATAGTGATTGATAACCTTTAACTTCATATATCCATTTTGATGGTAAACGAAACCTTTTAACTAATCGTTCTTCTATTTCGCTTGTGTCAATTTTTGGGGATATATTACGCTCCAATATACGCATTACCAATTTCTTTTTTAATTTATTGTTTTTAATATATAAAAGTACAAATATGGCCCATTCCCAATGACCACTATCTTCCAATTGAGTTGCTAAGGATGTATGTAAAAAGATTTTTTCATTATCGTCAATTAAACCTTTTTCTATTGATTGGAATAACTGATAAAGTATCCAACTAAAATACTACATAATTTTAATTTTTTTTAAAAAAAATAAAGATATATTTACCTTAATCGATAATCCATTGGATTGTCAGTATGTGTTGATGGATCCAATACACGATACAGTCGATAAGCATTATTGTAAATATAAACTTGTAATATTTCATATAGTAAATCATTAGAGGATTCTGTAAACATATCACCATATGGTGGATGAGGTCTAATCGAAGAACAAACTTCATCAAATGATTTTCTATATTCTTCTACGACATAAAAAATTGGGGCCGACGATGGTGTGAAATACCATAAATGCATACCTAAACAACGTAACCAATCAATATCTTGGAAAACATTTAAAGGACTAACATTTGGAAGACCTGATAATAGTAGGTAAATTTTTCTGAAATTATCAGGTATAGCACCACCTGCCCATCCAGAATAAGTTATAAATTTCACTAATATATTCTTTTCAGATTCTGTTAAACTACATTGTCCGATTAATAATCCTAAATAGTTCATCTTAAAATCAAGTGCTAATTTAGCAGCTTCATCTATACGATAATAAGTTAATAATTCAAATATAGTATTAAGTGCATCATCTTTTGTTTTTGGACGTTTAGTGAATAATGGTTGATTAGACAGATCATAAGTAAATCTTTTTAACCAATTACTAAAATACTCTCTTCTATCGAAATCACTATCTATACCGTCACCCCATAAAGCCACACATAATTGCCAAGTAGCACATAGATATAATTCAGTACCAGACAATTGTTTATCTTTAGCATGATTTGAAAATAATAATGCTTGTTTTTTCAAATATTCCCGACTGTCTTTTATAAAATAAGTTGGCTCCTCATCTACATTAAAACAGAAATCGGACTCCTCGAATACGATTTTCAAACATTCAACGATATCAGGCTGAAATAATATCACTAGTAAATAGAATGTAATCAAAAGTGTTTAATTTTAATAAATATTAATAATAATAATAACAATAATAACCATCATTTTATTAAAGTTACGGTCACAGGAATTAATTTTCCATCGACATACTGATTTAGCTATTTTAATATCCAAATTGATTTCATCATATTGAAAAAACTCACAACCTTTAGACCAACCAACATTAAATGCTTTTCGTTTAAATAAACTCAAATCAGCATAACATCTCGTTATAATCTTGTCATCAACGGGTGCTAAAAATTTTTAAGTAAAATTATTATGTATTCAAAAATAATAATAATGGTTTTATTTACTTACGTAAAAGATAGTTGAGATGATGATAATTAGGTGTTACTAAAAAATCACCTTCAAATGGAAACCTTCCGATTTTTTTAGTTTTTTTTATCTTAGATTTTTTCTTTTCTGTTCGTTCGTCAAATATAGTTGCTTTCATTACTTGTATAAATGCCCTCCTTCTCAATTCTTCTTCATCTAATTGTAAAGTAACATCTGACCAATAATCAAATGAACTGCCAGGTGGCGGTAGTGGCATATAATCATCAACTGGTTGGTTTAATTGTTCTTTTGATTTTAATGATTTGGTTTGTGGCATACCACCTAAACCAATATTACCAACATCATCAATATCCCGTTGTACTTCATCACGCATTTGAGCGACTTTTTTCTTTTGTAATAATTCTGATGATACTTCACATTGTTCTTCATCACTATCAGTTAAACCATATTTAGAGAAATGTTTAACTTTAAATACCCATGAACCAGTTTCAGGACGATAATCAACAAATTTAGAATTATGTTTTTGTGTGATTGTCATTAAATTTTCAACAAAATTACTTTGTATTATTTTATTAACATCTTTTATGTATTCATTAGTGCCTTTTTCACGTGGATATATTTTATCTAATGTTACTTGTGCACGACGATTTAGACCCTCTCCAACTGGTGGTTTGGTATTATCATCAGGATATATAACGAGTTCACGATGTCGGAAATGTACAATTTCATCAAAATTCATATTTTTTATATTTATTGGATCGGGAAAATATACGTTACCATAACCACGACGGCCAATTGTTAAACCTAGCACTATACAATCACCATTCTCATCAATATATTGTTCTAAATGTTTTAAGTTTGGTAATATGTAATATTCTGGACGTGTTAATATAACACCAGCTGGATTTGCTTTTTGTCTATCTTCTTCAATGATTGATTTTGTTTTGGCTAATTGAATATCATTAGTAATAGACAATTCTTCATCTAGTGCACTACCTGATGTTGATTTATAACTGGCCGTTGTTGTTGATTGACTCAAATTTGACGATGTTGAAAGCCCTTCTACTTTATCAGATGTAGGACTAACAACAGGTGAAGTTTTATTTTTTTGATTATCACTAGTTACACTAGAAGCATCAGTAAATGATTTATATATCGTATCATCTTGACTAATCTGTTCATTATCTGCTGTATCTTCAACAGATGTATTGGATTTTTGTTGTAAATTATCAACATTTGATTCTGGACTCTTTGAAGATTTACCATCTTTATTTATACATTTATCAGCTTCTTCGAACAATGAACTCCTATAATTCTTAAAAATTGATTCTGCTTTTTTATCATCAGGACGTTTTTTGATTATTAATGTCCTTCGGTTGCTTCTATAATTTGGTAAATCCCCAAAAAAATCCTTAGTAATACTTGGATCTCGTTTAGGTTTCGGCAAATGAACTTTAATTTTAGCTTTAACACTATTTAGATTTTCTTGGTTTTTAGAATAATCAAGCAAATTTTTAAGTTCAATAGGATTTGTTGTAATATTTTTACCACTATTACCAAATTCAGGCAAAATTGGTTCTAAACCATACATATGTGGACCTTCAGGAAATATATCTGATGCAATTAATGCCATATTTTTAGTAACATCACTGCTTTCAGGTGGAAATTGTCTATTATCGAAATACACAAAAAATTAGTAAGTTTAAAAAACAGCTCTAGCGCTGCTAATTTAAAAGTAGACAATTTGTATGAAACTTCTATTAGTTGGCAAGCGATTCGAAACATATTTTAAAAATTTTTAGGCGGGTTCCTGGAGATCATTTTAACAAAATTTGAACCTCGTAGCTCATTCTGAAGTTGGTCAAAAAACACTCGTTTCTGACCATATAGCGATTTTCAAAAATTAAATAAACACACAAAACGAGTAAGAATGACTCGAAGACCCTCCCAAGATTGATTTTATTCGTTTTTTCCCCATTGTATTCTAGAAAAAAGGCGAAACATTTTATTCCGTTTCAGAATACCGTTTAACCTGTATAACTCGTTTTGGTAAATCGCAATATCGTCAGAAATGAACGCCGTTTGACCAACTTCTAAATAAGCTACAAGGTTCAAAATTTGCTAAAAGGTTCTCTAATGATAATGACCCTACTATAAATCTTTGAAATATTTTTTTAAATCACTCATCAACTAGTCGGAGTTTCACACGAATCGTCTAGTTTTAGGGTAGCAGCGCTGGACTGAATTCAATCACCTAATCGAATTTCTGTATGATAGTTATGTAAACTAGACCTAGTTGTCTGACCGAAACATTTTTAGTGTTCCGATTTTGGCCGATATGATTACGAAATTTAGTGTCCTTAAAATGTAGTTGTCGAAATTCTATTAGGTGAGTTATCGATTATAAATTTTGCTAATCTTTTGTTTGGGAACTACTGACTAATACGAGTTGCCAATTCTAAATATGGTCAATACAGTAGAACCTCGATTATCCGAGCTAATTGGGACCGGTAATACCTCGGATATCGGAAATCTCGGTTAATAGAAACCATGCATAAACACCTTCCGTGCTTGCGACTTTAACTAACTTTTAAAGTAAAAAACAATAGAGCGTTTTCTAAATGATAGAAATAAACATATATGAACTCATGTTTCACAGCTAAAAAGGGAATCAACTCTAGTAAAGTAAATTTTAAAAAATAAGATGGAATTTTTTTTTAACTATACTTGGCTAAATATCGAAAGACGCATTTTCAAAAATAACACAAATCTCAAGAAAATATTTTGTCTTCTCAGGGAGTAATATTATTATACATGTGTATAATTTTTTCCAAGCTCATTTTGGAAAATAGAAATAAAAATAAAAAAAATTGTTGCGTTACTGCCTCGGTTAACAGAAACCTCGGTTAATCGAGGTTCTACTGTACTATGAAACTCTTATTAGTTGACGAGGGATTCGAAAAAATATATCAAGAATTTCTAGAAGGGTTCGTGGAGACCATCTTAGCAAAATTAGAATCTCGTTTCTGAGGATGCCACGATTTTCAAAAACTTGCCGCACACTAAAAATGACCTAGAGCGACTCGAGGATCTGTCCAACATAAAGTTTTAGGTTTTCTTCTTCAATGCATTCTGGAACAGATGGAAATTTTTTGTAGAATGCAATGAAGTGAAACGAAAATATCAATGTTGAGAAGATCTCCGAGTCATTCTTAGTCATATTACGTGTTTGGCCCGTTTTGTAAAATTGCGATCTTGTTAAAAACGAGCGTTTTTTGGCCGACTTATAAATGAGCTACGAGGTTTTAATTTTATTGAAATGGTCTCCGGCAATCCTCCTACAGATAATAGGAGATTCTAATATCGACCATATTTAGAATCGACATTCTGTATATTATCAGACAAGTATAAATTTACATTGGCAACAGTGCTTTTTGTAGAGCTGGCAATCGAACGATACAATCCTTTCCATAAATTAAGGCTACATGTTAATACCAGGTAATACAGGAGTGTTTAACGTCAGATACCTGCCGATAGGCTCAACTCTGACAACCCCAGTGGATGCGGGATTGAGGATACGATCAATTATCGCAGCCAGTATGATAATTCTAGCACTCTAACGACCATGTTAGTTGTTCAAAACAGTCACCTGGGCCCAACACGTATTTTTACTCACACTTACTAGGGACACTATGCAAAAATAGAAAAAGAAATCCCAACGAGGTGGTGAACAAAAAATTTAAAATAAGGTGAAATGATCGAGAAAGAGAACGCAGCCGGTATGGTGATACTAAAATGGCACGATAAGCGGGATGTGTCGATGATTTCTACTTCACACACAGACGCAATGTCGGAAATCACTAATAAATTTGGTAAAAATGTGACTAAACCGCAAATGGTATTGGAGTAAAACAAAGACAAATCACCAATAGATACATCAGACCAAATGCGCACTGTCAAATGGTATCATAAAGTCGCTATCGAATTGATTTTTGGTACAACTAATCTGAATTCGTTAACTCTGTACAACAAATTAAATAAAACTAAATTGACGATCACCAAATTCAAGGAACTACTTGTCAAGGAGCTTATAAAGAAAGACTCGCAATCGGAGTCCACTCTACGACTTGGGAATATTCGAACTCACAAATTCAACAAAAAGAAAGGGAAATTCGACAAAGTTCGCAAATATTGCAGAGGATGTTACAAAAAGCATACTGATAAACAGATTGTAAAAACAGGCACTGTAGCGCGGTCGATCGGTCCGACAAAACCGTTCAAAACGCAGTGTGTCGCGCGGTCGTATACACCCGCCATGGTCGTTAGAGTACTAGTTACCAAATCCCATCAGAGCTGCAGGCTCTTCAAGCACCTTGGTTTGGTGGAAGCCAACTAGCGCAGCCCTCTACTATGCTGGTCAGTAGAGCTGTTTTTGACGCAGTTCACCCGCCGATGGGGCGCCACTCCCATATCCCCTATAGTAAACCACTAACCCCATGAAGTCTTCTCTAAAGACCGGCGTGCCGGGCTGCCACCTCTCACACGGGCCGTCGGTTCCCGTGGTACCAATTCACACCATTGAGGGTGTTCGTGACCCCGCAATGTCATGCCGGCATGCATAGTGAATCCAACACTAAACATGACAACTTACGGAGCCACTATCAGTTGAGTCCTGTAGCACTCGGCACTGGGGGCTCCAAAAATAACATCTTAGAGAAATTAGAGCCTTCTAGCTAACTGAGAAGTTTGTCAAAAAAAATTAAATTGACTTTTAAGTCATTATTATTCGTTTGACGGGTATAGTCCGTATGGGAAAATCACGATATTGCCTGAATAAAGCATTTTTGACCAATTTCCCAGGCAGTAATTTCGCTAAAATATTCTCTGAGGACCCCCTACAAATTCTTGAAATATTTTTCGAATCGCTCGCCAAATAATGGGAGTTGCCATAAGAACTTTTAGCCCGACGTGAATAACCCTGTATGTATAGTCTACTTACATCTGTTGGGGTTGTTGTTGGTGTTGTAATGGTTGTTGTTGATTTATTTGTAAATTGAAAGTATTTGTCGGTTGTTGAAACGCATTATTGGAAAACAAGCCAGTTGAAGTTGGATTTGTAAATAATGATGGTTTTGATGTATTCCCACCAAATAACGGTTGTTGTTGCTGCACACCTATTAATTTCAAAAGATTAATAACAAATTAATTTCTTATAATATAATTATTAATACCTAAAGTTGATCCAAATGCTGGTTGTTGAGTTGGTTGGCCAAATTGTGTTGTTGTTATTGGTTTACCAAATGTGCTCCCAAATCCTGTTTGTTGTTGCGTTGTTGCTCCAAATCCCGATGTACTCGTCGATGGATTAAACAAACTAAATCCGGTATTTGGTTTTGATACTTGGAATAAATTTGATGACTGTGTTGTTTGGGGTTGAGCATTAAAGCTAAACCCTGATTGCCCAGCATTAAAACCAGTTGTTGTGGTTTGAGGTTTTTGAAATAGATTCGTACCTATATTCTAATTACAATTATTAATTAATAAATTGTTAATAATAATAATACAAAAAATACCTGATTAGTAGTCTGTCCGAATACGTTAGACCCAAATCCTGTTTGTTGTGGTTGTGTATTAGTTTGACCAAATAATGGTGTGAACGGTTTGGTTTGTTGATTAGCACCAAATAAATTAGATGTTGACGGTGTAGCATTAAAACCGAATGTATTTGATGTTGTAGTAGTTGGACCAAAACCGGATGGTTTCCCAAAAACATTTGTGGCAGCAGTATTAGACGTATTTATTCCAAAAGTATTAGTAGTTTGTCCGAATGTTCCCGCCGTAGAACCGAATGTAGATTTATTATCAAATAATGTTGGCATAGAACTACTTGGTGCACCACCAAATGCTGGTGCTGGAAAATTTGCTTGTCCTTGTGGTCCTTTACGATTCACAGAATAATCCTCAAAACGTAATTCCTCCAATGATTTATTCTCATATTCTTTCATACAGGTGATGCAATGATGTTTCGTACTGATTTGTTGTGCAACTCCATTCTTTTGCATTGTATCCGTACCAGTGACTGGTGAAAACTTAATTGTTGTTCCAGTTTGTGGTTGAGCACCAAATGTAGCAGCATTACTGCCAAATAAATTTGGTGTTTGATTAGATTGAAATAATGATGTTGCAGCTGGTTGTTGTGCTGGTTGACCAAATAATGTCGGTGTAGTGGTTGTAGTACTCGAACCAAAACCAAATGCTGGTTTAGCTTGTTGTCCAAAAGCTGGTGCACTGCCAAATAAACCACTAGTTGATGGTTGAGGTTGCTGTCCAAACATATTTGTCGCCCCTATTTCACATTAAATATATTAAAAAAGAACTAATAAAAGTATTAAATGTACTTACCAAATCCTGCTTGATTAGCAGTTCCACTATTGAAATTAGCCGGATTAGAATTCTGAAAAAGATTGGGTTGCATTGATGAGAACATCGTTGTACTAGGCTGAGACTGCCCTCCAAAGGAAGTTGATGGATTAGCTGAGAACCCTGAATTAGTCTTACCGAAGAATTGGTTGCTGTTTGCTGGCGGGTTACCTTAAACATAACTTTTTTATTACTCTTCTTTTTCTTAGGAGGCATTTTGTGTTTTTATTTTATACTATATACAATTATATTTTATTCTATTCTAATTATTTACCAAATGTATTTGCACTGAATGGTTTTATACCACTGGAAAACATATTGTGTCAAACGCGGGTTATGGAGACATGTGTTGTGAATTTTGTCAATTTTTGAAATAAAAATCACTGAATTCAAAATTGACAACAAAACACGCAATAAAACAGCATTAACGATTTTAATTTTAATGGCGGACCAGTAGTGGATTGGGGAAAAATTGAATGCAACCTCAACCAATGAAAATCCCCACTCGTACTAAATATTCCACTTTTCATAAATTAATTTATACACTTGATATACACCTTTTCTAGCTATACAAGGTGTACAACGATATTTCACCTCGTTGTTGGTTGTGTTTTCTTACGTAGTATCGTAGTTTGGTTCGGCCACTTGAAAAATACATTAACAAATGTTGAAAATACGTCATTTCGCTGTTCATGCGTATACTTCGAATCACCATGACAAAAATAACAAAATGGTGAACTATCAACAATCACTGTGAATCGTTACTATGTAACTTAGATTATCACTGTCTCACTCTAACAACACTCAAAACATATGTTATAGTAGGAGACAGACGCGCTACGTAGTGTGCAGCTTACTCCAATTGTGGAAGACATCCGTTTTCATTCTGGCGATGTTAACAATCTATGCGTGCGACGGAGACGGCATACAATCGAATGTTCAAACTAAAATAAAGCACTTTCAATATTTATTATTATTATATATGATTTATTGTTTCTAGCATGGACGTATAAACAAATGCACTACGCTATTTTGATTGTAATGTGAAGCCAAACATACTTCACATTCTAAGCACACGGCATTTTACTTTGCCATCTTATTCATGTAGGAATCAAATCTTGACAAATTTTAAGATTGTGTTCCTAGTACCGGCTAATGGTGTTCGAAATTTTATTGCGCACATTGGCAACGTTGCAGGCTAACGGTAAAACAGCTGAATATGGGGGAATTTAGTTGTTGATTGTTGA
Source organism: Mylabris sibirica (assembly GCA_039776855.1). NCBI lineage: Eukaryota > Metazoa > Arthropoda > Insecta > Coleoptera > Meloidae > Mylabris > Mylabris sibirica. The sequence goes on along the minus strand of CM077845.1, from coordinate 6,911,341 downwards.
TGTTCAATTTGTCGATATTTTATTTGTTTATTTTTTTTATTTCTGTTATTTTTGATTATCAAGTGAAACGAACATTAGAGCAATGGTTCGACAGTGTTTTTGTTTGCAAAAAATTGGATTACATTAGGTCACATGTTCACGATACGATCACAGTATGACAGTAGCGTAACTTGAAATTTCGGCCCCCCCCCACAAGGTTTTGATTTGGGCCCTTGTATTTTTTTTAAATATCTAAAAATTGTGCCCTTGGAGGATCTGGGCCCCCCGCATGTATGAGCTTGAATGAAAACAAAACCCGTGTACCCCTCCCCAGTGTAGTTTGGTTTCACAACGAAGTGTGTATTTCATATTACGATTTATTTACGATGCGGACCAGTTGTTATACCTCCGTGGTTTCTAAGTTTCTACTATACAGAATGTCCCGTAAGTCGCCCATTTCCTGCTAAGGGACAGTTAGGGGATGAAATTCTAAGACCAAAAGTCTTGTACCATTTTTTCATTTGACGCACAGGTAATTAGTAATTAATTAATTGAAGTAGCCAATCAGGTGCTCTCTTTGTTTGAACGGCTGTCGCGCCAGCTTGCTAACTGGCCCATTTCCCACGTTCTACCGTCAAGACTCTTTCCTTCTCTCTTTTTATCGCTATATCGAGCACCTGATTGACTACATGATTTAATTAATAACTAATTTCCTGTGCGTCAGATGAACAAATGGTACAGGACTTTTCACCTTAGAATTTCATCCCCCCTCTCCCCCTTAGCAGGAAATGTGTGACTTATGAGACGCCTGTATACATACAGGGTGTTTGCTCTCAGTATGGAGAGTTCTAAGAAACTCCTATTAGTCGACGAGCGATTCGAAAAATATTTTGAGGATTTGTAGAAGAGTCTCTAGGGAACATTTTAGCAAAATTAGAATCTCGTAGTTCATTTCAAAGTTGGTCAAAAAACGATCGTTTTGGATAATGTAGCAATTTTCAAAAACGATCAAAACACGCAGAACGACTAAGAATGACTCAGAGATCTTCCCAACATTGATTTTTTTCGTTTTTCTCCATTGTATTCCAGAGAAAATACGAAATATTTACACCTGTTACAGAATAAAATGGAAAGAAACGAAAAAAATCAATGTTGGGAAGGCCTCTGAGTCATTTTTAGTCGTTCTGCGTGTTTTGTTCGTTTTTGAAAATTGCTAAGTCGTCAGAAACGAGCAATTTTTGACCAAATTTGAAATGAGCTACGAGGTTCTAATTTTGCTAAAATGTTCCCTAGGGACTCTTCTACAAATCCTCAAAATATTTTTCGAATCGCTCGTCGACTAATAGGAGTTTCTTAGAACTCTCCATACTGAGAGCAAACACCCTGTATAATAAACCAAATTACGATCCTATGTAATGCCCGTATTTATAAACCGACCTTGAGACCGCCTTGAAGCTTGAGCTTGGCCTTGAGGCCAGACTATATAACCAGGATTGATATGTATATCATGTGTATAGTTGCCTCACAACTTTAAGAGAGCAATAAATCAATTGAATTTCCAAAATAACCACAACTTTACAATTCTGTCAATCAAAACAGGTACTAGACCTTTTTGTTCAGTGTTGTCTATGGTCAACATCTGGTGTATAGCGGTCAGCCCTGTTCCAGGCGGTCTTTGTTGTCAAAATTTTATTGCTCTCTTAAAGTTGTGAGGCAACTATATATCTACATTACACATTTTTTTTCCGTCATGATTAAATGTTTAGTCTATCGATGACGAATATGACGATATGTAGATAATATAAATATTTTGTTATTATTAATAACAAAAAGTGTCGTAATATTGCGCAATATTTCTCAATCTTGATCTGGATTTTTATTTTGAAGCTTACAATTATTCATACTTGATTTACAACAAAAAAAAATTACAATATGGTCTTTTAGTAATGTCTAAAATAAATTGTTTCATCTATGAGATGAGAATACCACTTAAGGTTGAACTTCAGTGGGCCAAAACTACATTTATCGGTCTAAAATTTTGAAAAAATTACCAAAGCTTAGTATTAGTCTAAGCATTACTTATACCAAATTTTAAGGAAATCTGTCGTTAAGTATTTGAAAAAAAGCGAAAAAACCATGTTTTTTGCACTATTTTATTTTTTATCTCGAAAAGGAGTCGACAGATTTTGTTTAAACTTTTTTATCATATCCGTGTTGGTTTTATGTAGCTTCTGAATTTTTGTGGATGAATGAGACCGATAAACTTTTATACCACAAAATAAAAGAGCTGAGAAATCGAAATAAGCGTAAACGATCATATATGCTGGAAACCAAGTTTGTATTGTATAGAATCAGCCATGAGAAGTAACATACACGAAATTATTTGCCATCAAAATCATTTTTTTCGCTAATTAACACATTTTCTTACTATTAAAATTTTAATTTATAAATTCCGCCATATTGCTCTCAAAGAAAATAAAGCAATCTGTAAATGTCGATAAAAATATAGATATAAAAGACGTGGTGGAACAAGCGCCATCTAATGAGTGCGGTTCCGGGTGTTTCTCAATCTTGAATGACTGAAGTTGGACCTTAAGTATCGTTTTTAGATGTAAATAGACCGGAAGGTAGTGACAAAAAATGTATACCCATCAATTTAAAGCAAATGTTTTTTTTGTAACAATAGTCGATACAAGAAAGCTTGGTCGCCCAACAAGTGTCCTGGTAGGATCTGTGTTATGGTGTTTTTTCGCCCTCATATGAGACCATACCAAGTATACCTATGTAGTTGGAGAATAAAATTATATTTATCTGATTGCTATAGGAGAGTACAATGAATTAAAAAATGGTCGACTACGTAACATCTTAGTGGGTGCCGCGAGATAGCCACGCACCCACCAAGATGTTATGCAGCTATGGGGGAGAGTGGGAGAAGCCATCCATGGATTTAAAAGATCAAACTCACGCCAAATTATAGATAGAACCTTCCTTTTTGGTATTCATGTTTATTTTGTTTAAAATATATCAAATCAATGATGAAATGTTAAACAACAGCCCGCTAAATTTTCAATGAGATCAAATCAATAACATTAAGTTATGCAAAGAATTTCGCATTGATTGGTGCATTATTCTCAGCGATTGAATGCAGTATAGACTGTTATTAAATTTAATTGTTAAATCTTGATAATATAAATAAAAATAGGGAAATCGAAATCGATATTTATGTTTAAGAAAAATAAGACAAAGAATCTAAAAAATCGTTTAGTCAAAAGACAAAAGGTAAATAAAATTAGTTATATAAAAGACAAATAAAAATATATATTTATTTACTACTTTATAACCTGAGAATAAATAATGAGTTATCCATCAATTTAATATATAAACTAGGTATTTGACAATTCTAAAATACTCTAACAATTGGCAATTTCATTAACATTGTACATCCCATAAAAATATTATGACAATTGTTCCCCCTTAATTAATACTTAAAATTTAATGTAATGTAGATTAAAATCTCAAAATTCAATTTTAGTTGTAAATTTAAATCAGACCCCAAAGACTAGATAGCATCACAACTAGCTATAATTAAAGAAAATCTCAAAAATTGTACACGTCCCTTACAAATCAAGATCTTTGAATATTTTCCAACTATAAATAACATTTAATACAAACTCATTAAGTCTATAGATATACATATATAAATATATACTTATATATTATATAGAAATATATCAAATTTATCACAAATAAACGTAGGCCACACATGCAATTGTACTCCATTACATAATAAATAGTAAATTGTAATTCAATTGAAATGAATATAACTTGAAAATTGATGTTTAATCAGACAAAAATAATGTTATGATTGTTTTTTTCAGGGAAAACTGTGTAAAAATGATATGAAAAAGCAAGGCACGAGAAAAATACCAGGTCACGGTTAAATTTAATCCATTGAATTTATGTTATTATTTAACAGCTGATTTAATATTGCCTTCCCAAGCGTCTTTTTCGTTTTGTTTTATCAATCGTTTCATTTCTACGATAAGAATTATTATTGTTGTTAATATATGAAAACCAAAACAATTTACTAACCTTTAGCATTTTTTAAGTCTTGTTTTTCTTTGGCTATTTGCTCTTTTGTCAATTTACTTTTAGTACCTAAATGTGTTGTTATTAACCTTCTGGCTGTTTGTAAATTAGTTTGTGGACGTTTCATTGCTGGTTTTAAATCAGAGTTATTAGCAACATCCATTGATACGGCACTAGCTGCTGTCATTGGACGTACTTTAATTAATGGATTATTCAATTTCATAGCTTTTTGAGCTGTGAATATCACAAAATCAAATGATATTTACTTCTTAAAAATAAATTAAAAATATATTTTACCTTGACTTAATGATCCTAATACTAATAAAGCATGTGTATCATCAACCCATTTAATATACATAGCATCACTATTTATTTCACTAAATGCTTGAACTAAATCACGTGTTTCTAAACTAGCAGGGAAATTGTAAAGTTCAACAACATGTTCTAAATTTTCTGGCGGTTTATTTGTATATGCTGTATAATCTTCATTGGCTTTCACAATTGTTACTTCTGGACCAACTTTATCGACTATCTAAAATTTTAATTCGATTATTTTTTTTTTGTATTTTCACCTCAAAAATAAGAAGCGACCTCTGATAATAGCTCTTCTTGTATTTGTCCATCATCATTAAATAAATCTTCCCAATTATTAATACTATCATTTTTATCAATTCTTAATGTATCATTATTATTATCAACATATTTCATTAATGGTTTTGTACGACGATTTATATTCTCTTTTGTTTTACGCATAATTTCCTTTTCTTGTTCATGCTCATTTTTATTATTTCCTAATTTCTTGTCATTTACATTAATTTGATTATTTGTTTTATCATCATGATTCAATTTTATTTTATCCGATTGGCACAATTTACAACTACAACACTTATCTTTATTATCACATACAAGTTGTTCATTGTTTAATTCTTCGATTTTACTTGCAATCTACGAAGTATGAAATTAATTAATTTTTTTTTCGCATGAAAACGATAGAAAAAAATAATATAATAGGTAACTACTTAGTAGTCGTAAGAATTAATTTATAATTGAAATTTTACTTTCGTCAATTATATAAATGTAACAAGAATTTCTTATGCTCAAAATTACAACTTTCACTTTAGATGATCTTGAAGAGAAACATCTTAAAAAAGCGATACAAGTAATAACGCCATCTATACGAATTAATTTCAAATAAACAAGGGACAACATTTATCCAACTGAATAGTTAATTATCTTTGATGATTTTTGAAATAAAATAGGAAAATTTAAAAAATATTTTTGTGTTAATATTGTTAGAATTGGCTATTTGACAAGTAAAGTTCATTAACATCTACTTAATATAGATTTTAACACTTATGCGCATAATAATAATAATAATAATAATGAATTAGAACTTACACATTGTGCAATGTTATGATTTTCGCAACATTCGAAACAATATTCAATTCCTTCATGTTTGACTATATAAAAATGGCCGAATTCGTATAAATCAATAGTATTAAAAATATCATCATCTTCTGATTTATAATCAGTTGTATATACACCATTTTTTAGATATTCTGTATCGCTTAAAGTTTCATCAATAAATGTTGTATCATTTATATTAAATACACACCCCTATAAAGCATTGTGTTAATCTTAATTAATTAGGAATACTATAATTATAAAAATTTTAACTTACTAATTTTGGCAAATTCTTCATATTTTCGAGACTAAAATCAAAACACGGACAACAAAGATACTTGAGTTTATCGTTTTTAAATAAAATACATTTTTCTGTCTTCCACAAATACGTGGAAAATTTGAAATTATTATAAATTAGAATACTATTGCACTTGAAATGATAGTTTGTTTCTATTACACTATTTAACCGACTATTTATTAATGTATTTTTAATTAATTTTGTATGTTTTAAGCCGAATTGATAAAAATTTATATTTTCAATTATATGATTCAGTTCATTTAAACTTAATTTTCCAACACTTTTATCACAATTATCGGTTGTTAATAAATTATTATTGTTGTTATTTAACTCACAGTTAGATCGTTTCGTTTTTTGTACAATTTTCGTTTTAATTTGTTGTGTTCTCCTTTGAGCAGGTGGTATATAAAGTTCCCTTTCGGGACGTTTACGTTTTGTTATTGTTGTTGTTGTTAAATCATTCATTATTTCTTCTTTTATTGTTGTTTCATTTGATTTTTTCCTGTAATTAATTGAGAATAAATAAACATTGTAATTTTGTTATTTTATTAAAACATATGTTACTTACAAGAGGGTGTCTTTGTGGCAGACGGCGATCGTTTTGAATTTGTTTGATTTCAACGGAAACGATGCTAAATCAAAAATTTTCGCTTGATATCGGACCGCTTTTAGATAAATTGGTCCCAGTGCTGGGAAGACAAGCACACTGAAAGTATAAATGAAAGTAAAATCGAATATTTTACATAATAAGTGAGGTCACGAGCTTTCTCTTTCACTGTTAAAATTCCTTTTCCGCATGCATTAAAACACTCACTGGTGTATTTATTTTTTTCTCCTTCTGCCACTAGTCTTTCACATTGAAAATTTTAACAACAATCCACTTACCAAGGCTTATTTGTCTTCGTTAACAATAATTGAAAATCTTGAATAACACATGAGACAAATTCACGTTCACAAAATATTTTGTTGAATTTTATTGATAAATGATTTACCACATCATCTACGTTAGGAAAATTCATAATAGCTAAATATGCACATTTGGCTAAAGCTTATTAAATCTCTAAATTACATTTATAATTAAAATCAACAAAAATATACATGCGATTATAAACAAATAAAATTTAATTACATCATTAAACAGGACTAGAAGTATTCAACTTTAACTCCAAACGCTTCAACAACTACTTGGAAAAAATGCCTGAAATATTAAAGGGCATGCGTATGTGTCATGCGCAATCAAATTTAAGTACAAAATAAGTACAGGATCGGATTACTTAAGTTTTGAAACTCATATAACGCGTCTTCACTTTTAGGGTACTCTAAAACACATTCCCCAGTAAATTATAGTAAGACATTTCAAATGATAACAATAAGACTAAATTAATGATTACAGGGGTTAATAAGCTAAAAATAAACGGAAATATTGCAATTTAATGGATTATTTGTTTGAAAATCTCCTTTCTATTTTATATAAATTACAGTAATATGATAATAATCGCTTTTAATTAATATAAATTATACTTATACTTATTAATCGAAAATCAGTGGGTGGATTGACAAATTAGCTGGAATTTTAAAGATAGAGCAAATTACGTGTATATTTGGTTGCATAGTTTCCACCAAATTCGTAGATGTATTAGAAGAGCAGTATCGATGGCATATTGTGGTCTTATTATTGCAAAAATCGAATCTTTAGTGAACTTTTACTAAAAAAAATTGACTATAATCACTGGAAAAAAAAGGTTTATTTAGAACCAAGGGTTCATCTCTTAGCGCATCATTAACATACAAAATCCGTATTCCTAAAATTGACATCCTATTAGTTGACACAATATTTATAAATATTGTACAATATTTTGTGTGATATTTGAATCGATTGGTGACTGTTTGGAGATAAATCGTTCAAATAATTGGTAGCCTAGAAGCTATTTTCGTCATCCTTTAATGAGTGTAGAATTAAAAGTTTAGTACTGGCATGACGCGGATCCTGCGATGCGAGTAGAGCAGCTATCGAAAGAGTGCCACGACATAAAATAAATTTATTAATATTTGATACTGTTATGAATAAATCTTATCATAAAATTGCGTTGGAATATTATGTTCGTTCTATTTAATTAGTGGCGATCGATTTTTTGAGAAATAATAAATGAGCTTTTGCCGACTTTTACAATTTACTTCGTAGAGTAGTTGTTACTGGATTGAATTTTTCTTTAAAAATTCTTATCCTATTTAAGCATATTAATATTTTGATTTTGCCTATGGTTGTTATACTTTTAATTATATTTTGTATATTACGATGGAAGGGCAATTCTATTTAGTTACACTACTGAAGTTTGAATTATTTTAGATTGGGGAAACATAAAATTTAGATACATTTATAGGTCTCCTGCAAAAAAAACCTAACATCTACCCCCTTGTTCTTTATTTTATATCTCACGGCATTAAATATCTTCTATACCGGTCTTTTTTTGGTTAACCCTTCGGACAACAGTGTCAGTTAATTATAATAAAAAAATAATAAGTTGCGCATGCGTTTCGCTTAAAATCGTGTAATAATCCCTATTTTTTTATATCGTAATTAATTTAAAATAGGATAGAGAAGGATAGAACACTTTTTGTATATGAAAAGGGTACACAACCGGTCATTTCAAACGTTTTCTATGAAGTGATTTTTTCAAGTCTATTGACCCTTGCTTTGATCTAAGTATAATGGTACATTAGGGTGTACTGCTGGTGTTTGTTTTTATTTCATCTATGAATGTTCGTTTTGTGGAGCGTCTTTTCTTTTAAACATTTTTTCGAAAATTCTCTTTCAACAGTCTTGAGTCGCATTGATTTCACATTGTTGCTGTTGTGGATATTTTGTTTAATATTTGATAAAGTGTTTATTGCAGGATAGATTGTTACTCTCTAGTATGGGGAGGACAGTAGATGGGCATTCTATGCTACCCCAGGCGGGCTACGTGCCCTCGATTTGGCGCGTCGTAGTGGGGACCTGAGTCGCGTCTCCCAACGTCGTCACCGGAGAGGGAGAAAAATAAAGCAAAATCGTTTTCGCTGCAGTTGTGACTCGGACAGATCAGAAGTTGCATCTTGCAGCTTTTCTTCTTCTTATTATTATCATTATTATTATTATTATTTATCAACAATTAGTGGGTTCTTGGTTTATTTGTTTTAATCACAGTTCTTTTGAAGTTACTATAAAAGTTCGAGTCAGACATTGGAATTTTTAACAAAAAAGTGTTGTGGTGGTGGGTGTTTTTCATGGTGGTCAAAATGGACAGTAACGATGATGTACGGGCATCTACTGCCCCTAATTTTAGTGGCGGCGGCGGCGGCGGTGGCGGTGATAGCGGTGGTGGCGGCAATACTGTTGTTAGTATTTCCGGATCATCATCATCATCATCATCATCATTATCATCACATCCACTAAACACCCTCAATTGTACCAGTGCTAGACAATCACCAAAATTGTGCGTCCCGACGCCGGCGCTACTACATCGTAATTCAACATCACCATCTGTACCACGGAAGATAATGAGTAAAAATCACAACAATACAAGTTAGTATATTGAGCAATGTAAAAAGAAATTCGAAAATAAGCAAGAGCTATTCTAACACCATAATTTAATACTAAAAATAAATCTTACAATTAGATATTTTAATTAGGCTAACTTTTAATGAACCTTACAAATATTTCGTCGCTTTTATTAGCAATTGTTACAAAAAATATGTGTTCATTATAACAGAAACTCATCGATTTAAGATTTAAAAAGTGCAATCTGTAGGAATATCCGGAGCGAATACATTCTCACCTTCAATACCGGCAATTTCTTTCTCTTTCTCTGGTTTGTTTTTGGAACTCAAGCAGAAATATTTTCAGTCAGATCTGGGCTATTTTCTGTTGTTTTCTCCCAACATCGTCCTAAAATATTCATTTTACCTTCCTCTATAATCGTTTTAAGTGAGTTTCGTTGCATTTTTGAATTCACAAACGTTGCATTGCGAAATAATAGAGCAGTAACAATATTAAATATGTAATAGTATATTGAGAAACAAGTTTCAAAAATCTTAGATTATTACACGAGTTCAGTTTACAAAACGAGCCGCGAAGCGGGAAATTTTATAAAAAAAAACGAGTATAATAAATGACTTTTGGAACGAGTTTCTTATACCTAATATTTTTTCCTAATTTGCACCCCATTTTTGGAAAAATATCATAATATTTAGGGAATTTTGTAGTGGTTGGTGTCGTTAACATGACAATTATAAATTCAGTTTATATTTTAATTGTTCTTTTGCTCTTCCTGCCACTTGATTTTCTATATTTTTTTTTAACAATTTACTATTTTGAAAAAAAGGGCTGGTAACATTGCCATATATTTTTTTTTAATAAAATCATAAATCACAGCAAGTAAAACATTGTAAATAAAAACAATAATAAAAATTAAAATTGCAAATTATTAAATAATTTATTTAACGCAGTTTGACAGCTGCCATTTGAATCGGAGTAACATACATTCAACTACCAACATTAAGAAAATAAATGATATTAGTTATTAAAAAACACTAAAAATGTGCTTTAATAGGTATTAAAGCACTTTTTGTTGCCTTAACAATACTATTATAGACGCAAGTTAGGAAAATAAAATTTATACAACAATAAGTGGGATTGAAGCATAACAAGCGAGACTATCTAAAAAGCCATCGGTTATTATGAAAAATAAAGACAATAATAATGAGTAATAATAATTCGGGCTTAATTTACAAAAAATGAAATACTTCCAATTTTCGAAATAAAAATAATAACGAAAGAACTGTGAAAAAAGTGAAGAGTAATATTAATAATAAATTATGGTAAATAATAATAATAAAAGAAATGTTAATAGAATGTATAGCGGTCAAATCATGCTTTTTTATTATAGAATAAACTTATAGGTAATCCGTTATGATTAACTAAAAATAATATGAAAAATTGAGACTTAATTATTTTTTCAGAGAAAGCTACAACAAACTTTTGTTGTTTATTTATTATTTAATTTTTTTTCCATGTTAATGCTGAACTCTATCAAAATTTCAACGTGTTTTTTTCCCTTCATCTCTCTCTCTCTCTCTCCCTCTCTTAATATTAACTTGAGGAATTCTTGTTTCAATTTTGGAACGGTATGAAATCGATAATTTGTTTTTTTTCCCTCAAACTACGTTTATGTTCGTCTCTCCATATAAGCTATCTCCTGCTTTAAAGCCGAAAAATTTAGGGTAAAAACTAGTCCATAACAAGTTCGACGATCCGACAAAAAATTTATTGATAAAAAACAGAAAAGACAGTTTTTCATGCGAGACGGCTCTTTGACTGATCAGTAGCAGAAAGATAGCCACCGCTTTGCTATGTATGTACATTCAATGAACAAAACTTTAACTATTAACTATTGTCCAGGCTAATGGTCATTAACATTTGCTAATGTTTTGAAAGAATTTGCCTTTTTTGTAATGATACTATAAATATTTTATTTGTGAAAAAATACAGGGTGTAAGTATAGAGTACTGGCAGTAGAAACTAATTGAGAATTGCCAGGTTTTTCTATTATTTATTAAACATTCCTGCCATAGAAAGTACGTTATTACTATTATTTGTTGATTAAGTAGTTGTATCACATTCTAAGCAGCCCGGGATTCATTGCAAAAAATTCCCCTAACAGTCACGGCCACCTGAAATTGTTCCAATCATATTCCCAAAATGGCACCGAAACCACCGTTATGGTAGGGCGTGTTTGCTATAGAAATAATTTGGCAAAAGGTTCCCCTCTATATAGAGGGTGAAGATGGCCCAGTCGACTACTATTGGGTGGAAGTTTTGTATAGGGTGGTCCCGATATTAACCCCTCCGCATTAAAAGTTCTATTAAAATGCAAGTTTTTTAGTTACGTAAAAACTAACCCTTCTAGAAAAGGGGGTTAATTTTTGAATAATATTAAAGTAGATTGAAACGGCTAAGACATAAATGATGGGAAAATTTGTTTTTTTTCTCGTTTATGTTTTTCAATTCGTTTTTTTTTCATTCATGTTGTCTTTAAAAGTTACACCTTTAGTTGGTTTAAATTATATTCTTGAGAAAATTCTAGCCGGATGAAATTATTATTGTCTCTGTCTGGAGGGACATCATAGTACATTTTACTAAGAGTTTGTTGTTTTTTTTTATTATTATTTTTTACGATACAACTACAACATCTTAAACTAGTTTTTGTTGTTCGATCATTAGATTGAATCTCAATTCTAAATAAAAACTTGATACTGTAGGTTGCAAATATGACAAAACTTTGAAACTAGACGAAACAAAAAATTTGATTTAATAATCGAAAAAACTTGTCTAGTTTTTTCTCGGCTTTTTTTTCTTATTTTGTTAACATTTAATATTGGTCGGAATATGTAAATAATAGAAAACGCGTCAATTTTCAAATGTAGACGTTTTAAAAATTGCACAGTCTACATACCTTTATTTATAAATAATTTCAAGTTTCTTTGTTCTACACTAAAAAAAAACAATTGATTTAAAATTCTATATTAAAAACACATAGTTGAGTGGTCAAGAATAGCTAGGGTTAGCCGGCGGCTCTAAGGGTAGTTCTTATACCTACCTTGTTTTTGCGGTCCTTTCTATATCGCCGTCTGCATAATTAAACCAACTATTTTTTTTCATACAAGTGTATGGATAGTGTGAGAAAGGGTGAAGACTTTAGGATGGTCCGAGTAAAAAAACAACAAAACAAAGAACCTATGAGATTGATGTACCTGGCGGTTTTTTATAGTGGGTGCTCCTTTGTATGATATTCAAATAGGTATACCTAAAGTATGTTGACATACCGTGTTCTTGCATATTAACTAGTCTATTTTTTCTCTCGAATCTTTAGTTCCTTGATTTTTTTAATGTTCACACGATAAATGAAGTAACCCCCTCTGATTAAAGAAAAAAAAATAAAAAGTTGTAGAAGACAACTATACTATGGGAGCTTTCTGAGATTTAATCCAAACAATACACATTCATCTTGACTGGATTCTAATACTGACTAGTTTTTTTTACGTGGTTTAGAGATAAGCCAAAAAACATCCATTGAATGAAAATTATCTTTGATAATATTGCGCAAGCTCTCTGGTTTTCTATATAGACAAATAGATTTGATAAAAAAAAATACATATGCAGACATAGCGAATGCACTGGAATTGTATAATCGATAAATGTACAGGTCAGGGATGACTAGAATAACAGCTGCCTTTGCAATATCGATTTGATTCTTGCTCACCTTTTTCTGTAAAAATAAAATGAAAATAAATAAATTAATTAGGAATTCTCCCAATTTTTCCATTACAGTATTTCCAACATCGTATCCGTCAAATTTGGCCGAATTACAATTATATAGAGTAATGCAAAATGCATCGTTATTAGTTTATTATGATACATTATTAGAGATGGGCGGTGATGATGTTCAACAATTGTGCGATGCTGGTGAAGAAGAATTTTTAGAAATCATGTCTTTAGTTGGTATGGCATCCAAACCATTACATGTGCGACGTTTACAAAAATCATTACAAGAATGGGTAACGAATCCAACAAAATTTAAATTACCATTAGTACCGGGTGATGATTATGAAATTGAATTATCAAGTCCACGTGTTACAAGTAATCATTCTTATTATAATGTTGATAATATTGATAATAATAGAACAATATACACGTCATCGTCTGGAGATGTTTGTGCCTTACCGCCAGTGGTCAGCCCTGGAATCAATTTAAATAAAAGGTAAAAAAAAACACCGCGTCTGTATACAGGGTGATTCGCGATCATGGTCTAGTACAAGCACAAATTTAGGCACCTGTAACCACTCTAGAGAAGACATTTTCAATGTTTTAACGATCTTATATTTTTAGATTCTATTAGTTCAATTTGTGGCGAGTTTGATAATATGACTTATGGTCTAATGTCAACGGTTTTTAAGACATCAAATTTTCAGTGTGTTACCCTTTATAATGGGGGCTGTTGGAATAATAAAAAATATTTTCTAAATTGAGTTCAAGTACAAAACGGGCAGTACTAAAATTTTATCGACTTCCATCAGTTCGTGCATCACCCTGTCTGTATTTAGTCGTAGTTAATGTGGAAGATAAATAAAGGTCGTGTATACTGAGTGTCCCACATTATATTATGATTATTATTACAGTTAAACACTACATTTCTAGTCTGTAGTCTTTTTATTATTGGGATGCTCTGTATATAAACTGGATTCGGCAGCAGAGTTATTGATTTATTGTTTTAGGCCTTATTCTCCTTTAGATCCGTCTTGTCCGCCTTCATCTAGTTCCAGTCCTGGCAGTAGTAGTGTTTCATTACAATTAACTCCAACATTAATTGATAGTCAAATAGCGAAATTAGCAGCAGCCGCTGAACGTTTAAGTAAACATTTACCACAATTTGAACCAAAACCGCACAATACGAAAAAGAAAGTTTGCAAAGAACTTGAGGTAAAAATTTTCATTAAAAAATAAATTAATAAATTTATGAAATAAATGAGAATTATTGAATTTTAAGCTGGTAATGTCGATGCCGGAGAATGATCCAAGGCGTATGGATGAAATACGACGATATGCAGCTATATATGGACGATTTGATTGTAAAAGAAAACCAGAAAAACCGCTAACATTACATGAAGTGTCTGTCAATGAAGCTGCCGCACAAATTTGTCGTTTTATTCCAGCTTTATTAACGAGACGAGACGAATTATTTCCATTAGCACGGCAAGTTGTTAAAGATTCAGGGTGTTATTATTCGAAAACACAGTAAATTGACGGAATTTTAAACAACAATAACAAATTTTTTAATGAAACTACTAAAAACGATTGTTTTCAGATTATCTTCTATGTTTATCAATAAGAATATAAATCAAGATTGTAGCGATAATTCGCATGTTAGATCTAACACGAAAATGAGTGATATCGATGGCAATGTTGCGAAAAAGGCTAAAATTGATAGTAGTTCTGATGGGGATGACCAACGGCAGGTCAGCCAACAAAATAATAAAACTAAAATGACACAAACACAAACACAAGTTAATTTAGAAGATTAACTATATTTAATATTTTTTATTCCTAATTTATATTTCAATATTGCACTAACGTGCATGCTTCGCTTTATTCAGCTTGTGGTGCTTCTAGATGCGCTTAAACGTATATATGATTGCCTATATTCAGGCGCAAATCGATGCGCTCATATACAGAGGTCAGTCGAAAAGTTCACATCAATTGAATTTATCCAATTCTAGTCACATTGATTCAACAAAATTCTAGTCTTTCTTTATTTAAAAATTCAATATTTTTAAAATGTAATTATGACGAAAAATTCCTATAATATTTATTTTGTTTAAATAAACATGACTAGTCTGTATGGGTATTTTATTGGCGTATTGATGTGATTTGAAAGCTCCAACAGGTAAAACTAACGCTTTGCTTTCGCTATTGTTGGGTAAGTTATTTTTCTTCTAATTTAACCGATTTTATTTTTTGTTATTAATCCAAAAATGCTTGAACATAAAAAAAATCACAATAAATAATGCAGCATCCGCTATTTTTATTTTTTAGCATGCAAGTCTTCTGCAGTGAGGTAAGGTAATATTTAATATTCTTCTAGCTTGCACGTTCTTTATTAAATAAATGTCCTAATAAATAATTGATTATTTCTTGTTAATTGTGAATAATTTTAAATATTTCTCAGATTAGTTTTACTATATATTAATTCTTTTTTGTTCTATATTTAGGAAATAAACACAGATGAATCGATTATTATGAGAAATTCCCTCCATTCTCTATTCTTAAATCATACGAAGAGTCACCTTCAAAATAGGCATGTTATTTTTGTTTATTTTTTACACAAATGTGTAAAAATGTGTACATTTCAGGGAATCAAATAGAAGATCCTCCTCCGTTATAGAATTCGAAGAAGATTCACATTTTTCGTATAGCAATTCTAGTTCACCTTCACAGGTATTTTTTTTTATTATCAATTAAGTAATATTACCGTTATTATATAACACTCATCTTTATTGTTGTGTGTTTTTTTGTATGTGTGTGTCTGTACGTATTAATTGTAATTGCCATCCGATAGATTAGCAACCAGGACCAGGATTTGTATACCATGAATAACTCAATTCAAGTAAGTAAATGCGTGTTTTTTCATGTTACAGTAAAATCCATTATTTAATTTGTCCACTTTACACGGTTCCTGATTCTACTCGTAATACTTGTAATAGATAATAAATGACGTCAACTTTTTTTTTAATAATAATCACTCCAACATTTAAAATTTATTTGTTGTTAGTTGGTTAATATGAATGCTAATATTATTAAATTTGAATAATTTGGATTTATTATTTGAATGGATTTTGTTGAGTTATTCGTTAAAATAAATATAAACAAAAAGATAAAAAATAATTTTAATATTTTTTTCTTGTGTTCAATAAAAAGAGAAAATCGGATGATTTGAACGATGTGGATGATGAGACAAGCAAATTCTCACCTCAAGTTCAAGTAATTGCAGCTAGTGGAGATAATATAATTGCCGTAGCAAATCCAGCATTGGCGATGTCACCAGCAATTATTACACCATTAGTAGACACACGGAGCATTAATAAAGAATAGATAAACAAATGAATAAATATAAGAAAAAAATAATAGTTATTACTGTGATTATTTTATTATATATTTAATTAATAATAATAAAAATAACAATAAATGTAACAAATATAAATGCGAACATGGATGAGAATTTTGACTGAATTTATGAAAATTAGTAATTAATAAAAATTTTTTTTGATATTTATTTTAGCTATTACGCAAATTTATTTACAATTGTCATTTCTATTATTATTATTATTATTAAAAACAACAACAAAAACATGACCATTTTGCTAATCTTATGATGATATCATTGCCTTTTTTCTAAAAAAAAATCACTGTATTTTCATAAATATTGATAGTACAATTGAGCATTTTCCATATTTCATACATAAATTCGACGAAAATGAAGAAGAAAAAGAAGAAGAAGACGAAAGATTGTAATTGTTTTATTTATAATTTTTTTGTAATAAAAATAATGCAAATTTTTTGAAAATTTTATTTTCATTATAACAAAACAAATATCATTTGCATGTAAAATAGCCATATTAAAATATTTTATCAAATAGAAAAGCGGACATGGTACGATGTCTTTAATAAAATTTAAATTACAAATTTCCTAAATATTACCGCTTATAGATAGGTGTGTGTATTTGGTGAGATAAGCGCACAGTCAAATTTTGGAACAAATTATTCCATTATTTATTATTCTTTTAAATTTCTCATTATCCAATCAATGAATTGTGTGACACGTGTATAAATGCCGGGATAACCGGGTTCGGCACACCGGAATCCATACGATACAATTCCATGTTGATATAAGAAGAGATCATTTTGTTTGGCAACTTGTTCGGGATAGAGTAATGGACCACCTGAATCGCCTTTACAAGCGTCCGATCTACCGTCTAAGTAGCCAGCACAAATGACACGCGAATCAATAATTGATTGTGTACTGTAAGCACGTTCGCATAATTCGTTTTTGAGTATCGGCAGTGTTGTTACTTGTAGGGCGTCCGATGAGGGACCATCTAAATTTCAATTTTGAATAAAGCTATTGAGATTTACTCGAAAATAACTCACCGTAATAGATGCTACCCCATCCGACTACGATTCCTTTTCTATTCAATAAATCGTACGATCTTTGCGGTTCTTCATAGGGTAAACAAACTGTAGTAATATTGGCTATAAATAGATACGAAATATTTATAAATTTAAAGAATTTTTTCCGGTAATAGAATTTTTACGGTTACTAGGCTCTCTTTGTAACGTCAAAATAGCGATATCGTTTGTATACAAAACTGGACTAAAATCTTCATGAACTACTGCACTTTTTAGCGGGATGTCTTCAGGATTTGCACCGTCTTTATCGTCGTAAAACACTAACTCTCCAATACGTGCCAAATACCTGTTATCAAATTGAACAAATTTCCATTTAAATAAACTGATGTATAGAGGATTTACTCACAAATCGGATCTGCCCCGGACGCAATGTGCAGCAGTTAAAATGTGGCGTTTTGTTATCAAACTACCCCCGCACAACCATTTCGGCAATTCGGGATTCTTGGTATTTCTGTAGCCTAAGGCTACCATGTAAGGGAATTGACCTGATAATTAATCCGCAGTTTAGATCGTGTTTTTTTTTCATTCAAAATTATTATTCTTAATTACCTAATCCAGCTTTCTGTCCATTCACAATACGGGTGGTTGACGGCAATAGTCCACATTGTGGAGCTTTTGGTAAATTGATTAAATTTTGATAACGGCTAAAACGGTCATCTTTTTCCAAATCTGGTGTGTTGGTCTCTTGTGAACAGCAAACAATTGGTGATTTATCAATATATGTACAAATTGATGAACGTAAAAATCTTTGTACAGTCTCGTTTCGACTTTGTGTTACTAATAAATTTACTAATTTTGTACAATTTTTTATATTTATACATATTCCATATTGACCGTCAGGTGTTTCGCATGGTACACCCTCTGAAACTATATTTGAAAAGAAAATATTTGGGTCAGATCGTTTTGTTAAATTAAAAATTACGCGACCTATTTTGTGTATTTTTAGATGTTTCAATTGATTTTTGCAAAATACCACAAGAATAGAAATAAAATTCAAACTTACGCTGTGCTGTTGTTTGTCTAAATCCGATAATTAGAAATATTATTAAAAGAAAATAACACTGCAAATTCAACATTACTCTAGGACTTGTATGAATGTACAAAAAAATAATAATAACAAACTATAACAAAAAATTAGGATGTCAGCTACTGAGAGGTTCCCATCGACTGATCAACAATACCATGTAGACTGGATATTTGAACACAGTCTGCGATGACGCTCCAACATTCCATGGTCATTTAAAGGACGATTATTGTATTCCATAATAATATGATTTGATATTGGGAATCTGTATTGAACCAATCTTTTCCAGGGATAGTAATCATAAACAATAATTGGCTCAAACTGATTATAGGGGAATTGGAAAATACACTGATAAAATAATGCTAATTTGTTTATATATTTATACGCAATAATATTGAATCACACACACACACCAATTATGTTTATCATTAATTAATTAATCGACCAATTAAAAATAAAGAACCACTGACGATTTCTTTTCAAAAAAAAAAAAACAGTAGCCATTTTTCAGAAATTCAAATGAGTAATGTCTAGCTTATTGTTAACAAAAATCTCTAATTACGATAACGACCTTTACCGTATTTCTACAACATCCCAAGGTAATAAATTCGAAATGATGGAAATTCCATATTAATTTATTTTATTGTAAAAGTGTCAAAAACGAATAAAACCGTAGATAAATGTGAAAGTAACCACGTCTAGAAACCGCCGTTTGAAAGCTGGGTGGGATAAGAAACAGTTAGCCCACAATATTTTATTGTTTGTCACGTTCATTCATTCATAAATGAATTTTAGTAAAGTTTGCGTCATATGCGATTAACATTAACGGTAGCGCAACACTTGCGAAAACTCCAATAAAATAAAGATTTTTGAAATTTTTAGCCAACAGTACTGACACTTCCGAACAAGGTTCTGTGAATATTTAGGGAAACCCCAAATTTCTGCATTACGCCACTGTAGTGATTGTATGAAAAAGACGAGGACTTGATTTATCCCCGGTGATTCACTACTGGATTTTTCACAAAAAACGGAACAAATCAGGACAAAATCAAAACGTTTTTTAGACAGTAATAACTTTATTTTAAGAAAGTAAATCGAATGAAAATTAGATAAAAAGAGTAATGAATTAATACGGAGAAAAATCTGGATTTTTACGTAGAATAACGAAACCTTCCATTATTGGAGTTAGTGCAATATACTCTTCTGTTGCTAATTCAGCTCTTTCACCATAAGCTAACAAAACTGGTGTTGTATGGGTTTGGAAACCAGTTATGGTTTTTGGTTTGCCAGCTTGTCCGACAACATCTACCGCCTTTAAATTATTATTAGTTAATTATATGTTTAAAAAAAAGCCAATTATGATTAAAACTCACCAAACCGACTCTAACAGGTACTGGTAATGGATTTAGATCTTCGTCAAATGTAACCAACATTCTTGGCTGCATTGCTGCTGCTAAAGTGTATAATAAATAATGGGATCTTCCAAGGATTACTGTAAACGTTTCAAATTAAATCAATAATTACAATAAAATATAGAATAATATTTACTATTTTTAACATCAAGAAAACCAATTAATGTCGCCAAAAGTCCAGCAACAGCAACTGGACTCATTAATTGTCTATCACTATGATATGGACTCAATGTTAATGTACCCTTTCCTAAATGTGTTAAACCTTGTGCAATTCGTACCATAAATAGATTATTTGGATCTTTAGCATGAAATTGTGCCAATTGTCTTAACATGGCAGCTAAACGTGCATTATTCGTACCAGCACCAACAAGGCCCATTGCAAAAATAGCATTATGTGCAACTTCAGCATCACTATCATGTGAAAATTTACTTAATGTATCCAATATACTCAATTTTGGATTTGATACTGATATTAAACCAAGTGCTAATGGTACAGCACGTCTTATAACCGGTTCACAATAACGTAATAAATGACCGAATGTACGGAACGCCATTTCACTACCAATATCTTCACCCATACTAATTAACGCAATACCAAGTACAGCAATTGCCTGTTTCGATGATAAATCTTTATCTGTTTCTTTATCTTTTGTTGATTTATCTTTATTTTTATCATTATTGCGTTCATCACGTTCAGCATTTGTTTCATAATGTTCAGAACAAATATGTAATAAATGTTGAACTTTTAATACATTACCAGTACCAGCATATGCGCATATATCAACCATTGTTACAGCCATTGATCTAAATGGTTCCGGTATTACTTCTAATGCTGCTATTAATGTTTCAACACCTTCTTGTTTACCAAGATGGCATAAACCTAAGCCTAACGGTAAAAATCGAGCATACGTATCTTTCAATTCAGCTTCAGATTTCTCCATTAAGGTTTGCATTATAGCTGTTGTTACACTTGAATTACCAGAACCAACAGCTATCATACCACATGCTAATGCTGCCATACCAATTACTTCCATATTTGATTTTGGATCAGAAAATACTGGTGTTAATAAGCTTAATACAGCTTCACGATTCGAACCAACATATGCTAAGCCAAGACCAACAATAGCACCAATTCTCATGATATTTGTATTGTGCAATACGTAATCAGATAATAAAGCTAATGCTGGATCGCATTCGTTTCTAACACCACAATTCACAATACCGCATGCTAATAATGCACCAGATTTAATATGATCTTCAGATGAGTATAGATATTTATCGATTGGTGTTAAACCACCATCCACGTCCCATAATAATATCAATCCTAATGATGCTGTAGCACTCAACATACCGTGTTCTTTATTTTTATATAACCATTTATTACCATCTTCCATTAATAATTTATCTTGACCGAATGCAGCATTCACAAAACCATTGACAAAACTAGCAGCTAAATTTTGACGTGCTGAATCAACTTGATTGCTACCAAATTGTGGACGCGTATTTTCTAAATGTGATTTATATACATCTTCTGGTGTTTTAGGTTCCATAATATCCAATTCTCTAGCCAAATTCAAAAAATGATTATTTAAATGACAATTAGCCATTATTTCAAATAAATCTTCATATTCTGAATTTGTTTCTGTAATTTCGACAAATATTTGTTGACGTCCTAACATGAATGCTAACTGTTTTTGAACAGTACTATCAGGACAAGATAAGAATATTTCTTCAATTAAACTATGATCATTTAATTGCATAGCTAAACGTAAAGCTTGTGGATATTGATCAAAATTGCGGAAAAGTAGTAATGCTGTTTGTAATAATGTTGTATTTTCTGGATCGGCAACATACGGTACACAACTAGTTAAATATAAACATACTCTTGGATAACTATTTTCATCAACATATTTTTCAAGTAAATCTAAACGTTCTATTTCCATTAGAAGATCACATGCTTCAGCTTCAGCATTATGTGCCATATTATATGGTACAATTTGTTTAGCCAATTCAACTAATACATCTTTAACATCTTTCTCTTCAGATATATCAGTTTCTGACCATTCAGCAGCAATTTCACCAGCTAAATGACGTACATATTCGTGACCCCATTCACCGATATTTTCCAATTTTGATAGTAAACGATATTTTAAACATTCACGTCCTTCACCCATTGTCATAGCTAATACAGATATAATATCTGCACATAATTTTTTAACATCTGTATTATTGATTTTATCGTATACTGTTTTCATTGTAGTATAATGGGGTTTCATGAATTTTAACGGTTTTGGTACGGACGTCATTGATGTTGTAGATGCTCTTATTTGATTAGCTAAAGCTTGTAATGCTGGCAAATACAAATTTTCATCGTTCTCCTATATAATGAATATACAAATACAAATATTGGTAGATCGAATCACCTAAATATTTATTAAAAATACATACCTGTAATCTTTCCACGTAAACATTCAATTCTTCCTGTAGTTGTTTATCTTCCTCGGACTGTAAACGAAGAAATTTAACGTTATAACCTCAATTTTTTTTTCAACAATATCTATATAAATGTTGAAATTTTCATTATAGTTGAAAATTACACAACTCTAAGAAGATTGATTAACTTACCAATTCATTTTTGTCCTCTTCTGCTTCTTTTTTCTCCACTTTATTGTTATCAGTTTTACTATCAACCATTTTGGTATGAATACAATAAATTACTGAAATTAATAGAAAAATTCAAATGAAACTATTGCAATGCATTGATTAATTATAGAAATTAATATTTTTAATTAAAATTTATTTCTTTGTTTTAAAAAATTGCAAGTAACTCACCACACGATACAACACAACAAATCGCTCTGTCATGAAAATTGACACAATAATTGAGGTTAGATCACCCTTTTTAATTGAAACTTGTCTAAAATCACAACTTCTTTTCGCACAAAATGACGAATAAAATGAAGTTTTATTTATGAGAAGTAAATTTTTGGCACTACCCGCCTGTTAAAAATACAACAAAGCTGAACAGTTTGTAAAAATCGTTAATTTAATAATGAACCACCATTTCAGAAAAATTACTGAATTTTCAACGTTGCCACATCTCGACGTAAAATTAGTATATCTGAGAGAATTTAATATTTATTAAAAAATCAACCAAGTTTTAGCGAATTTTTTTTAAAAAAATTAGCTAATGACGAGATCCTCACTTTTGAATTTCCGAAAAATTTTTGCACAGAAGTTCGTTTTGGGACCTCAGGAACCCATATCCACCGTTCGTTAAAATTTTTTTATATATATATATATATATATCCACGATAACTGCCGTAAAAATACACCAATCTTAATGAAACTTGGTACAAAAATCGGTCTTTGTGATAGCTTGGATGAGTTCGTTGACCAGACTGGTAGGGCCAACACTTTTGGAATAAGAGCTGAAGAAATGTTAAAAAAAATCATTTTCAATATTACATTTGCTTAGATTTTGATGAAAATTAAAATAATAGTAGAGCAGTCCATTCTCTATGACCCAGAAAAAAAATCATCAAAATCGGTTCATTGGATCGCAAGAAAAATGCAAAAATCTCTTTTTTGAGTATAAGCAGTAAAATCACGTATCTAAGATGGCTATGTGTTCTGACAATTGATATTAGAAAAAAAATTGAATATCGCGGGGGGTAACTAATTTTGACAGTTAATATTAGACGCAAGGCCTGCTAGAGAATTTCGCTTGAAAAAATCAAGCAGGCCTTGATTAGACGTATTAGACAAACAACAAACTTCATTATTATTTTTTTTTTAGTGTTTCTTATTGTTTGTGGATTAAAAGTATTTTTCAACAAACAACAAACTTCATTATTATTTTTTTTTTTAGTGTTTCTTATTGTTTGTGGATTAAAAGCATTTTTCAATTAAAATAACATCGGGAAATGAATTTATTAGTTGAATCAATGTTATTAAAATATATTAATTGTCAGTATCATAAGAATGTTTTGCATTTAATATTTCAGTATGTAGATACATAAAAAAATTCGCTATATAAGGTACTTGCTACCTTTGGAGATTTTTTGTGTTATGCATTAAAATTTAATTCTTTTTGTAATTATTGTTGATTTTCCACGTATATAATTGGGCTTGATGATATATTTTCTAAAATTAACACCGTTAATTTTAATTCTAAAACCTTGTGTGTTAAGGGAAAATTCGTTTATATTATATTGCAATTTGTTTAGGCCGGTAAGTTCTAACAATCTTAATTTTGTTCATTTTTAATCTAATAAGAATTTATAATTTCACGCACATTTTATTTTAGTGTATATTCTTATTTTATTAAAATAAGTTGAACTTTTCATTTAAAAATATTTGATAAATTGCGGTCAACGAAGACCACCGTGGAGCTACAGAAGAAACTATCTGTGGTCAATTTACAACAAATTTTCAAAGCTGGGAAGCTTTTCAAGATAAATACAAAGAAGCCACCAATTTTTATCTCTCTGAGTCTGTCCATGTTTCCTTAATTTTGTGTAACAAGTATAACAAATAAAAGCAGCAAGGATATCGTTTTTTCCCGGGTTATAAAATCGGTATTTCTGCTGTAAAAATTTGTAAATGTGGCATCTTTGCAATTTTAGTTGAAATTGGGATTACGTCCTTTATTTAACATGAATTGTTTGGTAGCCATATTGGATCAACTGTCATTTTATTCATTTTATATTCTAAAGTAAATAGGCTGTTTAAATAAATATTTTGAATTAAATTTAAAAAGAATCGTTGTTTATTTATTAATAAATCTTCAATAAACATGTTACCAATCTTCAGCAATACTTAAATTACCAAATGGCAGTGATTTTTAATTTGACAAAACATGCAGGAAATTGATTTTCCTGTAGGAGAATTTTTTTGGCAAAATTTAATGGAGTAAGTTAACTATTTTATAGATTCTTAATCAGGAAGTAGCAATAATGTTTGTTAATTAATGAAATTTTGATTTGATTAATAATTATTGATTTTTTTTATCTTGTTATTAGTGATAATTTAAAAAAGGGAGGGCGCAGCTCGTCCTAATTGCTTGGTAAAATATGGTCACAATGAATTCTGATAAGGCTGCTAATAAGCGTAAGCCGGAGCCTAATAATGGGGGCTGTACCGGTCCAACTACAAATGATGAAACAGTCACATCACACCAACCTTATGTCGCAGAAGAACCACCCAATCAATTATTATACAAAAAGGTTTATTTTATTGTTTCTTTAGGCGTTTTTTATATACATATATTTTATTTGTTTATTTTTACAGATGGAAAAGATCATCGAAAAAATGCAAGATGAAACAATAGGTGTACCGGTGCGCACAGTGAAAAGTTTTATGTCGAAAATACCATCAGTATTTACTGGTTCTGATTTAATAATGTGGATGATGAAAAATTTAGACGTTGAAGATCAACAGGAAGCCTTACATTTAGCCCATTTAATGGCGGCTCATGGTTATTTTTTTCCAATTGATGATCATATATTAACTGTTAAAAATGATAATACATTTTATCGTTTTCAAACGCCATATTTTTGGCCATCAAGTTGTTGGGAACCTGAAAATACTGATTATGGTAATAATCAATAATTACATAATTCATAAAAAATTTAATTTAAATTATAGCTGTCTACTTGTGTAAAAGAACAATGCAAAATAAAACACGTTTGGAATTATCTGATTATGAGGCTGAAAATTTGGCACGATTACAAAAGATGTTTTCAAGAAAATGGGAATTTATATTTATGCAAGCAGAAGCGCAAAGTAAAGTTGATAAAAAACGCGATAAATTGGAACGTAAAGTTTTAGATAGTCAAGAACGGGCCTTTTGGGATGTTCATAGACCAATGGTAAATTACATGTTTTTAAATAATTTAATTTCTAATTTTAATTTTTAGCCTGGTGTTGTAAATACAACAGAAATTGATATTAAGAAAGCTTGCCAAATGAATAAACCATTGTATGGTTTTAAAAATATGCAAGTTGGTGCTACACGAATGTCTCCATCGACATCCGGTTTGAACAATAAATCTTCCATTGATTTAATCAAAAATCAAATAGCTTTATTAAAAACAAGATTGGAAAGGCGCAATATAAAAGTATCAAAAGCTGCAGAATCGTAAATTTATTTATTTATTTAAATTTGATTTATATTAATTTAATAAATTTTTCAGTTTTGTTGCTTACTATGAGCAATATTTAGAATATGATAGTTTCTTTGTTGCTCCAGAATATCCAAATCCGTGGATATCAGATAGTCCTGAATTATGGGAACAAGAAAAACAAGCGAAAGACATATCAGCTCGCCGTGTTAAAAGATGGGCATTTAGTTTACAAGAATTGTTACAAGATCCAATTGGGCGTGAGCATTTTGTTAAATTTCTCGACAAAGAATTTAGCGGAGAGAATTTAAAGTAAATTTTCTTATTATTATTTTTTAAATTTTATTTTAATAAATATGTTAGATTTTGGGAGGCTGTACAGGAATTAAAGGCATTACCGCAAAGTGAAGTACAATGTAAAGTATCAGAAATTTGGAGTGAATTTCTTGCACCGGATGCTAGTTGTCCTATAAATGTTGATGGAAAATCATATGAAATAACTAAGAAAAATATGGAAAATCCTGATAGATGGAGTTTCGATTGTGCTGCTGTATTTATTATTTTATTTTAAATACTCATTTTATAATTAATAATAATTGTGATTTTATTCTAGGCTCATGTTTATCATCTAATGAAAAGTGATAGTTACTCGAGATATTTAAGATCGGAAATGTATAAAGAATTTTTAAATGGATCTAAGAAAAAGGTAAATAATAAATAAATAAATAATTTAAAAATAATAATTTCATTTTAAACAGACATCTGTGAAAGGGATTCGTTCAATTGTATCATTTTCTGCACGTAAAGATAACATCACTTAAATTTAATTAATATGCGGATTCAAGTAAGAATTGTAACTTAACCAAATTGGTAAGTTAATCTATTGACAATACAAATATTTGCAATTGAAGCATTTTTGTTTGTTTATATGTTTATATTAAGACGTGAATTAGTCCGTTTTCTGTGAAAAAGTGCAAACAATGATATTTTGGAAATTCTTGGTTGACTTTAAGAGATATTTATTATAATAACAATAATAATAGGGGAAAAACAAATATAGTGGCATAGTATTTAATGTAAAAAAGTATGATATTATAGAAATTTAGATATTAATGTGTATTATTAAACTTGATTAGCATTGGAAGAACTGTTCATAATAACATGTTTTAATAGTATACACATGTGATAAACATGCACAAATTAACCTTGATTTAAACATGAATAAATAAAGATATATTTATAATAAAATTGTCGCTATTGTATATAAAAACCAATGTATATAACTGTATGAACAATAGATTTAATAAGATAATTGTTTCAATTAATACTAATGTCACTATATTTGTTGTTGATGAGATAATATTAAAAGCTGATGCTGTTGATAGACAGGGTGTAAAACGCTATTTCACTTTGCAGTTAGCCATGCCTTTGTTATGTAAAGTAGTTAGCTTGCTTCATACTTTATTACATTTAACATTTTTCAATAAAAAACCAAGCTACGGTTCTATGTAATTAAAGCTATGACCAACTGCAAGGTAAAATAGCGTTGTACACCTTGTATATGACAAAATTTTGGCATCAATATTTTAAAAACACTGCCATACGTTATTTAAAAATATATATATATATATATATATATATTAGGACACATCCACAGGCTGTCTGCTCTAAATTAAACGACGAAAAAAATTAAATCCCAGAATTAGTAATATGTGTATATTTGTTATCAGGGGCGT
This sequence comes from Mylabris sibirica, assembly GCA_039776855.1. Taxonomy (NCBI): domain Eukaryota; kingdom Metazoa; phylum Arthropoda; class Insecta; order Coleoptera; family Meloidae; genus Mylabris; species Mylabris sibirica. Next base: position 6,883,495 of record CM077845.1, on the reverse strand, counting down.
CCCTAGAAGTTTGGCCGCCCGTATTTCTTGCACACCGTATCGGGACGCTCCTGTTTGCTATCTCTGAGCATGAATTTTTTATTATTTCAATGATTATGATACAGAATCAATTCAAATTATTTCGAAAAAGTTCTCTGAGTGTTTAGTTTAGAGCAAACACCTTGTATATACGTAAATATATACACCACCATAGCTGATTAAAGTAAAGTAATAAATTAGTTAAAATTAATATAGTGTTAAATTGTCTCAAGTTCAAGATATTTTATTTAATACTCTTATTTGATTAGTCCCAATGTGAATGCTATTAGATAAATATTACGCAAAACTGGCAAGAAAATAGAAGCACAACAATATTTTATTTGATGTTACTACCATGTTATTGAAAATTTCCAAAAAGTAAATAATTCAAATGTAGGATTATTCTGTGAATTAAATTATAGTGAGATAAATTAGGGCGAGAGGGCGGGGGAGTAAAATTTTGCCAAAATTTTACTTCGTGATTAAAGTTGAAGAAAAAATCTTTTTATATTAGTAATTATATTGCCATCAGTTTTTCATTAGAATAAAAAAATATTCTCAATATTTGATGTAAGAATTTTAGAAGGACATTGTACTGAATATTATGTTATTAAGGAATTGAGCCACTTTATCTAGTTATAAATTGTCCATATGTAGATGGATGATTCCATAATAAATTCCAATAAATTATACCATAAAATAATTAATTTCGTTTTCTCACCTTCTTATACAAATTACAGTGAAACCTTGCCAAAGTGGACACCTCGAGTGCTCGTAAAATGTCCACACAATAGAGGTGTGAACGGTAGGAACCTTTAGCGAAGGTAGCGTAGTTGGTGACTTCAGTTTTAAAAATATCAATTTACCTTAATTATATGCTAATGATTCCGGAATATGTGAAGCGTACGTATTATCAAATGGATGTTCACATTAGGGGGTTTCACTGTTTTTGGGAGAAACTACCAAAGAATAAGAAAAATAAAAGTCAGCATGTTTGTAAGTACTTTATTGTAAGGATTATGTAATGATTGTGTGTATAATTATCAATTTTAAACAATAGTTGATTTAAAAAAGTCACACAGCCCCATTCTTTCAAAAGTAACTTGTTATTTTCTTATTATGCTTAAGAGATTTCAATAACTATCACAATTTATACAGATAAATATTCGGAAAAACGTGATTTTTTTTAATTAATCGATTTATAATTAAATAACAACAATGATATGTGAGTGTGAACATTGATATTTAATTATAAACCCAATCTAGACTAGATTGTGGAATTTTGCAAATTGCTATTCAATACTTTATTTAAAAAAGATAAAATTAGAAAAATAAAAACAAAACAAAGCTTATTACTTGGATTACTTACTACCTATACTAAAATTTGTTTGAGCTTTATTAAGTTTGTATTGTTATATTTAGTTAAATCTAAAGGCTTCGACGGTTCATTCTTTTTTGCTTGTGTATGCCATACCAAAATCTACAAAACAAAAAATATTCATTCCTAAATTCTTTTCTAATATTATACATATACCGGGTGATTCATCTAAAACGAAAAGTTCTCATTGCAAATCCCATTATTTGGCGAGCGATTTGGAAAATATTTCAAAAACTTGTAGGGGGGTCTCCAGAGAACATTCTAGCAAAATTAGAAGCTCGTAGCTCATTTAGAAATTGGTCAAAAACACTCGTTTCTGACAATGTCGCGATTTTGAGAAACGAACTAAATACGCGTAACGATTTAGAATGACTCGAGGATCCTCCCAACATTTATTTTTTCGTTTTTCTTAATTTAATTCTGGAATAGTTTCTCAATTTTCCTAGATAGCAATGGAGATAAACGAAGAAAATCAATATCGGGAGGGTCTCCGAGTCATTCTTAGTCGCTTTGCGTCTTTGGCTCATTTTAGAAAATTGTACCTTGTCTAAAACGAAGGTTTTTTGACCAACTTTCAAATGAGTTACGCGGTTCCAATTTGCTAAAATGTTCTCTGGGTCCCCCTACAAATTCTTGAAATATTTTTCAAGTCGCTCGCCAAGTAATGGTAGTTGCAATAAGTATTTTTCCTTTTAGGTGAATCATCCGGTATTATTTTGTACCTTTGTACAATTTGATGCTAATAATTCCATATCTTTAGGTTCAAACGGTTGTAAACTTTTTAAGAAACCATCCTCTTCGTATCCTGGCTTAAATGGCATCCGTGCATTTGGACGACATAAGAGAAACTTAACAGACACAGCAAAACCTGCCATATCAACAGGAAATTTTCTGCCAGCCATCCAACCGTCATAGAAACCAGAAAATGCACCATTTCGTACAATAGGTGTACTAACACCTAATTTTGTTATTAAACCAACTGGAAACATGGACACCCTTCTCGTGTATCGAATCTGAAAGTTACGCCGATTTGAGACCACCTCATACATAGATAGTAAGTACTCTTGTAAATTTTTGGGCAATACAATATCTTATTAGCGAATTTTTTTAAAAAAAAATAGCTAATGACGAGATCCTCACTTTTGAATTTCCGAAAAATTTTTGCACAGAAGTTCGTTTCGGGACCTCAGGAACCCATATCCACCGTTGGTTAAAATTTTTATATATATATATATATATATATATATATATATATATATATATATATATATATATATATATATATATGTACCCACGATAACTGCCGTAAAAACGGTCCAATCTTAATGAAACTTGGTACAAAAATCGGTCTTTGGGATAGCTTGGATGAGTTCGTTGGCCAGACTGGTAGGGCAAACACTTTTGGAATAAAAGCTGAAGAAATGTTAAAAAAATCATTTTCAATATTACATTTGCTTAGATTTTGATGAAAATTAAAATAACAGTAGAGCTGACCATTCTCTATGACCCAGAAAAAAATCATCAAAATCGGTTAGTTGGATCGCAAGAAAAATGCAAAAATCTCTTTTTTGAGTATAAGCAGTAAAATCGAAAATCTCAGGTGGCTATATGTTCTGACAATTGATATTAGAAAAAAAATTAAATATCGCTCAGGGCAACTAATTTTGACAGTTAATATTAGACAAACATCGGTAGATCTAGTATGTTAATATTTGCATACTAGATCTATGTAGACAAACGACAAATTTCAAAAGAGTGAAATTTTATTAGTGTTTCTTATTGTTTGTGAATTAATAATATTTCAGCATGTAGATACATTAAAAAATTCGCTATATAAGGTACTTGCTGCCATTGGAGATTTTATTTTGATGGGGAGAAGCGGGTACTTCTCTATAGAGCACCCTGTATCTTAACGTTTCGAATATGTATACCGGTTTTAGAACCAACTGTAAAGCTGGGATGCTGTTCTTTTAATAATTAGAGAAAGCTTTTTCATATACAACAGCACCATCTTTTTGTCGGCAGCGTAACGTCAATGGCTCATAGCAGTCATAGCTTTTGTACAAAAGTGCGAGTCGGGGGGTGGGTGATAAGTGATAAGGATAAGGTAGGGTAGAATTGACGCATTACTTAGAGTCATCTGTATAGGAATTTTTCGACGGTGAAAAGCTCAATAGGTGCAACAGAAACAGAATAACTATATGTGTAATAAAGTAAGATAGTAAATATCACGCAATACTTCCAACAACCCTAGAATAGAAGAAAATCGTTATAGATTTCACTTCAAATTTCGTTTATTTGCTTTTTAGATATTTTCAAAGATTTTAAATTAATCAAAAGTTGTACACTATCCATTATTTGTGTACACTGTGCCATCTTCAGCGTAACACTTGATGTTAGATGAAATTAATTGGCTCAAATGTGACTTTTTGTCCGATATCTGTACTGCAGTAATGTTACATTTTAATGCTTATCAACGAATATCGTGCAATACAAGACAGCTTCAATTGATGAATGATGAATTTAATGGATTTACTACTTTAATATACAATTTAATTATTTTTTACAATTGAATTTACAGTAAATAGTGAGGAAAGGATGATAGAATCGTAATGACGTCACTTCTCTATATTTTTACACAATATAATTCATGGCGACGTGTACACAAATCATGGCCCTCTGTGACACATACTGCAGCTGCGCAGAATTATAGAACAAACTGATATTCCCTTTTTCTTTATAGCATTTATTAAGATATACAATCCCGAATTTAGGAGCATTGTATACGGGATATTCCATCGAAGTTTATTTTTATTTATTAATCGATTTTTAAACAAATCGAATCATAATATATTAACATTTAGTATATAATAATTTATTGTGGCAGTATATATAGTTGATAGGTACTTGTCTGTGGAACATTCCGTATACGAATATTATATTGGATGTATCAAATTGGAGGATATTAATATTTTTAAAGTTACCTCCTCGAATAATTCAAGATCATAAGTGTTATCATCATCAGCAAAATAGAAAACACCAAATTTTGCATTTTTTCTAATCCATTCTAATCCTGCATTACGATTAGATACACCACGTGGTTTTGGACCTTTCTTCTTCTTTTTGTACTGTTCAGGCATTGGTGCTAAAATATTTCGTTTATAATTGATTAAATAAATTAAAAAAATTATTAATTAAAAAATTACCAATAAGATGTTCATATTTTAAATTTGTCCGTTTCAACAAGTCTTCAACTAAAATATTTTTTTGAACAGCATCTTCTATTACTAACCAATGGACATTTTTTACAAGCATTAAAGTATGTGATAGTCTTGTTAATTCTGCCAATTGTTCTGGTCGTCTATATGTAGGTGTTATTATATAAATAGGTGGTAAATCGATACCATTCCATGATTCTGAACACTAATAGATAATGCGTGTATTATTAATTTTAATTTATTTTTGCGTATTTAATTATTAAAAATTGTTAAACTTACATTATTGCTGGAAGCATTATACTGAAATTGAAAGGCATCATCTTTCCTGTTTTTATTTCTTATATTTCCTACCCTAAATTCTTGTGGATTGTTTTGTGTGAGTACCCAAGCGTTTGATAAATGATATTGATAAATCACCACTGATGCACTTATAAATATTATTAGATTTATTAGATACATCTTGATGGCAAGCTTCATTATTTTTAAAACTATCTGATCCTATAACAACATAAATAAATGCTCTACTGATATTACAAACAGTCTAAAACTATAATAATATACATATATGATATTAGTCAACATTAAGGTAGACATGCACGCAAACTAAGGTAATTTTATATAAAAATCGTTATTTGGGTTGTTTTCAACTAATGATCATGAAAAAGAAATGATTTTCGATGACAAATAACTATATTGTATATTAACGTAAACTCTTTGACAACCACAATAACAACAACAAATAATTCGAGTCAAGTAAAAAATATCAAATTTTAACAATTACACATTTGAATCACGAAATATCGTACATATTTTTGAAATTTCAGTTAGTGTCATTATACAGAAATATAACATGATTTGTTTTCTTAAAATAAATTTCGTTTTATTTATCAAAGCAGGAAATCGCCTACTTAATAATTTCCGGCAAAAACCGAAAAAACGACAAAAACTACAATTAACAATATTGGAATAATATAAAAATATTTCAATAAGATATATTTATAAAAAGACATTCTTAAAATAATTTTGTATTTTTAAATAGTCTTAATGTTCGATTATTTGTTTGTATACAAAAAATTGCATGTAACGCTGAATTTGTCGGTGTCGTACAGCAGGAAGTTCCCTAATATTGATTTGTTCACAAGTATAAAATACTAAAACTTAAAAAGAGAAACTATATTAATGACCACTTACCTGCAGTGCACTAATAAAGTCCATACCATCTGAGCCCCCCTTATATAACTATCAAACATTATCGCTTGTTTTAGGAAATAAAAAATCTAAAAGGATTGTGTCGATTTTATTTTAATTGCTCTAATTTTGTATTGTTAAACGAAATTCAATAGAACATTATTAGTTGTTTAGTAAACATATTTACGCAATGAATTTATTACTTTAAAATGGTACTTATCGATATTTATGAATGTTAATTTTCAACTGTACCCTATCAGGATATAACACTATATTATTCCTGCTTGTTGAAAGCTCAAGCCAAAGCTCGAACCGGTTACTATTTACTGTATTTGCTAGATGGCGCATTTTTACATTTGCCGATAGAGGGCATTAAAATGCTTTTTATTACACATTTATAAATAAGTAATAAAATTGATTGTTCTTCTAATAAAGAGAAATTAATAAACAGCATAATTTCCCCAAAAACAATCGATTAATAAACATTATTGAAAAATATTTGCATTGAAATTTTGAATTTATTATAATTGTTTTGTCATTCTTTTAAATTTTTCTATTATCAAGAAATAATAGTTAGGAATTATCTATTATCGTAGATATAAGGAGGGATATATTAATTGATATTTCATATAATCATCGATTTCACCCTATTCTGTTGTTGCACCCTCGGATCAACACCTTTGGCATTCATAAGCAATTGTGGAACCGACGCGTTGTCATTTCAAACAAAGATTATCCTTGTTGTTGGTGTGCATGATGATCTGATCGACTATCACGTTTGGCATGCATTATCAACATCAAGCTCTATTATGTTCTTTCACAGTGATAAACATGTAAAAATCCCCTTTAATATCGAGTGTATCATCCACCCTACTTAGGATGTTAATCGAAAAATATGCTTTTTAAGCTATTCTAGTAATAATCTTGAAAACAAATGTCATCTTCACTTTATTAGTTCAAATTTAACAAAACTATTCGAAATATTTCTTATTATCCTTATAAATTCTATTGGTGGTGGATTTCCATTTAGAATTGTTGAATAGAATGACACAAACATATGCAACTGTCGTATATATCTAACAACAAAATCATCTATTGAATATAATACAGAAAACGATAACAGTGCCCTTTAAATAGACCTATAAACAGGAGCTAACTGTTCATTGGCTTCGATCGTTAAATGTTGAATCCTCTTTTCTCGTTCCGTCTCCTGAAGTAAGCTGTACTGTGTATTAGCTGAACTGTAAAAGCTTTGTATGGGGGTGTCGAACTGTAAATTACGAACAGTACATCCCCTATCCTTTTGCACTTTCAATATATAAGAACTTGTCTATATATTATATATACATAATATAATAGGAGATATTTGTAAAAGATTGATATTGAAGCATTTATAAATACGTGCATGAGAGTTCACAGGTGTTGAACACCTTTTTAATTACACAATTGTCAATTGTATGAACTTTAAGTAGAATGTTCAATATTAATAATATCCCTGCCGAAAATGTAAGTTCAATCAATCTAGACTGTTCCTAAAGAGGATATTAAATTAGATTGAGTGGTGCTACAGATAAGGACGTCCAAAATTGTTCTTATTTTAACATTGGCTTTAATTAAGTTGGACATTGTGTAAACTGAACGGAAGAAATAGGACAAAGATAGTTTCATTTTTGATTATACTAAAAAGATTCACATGAAATGGCCCTATAAAAGAGGATTACATACGGTAGAATAGTTATGTTTTCAAGTAGGTATGTGCTAATATAGTTTCACTCTTTACGAACATGTGTAATATATTGGGGAGATTGTTGATGGAAGAACACGGATGTTCGCTCTATCAAACATAATTTGTGGGTTAGTTCTTTTCAAATAAATTTTACCATTAGGTTAGCCGATAAACAAACTAAATAACTTTACGGATATGAATGTCATGAAATATTTACTTTTATTCTTCGCCATATATAGAAAGGAGAAAAAAAAGAACGCATTGTTGGTTGTCGATCAATTCCACAACAATATTAGATATGATTGGTTCAATTCATTGTTAAGTTCAAGTGTTTACTTTGTACTAAGCTCGAAAAAGAAACGAACAATAAAAATACTGATGTGTGTATTTAAAATGTACAACAGGTCTGTGGATTTTCATTTCGATAAATTGATCAAACTTTGTTTTTATATATAAATAGAAAACGAAAATTATAGAGAATTCTTGTTTGTTGATTTATAGTAGTTGTTAACATTGTCAACATGGATTTGTCTAATCATCTCTTACATTCCACTTGTGCAAGTTTTCGTGTATTATCCTCAGGTCCAGCCCTAAGCCATTTAAAACGATCAATGAATAGAAACATCTTTGATATGTCGGATGTTCTCTCTTTCAGTATTACAAAACTAAATAAGTATAGACAGATAAAACCGAGAAAAAGAGGCCGACATTTTAGTTAAAACGCAAAGGTGCAGTAACAAGAAAATGCAACAAACACACATGTACACTAGTAATCTTCTTAAGGATATTAAACAGAAATCTGTTGTTGTTGTTGACCATTGAAGAGGAAATCGAACCACATACAATATAATCACAAATGTTTTATATGTATGTATGTATACGTAGATACTCACAAAAACATACACACACAGACTGTTCATAAACAGCAATTATTATGATTAGAAATAAAAATAAACTACAACATTGATTCTAGTCAATTTTCTATATTCACAACATCCATATTATGGTTTTACATTAACAAATATTTACCTTATCACTGTTAAGGTAAAGTTGAATTCTGATAAGTTATTAGAATTCAACTAGCGAAACGAAACTGACCTCTATAGAGTTTTGATGCCTTCAGGGCATCACAATAAATAGAGCCCCTTTTACGAAACCGTCATGTCGGCTTCCATCAAACTCACTCTGGATTAATATGCGATAAATATTAGTTTAACCACAAAAAATGACCGAAAAAAGAAGAGAAACCGATTTTCAATAAACGCAGTATCAACTGAATTAATGACAATAAACGAATTGATTTTTCTTATTATCTCAATTAGGTAAAGAAATTAGTATGGTGCTGAGAAAAAAATTAAAATCTTGTACAGTTTGTACGTCCATGTCCATTTTCGATAAATTTTTATAAATCATAAAAATTATAAATCGCTGTTTGGAAAAAAATAAATTCGGTAAATTTGCTATTATCTCACATTGGCTTTAGTTCTCTAATTTTAGTTATAGAAGTAAGGTAAATATAGTAAACATTCTTTCTAATATTTTGGCCAATTACAATTAAGGGTGCGGGTGACAACTTTTTAGGAAGTTTGATACACAATTTCTCGCTTCCTTTTTAAGATGTACAAACGCGCCTTATATTGATTATTTTTTAATGAAAATTTTATTATACAGGGTGTTTGGTCTAAGTATAGTGAGGTCTAAGAAACTCCTATTAGTCGGCGAGCGATTCGAAAAACATTTTGAGGATTTCTAGAAGAGTCCCTAGGGAACATTTTAGCAGAATTAGAATCTCGTAGCTCATTTCAAAGTTGGTCAAAAAACGATCGTTTTGGACAATGTCGCAATTTTAAAAAACGAACAAAACACGCAGAACGACTAAAAATGACTCAGAGATCTTCCCAACATTGATTTTTTTCGTTTTTCTCCATTGTATTTCAGAGAAAACACGAAATATTTCCACCTGTTCTAGAATAAAATGGAGAAAAACGAAAATAAATCAATTTTGGGAGGATCCTAAAGTCATTCTCAGTCGTTTTGCGTGTTTAGTTCATTTTTGAAAATCACTGTCATTGTCAGAACTGAGCGTTTTTCGACCAACTTCCAAATGAGCTACGAGGCTCTAATTTTGCTAAAATGTTCTTTAAGGACCCTCCTACAAATCCTTAAAATATTTTTCGAATCGCTCGTCGACTAATAGTTTCTTAGAACTCACCATACATAGACCAAACACTCTGTATATAAAAAAATTAGAGGGCTTTCCAAAAGTTCAAGAAATTTTCCGATCGGCTTGTTAGTTTTCTGAAATTTTAATAAAAACGAGCACGCTTATGCAGTGTACCTAGTTTTTAAAGATAAACAAGCGGATGACTGCTTATTCAAAAGCTTATCCATTTGAGGAAACGTCCGTGAAAAATTCAATTTTTGAAAATTTTGGAAAGCTCATTTGTTTCTTTTATCTATTAAAAAAGATATGTTCGTAATATAGTTGTCTAAAGATAATATTTTTGTCGGAAAAGCTTTTTTATTTTCCTGTGAAAACTGGGATTATAAGGATTTTCCGTATTTCATGTGTTGTGTATACAACACATATAATAAAAATTTGCAAAAGGAACGGTTTTCCACAGAGGAGGTAATTTTTCAGCAAATATATTGCACTTGCAATATTTAAGTACCCCTGTCAAGTTGTTACTGAATCTATTGTGAACTAATTTTATTACTTTAGTCAGTCTCTTAAGTCACTTTACAGACTATATACCATTAGTGCAGAAACTTTCTGAACCTTTGGGAAAATCCGTAAAAAATCGGCGAGAAAAAAGAGTTGTTGAGACATAAATGTAGATGACTGTAAAGTAACTTTCTTTTAAAAATTAATAATAATCGCTGTGAAACTGTGAATGGAGACTAATGATAGCAAATTACAGAATACGAGCCATTATTAGTTGTTACTGCTAATATGGGTAATAAAATATTGTTGTTATTATTATTATTAAATAACATTTATTGTGAATATACTATAACTAAATTACATATTTTTACAATTATTCTAAACCTAAGTTAGCAATACAGATTTGTCACAGTTTAAAAGTGGACGCTGGTGTGACAGAGAATTTTGCGTATATTGCACGTTAATAAAAGAGATCATACGTCAAAGACAAAAAAATCTGACTAAATTTGATTTTATTTAGAATTACATTTGGAAAATAATTTATAATAAAATGATAATATCCAATAATTTCACAGAAGTAACAGGCCCAATATTTATTTATTTATTAACAAAACTAGGCCGATTTTAACGTTATATGTATATATATAATATATTAATTTTGTTATATAATTATACATTATAATTATAATTTATAATAGATGTATTGTATACAGGGTGATTCAAAAGGATGGGCCATTAAAAGTATAAGAAGTTCTAATTGATGAAATTTGGTATATACCCCCTGGTATATATCCCCTGAATTTTCTCTCGAAATTATTTTCGTTGTTCTAGCTACCCCCCTTATATGGGGTAGTGCACCCTACTCTCTTATTTTAAATGGAATGGTATATTTTTTATTACATTTTTAGATTCTTTGGTTAAATCGATGGGAACTTTTAGTTTTAGTGCAATTTTAAGATTTGCAGTGCTTGATTGAAAAAATCATATATTTGAAACAATAGCATTTGAAATGTTAAAACTTGGACTTTAAGTAGAAAAAATGATGCACTTTTAACCAATTCAAACAGAGTTCAATTATCTTTCAGAGTTTAGCTGAAATAATTTTTTCTTTCAGGCAATCTTCATACTATATTATCTTGCTTATTTTAAATAAAACACCATTTTTTTCTTTATATGGCTAGATAGAGAAAAAAATTTCGCATCGAACTGTATAAGAGTTTTCTATACCTATCGATGACAATTTTTCAGTTATTCAAAATTTTCAACTTCGTCTAATTTTCTCCTCTGAAAGAAAATGTAAAACATAGAAGGCTTAGCAAAACAACTTCCAATTCAATTGTCACAATTAAGATGAAATTAATTAATTAATTTTAGACTATTTCAATGAAATAAAATGGAAGAATCTTATAATATGTAATTCATTAAATTAATATTTATTGCATTTGCTTTTTGTTGAAGTAGAATGTCCTAAAGTTGTAAAAAAACATGTAAAATTTTCAATATGTATTAACGTCATTTGTGATATTTTGTCATTTTGCTTAGCCTTCTATGCATTTCATCGTAGTTGAATTAGTTTGGCATAGGCGACTAGACGTATTATATTTTCTTTCAAAGGAAGTGATTGGACGAAACTGAAAACTTTGAATAACTGAAAAATTATCAAAGATAGGTATAGGGAATGTTAATACAGTTTAATATAGAATTTTTTTCTCTATCCGACCATGGAAAGAAAAATATGGTGTTCCATTTAAAATAAGCAAGATTTTATAGTTTGAAAATGACCTGAAGGAAAATTTTATTTCAGCTGAACGCCGAAAAATAATGAAATTCTGTTTAAATTGATAAAAAGTACATTGCTTGTACTACTTAAATTCTAAAATTCATTGTTTCAAATGCTATAGCTTCAAAAATATGAATTTTTCAATTAAACACTGCAAATTTTAGAATTGCACTAAAAGCTAAAATATCTGAAAAACCTTCAGCTCTAGGCCATGGGTCATGTTATGAAAGTCCCCTTCGATTTCATCATAGAATACAAAAATGTAATAAAAGATATATCATTCCATTTAAAATAAGAGGGTATATACCAAATTTCATCAATTAGAACTTCTTATACTTTTAATGACCCATCCTCTTGAATCACCTTGTATATACTTTATACATACCTATAATTGAATTATAAGCATGTATATCTATTGATATGGTCACAATAATTTTGAATAAACAGGAACTGGTGGCCTTAAAAATGGACTTATAAATCGATGTAAATCTCTATCATTTGAATATGTTGACGACGGTGCTGGTGGATTTGTGAAATCCGTATCTGATGTTGTTGTATTTTCATGTAGTTTTCTCATATGTTTTTTCAAATCGAAATTCCTACAAAATCCTTTCCCACATACCCGACATGTGAACGGTTTTTTATCATTATGTGTATGCATATGAAATGTTAAATTATATATTTGATGGAATGCTTTAGAACAAACTGAACATTTATAAGCTTTCTCACCGCTATGTGTTAGTTTGTGATTTTTGTAATTACCTTTTTGATGGAAACCTTTTCCACAATATTCACATACAAACGGTTTATAACCAGCATGGATTCGTGCATGTGTATTTAATGTGGATGAACGATTGAATGCTTTACCACATGTATGACATTTATGTGGTTTTTCCGATGTATGAATGATTTTGTGTCGGCATAGTGTTGATGCTTGCCGAAAACCTTTACCACATATTTTGCAAACAAACGGTCTAGCACCGGTATGTACCGGCATATGTCTTGTCAAATTATAATGTGCATTAAAAACTTTACCACATTCACCACATTCGAAGCTTTTCTGTTTCGTTGAAGGTGTCGTTGATTGATTAGTAGCATTGTTTATCAATGCTGGTTTAGTTTCTGTTATTCGTTTATTATTTGAACATGGTTTAATTGTTTGCGGAAATTGCATTATCTGACTTGTACTAGATATTGCTACTGAATTTGATGTAGAACTTGTCTCCATATTTGGTGAATACACCGAACTGAGCATCAATTGACTTGGATGATAATAAACTAATGGATATTGTTGTAACAAATCTTGTGATCTTAATACATTCGGTACGTATTTTTTAAATGCTGATTCTAATGGTGTTGTTTGATACATTGATGATATATTTATTATTTTGTTATTACATTTATCTTGTATATCATAATTTTGAGCTTGTTCTCGTTGTTGTTTCTTCAATATTTTATTATCAGGCTCCATTATTTTTGCTATAGAAAAATTCAATGTTCTTGATGGTGGTGTTGATGTACTTGTTTCTGATGATTCAGATTGAAGATTTGTTGAACTTTCGGCTGCCATTTCGCTCTGTTGCTTTGGTTTCTCACCCCTTCACCTGCAACAACAAACTCATTTACCATTTCTCACCCCTTACTCGTATCTAAACAATAGAACCAATATCGGTTGCCAAATATTTGCATAATATTAATCCATAAAAGCACCAAAACTAAACTACTAGAAAACTTAATGAATACTGTAAAAATTCGAGCTAATATAGAATTCAATATTTGTTTTGTAACAATAATTCAAATATAAATTAATAATTTTATCTACTATACACACTCTGCCTTCTATTATATATAAATATGTATAAGAATCATTCAAAAATAATAATCCGTTCGAAATTTGCCATTACCAGATGCCTGTTGGGAGTCAGCTAATTCGTTCTCCTTCATCCCGATTTTCCTATCATTCTCCTTTTATATTTCATGTGCGTATACTTATATGTGGTTGTGGGAGTATATGTATTTATGTATGTATGTGTGAATGTTTGAGTGTCTGAATGTGTGATTGAAATGATCGTCGATCAAGTCTGTGGTCGAAGGGCATTCTATAAAAATCTCCTGGCGTGTCATCCACCACAGCTTGACAATGACAACACCAGATCCTGTTAGGACCAAATACCTCTCACTTGTTAATTGCCCATGATTACAACCCGTCTCGCCCCTATGCTTCACTACTCTATCTCAGTTAATAATAACCATTGTCACTTATTACACCGATTATCGAGATACGAAACCGAAGGGCCAGATTTATTGGTTCTCATTTATTTCATGTCATCGTATTAAGTCGTATTTTATCAAAATATTGATTGCTTTTGTAGCTTTATAAAAATAATTCCAATATGATAATTAATAAACAAATATATAAATAAATTGATTCGATGTAATAATTACAGATTGATATAATTATAATAAATTGTCAGAATAAAACCATGGCCAGTTAAAAGCACGTGCGGATATGTTTTAAATAAAAAGAACGACATGTGACCTCTGCACACCCCCTTTAATTCAAAAGACCGCTTATTTCAAACTCTTTACATTCCCTTAACATCCGGGCACGTGTTCTGTATTCTTCCACTATATTTGGAGGTGTACCAATAAGGAACCATATGCATATCTTGTACAACTTGGAAGCAAAAAAAAATCGGTAAAGTATTTGCCAATTATATGTAAGTCTAAACATACGTCGCCTTCTATATTTCTTTTACAAATACATTGAGTGATAAAAATTTTTTAGTGATTTTTTAACGTCTATAAAAGTTAAAATATTGGAAGAGGTGTGCGCATCCAGCAAAGAGAACGTTAGCAGTATCGCAACCGATTAATTTTGATAAAAGGGTCGATTTGGTTGTGAAAGAAGACAGCGCAATTGCTATAAAAAAGCAGCTGGAACAGATTTGTTGGATGGTATAGTATGTATGTACAGTACGATTTGAAATGACAAAAGTAAAGCTGCAGTCGGCAGTAATTACGACATATGTCAGAAAATCTAAGAAAACCGCAGGGGAGAGATCCTGCGGTTCAAACTCTGAACACAATGAATAATTGTGAGTCAGAAATTACGGTGTAGTGTAGGAAAATACTACTATACCTATATGTATAGTATACACAAGAGGAGTGAGTTTTGTAGAAAGAGAAACCTCCCCTCTTCGCCCTCTAACAGAACAACATTGCCAACAACAACGCAATGATCATTCTGTGCACCGATCCCAACGATCGTTCTCTCTGTCACCCCGTCTCTACCATTGTTAAGGGCATGTCAACATTTCAGCACCGGGAAACAACGATTTCCAGCCCTCTATCGTCGCACCACTTCACATCCGTATACATCACACAGAAAAATTGAATGGCCAAACCCAACATTATTCAAATAACGCAAAATAAAGTTTTAGCAAAGTAAAAGAGAAACAACAAAATAATGAAATACATTTCATTTCTCTTTTCTTTTTTTTGTAAATATTTAATCAGTTCTTGTTTTCTTTTGTAGTCGTTAAAACATCTGCAATATTTAATAATTAGGTACATTCTTGGCACAAGCATCTGCAATATCTTCCGCTTTCTATTGTCCTATCCAAGACGCGTGCAACGCGTCTTTTATAATCAGAACAACAATATAGATGACGGGTATTTGATACGCAATCCTCCAACTCACGACTTCCTTCCATCTGCACACCGATCCGCCCTGGATAATTTTTCACTCTAATTCTACACTACATATTATACAAATGTAGGAGCTACTATTTAATAATACAATACGGATTTTAAATAACAATCAACAAAATAATGTTGGAAGTATAAATGTAAAATCTATCACTGAAAGCTGCTTTCAACAATTTCTATTCGTGGGAATTATACCATTTACTATAAAATAGAATTCAATATTTAAAATCTCATTCAAGACAAATATATATGTATGTATGTACCTATAAATAATATTTCAGCAACGAGATCTGTCATTTTAGTTGTTGATTGATGCAATAGGGCGTTTGATTTGAAGAAATTGTCTGCGACAATTTGCACGCCATCAATACTCACAGTGATTTTAACCAAGGGATCTTTTGGATTACGAATGTTTTCCAAACTTTGAGGGGTTGTATATAAGAGATATAAGCATTTGTCGATTTCTGTATATAATTTGTCGGTTTAGTAATTAGGCGTTGGTGTCATGTTTGGGGTGAATTGAAATGCTTCCTGAAAGGGCAACTAGCAAAATTGAAATGGATTTATTATGCATGCAGTAGTTAACAGGAACGAAAACAAAAATAAAACAAGGCAAAAGATACGTATATATGTATATACATATACGTATATCTACATGCTTATTGTGGTCAATGTTTGGCGGTATATTTTTAAAATAAAACATTTTAAGATATTCACGTTTTGATTAAAGCAGGTCATGTGAAAGGTGATAAATCTGGAGTTTTATTGCGTGATTTCAATTGTATTGTATTGGGGGGGCGTAACGACGCTCAGGTGAACACCAACTTCATGGACTTGTCAGGTAGCTTCTATCTCCAAGATAAATGAGAGACCCGATGGCCAACTCATGATGGTTTGACTGCCACCAGACCGGATGTAGATATTTTATCATGAGTTTTACGATCTATTTTGCGTGTGTTTAATTGTTCACTATTCTTTTTTATCGCACCTAATATTAGTCGAACGCCTTTGCGATCGTCATTTTAGATTTTTACCCTATCTATCAAGAGAACAAATTTTGGGCAATAAATTTATCGAATAACACCGCCAATATAGGTAGGTATCGTAACGGTTCCGGTAGATCATTACAGCATCTCTTTCCAGATGGTTAGTAGCAACAAAACGCAGTGAATTTGTATTAGAATCATTTGGGAATATAATTGGCAGGCTGAATGGCTTTATATGAAGAGAGGGATATACATAGGTAGATATATGTATATAGTCCCTATAATCTATGTACGTATATCGAACTGAACCGGTGGCGGTAAGGCAACCTCTAGAGACGTATGGTGGCCGCCACTGGCATACCGCCCCCACATATCACCGCCGCCGCCGCTACCGCCTACGCACTCTGCACTTCGGCACGCCTCTTAGGCGCGGCTGTAATTATCTATGTCAAATATTTACTCTGCATTTACCTTTTAACCATTCGGATAGACTTTAAGCGAACGATCATATGCTGTGCGTATTGCTTTACTGTTTTCCCCTTCACTACCAACAATGTTTTCTATACAGTACGGTAGTCAACTACCCTCCGAAATTACTCTCCTTCTTATACACTTTTTAATTTGTTTTCCAATCCCCCATAATCTTAAGTTGTTGGTCTAGCAAAGAAGTTTATCCATAACGATGATACACTTACAAGATGATATCATTAATCAACGAAATTTTGATTCTGATTTAATTAAAAAATATTTACTACCCACCCCAATGATAATTAAAGACTTTAAAATGACTGTTGTTTAACCAATGTCAGTGATGGGATTCAGCCGGTACGTGCTTACTATAGTTCTTAAAAATTACCGATACTCAAAATAAAAATATACAAATTACAAATTACTATAAGTATTTACTTAGGTCGATTACTCAAAATATGCGATACATAGTTATGTCAAAAAATATTACTTTATATTTCATTATGTATTTTTCTTTTGCAAGAAATCCCAAAAAAAATTAAGCCTACCAGCTCTTGAATGATTTGAATCCCATCACTGTCCAAAGTCTTTTATGTAAATGCAACATACCTGAGTTATAATTACTGACCGACCGTAGATTCGGTTTCCGACAGTTTCGGCCAAAAAATCTAGTTTCGACTATAGGTACTTTCGGTTTCGAATTAGTGTCTCTAATTCCCCGAATAATATGACACTATTAGGCGAAAACTTAAAGTGGCTGGGACACCTCCCTTAAGCGAACACTTTCAGTTTTCCTGCAGGTGTCTGCACAAGAGAGGTTTTGACTTAACATGTAAAACACACAATCGATTTCAGCATACAATAGAAATTTTCACAAGTCTAAATAAGTTTCGGTTTCGACCGTTACTTAGATCGGGGACGAAGTATCGGTTTCGGCTGTAAATACTGTTTCGGTCGGACACTAATTATAATCCAGAAGCTCCAAGCTTTTTGTATTGTTGTTGTTTTTAGTGATAAAAGTCTAATTCTAAAAATCCAAGATAAGAGTTTAAACTTTATTAAGCTTTTTAACGTCCATTACTAATTAAAATTACAATGTCAAGCGGTAATATGATTTAATTTTTGTTGGGACCCATTTGTGTGCTAAAATACAATTGTAGATTTTATGTAATTTTCGATTTTATTGCGGGATAACCTCATTAAACGTACACGTTCTTTATACAGTACCCCTTCAGTTTCTCCACCCACACTCTTGATATTATTGCTAATGTTAGAACAACATACAACATATACAGGCACATATACTGTAATACATGTCATAGGTATAATACCTATCAAGCTGTTATCACCCGACTCACCCCAAGTCTTTCGCGTGTTACCCACTTTATTAGTACCAAACCAACTAAGGTAAGTGTACCTATACATGTATGTGTGGGAAAAAACTTATTACCATTTATGATCAATTTGTTTTCAAAGATAATTGAAGCAATTCATAAAATTACCTATTTGTACCCGAAAAAATAAACAATTTTCATGTATTTTATGTTATGTGAAGATTGAGTGTTTTAAAGAGGGTACAACAAGAGCGTGAACGGAAATGCTATAATATCTAATAGGGTTAATAAGCTGAATACCGTGCTAGGGGCTAACTTTCGCTATACATATTTACGGTATTCATTTATGTTTGCACCCCACACTATATAAATACTTAATAATAACGTTAGGTATTTGATTAAAATGACCGTTTTAACAATAACAAGCTATAACTTGATGTCCGGTTATTACGGAAACAGGAAATAACATATTGTCGCGTTTAATATAATCGTTATGTTCAATTAAAAATTACAAATAAATCAAAAACGTGCGCTTTCCCTCTTTTTTTTTAATATTATTTTATTTTTCATGTAATTTTTTTTCGGTTGGTAGCAATTAAAAGCGAAACAATTACTTTATTTGTTGTTTAAACAAAACAATAGATGTTTGTAAAGTTTTATATGTACAAGTAATATAAATATTGATTAATTGTGAAACGCTCAAGTACTTGAGTTATTGGTAGAGGGTTTAAAAATTCAAAGACTGGTTTACTTTTGTTTTCAACAATATAAGGGTGCTTAAAATCTGTTTTTGTTCAACTGCAATAAATATATTGAGCAGAGAGAAAAAACACCGAACAATAAAATTTTGTCTTGATTTAAATTGATTTCCATTATATGTAAATAGAACAAAATTATAAACAAATAAACTAATTTTTTATGGAGAAAAAATGTTAATTTTACAATATTTTCGAGAAATTCTAATTAATTAAAATTCAAATAAATTGCTCTTTCATACCATAGGACAATTTTTAAATAGAATTACCTTTTTTTCTCTGATTTTCTCAATCGTTATTAATAGTTAATACTTGAAAAAATTACAGAAGTGTTGAAATTTTCAGCGATAAATTTAAAATTTATGCGTTTACTAGTAATTAGGTCCTGCAATACAACAGAATTTAATTAGTATTATTTCTTAACGTCTTTATATTCGCAATTAAACTAGTTTAGAAGGTTGTCCAATATTGTTGTTCAAATAATAATGACAGAAGTGCAGTTTTGCGGCTATAAGACTTCATAGATGTCAATTTAAAAAAAATATATTGGAAATTATTTTTAAAGCTGCAGAAGCTATCATTTTATTTTTATTAGTATACACAACGAATTTTCAGAAAATAAGTCTAAATTTCAAATTATAAGCATGCTTTAGGATCAAAATTCAAAAAAAATACAGGTTTGTGTTTAAAATTGGTATGATCTGAGTTTTAAATTTCCCCACAGGCATCATAAATTTCGTTATTGGAGCTTGTAAATTCGTCCATAAATTTTACAAGTTTTTCAATTTAAATATTATTGCACCGTTTTGAAGATTTACAATTTTTCCGTGTTGTACCTACTTGAAATTTTTCAAAATCAATTGACCGTTGAATGCTGGATGTAGGCGTTATTGCATATTGTATTTTGGATTTTCCGGCGGTTGAATATTATTTACGCCTGAATTGAGACGTGGGAGAGTTTGTAATGTTAGGGATATGGAGCTTACCTATAATATGTCGTCGTTGTTGTTTTATTGTTGTTTATTCAAATTAAACATAACTTCGGTTTTTGTAGTCCAAAATATAGTTTTTATTTTAGAACATCGATGGAATATTGTCCACACTTATTCACTGTTCACAATTAATCCACTAATAGTATTTAAAATATAATGTTATTTTGATCACTTTGCTCGAAAGCAGTGCGTCGGCAATCACTTATCAAAATCACATCACGCTGGCCCTTAGCCAATTTAAACATAAAAATGAC
This sequence comes from Mylabris sibirica, assembly GCA_039776855.1. Lineage (NCBI taxonomy): Eukaryota > Metazoa > Arthropoda > Insecta > Coleoptera > Meloidae > Mylabris > Mylabris sibirica. Next base: position 6,863,022 of record CM077845.1, on the reverse strand, counting down.
AATCTGTACAAGTGATCTATATACGAACTTTGCCCTGTTAGGTAGTATTGTAAAAGCGCAAACAAGAAACTGACGGTGGTAACAGTAGGTGAGCAGGGCCATTTGCATAATTAGGAGGCCACGGCAGAGGACGAGCAAAAGAGTCTGTATTATTATTATCCTAGCCAATAGGGTGGATCCTAACATGAACTAACCAATCGAAAACATAGCATAGAAGCATTTGGTACATCCCCAGACCAGCCCAATAATCCCCAGGGAGTGCTTCAGCAGCTGTGTCGCGCTTGCTCTGTTCTCTGCTGGATGTCACTTCTTCACCTGTCGAGTTTTGTGTTAATACACTCTTCCTTTGCCCCTTAGACATACACACAAACATACAAATATACACACACACTTACACAATTTACTATACGTGAAATGTCTACCACTACTGGGCCATTTTATGCTATCAACATTAGTTCATATATCCACACATATCTATCTCCATTTATTGTTATACAATTTTAAAAAATTATCAATATTAAAATGTGATACATTATTGTTTAGATGCTGTCTAGAATCGACCTAAAAGATTACACTTTTAACCCAACATCAATCAATTCAATCATTTCGAAATCCTTACTCGTATATATTTATTCAACAATATTCTATTTAAATACAATTTAAAAACTTTCCCCCCATCCTATGATTAATTTGTTAACTGAAAATTCTAAACCAATTTACATACTGTGATAACATTAGTTTTTGCATTGTTTTGAATACCTATAATCAGATTAAAACGTAACATTTTAGGGGTAGTCACACACAAAAAATTGCATATCTTTTAATGTTTTCATGTCGTTTTGGGTTGTTTTTTTTGATTGATGATCATCAGTCTGTTTGTTTTTATAACAATTTGGAAACTTGCTAATTTGCAAATGCGAATATAATCTTGATGATATCGTAAAGGTACGGATTTATTCAAAAAACTTCAACGTGCCGGTATTTTCAGTGTTTCAGTATTTGTTCTTCAGTCTGGATCTACCTATTTCTGTCAAATTTAAAAATATTACAATTTGTTGTAAATCTGCAGCTTACAATTAGTTATATACTTCTCATGGCACTAGTGTTAGTTTAGTTCTAATTAATAAATTAATTAAATATTTTTGGCGATTTCACTTTTTTGCAGAGTTAATTGCAGAGCTGTGTGTGTGTGTGTTGTTAAAGGAGCATTCCAAGGGCTGCTTCTCTGCTATTTGTATCAAGCTCTCTTCATTCTGCCTTCTATTATGTTTAACGTTGGAGTTAATCAAAGGACGAGTATCCATATGTATAGTGTGTCTGTTAGTGTGTGTGTAAGTTGGATTTTATTCAATGTAATATCCGTGTCTGTTGATCCACAATCAGTTTTGATAAGATCACACCTCTTTTACGAAATCTGTGATAGAACTCTTCAACTGTATAGGTTTGCGTGATATACAGTCACAAACTTTGATTAAACACGAATAAAAGGAAGGATACTAAAACATATACAAACTCTTTAACACATACAGTCTTACTGTTCAAAAGGGGAATCAAGTATACGTTTTTGTAAAATTTCACAATCTCTATCTCTTTTACACTTTTAACTATTTCTATATACATACTCTTTCTATTTTATTCACCTTGTTATCGATTAACTCATCCACTGTTACTTTTGAAATTTGTAAATACTCAGTTTTTCTTCTTTTTTTTTTAATCAACTAATGGGATGTTATCATATTTTGGTTTCTTTAGTGAGAGTGATGTGTAATTAGAATTTATTTACGTGAAATACATCAATAACGATGTACTTAAAATTTTTAATGATTCCGAATATGAGAAATGATGAAGACGAGGAAAAAAAAACGAAAAAGAATTAGAAAAACAGATTCTGTTCAAGTAGCGAAAATAGTCAGTAGATTGTGACTTCTATCCACATTACCATATCGAGTGGTTCGGGGCCGTAATACAAAGATAACGACGCTAGCGTCGGCATCAAAGGACCGACGTCTAAGTGTTGCCCTCTCCATACATCATACAAAAGAATTCAAAGTTTCTCAAGCGAATGTCAAAATCCAATTCATATTCCTTTTTAATAAATATACAAACACACATACATAAACATAAAAACAGATATGATGAACACTTAAGGCCGATCCACACACGGAGATATATCTTATAAGACGGTCTCATGGTACGGTGCAATGATATATATCTATCTCTGTCGGTATCATGTATAGACAAAGCTAGATATATATCACTGTACCGTACCATGAGACCGTCTTACTAAGATATATCTCCGTGTGTGGATCGGCCTTTATAATTGAGTGAGATTTTTTCTTCATTTTTGGGGAGGGGGAGATTTCATTATTAATTAATTATACATCATGAGAAAGAAAACAAATCGACAAATATAGTCGGGTTAATTATTATTAGAGAATATTGTGGCAAATTGACTGAACAGTTTATTGCGAAATATAGCACAAATTGGATAAGCAATCAAGTTTTGTTATTCTTAAACCTAGGGAGACTGGTTTATACTCAATGGAATTCAAATAAAAAACATTTTAATAACTGTTCCGCTCTCAAAATATAAGTACCGCTTATAATTCCTGATACTAAATGTTGGATATTACAAAATATAACACTTGAATCTGATTTATTGCAATTTCAAATGTTCTGAAAGATTAAAGCATTAACTATACGTCCATTCGACGTTTTATTTATTGAAATCCCGAATGCTATGTCGATATAGAAATCTACAAAGGTTTACAGGTATGCGATGTATAAATGGTTGCATAACAATCAACAATATAATAATTTTATTGGTATATATGTGGATTACAAAATTATTAAATTTTATTTGACAGCCAATAAGATAATTAATATTCTTAAGGCGAGCGTTTAACAACGATATCAAAATTTATAGTAAAAGAAATTTATCAAAACAAACGTATCAAAAATATTTATACAATAAACATATAAGTGAAAAGATAAAGGAGATTAATATATGACATCTCAAATATTTGACGAGTATTGATCACCTGTTAAAAAAATATAGAAATGTGCGTTTTTTTTTCGAAGATCCACAAAAGCTTATTTCAATGAAAAATAATTTATGTATAAGATTCAGAGATTCGAGCGTATATAAAATGGCACTTTTAACGATTATTGAATAACACATAACTTGAAAAATGCTGAATTTTTCATAATTTTCCTTCACATTAGTTATTTAAATTGAACTTTGTATATTACTGTGGTGCGTATGGTGGTTTACCTCGTTGAACCTCCTCATAAGAAGGTGGTGCTGTAACTAATACGATATATTAAAAAAATAAATTATAATAAGATGTAACTTACCTGAATCTGATGGAGGAGCTGTTGGTGTATTACTTTCAGCTGCTTTCGAATATTGTGAACCACCATATGGGGGATTTGACATCGGATAACCGCCGCCAAAGGGTGGTGGATAAGTCCCTCCGGCTGGAGGGGGTGGATATGTTCCACCAGCTTGCGGCGGATAAGTACCTCCGGGTGGTGGCGGATAAGCGCCTCCGGATGGTGGCGGATAAGTACCTCCGGGTGGTGGCGGATAAGTACCTCCGGGTGGTGGCGGATAAGCGCCTCCCTGTGGTGGTGGTGGATAAGCGCCTCCCTGTGGTGGTGGCGAATAATCACCTCCGGGTGGTGGCAGGTAATTATCGCTTACTGGTGGTATAAAACCGGAGCGCCGTTGTGGTTTCTCTTGCCCTCTTTGTATATGGCCAAATTCAGGATTGATAACAATATTCAAGTCTGTTGAACATGTTGGTGTTTTTGCGGTAATATCAATTTTATAAGTTGTTGAAAATAATGTGCAAAGATCAAAATTTGGTATTTCTAAATGTTCAGGTACTGTTATTTCCATACCATAGACATGTTCGCCATGAGCACCAACACCATGATCATCTATAGTTGCAATATTCTCAACATCAATTTTTTCACGTACAGACGGATTTGTGACTGTATATTTTATTATTTTATCAAAGGATACATGAATATTTTCAACATTTTCACTAGATAAATTTGATATTTTAACATTAAAATTCATAGTTTCACCGGGTACAAATGCAATTTTTGGAAAATCTACATCCATTAATATATTACCACCTTGACAACACCAACAACATACGGTTTTTTCATCAGAATAATTAACTTCATGCTAAAAAAAATATAATTTATAAAGAAAATATAAGGTGTAATAGAACCATACAAATGAACTCGACGGAAATTGATTTAGATCAATTAATGATATAACATTAAGAATATAACGATCTTCATAATCAATTCTTAATGGTATATCAACAACTGCAATAATCTCATAACGTATAGAACCATGAGGTCCATTAAATGTTGACGGTATTTTTTCAGGTAAGTCAATAGTAAATGGAAAAATGTGTTGTCCTCTAACCAACCGTTCATTATGACCTAAAATTTTCAAAAATTCTTTCCTCTATTCCAATATTAAATTGAACAAAAAAAACCTGATGTAAATAATTTTTGTTCCATAAATAGTACATCTTTATCTCCAACAAACTCAACCCACCTTGTCTTATGTTTATTATCACTTTCATCTAAATACTCTTCACTATCAGTCCATTGATTTAGCTCATTACATCTTATCCGGATCTTGATCGATCTAGCATTAACATCATGATCAAAATAACAATCCACTTTGCCAATAATTCTATCACCATTATAATAAGTGCCATTATAGTTCTCCAATATAATTCGGCATTGTGACATTGTGATAAGCGGAAGTAAATGATCCGATTGAATATAGATGACCTTGAAAGTGAAGTAAAATACATGTAAACCTTAATTAAAGTTAATTTATTTTATTAATAGAAATAGTTGATCGAATGTGTTCTATACATTGCATAATAACTTTTCTTACGTAATCATCGAAAATTTTCACTATTTGAAAAATTAATTTTAAGCAAATGAAATATAATATACAGCAATTTATAAATTAATTGAAAAACCGAATTACTAATTTAGAAAATAATAATTATTAAAAAATACTTACACAATTTGTTTTACTGGAAAATTTTGTAAATTTTGTATCTACATAGACAACTGCATAGAAAATTATGTGCAATAGTGCAATCTGTCGGTTTTTCCCTCCCACATATACACTAGTGCCACCTACTAATAATTATCCTAACCACCAACTAAGGCTTTTTTCACACGAGCGTTAGATCAAGGAAAATTCTGTACCTATCAGAAATCAGAATCCTTGTGCTAACTTAATACTTAAAATTTAAGATACCTAAATTTAACATAAATGCTAACTTTACATTGCTTATATCTTATTATCCCTTGAAAAACAGTCATTCTCAAGTACACGAAGTTGTTCGAGTTGGCTCAAGCACACGAATATGCTTAAACACAGTCAAACATGTTCGAACACACTCAAAATTCATGCGTGTTCTTGACGTATTGTTCAAGAGAAGAGTTCTTCTATGCTCACGCTCACTGATGGATCAGCACGGACAGTCCTTTTTTTAATTTTGGAGATGAGTTTTTGTTTTTGGACAGTTGAAATGGATTTTATGTTTATGACTCTATGAGCAAAGTTGAATGTGTAAGTAAAATAAACATTTTCTAGAAGTGACTAATATTAGAACAATTCAAACATGTTTTCTGTATGACACTTCATATCTGACAGACTACTGATCACTATACTTGTCGTAAAACTGTAGTGTACTGACTTAAATTATAAACTTTACCAGCGGATTTAATGGTGAAAATAAATGTAGGATCAAATATTTTTATTTGGATAGTGTCAAACGTTCTTTATGGCGGACTTATTTTATCAGTTTTTTTTTATAAAACTGCAATATTAAGAAATAAGATAGAAAATTTGAACAAGTATATCGCACTTGATCGCAACCTTGACTCGGTGTTCGAGCGCCCATATGTCAGTCTAATGTAACTGTAAACACATTTTTAATATATATTTAAGTTTCAAACCTTTTGTTACAGTTCGTGAAATGTCAATTTGTGTTGGATGTATTTTCAACAATTTTCAATGTGATTTTCAACATGGAGATTTTGATTAGAAATAACTAAAAGAAACAATAAAAAAAAAGCCGAGAGAGTGGAAGGATAACGAATAATTGGTAATGAAACATGCAAGATTTGTTATTTAGTGAATTTATATTATAATTATTGAAGATGTCTTCCAAAAGGTGAATATCTCTTATCTTATAAAAACAATAAATAATTGATTTTGTTTCATTTGAAATGATTAATGTGAGGAAGTGGTATAATCTATTATTTTTTTTTACTATATTTATATATCTATATATTTTTGTTAGGAAGCTGTTATCAACATTATCATTATCATTACTTTATCATTTGTTCTATGTATATGGTTATTTATATTCGTTTTATTTGTCATTGATATTCTTTAATTTCTTTCATTTTCTTATCTATTTACAGTGAATTAAAGAAATTATCAGAAGAAAGTTTAACCCGTCAACCTGAAGAGGTATTCGATATAATATGCAAATTAGGCGAAGGATCATATGGTAGTGTATATAAAGCATTACATAAAGAATCTGGTCAAGTATTAGCAATCAAACAAGTACCTGTCGATACTGATTTACAAGAAATAATAAAAGAAATCTCAATTATGCAACAATGTGACAGTCCTTATGTTGTTAAATATTACGGTAGTTATTTTAAAAATACGGATCTTTGGATTGTTATGGAATATTGTGGTGCTGGTTCTGTATCTGATATAATGAGATTACGTAAAAAAACATTAACAGAAGATGAAATTGCAACAATACTATCTGATACATTAAAAGGTTTAGAATATTTACATTTAAGACGTAAAATACATCGTGATATTAAAGCTGGTAATATATTGTTGAATTCTGAAGGGCATGCAAAATTAGCTGATTTCGGCGTAGCCGGACAGTTAACTGACACAATGGCAAAAAGAAATACTGTGATCGGTATATTTTCTATTTATTTAAAGAGGGGGGAAAAACAACAAAAATTACTATTCGTTGTAATTATAGGCACTCCATTTTGGATGGCGCCAGAAGTGATACAAGAAATAGGCTATGATTGTGTAGCTGATATATGGAGTTTAGGTATAACTGCATTAGAAATGGCAGAAGGTAAACCTCCATATGGTGATATACATCCAATGAGAGCAATATTTATGATACCAACCAAACCACCACCTTCATTCCGTGAGCCTGATAAATGGTCAGCTGAATTTATTGATTTTGTTAGTGTTTGTCTTGTTAAAAATCCTGAGGAACGTGCAACTGCAACGGATCTACTCAGCCATGTATTTATAGGTAAAAAATGTAAAAACAAAAACTAAGAAAAAACTAACAATGCGGATTAATAATTTTTTTATCAATAGGTAATGCCAAAGTCCCTAGTATTTTAAATCAAATGATTCAAGAGGCACATGAAATTAGAGAAAACCAAAGTTATAGAAATTTATCATCAACAACAAATGTTGGTGTAAAACCGAATATTAATGAAGAATCTGTAAGTCTTATAGGTTTCTTTTTTGAAATTGAATAAATTGTTGTGTTTCTTCTCAAAAAACAAGGACGACGAAGTTGCTTTAGGTAATCAAACAATGTTACAATGTGCTGACGAAGGCACTTTGGTACCTGGTAAAGGTGACACTTTATTGTCTGCCTCACAAAGTGGTACTCTAGTTGAACTTGGGACAATGGTTATTAATAGTGATGTAGATGAACAAACTATGAAAAGTATTCTTATTCTATTAGATATAACTTTATTTTATTATAATTCTATATAAAATATTTTAGGGCATGATACTAGTTCTGAAGTCAAGAAATACCGTCCATTATTTCTTGAACATTTCGATAAGAAAGAAGCAGAAATAAAAGTGAATATATTTATAATAAATTTATTGATATATTTTTTTAAATGTATCCAATTTAGGGTAATGGTGTAACAACACCAGAAACTTTAGATGTACCAGATCTGATGCAACAACAGCAACAGGAGCTCCATCAAACTGAACAAATGCAAATACAACAACATCTGTTACATCACCATCAACAATTACAACAACAACATATCCAACCACAACAACATTATCACAATTTAGTTCAATTACAAGTTAATCAGGTGCCATCACCTCAAGTTTTTCAAGCTCAACAACAAAAACCACAATTTCATCGACCATTTTCAGATGGAGATTTCGAATTTGTACGTATTAGAATAATTAACAACAAAACTAATTCATATTTAATACACCAATTGATGCAAATAATTTTTGTAATACAACATCAAATTTTCGTTTTAGTTAAAATTTCTAAGTTTTGAAGAATTACAACAACGTATGACTAAACTAGATTTAGATATGGAGAGAGAGATAGACGAATTACGACGACGTTATCAAATAAAACGTCAACCAATTTTGGATGCAATGGATACGAAACGTAAACGACAACAAAACTTTTAAAAGTATATTTTATTACCATTTTTTAGAAAGAAAATAAAACAGTTGACAATGAATTATATGGTGCTCAAAAAGTTTTTTTTTTTTTAATTATTTGTTTCTAGTTTGATTTAAATACTTGCCATTTATTTATCTCTTGTTAGTCTTGTTTAATACTTTTTGAGCGGAAAATTCTAGTATGAAGTGTTCCTAGTTATTGTACTTAAACCTTGACGTTTGTTTTGCACTTCTAGAAGATTTGCCATAATAATAGTAATGAAAACAATAATAATAATAATAAGAATAATGAAAGTGCACTTTTTTCGTTAAGAAAAGGAAACATCAATGGAACAAATTTAATTGTGTAGTCAGTGATAGTCCCAACTTTTAGTTAGTGTATATTAAATAAAAATGGAAACAAACAAGAGCAAGATGAAAATTGTCATGTTATTGAAATATAAAGATAAATTATTATTGATTTATCTGTTATCATTCATTATGTAATGTATTTTGAAATTGTAATTTGTACGATAAGTACGCTTCTTGTGCCTTTAGTAGAGTATTTAGAATTAAGTACCGAGTGTAATCATATTTTTTGATTCGAATAAAATTCATAACTAATCATCTTAATCGAAAATAATTAGGTATTTAATATAAAAAAAACAAAAACAATACAAATATACTTCCAATATATATATTTACAGTAAGTTCTAATACAATCAAGTTCACAATACGATGAATTGAGTGACAATCTCGGTGAGAGAAAAATTATAATGTAAGAACGAAAATTATACATCTCAAAATGGATCGGTTCGTATTCACAAATTACATGTAAAAAAAAATTCAAAAATATCAGTAGTTAGATTAACAATCATTTTGTACTTTTATAAATCATTTCACAAAAAAAAAACTTAAAAACTACTGACATCACGATTTTTATTGCATTATATATATATATTTTTTTAAATTATCTAAATATTATCCTTTTATTATTTGAATTAAAGCACCCTGTGGAGAATGTATATTATTTATGTATTTGTAAAAAGAGTCCTAATTTCACTGAACAACCCCCAAATAAAACAAATTTATATGTTGTCATTATAAGGATTGTGGTGCTGATATTTAACGGTTATAAGAGTATCTTGGTTTACTGTTTTATAATATAAATCGGCCTAAAACACTTAGTCTCTAAAGGTGTCTTCAAACAGGGGACAATTTTCTGGTTAATTTACAACTTTCGCTTAAATGATTCTTTTGTATTGTATTGCACATTCCATACTTAGGATATAAATTCAGATTCTATTATCAAACAAACAAGAATAAAATATTCTTGAATTTGATAATATTCACACATTATTACAAAAAAATTGATTAAAAGTGTAATTACCCTTATTTGCCCCCTAATTAAAACATTCGTCTGGCGTTCATCATAATCAAATATAAATTGTCAATGTAAAAGGCACTATAATATAAGCAGTTAGTGTAAAAGTGTTCTGAAACTATAATTAATTACAACAACTTTCAGATTATAATTAATTAAAATATTAAAAATAATAATATATACAAATTACCGAAGGCACAAAATGGATGGATTAGTTAATAAGAGTGAGCATCCGTACTGATTAAAAATTAATTAGTTAATTAATTAATTTAATCAATTGCAACTGGACTATTCCTGATAGGAGCAGCGAGTGCAATATACAACGAAAATCTATATAATAATTGATAAATGAATTGAATAGGTATACAATGAAATATTTGTATGCCTATTAATTAATATAATACAATTAATTAATAATAATCATAATAATTAAAAAAAAATTTGAAAATTATCACAAATTTTTGATTCTGAAGCAGTGGTGATTTTGTTGTTATCATATATTTTTTTATTAATTCTGTTTTTTCTTAAATTAAATATAACTATAACACAACAATAAATAAATAAAATTCTTCAATATTCTCTTCAGTACTGTAAAATTTTAAACACCATCGAAGATTATACTTTTTTGTTTTGATAAAAACTATAAAACTACTAAATCTTAAAAATTATAACATATATAGTTAAAACTAAAATGTATGTGGAAAAATAATAATAATAATTAAAATAATAATGCAATAAGAACGAACATACCCAATACATCAGAATTACAAATGCCATCAATGATACAAATAAAGAGAAACGATACATGAAATGATAATTATTGCTGTTTAGCGTGTTTTTATAAAATATGGAGGGTGTGATTGCAAATAATGATGAGTTTTAAGGCAGCCCATATACCAGTAGTAGATAATAATAATGATTTTTAATTTATCTTACATCATAAATATTCGTTACCTACTTTAATAATATTTAATGTGTTTGAGTGTGTAAATATACATATCTACTAATATGATAAAAATTTCTAAAAACTTTTTGATTATCAATATTTGATTATCTTTGATACTGAGCTGATATATAATTAGGCACTAATTACAACCAAATGAGCACATTATCAGGTTTTGTTGTTGGTGTATTTATTAATGATGTAACTTCATCATCCAATATAACAGTTGGGAATTCTTCACCCAATTGTAATGAAGGCACTAGATCTTCAGTTCCATCTATAATATTATCACTTAACGATGATATATCCGGTGTATCCATTGTATGACTCTCACTGCCAACTTCCATATTATCATCCATATTTGCTAGAAAATCCTCAGGTGTATGTGGCATTGAATATGTCGTTCCTAATCCTGTAAAAAAACAATTTATTTATTATTACATATAATAAAAAAAAGAATTAAAAACAATAATTAACCTAAACCACTATCGGCGGATTCTTGTCTAGAATGATCATTAAGACTTGTTAGAAACGGATCCATTGGTAAATCACTTGGACTGCCCCGCATCATCAATTCTTGTTGTAGAATTTCTTGTTGTCTTAATTTTAATTTGTCTTGTTGCAATATTTCTTGTTGACGTAATTTTAATTTATCTCTTTCACATTGTAGTTGTTGTAAACGTAACTGTTGTTGTCTTGCCGGTGATAATTGTGATAATAAACCACTATGCCATGATTGTCCACCAACTGTTGCTGCTGCTGCTGCTGCTGCCACTGCTGCTGCTACCGCTGTTGTTGTTGTTGTTGTTGTACCAGCTGGTGTTCTTTGTTGTAAATGTGTTGCTGTAACATTTTAAAAATATATAACTACAGTTAATATTTGATTTATAATATCTATTTGATTTTTATATCTATCACTTTTTGTTATTATTATTATTATTACTATTATTTTTTTTTGTTTAATGTTTTATACATTTTCGAAAACTTAAACTTACGAATTCGGGGGTCAAACCATGATGTAGTACGTGTTTGATGATTTATAAAATATATTTCTCCTTCAGGAGTTTGTGCCTGTTCCCATCCTTCAGGTAGAGGGCCTAAATCTACATCTGCATTCACTTTAGCAGCTGCAAATTTTTTAAACACCAATTATTCATAAAAATTGACCATTTTTTATTTGAAAATAAGAAAAGAATAACTAAATGAAGGACAAGTCAGGAAACAGTTCAAAATCTAATAAAATTAGATTTTAAATTGCATCTTTTATTTTTGTGTTACCGGCAACAACAAACACAATTATTGTTTTTTTTTTAAATCTAAATCTTAAAAATTATCGGAAAAACTTCAATAACTTACTGGATGATGTGTTTGCGGCTTGATTCTGTGATACTTGATGTGTGGTCAAAATTTCTGAACTTTGGTGTTGTTGTTGGGCAGCTAAAGATTTCCGAGGATCCTCCCATGTGGTTGTTCGTGTTATGTGGCTGAAATTATTTAAAACAATCAATATTTTTCATAATAAACTAATTGTAACTAGGTGTAGTATAAATCATCAATTTATTTAGAGTATTGACTAAAATCATAAATCACCGTACCAACATTTTCAATAAATTTCAGCCAAGACACTAAAAAATTTGAACGACCATAAATCTGTATAGTAGTCAAAAGGGTAGGTTTGCAGTTTTATTCTCAGAGCTACAGGGTAGTGTAGATAAGTAGGTAGGTACCTAATGGAGATTTCTAAGAACTTATATTTTTAAGCGAACACAAGATAATTAATAGCAAAATGAGTCAAAATTGCCTACTCGTGAATATCAAAGGGGCGGTTTCAGGGCAAAGCATCTATAGGTGCATGTTGTACACCGTACAAAGGTAGCAATCAAACAATAACATGGCAAAATAGGTGATCCAGAACATCAAAAAATATGAACTGATATTAAAATTATAATCTAACGCAAATAATTTTCAGTACAAGGGCGCATAATATATTAGCGCCGGTCCTGGTCGGTTTAACAATAAATAAATTCAACACAATTAAGAAAATTGTGGATCCATATCAAGGATCAAAGTGGACTACGTGATTTTTGATCACAAAGAGACCGAAATTAATTATAGCTCTAAAAGATTTTTTGTCTTTTAGCGAATTTTTTTAAAAAAAATTAGCTAATGACGAGATCCTCACTTTTGAATTTCCGAAAAATTTTTGCACAGAAGTTCGTTTTGGGACCTAAGGAACCCATATATATATATATATATATATATATATATATATATATATATATGTATACCCACGATAACTGCCGTAAAAATACACCAATCTTAATGAAACTTGGTACAAAAATCGGTCTTTGTGATAGCTTGGATGAGTTCGTTGGCCAGACTGGTAGGGCCAACACTTTTGGAATAAGAGCTGAAGAAATGTTAAAAAAAATCATTTTCAATATTAAATTTGCTTAGATTTGGATGAAAATTAAAATAATAGTAGAGCAGTCCATTCTCTATGACCCAGAAAAAAAATCATCAAAATCGGTTCGTTGGATCGCATGAAAAATGCAAAAATCTTTTTTTTGAGTATAAGCAGTAAAATCGATTATATCAAATGGCTATGTGTTCTGACAATTGATATCAGAAAAAAAATTGAATATCGCGGGGGGTAACTAATTTTGACAGTTAATATTAGACGCAAGGCCTGCTAGAGAATTTCGCTTGAAAAAAATCAAGCAGGCCTTGATTAGACGTATTATACAAACAACAAACTTCTTCAAACGAGTGAAATTTTATTAGTGTTTCTTATTGTGTGTGGATTAAAAGTATTTTTCAATAAAAATCAGAAATATTAAAATAACATCGGGAAATGAATTTATTAGTTGATTCAATGTTATTAAAATATATTAATTGTCAGTATCATAAGAATGTTTTGCAATTAATGTTTCAGTATGTAGATACATAAAAAAATTCGCTATATAAGGTACTTGCTGCCTTTGGAGATTTTTTTTTACTTTAAGTAAAGACTTTAGTAAGTAGACTTATAGCCTTTATAAATGCAATTACGCAGATGGAATTTTGAGTGTTGTTATAAGATTTTAAAATTTCGTAAATACCTAAGTTAAAATAAATTTACAGCGAATTGAGAGATTTTCCTGTAAAACTCATATAATTTATTGATGGAAAACAAAAGGCAATTAAATTAAAATTTCTAAACTCATACACATAAAAATATCAAATTTTAACAATTTTGATTATTTTGTTGTATTTTTATTTTCCTCATTTATTTTCATTGTTTTCTGTATACTTGAATTTTTCTAACAAAGTATCGCCATCTTACGCACCTGAAATAAAGTATCAATGTTTTGATCCAACTACTTTAAGCATGCGCTATAAAATAAAACAAGGCCAATAACAAGGAGAGGGGGCGGATGTTTTAAACCCATTGTACTGAAAGGGACTTTACATTGGATGAGGAAAGTCGTAAAATTACAAGCAAAACAAAAAAAAACATACACCGATAATATAATCGGTTATCTGTTGCAAAAAAAACAATAACATATTATGATAAAATGATAACAAAAATGATAAAAAATCCAGGTGTTGAAACACTACTTATTTGCGATTATGTAAAAAATTTATAAATTAAATGAATTATATAGTTAATAATCATAGTAATAATAAATTGACAAAAATACGAAAAGTATGAGGTCGAAAATTGCATCAGAGGTTGTAATCTATCCGGTTCCACATCCTCTTTTTATTTATCCTCGTATCAGCTGGTGATAGGAGGTACAGACACAATAGCCACAGTACAAAACATACTTTTAAAATCGTCATTACTATTATTATTATTACTACTAGTACTACTATAAATAATAATAACAATAATAATAAATAGGAAGAAAATAATATTGTAAAAAAATTGTTTTGAATTAACAAAAATTCTATCAGTATTAGTAATTTTAATTGGAATTTTTTTGAGTATAAGTTTTTAATAAGAAATAATCGTTGCCAAACATCCTTGGAAAATCAAATGAATGATATTCTAGTTATACCTGACTTTTTCAATGAAACTTAGCGACCTTTAAAGGCCAGCTTAGAACGGACATTATAGTTAACCGGAAATGACACGTAACATTAAAACGGTTCACAGAAAGGAACTGTATTATAAATAGAAGTTTTTTATATACATATACATATACACACACACACATTATGTACACATGTATGTACATACGTTATATTTAATATGTATATAAAAAACTAAACTATCTAGATTGTATAAATAAGCAGAACAGTTGCCAATAAATATTAAACCAAGGGAAAACTGTCTAAAATAGCGATTTTTAATTAATAGATTTTTATAGAAAAAGAAAACGGAAAAGATCTGAAACACGTATTTTATATTATTTTAATATTTAATAAACTAGTCATTGAATTTATTACAAACCAACTTTCTACAATGCTGTGCCCACTTCTTGCGATATTTAACAATATTAGTTATTTCCTTCAACAATTACATCAGAACTATTACTACTACTATAGAATTCTTCTATCAAAGAAATTATAATGAATACATTTTGAAAATTGAATAAACAAAAAAATAAATAAACAATTTAAAGAACAAGAACAAAAAAAAACCTCATCACAATTGCTAAAGTTTATACCAAGTAGATGTATTTCACGGTTCACCGACAACATCAAATACCTTCAAGTCCTTGATATTACCTTCTATTATAAGAAGATTATTTGAGAAATTCTAAATATTTAAATATCTAGTTTTTAATTTATAAATTTTCGGTGTGTAATTTTAATATTAATAATAATAACCAATTTGAATATTACAGAAGTTTTTTTGTTATTAAAATTTAATTAATCATCAAATTTGTTTAATTTTTTTGTGAAACTGCATTTTTTTTTAAATAAAAATATCAGTCTATGTCCTAATTGAATTTAATTTAGGGCAGTTACCCAAGAGACAGTTTTATATGGTGCTGTCTATAATTATAAAATATAACTTTATTAAAACTCAACGGTTTAAAACTGGAACAAAGCAGTAACTAATTAGGAGGAAAGATACAACACATTGAAGAACAAAAAGTTTTAATAAGAATTTTAGGTTTATTATTATATTATTATTATTTTGTTTTCATAAGAAAGAAAAAACTTCTACCACAACTAAACTATGCTCTATTTACTTTCTGTTATCGTACAGTTACGATTAATTAAAGCGAAATTCTACGCTTGATAACAAATACAATACATAATAAACCACCACACATTACTCGTAGTTATTAGTTTTTATAATAAAACAAAACAAATATCTATAATTTAATAATTTTAATTAGGAAAATTAGAAATTTAATAGTTTCTTTGGCGGCTAGGCGGGGAGAAGATCACGAAATAAATGGAAATTTTCAATTCAATATTCTTACCATTATTTATTTGAAAACATTTTATTTTCATGTTGCCTAATCCGATAAAAGTCTAAACTAGATTATTGTTGTATATAATAATAATAAAAATACACTCAAGGGGTAACCTATATTGTACTTATAAAACAGTCATTATTACCTACTATTAAATACATTTTACGAAATTTCTAGGAAACAAGACAATTATATTATTAATCTATAATTTTGATCAATACTTATTTTTATCAATATCGAAACTGATAAGTTTGTATTCAATTCTATTTTCAGTTTATAAATTGTGAAATTCATCAATTAGAAGGTGGTCTCTTATTTTCAATGGAAATTTTAGAAGACTTACCAACACCAAGGTACATCGATAAGATAAAACGACTTATTGAGACAGATATGTGTATTATTTATTTGAGATAATTTTCATTATTATTTCAATTACAGGTCTGGAACACATACAATGGATGATATTCCGGAATCTTAAAAATAAAAAAATGGCGGATTTTCGAATATTGATATAAACGGTTTCAATTTATACTACGTACATGTTACTTTGTTTTTCTATGTAGGTACATTATGTAGAATTATATCTTTAATGATAGCAGGATTTATGTAGATTTAAACGTGTCTTATCTCACTTATTTACTTTTTGTTCATATTGTTCATTACACATTTAATTGAGATTAAATATTCCCTATCGGAATCCTCTACTATTGGAAGATTTTTGAAAGTAGTTAAAATTCGCGTAATTTAATGGTGTTTATGCTAATCATGTGTGAATGTCAAGTAAATATAAAGGTTAATGAACTCATCCAGCAGTAGTCTAGCAAAATGTTCTTGTTTACCTAGATATTTGACCGCCCTGTGAGAGTGTCTAAAAACATTAAGTCAATCCTGAATTTGTTATAATTAAGGTAGATTTTAATATGAAAAATTTATGTGAGAAACTAAGAAATTAAAATTGACAGCAATAGCACTCACTTGACAGGTGCTTAAAAAGTGTGAAAAATATCTAGTTTTAAGTGGGTTCTACGATGAACAGTCGGCCTCTTGAAATCTATTTATGTTAAATTTTCTTTCACACATATACCGTGCTTTATTATCGATGTTTTCATTGTAAATTACTGATATTCTAACAAGTATACTTGCCGGCTGGAAATAGTGAATCTTAGAACTAAAGTCAAATTACTTTATGGTTAGGAAATTTTTTGCTCTAAATTCTGTGAATATAGAAGCAGACAATTTACAGCTTATACCAGAGGTGGGCAATTTCCTTTGCGTGCTCCAAATATAAAGTAATTTGACTGATCTGAAAAGATTCCACTATTTCCAGTCGTCAACTATATTCTTACATTAGATTAATTTAGAAATTTGCGTGGGTTTCAAGTATAAGTCATTGGAAATTGTCGATTTTTCAATTATAACTACCATAACACATAATATACACACACTATTCATTTCTAAATTTACAAATTGATTATTACGTCACAAATTCAATCACGCGGCTATGTTCACATACATAAATTTAAAAAGTAAAAACACGTGGCTTAGTTATTTTAACAAATCTTCCGGTTTATTGTTGGACCAATTCCCCAATAACCCCGAAAATTCCGGATTTCATTATTTTAATTTTAAATGTTTTATAAGAAATTAATCATATTTATCGTTTCTACATATGTATTGTAGTTTGAGTGAACTTGTAATGTTATCAAACAAATTTCATTGTAGGTCCTTGACATTTAAAAATAAACTGTTATTTTTATTTATATTAAATGAAGACTACTATACAGGTAGATATACAGGTATAAGACAATAGCAAATAATTAAAATTTTCATTAATAAAGATTTTTGTTTAATATTTATCAACACCGAAATAAAGGTATTAGTTAGTAGTCTATGAATAAAAATAAAATAAAATAAACTTTTAACGTACTTTCCATTGGTTATTCGGAAAATTATTTTTAGTTGGTGGTTGTATTTTTATACAAGATGAGAAAAAACGATGCTTTCGGTGGCAAAATTGTTTCTATGACAGTCAGCGTCTCTTTGTTCTGTCCAGTGGCGCCTACTCGGCCCCAATACCAAAAAGTTCTCCACAACACACAACCATTCACACCACATAAACGAACACATATGTTCCCAAACTATTAAAACCATAATTTCTTTTTCTTATGGGGCTTTTAATTAACAACTTTATCATAAATTAACAATTTTATCATAAATTAAAAACATAAAAAAAAGATAGTGACTATTATCTAAAATGTTAATTTGAGAATACTGTTTTTGATAGATAAATACTGAAATGTAAGGTATGTCAGGTGACGAAATAACTGTAAATTGTTATTGTTATAATAACAATAAGTGACAATAGTTATTTATTCCTGAATACGATGACCTTAAAAAAGTCACAAGAACACACAGATATGCTTGTATTGAGTAGAATTTATTATTTCAATGTATAGTTCTTATACGTTCACTTTCTAATCGATTTTAAAATTTTAAATGATCTTTTTTACTTATTTATTAATTGTTGAAATTATTCATCTAGAAACTTTCTCATGTATGTGCAATTTAATCGAATTGACATATTATTTGAATAAAGAACAATCAATTTAAATTTTTAATATTTAACAATAAATTAAATGGAATAAACAGTACAACATCTGCGGGCTAGACTTTATTCTCTAATCAAGAAAACAAACTCCACCCTATGATACTGAAGAACTTGACGATAAACAACACGATTTTTCTCTTTTTTTATATAAATATTCTATACTAGTAAAGAATAAAATAAAAAAAATGGATTTTATTGATTGATTACAATTAAGTATTGTTGATGATATACAATTATGTACAAATAGATGTGTGCTTAACAACAATCCAAAAGGATATATTCATTTTATATACAAATATAACTGTACAACATATACATTGCACAAAATGCAACAACTTCTAGTTACATTCCATTCTTATTCTTGTCTTCTACCTAACGCAATATTATCACCAGTTTTTATAACCAACCAACAAACAGTCTGTTTTTCCATTGAAATTTAACTGAAGACGAGACTGACTCTAATTACACTATATTCTCTATTATAAAATAACGCTAGTTTAAAGATATTCATGGTAACAAAAAAAAATACGTTAACACGTGTTAAATATCAAGTTTATCTATTTGATTATTTATATAAAACTTGTTGTTAATTGTATATAAATTCGAAATTTTTAGGTAAATAAATTTATATGGGTGTATACTTATGTATACATTATATACTATACATATAATACATGCATAGTATATATCTGTATCTATGTATGTATGTATGTGTGTGTTGTAAATAAGTTGATTATTTTCCGTGTGCATTCAGTAAAAGGTTCGACGTCCGACTTAGGCGCCTAGAATTTTAAAATCTAAAAATACACGTCTCGGCGACTAATTACATGTATGTGGAATAGAAGGCCTAACTGCCAAAATGTATTATTTTTCACCTCAAGGTTTATTTCATAAATTCATAATAAACTATAATTAATACTTAAAAAAACCTATTTAAAACTTTATCTCTCCATTTTATTATTATAAAGAAATATGCTATATATAATATATATATATATATATATATATATATATATATATATATATATATATATAGTATATTTTATTATTATTAATAATCAAACAATATATCGACCTGACCGCAACAAAAACAAGTGACTCATAGCACAGGGCCGTATTTGATTTGAAATCACTTCCGAAAATAATTGTAATTATAAAATTTAATAAGAAACTTCGTAAGATTATGTAAATAAAATATTTAAGAATAAAATGATTAATGTGCACGTGAATTATAATTGACATACAAAGTTCATATAGCTTATCATCAAAATAAATATCAATAAACTGGTCCAAGGTATATAAAAGTGTTTTCGATTATGGTGCATTTTATGAGGCTGAATATGTAAAAAAAAAGTCCATTAAACACCAAAAGCAATAAAGCTACCTGTTCCATATCGATCGTAATAATGAATCATTGTGTAAAATTTATGAAAGAATTTGTATAGCATGTAGTAACGAGGGTTAGTAACAATTACCTGTGTATTATCAGGGTTTATGTTAATAGGTTTTCGTGACAATAACAATAGCAAAAAGGGTATAAAATCGACTTTACAATCTTTGTTCGATCATTTTACGGTACATAAATTTTCTACAAAGAACAACAACAGTTTTATTTGCAAATAACCATTTTACCATGTCCTCTACTCTGGACCAATGTCAAACATCAAGACTAGCAATCAAACACGATTGATATGGAAATATTTTTTTTTTATGATTTCTGTTATATTATCGACAACACGTTTGTATTTAGAAAATAGGATTGATTGAGATCTTTACAACTTTCACCCTATTTTATCATTAGCAATCGACTTAATGTTAATGGTTCATGGGAAACTTTCCATTTACATTAATAATCGATTTAATATATAATAAATACACTATTTCGAACAATACGGTCGTTTCTAAGAAGTTTTAACAATGTTCTTCTACCTGGCCAGAAATGAAGGACAAATTTTTCTACCTGTCCGTTCTAGAATTGTTGTACAGATACAGGTATATTCTATATACATACATATGTGTTTGTGTGTGTGGTTCTTCTCAAAAGCGGCCATGTTTTTGTATTTTATATATGTATTATATGATTTCCTTGTGAAATAATTGATGTGGACAGTAAAGATGAAGAAGAAGAAAACGCCAATATCAATAACAACAAACATTAATAAACAAAATTTCCACATGAGTTTCTTTTTAAAAAATTTCCTATTTGTAAATCAACTTCCTAACAGTTTTAGATTTCGGTTATTTTTGTTCGGTTAACATATTTTACAGTAAAAAAATATGCAAAATTAGATAGGCTTACTACTACATCCAATAATGTTATGTAGAAAAACATAAATAAACATAATCATTGTTTATTTAATAGTAGTTTTTAGATATTTATAAGTGGATCAATTTGTATTACAAGAACTTAAGGTTCTCCCGACAGAATGTTTATAATAAAATTAAGTGGATTTGTTTATTTAGTAAAGGAAACACGGTCGCTGACAGCACCGGACATTTCCATTAGTTCTTTTTTTTATTACAATCAAAATTCAATTGTTTTCGGTTTTATTCCTGTCATTTTGAAATAAAACTATATAGCATTATTTATTAGTAGTTTGTTTGTTATTGTTTTTATCAATTGTTGTTTGAATGCATATGTTTATATATGTTTTGGTAAATATTTAAATAAAGGGTAATAACCGAACGAGATGTATTGTAGTATGTAAATGGTGGTTAAGGACGTTTCCTAGATAGAAAGTGGTCATAACAAGTAGTAACGTTAATCGCAGATAATTGTGAAAGCAGACTAGTAAGTAAGTGAATAAATAAGTAAACGAATGAGTGAATGAATTACGACCTTTGATCGTGGGGGTAGGCTTTTTAAGAGGATGCGATGGTATTTCCGAAATCGATCAGGTAACAACAACACCTGTGGTACTCACTTTAAATAATAGAGTTGTCCCTCCGGCGTACGGGCTTGTTCCCAACCGGTGGGTAGCGGAGTATTGTCCTCTGGCTTACTGGCTACATCATAGGACCTCTGTTTAATATGATGATGACTGGCAGCAGCTTGTTGTTGACCAACAGCATAAGTTTGTTGTAATGATGCTGGTGAACTGTGTGCCCTATGATGGGCACTTGGTAATGGTCCTGATGATACAGATGTTGATGGTGTTGTTGATGTAGCACAAGTACTACCACCTGAACCAAATGCTGAATCAACGGAATTTTCACGTGAATGATTGATTGATTTTGATCCAGTTGATGGTGGATTAAAAAATGAATCAGGCAATTTCCGCATACTCCATGGCACCTGTAATGGCCTTTTGGAATCAGGCTTAAGAACGCTGTCAAATAATGCCTGAAGATCTGTTTCTGAATCTTGGTCTACACGCACCACCTGCTTGGCATCGTCCTGATTTAATGCCATCTTGGCACCGCAGGACCGGCCCTGCTAAAACACACTTATCACCTCAATCACTGCACCAGCTCAAACACTATGCCCACAGACCCCCGATGATCTTCTCTTCTCAACTGGTCGTCGTCTCGTCTTCAGTTTCTCTCTCACACACCAAGTCAACACAACAGTTCGAGACACTAACCAAGAGATTTTACACGACTGCGCGACTCCCTTCCCGTATTTTATTCTGTTGAGTAACTTTTACTACCCTGTATGATGATGATGATATTTGCGTAAGTTTTCTATGTATGTAGTGTATTAGAATGCCAACTAGACAGGTTAAATTATTATTTTCTCGGCCAACAACTTACGTATTGGATTATTATGATTATTATTATTATTATTATTATTATTATGATAAATAATCAACAAATCCATTGAATTGTCAAGGAAAAAAAGAACCTGCCCACTAACAAACAACTAACTGACTTTCCTACTTTGGAATGTGCGCCTCGAACTCACACAATCACGTATATACACCTGACTTAGGCCCCAAGCGCGCATTCCTACCGTAGTATTATTTTATTCGACCAACACCGAGGGCATCCTCGTCCAACAAAGTCTTCTCAATTACTGTTTCCATTAATAAAATAAACTTCTCCAACGCAGACAAAGCCCCAAATCTAATGGCGCTATCTATAATTGAAATTTACAACGTCATAATAACCGGTGACCTCCGCGATCCCGCTGCACGGTCCCACCGTCTATCTACAAATAAAAAAAAAAGCAAATAACAATAGTAAAGTCATAACAATAATTACCTAACATATCATTTTATATAAACAATAGCGATATACTCAATTCAAACGTCCCCAACTATCAACATCAACAGATTGAAGAAGTAATACAATTGATAAATGACATAGCTTTTACAAAAATACAATAATCAAAATAACTTTTTACAAGCCTGTCTACAAAAAAAAAAAATAATCGTAAAAATGAATTTTCAAATAGCACCTTTCGAAACCTACCAGCCTAAATATAGATAATCGATATACACTGTTGTTTATTTGGTTGCCTATGTAACGCATGTAACTTGATACTTTTCACATAGACGTAGTTAGGGGGGTACAATGTATAGGCTGATAATTACAAAACTAACTTATTACAGTGGTAGACTTATACTGGCAGTGGACTCTTATAAGAAAAGTCAATTTACTTTATGATTGAAGGACACAAAGGAAATTGTCCACTGTAAAATCTGTGAATAGCGTAGGTGTTGAACTACCTGCGCCACGTGTCTTTTTTAAATGTGGTCGTTTCTTGTGCAACTCCAAATTGATGGCGATTTGATCGATTTCCAAATGAGCTATAAGGTTCTAATTTTGCTAAAATGTTTTCCAGGAGTGCTTGCATTAATTATTGAATTATACTCATTGCCAACAATTAAATAGAAGTTTCATAAGAATAAACTACATTTGAAAAGTACATGCATGGAGTTAGTATTGAACGTAATATACATAGTTCTCTTTTAGGTAAAATATCTATTTTTGAATATATTGCAATTAAATATAGATACACAATCTATTTTGTTAATAATTTTTGGACTTTAGCAACCGCATAATCGAACGCCCAAGAACGCCTATGCTTATTTAAAGCGCACACTTAAAACGGTGATCGGCGTTCTGTTAAGAACCTCTTTTTATCTATTCTAGTAGCGAATTTTTTTTTCACCGTACAAGTTTTTTTCTATGAATATACTACGTGTCGACACATTTTTCTGTTTTAAATTTGATTTAATTAATTTACTAAACAAGAAAAACAATAATTTCATTTTTCGTACTTCTTATCTTAATTATACGGTAATAATAATAAAATTTATTATCACCCATATCTAAATAACATCGTTTTTGTTTCCTGTAATTTTGGTGTAATTATTTAGTAGACACGTTATATAAATTGTTAGCGCATGAGTTTTGCTTAAACAGAGAGCGTGATTTGTTTTGATAGAGAGTGGAAAAGAGATAGATTCGATGACAGTTGTCGAAAACGTGGAAGTTGAGTGAGTTGAGTTGACACCACAACGCTGCCACGATTTGTTGCGTGGCGATCAGCTGTAACACAATTCTCGTTGATGCCGAACGGTAAAGTGTGAATTGTTATTGCTCAGTAATATTGAATGAAATTTATCAATTTTTGAATTAAAGTGCCTGTTAAACAATGTCGAAAACACAAAATAAAGGTTTTACAAAGGAAGAAGAGTTGTTGTTGCAAGATTTCAGCCGTAATGTATCGACAAAATCATCGGCATTATTTTATGGTAATGCATTGATTGTGTCTACTGTACCAATATGGTTATTCTGGAGGATTCATTTAATTGACATTTATTCATCATTAGTATTATTCACTATTGTTACATTGTTATCAACGTACTTATTGGCATTTGCGTATCGTAATACGAAATTTACATTGAAACACAAGATAGCTGTGAAACGTGAAGAAGCCGTTACAAGGGACCTATCAAAAAAACTATCTGAAGACAAGAAAATGAGCAAGAAAGAAAAAGATGAACGTATCTTATGGAAGAAGAATGAAGTTGCCGATTTTGAAGCTACAACATTATCAATTTTCTACAATAACGCATTATTTTTGACTATTGTTATCATATCAAGTTTCTATCTTTTACAATCATTCACACCGTCTGTAAATTATACATTATCGATTGCTGCCACATCTGGCATATTGGCCTTATTGTCAACAGGTTCTCAGTAAAATTGTCATTTAATCAATAAATTGTTTGGTTAATGTTTATTTCTTTTTTTATAATAGAAAATAAATACATAATTACAATAAGTATTAATTTGATGTTTGATCATCGTCCTCTCTTTTACGTTTCAAGCTTGTATTTTCAATTTCCATCGGTTCCGTTGATGCAACTTGTACATTATGCGAATTAATTTGTATTTTCGGTTTTAATGTCGTCTTTTGTTGTTGTATCACTTGATTTGATGTGATCTTTGGTAACGGTTTAGGTATCGTTACATTTTGTTTATTTACAGTAACTGGTGAACGTTTGACGTAATTAACGTTTGGTTTCGTTTGTAATTTAACCACTGGCGAATTAGTACTTACTTTAATTTTCTTTTGTGCACTAGTTTTTAATGTATAATTACACGATGATAAACAATAACGATCCGGTGGTAAGCGTAGGCCACAATGTGGTTTAACTAATGGTAATGGTGTATAATTTTTAATATTTGCACATTCTAATATAATTTCACGTGGTGGTGGTAATAAAAATGTTGATTCACTTGATAATTGTAATGCTAAACGTACATCATCAACGTCTAAGAATTTCTTTTTAGAATTGTTCGCATACATTCGTGCCTCCTCTAATATTGATGTTGCATAACGATAGACAAATTCAGCTAATTGTACAACGGTCTTCGGATCATACTCCTGTATACCCATTTCTTTCATTATAGACATTATAACTTGACCATCTTTCGGTATATTCTTTGAATGATTCATTGCTGATTTTTCTTTTTCAGACATTTTCATAAAAACTGTAAGATATATACATTAATATACACAATATGTTTTTAATTATAAAACAACTTACTAATAAATTGTATAAATAGAAAATTAAAAAAAAATTAATAAGATAACATAACCTCAAAATCACCCTAAAAATATTAAACAGAAAAACCAACTTCCCTATTCAGCCGCCATTTTAAACAAACAACAATAAACCAATAAACACCAATTTAACAGAACGCTAAAATGAAGTAAACATATCGTTTGTCTTTGTCGTGCTTGGCTATTTGTAGCCAGAAAGGCCGCAATTGTATTATTGGCGCTTTATTTGAATTATACGTAAAGTAGAGTAAAGATTACGGCAATTGAGAAGTGAGAACTTTGCTGTTATCAGGCCCGTTTCGTACCGGGGTGCAGCGGGTGCAATGCACCCGGGCGGCACATTGTAGGGGCGGCAGACGACTTTTTCAAATAAATAATTCAAATTTAGAGTTACTTAAAAAAAAGTAAAAAGTCAACGGGTGCTTCAATATTTAATTTTACTGATGTCAAATGATTATGTTCTTTTTTTAAAGGTATTATGTATGTATTGTTATGTATGATTTTGTTTTTCAACCATGATCTTATCATTAATAACTTATCATTAAAGCGTTGAATGAGTATTATATTATTCTGAATCCGGTGTGCGAAAATTACCAATTTTCAAACATCAATTACACGCTCGTTTTTTTGAAATGTTATGTAATCATGTGTTGGATAGAGAATTTCAAGGTGCATTTCCTAAAGTTTTCTATATAGGAAAAACGTGATAAGGTTCTGAATGACACAGGAAGCCCTTAGACCCTGTTTTTTTTTCGTATATTTTCCTTCATAACTGGCTAAAACTTAGCAAATAATATTGATTTGCAATATTAATTAAGTGATTTATATAGCAAATTGAAATAGCTTTCCAGATCTTCAAGGATTTTCTCGATACGTTTGTTAGTTTTCCCAAAATTGAAGCAAATTCAAAAAGAATTTGAACAGTGATGCTGTGCATACTTTTGTGCTTAAAAAGATAATATAAGGGGAGAGGGCATGAAACTACCTTAAAAACAATTTTTGAAAATTAAATGAGTTATAGGGAAATGGTCGTGAAATGAGATTTTTCCGACATTTTCATAACAAGCATTAATCAAATTAATTAATTTTAATAGCTGTAAAAGGGGGTCCAAAATGTCCGTCTAAATCTCCAATTTTCATAATTTTCTTTTGAGCGTGCTTTATGTCCTTTCCCCTTATATCAGCTTTCTAAAAACATTAGCGTGTTTTTCTATCTTTAAAATTATGCACAACATCACTGTTCGATTTTTTTATTAAATATACTCCACTTATAGGAAAACTAACAAACATATCGGGAATATTATAAAAGATTTGGAAAGCGCTTTGAATTTTCTATCTAAATTCACCTGATAAATATTTAAAATCAATAATATTGACTAATTGTAAGTTTCAGCCAGTTATGAAGGAAAATGTACGAAAAAACAGGGTCCAAGATGTTCCTCTGCTATTCAGAATTTTTTCACATTTTTTTTTTTAAATAGAAGGCTTCTGAACATGTACCTTGAAATGCTCTATCCAACGCACGTTTACTTTTCACAATATATCAAAAAACAAGCGAGTGATCGATGTTTGAAAATTGGCAATTTTCGCACACCGAATCGAGTAATGTGTCCATGGATCCCTTAACAAAAGGGGAAAGGGCGATAAGCCAGTCTTGCACCCGGGCGGCACAAGCTCACGAAACGGGCCTGGCTGTTATTTATACAATGAAACTTTGATTTTTTACATTAGACGACAAGGTCTACATGCAGGATAGCTTAAAATTAATTATCTATATACAAAGTGATTAAATTCAAAATGTACGAATGTACAACGTTATTTGGTAAGAACGTAGAATAATTTTTGTTTAAATTTGGAAAAGTCTCGTTAAAGCAATAATTAATGAACTGTGAAATTATTAAAGATAAGCAAACTAAAAGCGATAATTGCATGTCATTAAAATAATAAAATATTGGACGATTGAGCTAAATAGAAAATGTTAAGTGATTTATGGAAGATGCATTAGAGAAACAGTCAATAAAATCGTGAATCGGCGAAAATTGAGATACCTTCGGAAACTGACCAGGAACCAGATCGAAAGAAATTTATTGAATGAAGGTTGTCGTATTTTTCATAAGATTGATAATCATTCGGATTATCAATCGCAATCTATAATAAACAAACTTTGTGATTATAAAAAATATGCAAAACGAAATCGATGGTCACGGGACAGGTGGAATCAATGACCGTCTGAAAGTGTTGGAGGTTTATATTAAATAAACGTTTATTTTTTTTTTAGGACAAGTCTGATGATAAATGGAAGCTATTAAACTAATTAACGACGAAAAATGAAAAATAAATATACTTCATTTATTTGTAGTTTTTGTTTATATTGAAAATTAAAAGTAGAGTGCTATAGAAATGTAGTTGCATTCTATACCGCCAATGAATCAGTCGAATCATAATTTTTTGTATTTATCGTTTATTGATAACACTAAATGTTATTTAATAGGTACCTATGTATGTTCAATTTTTTTGTTATTATCATAATCGAGACGTCTTTAAAATTATCTTAACTTGTTTTGAACAAGTATCTAATAGAATTTTAAATATAGTTTCTGTGTGTCAAATGACAAAATTTAGTGCTCAAGTGCAGTTTTAGAATGTTAGTCTTGTGTGGCTGAATTAAAAAGACTAAAGGATAATCTTCAATTGCAATATAGTTGAAGGATAACTCTGAAATTTAGAAAACGATATAAGATAAGTAAAGTACCCTAGTACGTAGCACTTTTTATTTTTTCTTGAATAACTCATAAAAAATGTGTGAGCTTTTCTATCAGAATCTGGGATTTTTTTTTAAATATATACAGTAATCTACCATATCTTGTTACTGTTGTTAATTAATTTAATTTAATTGGGATTTGTTTGCATCATGAGGGTAATTTGACAATTATCGTATACATTTATCAACATTTATATAAACTTGTGAATTTATCTATCAATTTTTTCTCTTATTTTGACTAGGTGTAGGTGAAAAAATCTTTCCCTATAAAATTTGCATAGAAAATTTTATTGAATTCACAGTTTAAGATATGCATTAAACAAGTGATTAATAAAATATATAAAACAATTTATGTTTAAATGAAAATTTTCAATGATTGCTTATTAAATGTTTTTTAATAAATATAGAAGAATGCATGAAATATTTATGTAATTTGTAATATAATAATAATAATAATGGCTATTGAAATAAAAAAACAGAATATATAATATAGAATTTTATTGGTATCATTTCATTCGTGATTACTCATAAAATGTACAATAAAATGAATAACAGATGGATAAAAACAAATTATATGAGCAATAATGAAACCTCTGTCATAAAAAGGACTAAGCAAGTCCAACACTTAATGATTATTATCTAGTCTTTCTAGCGTTTCATTTATTTATTGTATTTTTATTTTAAATATGTTTTGTTTCTCCTTTGTTATGGCAAATATACAAATCCAGAATAACATTAAGTATTCAGGTGAATAGAGCCCATTGGGCAGGCAGCTTTGTACATATACAGTGGATGCCAACCCTTAACTGCACTTGAATTCGATGCGTACACACGAAAATGTACAAATTAATAAAGTCACATAGTAATTATTGCCAAATTACTCATTAGTAATATCAAAAATAAAACAAAATACTCTGATACATTCATATTATACATACATACATACATATACGCACAGATGCATACACACGCACATACACATACATACACTCTCAGCACCACAATTGCTATTTGGGATTGAAATATGGAGCTTGTTGAGTGTGTGGTGGCCCCGGGCCTGGCCCCATAGCTTGCCCACCCATTTGACTTCTAGTACTGGTTGCATATAATTGTTGTTGGAAGTTATGATATTGTTGGGCATAAGTTGGATCAGCTGTTGTCGGTCCTACAAATGGTGAATTTTTAAAACTATTATTTTGCCCCATTGAAGGTGGTAAAGGCTGACTTGCATCAGGTGCCCCCATACCCATAGGACTGCCTTTAGGACCATTAACAAACATTTGAGTATTACCCATATTAGGACCAGGATTAAACATTTCAGGTCCACTTGGTTGTGGACCATTAAAACCCATTTGTGGCATTCTCATCATTGGTGGTCGCATTGGACCTCTCATCATTGGCAACATACCACTAGGCATTCCCATATTTCCACCCATCATTGGTGGTCCACCACCATTACCTAATGGTCCACCCATCATTTGTCCCATAGGACCTTCTGGTTGCATAGGATTTTCCATATGACCCATATGAGGTGGCATTGGACCACCAGGTCCTTGCATAGGTCCATTGTTTGGTGTACAATTTGGAAAATATTGTAAATTTTGTGTTGGCATTTTTGAATCCATATTTGATAAAGGATTTGCAAATCGTTGAAGAAAATCAAGACTAGGAGGACCACGAGGACCGGGAGCATTGCCTACCTGTGATTTTGCTGGTAGATATTGTATTGTATTTGGAGCATTTGGTTTAACTTGTACATTTGCTCCATTATAAGGATTAGGTCCAGGTGGACGACCCATCATCCTTGGCATAGGCATGTGATTAGGAAAGGCACCTGGTAATTTGGGTGAAAGTGAACGTATTGGACCCATAGGAGAATTTGGATGGAAACCATGTGGTGGACCTTGCATCATACCACCCATCATGGGTCCAGATCCTTGATCCATGTCTCCCATTGAATGACATCCACCCATATCCATCATATGCATAGACGGTGAACCGAAATTCATCATATTTGGACCTTGATTACCTTGACCATTTAATGAGCTGGCCACACTGTTTGTTAATTGTTGACTCATTTGAGCTAACGATGATATGGGATCAAAATGTGATGATTTTGGATTACCAGACATGGTATTAGTACAATTTGGATTTAATGGAACATTATCGCCTCGTGTACAACCGTAATTTGGAAGTTCTAATGTACTTGGTTTACCAGAAGGTGATACATTCACAAATCCCCCTCCCATTTTAGCACCTGGAGAAGAATTTGGTCCTGGAAAACGTGGAACATCCATCATATGGGGACTCGGTGTAGGAAACAAATCATTTTTTAGAGGATCAGACGTTGGACCAGGTGCTGTTTGTGGACTCATCCCAGGCGCTGTTGTTGATCCTGTAAGTCTTTGAGATTTATCACCTACAAATATATATAATTTGTATTAATAAATAAATGCATATGTATTTATTTATATGATAAGTAAAAAATAATAAAAAATTATAAATATCTCTGATATATAACCTGTAGAGGTTGCTGTAGGGGTATGAGGACTTGGTATTTGAAAACGACAACTTTCAGATGAAACACCTGGTGTAGGTGGAAATCGATTACTAATATCAATTGGTGTTGGTGTATTAGGTCCTGACATTCTATTATGCGATAAATCAGGTGTACTTCCAGAAAATCCACTATCCATTGTAGTTGGAAGTATACTAAAACAATAATATTAATAATTTTATAAATATAATATTTAAATATTCTTACGGAGGTGACATAATATTTCTTTCTTTTAGACTTGTATTTGGTTGTTTCTGGATTATAAGCTCTTGCCCTTCAAAAGTATTGAGGTATTGAATTTGTTGTGGTGAAGGTACAGGCATAAGATTAGGTTCCTTACCCCCAGCACTAGGGGTAGTTGAACAAGTTGATGTATTCATCTGCTGTTGTTTTTGTTGCGCCATTGATTGAAGGGTACGTCCAAACATTCCATCAACTAAATAATAATAATAATAATAATAATAGTAACAATAATATATAAATATCAGTGATTTATAATAATAGTAATCGAAACAATAGAAAAGAGAAATATTAATAATATATATAAACCTGAGCTTTGATGTGTTGATGAAGGTTCACTTGTAGAATTATTTACACTAGGAGACAAATGTGATGATACTGGTGTACCTGGATTACTATGATTTAATCGTTGACCAGAAGGTGAATCCTGTGATGTTGGACTTTGACTGGTACTAACATGTCTACCAAGACCAAATTGTCTATTTGGATCAGCTGGTGAATTGAGAGCTGAAGACGCCCTTGGTGAAGGCAACGACAAATTTGACGTTGGATTGTTAGGAGACGCTGGATTTGGACTTTGTAATGCTATTGGTACACTAGCTGATCGTGGTGTTTGATGATAAGGTGGTGGTGGACCTTGTAGTCTAGGTCCAGACCCAGATATAGGACCACGTGGACCAGATATATTAACAGGAGTACCAGAACTAACAGGGCCTATAGGAACTGGTGGTGGTCTTACTGAATCTAATGTTTTCATTTTACGATCATCAGCAAAATGATGCTGTAATTTCAACCATTCTAATTGATTAGATACAGGAGATTGTTGTGGTGGTGGTTGGTGTGACTGTTGTTGTTGTTGTTGCTGTTGTGATGTTTGTTGATGTTGTGGATGTGGATGTGAATGTGGTGGCTGTTGTGATGATTGTTGTTGATTTTGTTGTTGTGGAGGTTGAGGTTGAGATTGTTGCTGTTGTTGTGATTGTTGTTGTTGCTGCTGCTGTTGTGGTGGTTGCTGTTGTGATTGCGGTGGTTGTTGTTGATGTGATGATTGTTGTTGGCTAGATGGTGGTAAATTAGGAGGTGGTGGAGGTACATTAGTTCCACTTGTTGTTACTGCACATGATGTATTTGTTTGTTGATTGCCAGTCATTATATTATGAGGTAAATCTATGGCACTAGGTGGACCACCTTGGTTATCAATAGTTTGATTTTCAGGGAAGAGCATTTGTTGCATTTTACGAATTGTTGCTAATTGTTCTTCGCGATGTTGACGTTGTTGAGGGGTTAAATTTTCATCAGGCACTTTAACACCCTGCAATGAGGGTTGAACATTTGATAATGATGGACTACAAGCATCCATATCTGGACCAACATCTGGTAAACCATTATTAACAGATTCAAGTCCATCAAGATGATTATTTTTTTGATCCCATGGTAAATCTGGATCTGGTAATACCATATCATCTAGACTTTCTGAACCAAGAAAACTATCAATAGGTGGTTGATTTTTTTGACCTAGTATAGGACTTCTAGTACAACCTTTATTTTTAATCATAGCTAAATTATTTAACCATTGAGCTGGATTTTGACGATTAAATTGTGTTATTTTTAATGGATTTTTTTCAAGATATTTTCTAGTACCAGGTTGGGCACAATGATAAGCAATTATAGATGGATAACGTCCTTGTAGTACTTCATCAGCTCCAGTATTTGCCATACCAGTGGAAAATACAAATATTTGACTTTGTTGTTGCATATATTGTACTTCCATACTATTAGTTTGTTTATTAATAACATTACTAGCCAATGGTTGTACACCATCAGGTGGATTTTGATGTGCACCAGATAAACCCAAACTGAATGCATCATTTGTTAAATCATTATCAATGCAGTCTTCAGTTTTAAGGTTATTTGTATTATTATCTGATGTTATATTTTGTTGTTGATCATGTATATGTGTATCTGTTGTTATTGTAGCTGGTGTAGTTTTAGTACTAGTTGTTGTTGTTATTGTTGTACTCGTAGTTGTTGCTATTATTGTTGTTGATGTTATTGTTGTTGGTGTTATTGTCGTCGTCGTCGTAGTTGTTGTTGTTGATATTAATTTACGATCAGATACTGTTGTTTGTAATGAACCAGTATTTGTGGAACCGATAATACCACCATTTTTAGTAACAGGACGATTTATTTGTTCTTTTTTATTTGAAGAACAATTACTCGGTGATGGTTCATCTTCTTTTTTTATACGTATATCTGTATTTGTTACATCTTTATCAGAGCTACCTGGCTCCTCTTTAATATTGTCCGGACCTTTTTCGTGTTTTTCTTTAATCATATTTCTCTATTCTATTTTTTTTTCTTTTTATGTATATCACATACCCCTACCTTTCATTATGTATATACACAACACCGCTGCACTTGAACCATGTCCAAAAATCCGTAAACTAATTTATATTAAAACACTAACGTTATGTTTTAAACATTTCAATTGTTCAAATACCACTAAATTATATTTTCAATCACATACATATGCTCTAATGTTTTTATTTGCATTCCATTATTTTTTATTTTCATCTCTTAACCAAATTTGAAAAGACGCATACTAGAGATTTTCAACATATTTATAATAGCACATATATTAAAAATAAACGTTTTTAATTCACGTTTTATTAATATTTTAAATGACATCGATAATTTTTAAAAATTTACCATTTAATATTGTATTATATTAACTTTTTAACAAAAATCTCACATCACAAAATGCCAAACTGTCCACACGCGTTGCTACCAACCTACGCCATTTAGTTTTATTTTACACTAAAATTTTCAACAATAAATGTCACCACCCGAAACCCGCCAGATTTTTAAAAATTGATCTACTATAACAATATACTTTTACACAAAACAAATAGGAACCAAAAAAAAATCAATTTTATGTTTATTTATTTATTTATTTATTCGTAAATAAACATTTTTATAAACTGAAACTCAAAAAACGAACGAACAAAACAAAATAGAAATACAAAAGAACAATTGCATTGTTTAGAAATTACTTTTAATCCAATCATTCACAATCCGTTTGAAATCTCTTGGTGTGATATTCACATTGCCAACAGGATTTTCCAATATTAATGTACCTTGTACACCATTCTCATTGAAATTGTACACTTGACAGAATGGAGAATGACTAATTTGTGGAAAATTAGAAATACACACACCAACTGGTATAACAAAAATTGTATCTCCATTTAATCCATTGATTATTTCATCATTTACTTCTCGACCATCTTTTAAGACTACATGAAATTTGTCAATACCAAATAAACACGATATTTCGTAACATAAAAATTCACAAGTTATTGTTCGTTTGCCATTTTCTAATAATACTAATGCTTTTGTTGAATTATTACAATAACGACTTTCTAAACCAATTAATTGAATATTTGCCCATTTATTAACTGGTACAATAATATCACTGGCACGTGTCAATATAATTTCTAAATTACAATTTTTTAGAATTTGTTTATTTTCAATTATAATTATATCATCATTTTGCTTATAATTTATCGGTTTAAATGGTGATTTTATAGTTTTCTCAATAAATGAGCCATAAGCTTTAGCTACACGTTGTAAATCACCATCAGTTTTATAAAATACTGTTATCACATCTGTAGGAACTAAATGTGCACTTTTACGTAATTTTTGTACACGATTTATAATTTCCCTAGCTGTACCTTCATCCTGCATTTCTGCATCCGGTGTTACATCTAACAATATCAATACATCATTATCACTATTCACTTCATATTGTTTTGTATTTATAGCATCAGATTTAAATATTAATTTAATTTCACTAATATCAATACGTTCATCATTAATCATTATAAAGCCATTCTTTGTCATTTCATTAATCTCATTATCAGTCAAATTTTGTATAAATTGTGCAATGTTTTTCAAACCATTTTTAAGGCGACTACCTAATATTTTATAATCAGGTTCAGCACGTAATTTTATACCATATTGTGATTTATCGGTTGTTGTATTTATGTTTTTAACATTTAATTCCAATAAAATATAATTTTTTAATGATAATATATCATCAAGATATTGTTGATCTTGATGTATTATTATAATTTTTGGTAATGGATATTTAATTGGTATTGTTTTTCTATCACGTAAAACACGACCTAATTCAATTACACTTTGCATTCGAGATACAGCACGTTCAATATTTTTGTCAATTAAATTATAATTTGGTTGTGGTAACATTGTATAATGTACACTATCCAATGGATTTTTTGTTAATTTTTTTAATGTTTGATACATTGTTTCTGTTAAAAATGGGGCAAATGGTGCCATCATTTTAACAATATTTATGAGAACATTGTATAGTGTCATTAATGCTAATTTACAATCATCACAACCTTCATCACCTTTTAAACGTCGTCTATTCATACGTACATACCAATTGGTTAAATAATCAATGTATTTTGTTAATCGCGGTATAACATTATATAAATGATATAAATTCATTTCTTTTCTAACATAATCTAATAATGATTGTGTGAACGAAAGTATCCATTTATCCATAACATTATTAATATTAGTTAAGAATATCTCGTTGTCATCATAATAAAATTCTTGATTATGTTCTTGTACAAAACTTTCAATACTTTGCATTAAAAAACGATAAGCATTATACCATGGTAGAAATACATCTTTCAAAATATCACGTACACCATCTTCCTTGAAACGTAAATTTTCTGCACGTACAACCGGTGAATTAACGAGATATAAACGTAATGCATCAGCACCATATTTACCAACAATTTCAAGTGGATCTGGATAATTTTTCTTACGTTTTGACATTTTCTGTCCATCACTAGCCAATACTAAACCATTTGCAATTAAATTTTTAAATGGTGCTTTATTAAATAATGCAGTACCAATGACAACTAATGTATAAAACCATCCTCTTGTCTGATCGATACCTTCAGCAATAAAATCAGCTGGAAAATAACTATCAAATTCTTTATTATTTTCAAATGGATAATGTTGTTGGGCGTATGGCATAGAACCCGATTCAAACCAACAATCAAATACTTCAGATATACGTTTTAATGGTGGATTACCCGGTATTTTTGATGGTATTTCTAAATGATCAATATATTCACGATGTAAATCAGTAATTTTTTTCCCTGTTAATTGTTCTAATTCTTCTATACTACCAACACATACAATTTCATCACCATTCTTTGACATCCATATTGGTATTGGTGTACCCCAATAACGATTACGACTAATTGCCCAATCGCGTGCCTCTTTTAACCAATTACCAAAACGTTTATCTTTAACAAAATCTGGTACCCAATAAGTTTCTGATGTTGCTTTTTCTAATTCTTTTGTCATATGTTCAACACGAACAAACCATGATGGTACAGCACGATATAATAATGGTGTATCTGATCTCCAACAAAATGGATAACTATGTTTTATTTGTGTAATATGTACTAAACGTTTTGAATTTCTTAAATAGGCAATTATTTCTTTATCAGCATCTTTAACATATAAACCTTGAAAATCTTTAACAGGTGGTAAAAATCGTCCACTGGCATCAATTGGACAAATTGGTTCTTGATCTTTTGTAATTATACCAGCTGCTAAACATACACGATAATCGTCTTCACCGAAATATGGTGCTTGATGTACAATACCAGTACCAGATTCAGATGTTACATAATCATCAGTTAATACTCTAAATGCTTTATCTTTATGTTGGTGAAAATATTCAAATGGTGGGTCATAACGTAGACCTTTCAATTTTATACCAGGAAATTTTTCAATGATTTTATATTCACCAGCGGTAAAAATTGTTTCAATACGCGATTCCAACATTATATAAACTTTGCCATTTTTTATAATTTCAAATTTAGCGTAAATTAAAGATGGATTTACACATGCTGCCATATTACTTGGTAATGTCCATGGTGTTGTTGTCCAAACTAATAATGAAACATCATCTGAACCGTCCAATAATGGTAAACAGACTGTTATTGCCGGATCTACTACGTCCTTGTAATTTTGACCAGATTCAAAGTTTGATAATGGTGTATTGCATGCTGTCGAATAAGGCATAACTTTATTGCCTTGATAGACAAGACCTTTTGAGTATAATTGCTTGAAAACCCACCATATAGACTCCATAAATGAAGGATACAAAGTCTTATAATCATTTTTGAAATCTAAAAATCAACAAATAAATAACAATGATTTATAAGAAAAAAAAAATAACTAACCAATCCATCGTCCGATACGCGATATAATAATTTCCCATTCTTTAGAATATCTGGAGACAATCTTTCTACATTCAGCATTGTATTTATCAATACCCATTCTCATAACATCGTCTGGTCCTTTTATATCTAATGTTTTATCAATTTCGAATTCAACAGGTAAACCATGACAATCCCACCCGAAACGTCGTTCAACATGAAAGCCTTGTTGGTGAGCATATCGTGTTACTACATCTTTAATTGTACCAGCCAATATGTGACCATAATGCGGCAAACCGGTAGCAAACGGTGGGCCATCATAAAACGAAAATCTGGAAACATCCGTAAGTAAATATGTGGTTTTATATAATTAAAATTAAAACAATTACCTTGGTCTACCTTGTGATTGTTTTAAACAGGTATGGAATGCTTCTATATCGTTCCAATATTTCAAAATAAGTTCTTCTTCTTCTGGAAAATTGATATTTTCCGGGACACGTGGTATTTTTTGTCTTACTGACATATTTGCAAATAATTGTATATTATTGTTTTTCTAAACAATAATTAGTTTCTTAATTAGATTTTCACGATTTTAATTAATACAATTACTTGTTTTATTTTGTAATTATAATAACATGATGTAATATATTTTAAGAACGAATCATTCAAGCCAACTCCGACATTTTTCAAATACAGCGTTGCCAGGTTTATTCGATCAATTCCCCCTAAACTTTGAACGAAAAATTCCCTAGACATTTATTGGCTCCAAAATTCAATTTTCTAATAGGTGCAGGAAGTTAAAATAGTTATTTGTAATTTAATAAATTAATCATTTGACAGATTATGCATATTTTAGATGATATGAGGTTACTATATTGTTTTATGTATTAAAAATTAATCAACGTGCGGAAAACTGGTCATTTCCACTCTTGTGCGGAATAGACCACTATTCCACACGCTGACGGACCAATCAGAAACTAAATGCAATCTTTGTTGTTTACATTGTTAAGGAACGGTCACACTATCTAGCAATCGAGCGCTTTCCACAACCGAAACAAGGCAGAAAATTGACAATTTCTGTTCAATCGTAGAAAAAACACGTTAAATATGTGTTTATAAATAGTTTATCGTAATGAATTAAATGACGTATTACTAGCGATTTTTTTATTTCTAGACAATAATATGGAAAATACATTTATACAATCAATAAAGATAACAATAAATTCACAAAAGGTTCGCAGGTACAATTATAATTATTATTTAATAAATAAGAAACATGGACATAAAGATCGATAAATATATGTATACAGAAGTACATATAGTATATAATGTTTATACCACATTTGTATACAATATCATTCCTAAAATATTTAATCTCCGATAACCGGAGAAAGACCTGTTTTCTCACATGCAATCAAGAAAATTCCAAAAACATTTAAAATAAAATTAATATTTAAGAACTTCTCAAAGTCTTTCCGATAAAAGATTTAATATAAAATTAAGATTAGATATGTTTCGAGACTTGTAGTCCCATCTTCAGATTCTCATCATTACATCTTTTTTATATTTTATTTTATACTGTTATTCTTAATAATCAATATTTGATCTGAAATCCCAAAACATATGTAATCTCAATCTTATATCTTTCATCGGAAAGATTTTGAGAATTTCTTAGATATTAATCTTAAATAATCATTCCATGTTTGAGAATAGATTGTTGGTTTTGCAAAATATTTAAAATATTGAATTAGTTATAATCAGCCTCATAATCAGATGATTCCAAACATGCTTTATTTTGCATTGTTCTTTTACACAGGTAGACAGCTATAAATTAAATTAATTAAATTTTTTATGAATTTCATTATAATTGATTATTACCATAATCAGTATTTTTAGGTTCCCAACAACTTGACGGCCAAAAATATGGTGTTTGAAAACGATAAAATGTATTATCATTTTTAACAGTCAATATATGATCATCAATTGGAAAAAAATAACCATGAGCCGCCAATAAATGGGCTAAATGTAAGGCTTCCTGTTGATCTTCAATGTCTAAATTTTTCATCATCCACGTGATTAAATCGGAACCAGTAAATACTGATGGTATTTGCAACATGAAACTTTCCACTGTACGCACCGGTACACCTATTGTTTTATCCTGCATTCTTCTGATGATTTTTTCCATCTGCAAAAATAAGTAAAACATATGTATATATAAAAACGCCTTAAAAAACAATAAAATAAACCTTTTTGTACAATAATTGATTGGGTGATTCTTTTGCGATATAAGGTGGTAGGTGTGATGTGACTGTTTCATCACTTGTAGTTGATCCGGTACAGTTCCCAATATTAGGTTCCGGCTCACCCTTATCAGAATTCATTTTGACTATATTTTAGCAAACAATTAGGACGAGCTGCACCTTTCTTTTTAAGTTATCATCACTAAAAACAAGATACAATAATTGTTAATCAAAATCAAATAGCTTTAATTAACAAACATTATTGCTATTTCCTCATTAAAAATTTAATTTGAACCTTTAAATTTTGTAAAAAAATTGTCCTACCTAGGAAAATCGATTTCCTGCACGTTCCGTCAATTAAAAATCACCGCACAATTTTGTAATTCAAGTATTGCCGAAGATGGGTTACATGTTTATTGCATTTTTTTTTCAATAAAAAAGCAAGGTTTTCTTTTAAATTTAATTTAAAATTTATATATTATTATATGTAAAATGAATAAAACGACCGCCTGCCTACCGCCTACCAAGCAATTCATGTTAAATAAAGGACGTAATCCCAATTTCAACTAAAATTGCAACAATGTCACATTTACAAATATTTACAGCAGAAATACCGATTTTATAACCCGAAAAAACGATCTCATTACTGCTTTTATTTGTTATATTTCTGTTACACGAAATTGAGGAAACTTGGACAAACTCAGAAATAAAAATTGGTTGCTTTTATTTATCTTGCAAAGCTTCCCAGCTTTGAAAATTTGATGTAGATCGATCACAAATTTGTTTCTTTTATTGCATTAGAAATACGATAGAAATTTACACCTTTTCCATTTTTATACATTCTTAAAATTATAATCGTAATGATTCGTTACTAATAAGAATAATTGGATGACGCTATATTTTCCGTTTTTGCACCAAAAAATAGAAAACGAAATGTCGAAATAGTTATATTAAAAATTAATATACATTTGAAACCAAGTGTAAGGTATAGAATCAACAATGAAAATTGATATAAACCAAATTATTTAACGTAAAAATCAATCTTTTCTCTAAATCAAGCGAAATTCTCTAGCAGGCCTTGCGTCTAATATTAACTGTCAAAATTAGTTGCCCCCCGCGATATTCAATTTTTTTTCTAATATCAATTGCCAGAACACATAGCCATCTGAGATAATCGATTTTACTGCTTATACTCAAAAAAGAGATTTTTGCATTTTTCTTGCGATCCAATGAACCGATTTTGATGATTTTTTTTCTGGGTCATAGAGAATGGTCGGCTCTACTGTTATTTTAATTTTCATCCAAATCTAAGCAAATTTAATATTGAAAATGATTTTTTTTAACATTTCTTCAGCTCTTATTCCAAAAGTGTTGGCCCTACCAGTCTGGTCAACGAACTCATCCAAGCTATCCCAAAGACCGATTTTTGTACCAAGTTTCATTAAGATTGGTGTATTTTTACGGCAGTTATCGTGGGTATACATATATATATATATAAATATATAAATATATAAATATATATATATATATATAAAAATTTTAACGAACGGTGGATATGGGTTCCTGAGGTCCCAAAACGAACTTCTGTGCAAAAATTTTTCGGAAATTCAAAAGTGAGGATCTCGTCATTAGCTAATTTTTTTTAAAAAATTCGCTAAAAAACGCATTTTAAAATTGTAATTTATAAATTCCGCCATATTGCTCTGTAAGGAAATAGAGTAACCTGTAAATTTAGATAGAATATAGTAATAAAAGACGTTGTGGATCAAGCGCCATCTAACGAGTGTGGTTTAGGGTATATCTCTACGTTAATACGCCGATGCCAATAGCTATCTATTTTTTTGTTGGTGCAAGCACACTGTGGTGCAAGCGTACGAAGTATAACTAGTACTCGCTAGATGGCAAATTCATTTCGTTAAACATAAAGCCGTTTCTGCTTATATGTAAATAAATTTTTCTAGATTTAAGATGAAATTATTAAAAATTCCCTCTTTTCATTTATTGAATTTTTTCTAAATCTAGGAAAAATTTCCTAGACTTGTTCTAGTGACAGCTAGACATTTTTTAGTATTTGGGAAAAATCACAGATGTCAGCAGGTTCTACGAAACGGCGCTTAGTTTGAATAATTAAAATACATAGTATATCACTGATAATAATAACAAGATAGGAATAATTTGTAGATTCACCGATCAATCGATTGTAAGTATGAAAAATGATAATGTAGTTCGATATAGAATTCTTTTGACTATTAAAATCTGTGAAATAAACAAGATATTAATTGCATCTTGAAAATTGGATAAAAGAAAAATCCGTTTCTGCTAAATGAATGGAGCTATATTTGACAAAAATTAAAATATTTTAACAACTTAAGCTACAAATTTTGAAAATTCAGCGGCAAGAATTTCCGAGATCTGTATATTTTTAATTGTACACTGCAACATCGAAATTTTTATTAAAAGTCAAAATATATCAAAACTATTACATAGTGGTAGACAGTGATCGAATTGTGGAGATGAGGTGTGATCCCCCTCTCACGTCCCAGTAAATTATTTATGAAGAAATCATCTCCTTAGTGCAAATATGTACTGAGATTAGTTTAATTATTATTAAAAGTCCTTGACAAATTGGAAATTTTTATTAAAAAAATAGCTGACAACAATTATTTGGTAAATTCATGTAAGATAAACAAAATATGTAGTAAAGGACCGGAAACTAGATATCTTTTGCATCATATCGGTATCGGTTTATGTGACTGTGGTGTAATTTATGGACGTCCGTATCAATAAATATAGCTCGGATTACATTTTTTCATTTTAACATGAATGCCGTTCTCGGTTTTTTAAGAAACCTTCGAAACAATTTTTTGCATATAACTAGGTACATGAATGTAATAAATATTTAGAATAGTATCTAACTTTTTTATAAAGAGATGTTTTTCTTATGGTAATGTTTTTTAGCCCCACAATAAATAATTCCCATTTCGATCAGGAAGGGAACTTTAATGACTTATGATTCTTAAGTTATATTATAAAATTCTCTTAGATTTAAGGATAAAATAACTATAAAAATGCAATCAAAGGTATACCGTTTTATTCCATATACATACATAAGAAAGTAGGGTGAAGTTTTGTAAAGCAACACAAATATTCCCTAAGGTGAGTCCAGGTCAGTGGTGTAACAACATAATCGCTCTCCCCCTCAATATACAACATATAAACAAAAATATAATGAACGAAGCAAAACCAATTTTAGATAGGTTTATATTACATAGGCATTTCTAGAGAATAATTCAAGGCAAAAACAACTATCTCACAAAATAGTACAAAATAAATAATGGTTGTTGTCATAATTAACCAAAATAAACCAACCGCTATTACGATAAAAAACTATAAGGTAACCAAAAGCCCTTTTACGTATTTGCCAAAATCGATCTACTCTTTTTAATTTGAAACAACATAATATACGCTCTAATGAAATTTAGGATAAGCTTTCTTCATAACAATATTCAATATTAATGAATTAAATTCCAAGTCGTGGCTCTTTCGCAGGGCTGCACCCCCCGCGTCGCAGGATCTTCGAAGGCGGTAGTTACACTATTAATTCAGGTGCCACATTAAATCTTGTAAAAAAGAAACATCGTTGAATGTCCGGTAGAAGATTGCTTAATTTCCTCATTAAATCCAATTACTTTCTTTTCCCTAATGTCTTCAGCGTATTTTTTCCGTGTTTTTTTTTGTTAAACAAACTTGATTAAATTCGAAATGTTTAGATGTGTTTTATGTTTAATGGTGGTTGAAATG
Source organism: Mylabris sibirica (assembly GCA_039776855.1). Lineage (NCBI taxonomy): Eukaryota > Metazoa > Arthropoda > Insecta > Coleoptera > Meloidae > Mylabris > Mylabris sibirica. The sequence goes on along the minus strand of CM077845.1, from coordinate 6,819,296 downwards.
GGGGTATATATTTCAAAATTTTTTGAAAATAGTTTTAACGAAAAACATAATTTTGTTATGACGATAAAAGTAAACATAATAAACATTTTCGTTGATGTTATGATCTACGCCAATGTTTTGGGTATATAAATATTACACCTACCTAAAAGACTAAATTAAATTAAACTAAAAATAATTTAGATTCCAGTTAATTTTCAAAAATATTAATTAATATTATTCGTATCTTAAAATATAATAAATAATAATAGAAACAATTTTAGAATATTTTTAAATGATCAACTTACAGACGATCGATTTCGATTAAAAAGCCATCATTCGTAAATTTTTAATAATAATTGTTAATAATAATTTTAATAAAAATTTACACACGACATGATGATGGTTTTTTAATCGAAATCGGCCGTGTGTAAGTTTTTAATAAAATTACAAGGTATTTGAGTTTTCTAGCACATTTATTTCATTGAATATGCACAATGCACAATTCACCTTGTATTACTGATACAAAATAATTGAAAATGATTCTACCTTAATTATTATTTTTTTAATTTTAGAACAGATTATCTAAATTATCAATAATTTAAAACCAATAAATAGAGATTCTGGAAATTTTAGCAATCAACATTACATAAACTGGTTTAAAAAAGGCAGAAGATTAAATATTTAAAAATTATCAAATTTCCATGTATTTAAACAACATTTTTCTGGTAGAATTTATATGATAGTTATTTTATTGTTTACATATATTGAGAGGAAAAGTTTCCACACTTGTTGTTTTAAATAACGAGGATTTCTTGCCAATAATTTAAAAATATTTCAAATACTTTACATAATCAATATTAATTATTAATTATCGTGTAAAATCAGAATAAAAAAATGATTGTCATTTATTTATTGAAATAAAACACAAATTATTGTGGAAAATTTATTTATTTCATAAGATAATTTCGAAATTAAGTCTCTTTTTATTTATTTTTATTTATCTATATATTTAAGAGAAAAATAGTTAAGAGAAAACAATTTAAGATAATATCTTCGTTAGATTCTTTCAATATATATAATAATTTGAAATTTTACAACAACTACTATTTATATATTTTTTTATATATATTTAACTAATTATTTATTAATTGTTTAATTAGTAATTAACGTTTTCATTCTAATAATAAATCGACTCTTGTTTTATACCTTTTGGTAACTATATGTTCATCTCAAATTTCAAATATTTTAACTGGTTCATATTTAAACTAGATAGATATAAATTGCCTGCAATAATTATCAACTAGTAGTAGTCATCATGTTTCCCTTAAATGTTGACTTTTTTTTAATAATTTCGTTTATTGGATTTATTCTGATTACAAATAGAGAAATAGGGGAACATTTATAGAACCACTAAAAAACATTAAAAGAGTTGTTATAGATTGGAAAGGAATGTATGAAAAGCGTTGGCTAAAATTTGCGTTAAATTGAAAAAAAAAACAGAATAGAATTAATTTAAAAAAAAAAACGTTGTTTTTCAATAAAATACAAATTTTTATCTTACGAGAATTACATTACAATCTATCTATAAATCTATTTATATATTTCTATATGTATGTTGTTTATTGTATTTAGAATAATGGTCTACCAATTGGCGGGTGTAGTTGGTATTAAGGTATGTATATAAATCGATTTTATCATGTTTACAGATGAATAGTCGATTTTAATGAATTAATCAATTAAATCTAATATATCACAATTTACACTACACATGTCAACACAATGAAATCGATGTTTGGGAAACGAATATAACACGATCGTAATAATAGGCGACGAATGAAGAAAAGGTGTTGATATGTGTGTTCACCTAAAAAGACGCCTCAACAAGATAAGTACCATCCATACCACCACCGGTTTGATTTGATTGTGCTGCCGATGTTGCTGGCATATATTTACCGCATGCTTGTTGATATCTACGTGGACAACAACGTCCACAACATGATTGTATTAAACCAATTGATACTGCTGAATGTGCTGGACTGGCCATTGGTGATGGTGATCCTGGTCGTTTTGGATGTCCATTATATGGTACTTCTAATTCAACAAATTCACGATCTGTTGTCTTCTCCAAACAACGCAATAAATGATGATGTTGTAATTCGAATATATCTTCTTCTCTATAATTATCATCTAATTCAATACCGGATTCTTGGGCAGCTAAACGGGCTTCTGCTGCTTTCTTTTTACTAACAAAAGCTGCACCGGATGAAGCCTTTGCAATACGTATACGTGCTAATCTTGCTTTCTATTAATTGAAACAATACAAAAAAAAAACAAAAAAACAAACAAACAATTAAAATAAATTTTAATAAGATGAAACATAAATGTAAAGTGGTATAAGTATATATACCCTTTGAGCTTTACGCTTGTCGGCTCTTTGATTTTGATGATAGATCCGGCTGAAATTTGACACAATTACAGGAACAGGTAGAGCAATTACCAATACACCGCTAAGAGAACAAACACCTCCAACAATTTTTCCTGCTATAGTTGCAGGAACCATATCACCATACCTATAATAATAATTGATATTTTGTTTTTCAATTTTATTAAAAATATAATAAATGACTTTAATAGATTTAGGTATGTAAGTATAATAAAAATTAATGAATTTACCCTAATGTTGTCATTGTGACAATTGTATACCAAAAAGCGGCTGGAATCGATGTGAAATTTGTTTTGCCAACATTCTTTTCAGCATAGAACATGACTGTAGCAAAGATAATTATTGCCATTGCTAAAGAGAATACGAGAAAACCGAGTTCGGAAGCGCATGATTTTAATGTATAACCAAGTATACGAAGTCCTTGTGAATGTCGTGAAAATTTAAAAATTCTGAATACTCGGAAGACTCGTAATGTAACAAATGCTCCAGATACATCATCGTTGTCAGTTATACCTAAACCGATATAATATGGTAATATAGCGACAACGTCAATTATGCTCATAACAGATCGTACGAATTTATATCGATTTGGTGCAGCAAACATACGAAGAAGATATTCAGCAGTAAATATCATTACACATGCTGTATCTAAACAGAAGAATACAATTTTATAACGTTCACCACAAGGAAGTGATCCAGCACGTCCTGGTCGACTACCACATGGTACTGTTTCAACAACATTTGCCATTACTGATACAGCAATAAAAAAGCCTGTCACATAATAGAAAACAAGTGCTGCTGTTGATGTATGAGGATTCTCAAATGCTCTCCACATTTTTTGTCTTATATTTGTTAATTGTTGTAAATTTTGATCACCATTTTCAGATAATTTATCATCCATTAAACGTTCAGCATTTTCTCTTTTACGATCACGATAATCTTCATAACAACAATCACCAATAACATCTGGTAATATACCAAAAAATGCTAATTCTTCATCATAACTTGTTAAACATTCATGTTTTGGATAATGTAATTTACCAGTACGATAATAATTTAATATATGACGGAATATATCCGGATCACGATCAAAAAAATATTCTTTACATTCTTCATCATAAAAGAATTCTCGTTCATTTGATCCTAATAATGTATCAGGATATTTTTCTAATGTATTCCTCCATGTTTCAAAACGTCGTCCAGATACATTTATTAACAATTTTTCATCATCTGCCTTACGACGATCCTTTGGTATCGGTGGCGGCGGTAATGGGTGCGTGGCAATGGGCACCCATCCTATGGCCGCCGCCCGGGCAAATGGCAGCCAAGCGGCGACCGAGGCCATACTATGCGGCGGAATGTTCGCACTAAAAGACCGTGTTGTTTGTTGATGATCGCTACCTTTGGCGTTCACACGCGTGCCGTCAACATCACCCTGACAGCTGCCACTTAGGACAGTATGTCAGGTATTATTGTAATTTTACGACGATGCCGTCGATATCTTACACAGTACGTTAACACTAAATCAATTTTATTACAACAGTTCATAACTTTAACGCGTTAATTAATTAAACAATTTATTATCTATTTTAATATTAATTAGATATACGACGATACTATTTCGGGATATTCTAGCTCCATACAGGCTACTGTTTGAAGCTAGTCACTGCAGTTGGATTGTTGATGCGGGGTAAGCGCCTGGGATGGACTCGATAGACGCCGATATTCAACGATAGTTAAAGCGCATGTGACGACGCCGACGCTGACGTCGATCTTCCTAATCGATCGCCAGTAACAACTAACTATTTAGAGACGGTAATCAAATACATACAATCAAAACAATCATTTGATGTTGTTACTAATTTAACTTTAATGTCATCTATTGTTTTTCGATAATAAATGATAAATATCTAACAATAAACTATAATCCTACTATACCTACATACCTACTATGTATATGTAAACTTATATATGTAGGTTAGTAGGTAGTTCTAATTATAATTCCAAAAATTGATTCAATCAAAATTTATTATCAAGTTAATTCACTAATCAATCAATCAATCAATGCAAAATAATTACATCGTACAGCTAATATATCAATAAACGGAGTATCAATTTTAAGACAGGCGAACCTACACCGCTCTCATTACTATGCCCATAAATTAAGATGACTTATATAGACAATCAATAATTAATATTACATAAATAAATGGGGGTGAAACTGAACTATAATAACGATCATTTGAAGGGCATTAAGAATATATAAATTGTTAAATTTTGATGGTTTCTTTTTTGGATTGAAATTATATATTGACGAGGACTAATTAATAATAAGGAATAATTAATAGCTGGATCTGTTAAATAAATTACTTTACTTGTCTTTAATTAATAATTCAATTTTTAGAATAGGGTGCTCATTTAAAAATAGAAAAGACCAACTAATGGAAACTACATGAATAGTATAAAAAAAAAAAATCATGTTAATATTAGAAAATTACCTGCAATGCGTTTTATAGGACAAACTTTGTTTTGTTTTTAGAAAAATTTAACATGACCTTCATTATTACTTCATAAAATTTTAATTGTTCCAAATTCTGGTCTAATAAAATGAAGAAATTAACAAGTTTGATTGAGTGTTATGCATGTATATTACGTACATAATATCCAGGAGTTAAAACGATTTTAATTTGCTACTTTATGTTGAAATTTAACGACAATATTTACAAGAATATCAAACCAAATTTAGACCGGAAAATAAATGGGAAAAATGCGGGCTTTTTTTTAAACAGCCCACTGATCGTCGTATCATATGCCCCCTCAATTATTCTACCTACATACATATACAATCACAAACGTATTTCGTTTCTATTGTTGTTGTTTGATATAAAAAACTGAAATAAAACAATTTTATTCTATTTTCAATATTTCTTTAATCAACGCTATTTTATTCTACAGAATCTTGTGTAAATTCGTGACATAATTCACGATATACACTTTGATGGGATATGATATTGCCATTTTTTACACGTTTCATCATTCACTATTGCACTAAATTGTTCCTTTTTTTTACTTGTTTGTTAATTTTCTTCTTCTTTTTTTTGGGTGGTGGTGATCGATCGATGGGTTGTGAAGTAACCTTTATTGTATGCAAATACACACAGATTTAGCATTTTTTTTTTTGTCGATTCTCACTGATATCACTACGATATTCATACAACCCTCGGACAATTTGACAAATTAGAATAAAAGTGCAACGTCGTGCAAAACATTATTGTTATTATTATTATTATCATCATCATTATTCTTATTATTATAATTATTATTACTATTTTTTCACTTTTTTTTAATTATTTTGTATGTAAACATACATTTAGTGGTGGCTGTGGCGTATTTTCCCTTTTAATTTACAAATATGATTGTGTGTATCAATTTGGTTCGTTTAAAATTCAAAAAACAAAAATAACAAAATTTTTTAAGTAAAAATCAATAATAGCCAACAGCCCGAACCCCAGGAGTATTTTGTTCAATTTTCGAGAAGCTCTAACTAAAGAGTTAATTAACAGAAATTAACAAAAAAAATACTTTGTGTATTTTAAGACAAAAAAATTAAATATTCGATTGACTAGTGCTGACTAGATTTAAAGACTTAATGGTACATCTTATACATTTTTTCATTTGTATTATTCTTATTATTATTATTATTATTTTTTGATAGTAAGGCATTTCGTGACCCCAAATTGGCGCCAGTAGAGGCGTTCAACGCAATAAAAAAATTCGTAATTATTACAATGATAATGAAAACTAATGATGTTTTAAGCGGTATACAGGGAACAGAGCATTCGGAAAGAAAAACAATTACATCGTCCGTGTACACCACCCTTACATCGTGTTTTGCATGCAAATATAAAAAGTTGAAATAAAATCGAACGGAAAAAAAATGGAAACAATAAAATACAGCCAACGCTTCGTGTACAGTTAATATTATGTTGTTCATTTACAGAAAGACCATAGCAAAAGTGATCCCGACATTTTTTGGGATTTTTGTTTATATATATATATATATATATATATATATATATATATATATATATATATATATATATATACATATATATTTTGTCTTGTAATTATTTACATAGGAGTTTCAACAACCAGTACTATTAAATATGACTATTTTCCATTTTATTTCGTCTTTACTGTCACAAATTTGATGAAAAACTAACAACAATCATCGTGTCTTCCCTCTCAACATGTTCAAAGTTTCCAGATCGTCTTTTATTGAATTTTCTCGTTACTACTAATAAAAAAAAAGTTGAACATGTTTTTTCTGTTCTATTATTGTTTGTTGTCTTGTTCGAATTTATAATAATTGTTTTTTTGTTTGTTTTTACCAATAAAATAAAGAAAATTACGAACAAATAAAACAACTTCTACATATATAGTACAAGAAATAATTCATAAAAAATATTTTTGGTACGTAGACTAGGTGCTCTTTTCGGCACACTGCCAAATGTTATCATTTTTAATATCTACCCCCGACTTACAGAATCAACTGTCCTTACACAAAAAATAACTAAACCGAATTTTAGATATTATTCATTCGTTTTTCTTTTTTTTTTTAAATCTTTTTGTACATTATTTAGTATTCAAGTAGAACTATAAAATTACTCAAATACAAACACTTGGAGTTTTTTGTGCTAAAATAGAAACTTTTGACAATTTGTATATTACCAAAATATAGCCTTATTATTATTATCATTACTATTATTCTTATTATTAATTTTTTTTTTTGATATTATACATTTTTTGTGTAGAGAGTTCAATTCTCTGTATTTGACCTGCATGAATTGTGTAATTTATTATTTAGAGTTCCACTTAATAACCGATCACAGTTTTAAAGGAAACAAAGAAGTACCTAACAAAAAAAGTAATAAAATTAAGAATCGAAATATCTACTCTAACAAACAAAAAGACAATTAATGAAAAAAAAACCACAAACAAACATTCTTAATACCTATCTAAGTAGAGAAATATAACAAACTATTATTTTATTTACAAAAAGTTGACAATAAAGAATTTAGAACAATTTATGACTAGATAATGAGGTACAATACAGTATTCACTGATTAGAATTCAAAAGCGGAATGTAAAGAGGTATGGAATATTGGTACAGATCAGCAACTTATCGACTACCTCTGAAAATAAAAACAATTTCATTGTTAACAACAATTTTTGGTTGATTCGTAGGTATAAAAATATAAAATAAATAAAGCATTAATAAATTATTAAATAAACAAAATAACTATGGCGCTTATTCAATAAAACGTTGAACGATGTTTTGAAGCGCGTCCTTTATTCCATTTCAACAATGAATGGTCAAATACACGATCTTGTCGGCGGGTCTACACTATTTTATTCTAAACTCTAGGAACGCCGTCACTTTATTATTTTATTTATTTATTTACTTCTTTTCATAATTTATTTATTTACTTTTGGTTTTAAATGTCACAGCATCAACAAATGACGGTCACGGAATGCATGTCACAAGACATCTTCCTGATCATCAATGTCATTGTCCAAATCGATGTCTTGATCTGGATCATCTTGTTCCAGACCAGGTGACATTTGTTGATGTAGAATTGTCGTGGAAGCTGCTTTAGGATCTTCATCTTTCCATTTGTCCATTGATCGTCGACGGGCATTCATAAAAAAATTACCCACAGTCGTTGGTTCTAAACCTAATTGTCTTGCGATTGTGACTTGCATCTCCTTAGACGGTCTTTTCGTTTCCTATTTTGTCACGAAAATGTAACCAAGAAAAAAAACAACAACAAATAAACAAAATAAAAACGTGAAATTAGTTTCAATAGTAGCAGTAATAATGATTTGATCACCTTAAAAATAGCCTGCAGAGTACGCCGTTGGAGGTCGGTGAAAACCAATCGTGGTTTCTTCGGTGTAGGTAATTGCTCCGAATTGTTCGTACTCTCCTCTTTCCGTTTGCAACCTTTGAATTGTAGAAATTCATCATCAAAATAAGAATTTATGAAAACTGAAGAATACTTACTGCCTCGTTGAGGAATCTGCGCAGCTGGAAAATAACAAAAAATTAGATGAAACAAATATTTTACTTAAAATAAGACGTATGATGAGATCCTTGAAGTAAATTTCCAGACGACTCAATCTACCCTATCTATCGATTTTTCCATCTCTAATAACCGACTTTTAACTGAATTTAAAAATCAATTATCATCAACCGTGGACGTTCCAAATATGTTAAATTTTACGTCCGCATTTTTTCCAAAACAAACAACAAACATTTCGATTTTTGGTTTTTTTAATTATACATAAATCATGCGATCATCGAATTAGTTCAAATTTTGATTAGTTCGATTCTCATGCAAAATATTTCGATTTTTTTTTTATTGTTTCTTTCAAATTTTTGTATTGTTTTAATATCGAATTCATGCAAATTTTTTTCTTTCGCGATACATCGAGACAGACAGACAAGTAAAACTCACAAGCACGAAGAGGAGGATGGTTTCCTTCGTGTGGGGTTGACTGCCCTCACGTTTACATTGCGCATCTGGCAGTCTGCAATGAAACAAGAGAGAAGTCAACAATGACAACAAAAAGAAAAACAAAATTGAACATTTATCCAAAAATTAGCATCCCTCAAAAATCGGAAGTCGGAAATAAATAAAAGGCACCATGTGGAAGGGTTGCTAGTTGATGAGCAATCAGAAAAAAAAACTTGTAGACGAATACATAATAAACAACAATAGCTCAATAATAGTCTGTCTCGATCGAAAAAATAGATTGAGATCTGTTAAAATTAACTGGCATTACTGTAATTTGAAACCAAAAATAAATATAAAAAGTTTCATTTGAAGATTTTGTTGACATATTCTCATTTCTGTTTTGTACGTTTCAGATGTGTGCTAACCCATGCCATTAAAACGGGAAGGGGAAAATATCAGCCTGAAGTAAAAATCAATACTTTACCTATAGAAGAGTTTTAACACTAACCTAACTATATACATCGATAAGAATTACGTTTCCAACATGTTATCATTGCGAATTCATAACAAATTTATCGTGTAACAAACAATAAATTTACATATATTGTTTAATGTATTTAACAATACAATAAAATTTCATTAACCATAATCAACAGTTAGGGATATCACTTATTTTAAATAATATTTATGATATTACGAAATAAACAAATAAATAAATTTTTAATTATTCTAACAATATTAATAGAACTGATAGTGATTGATAAAAAAATTAGGTCCTACAGGAAAAGAAAATGAAAGTATTTCGCAGAAACGAGCAAAATCTTACTATTGTTTAAGCCAAAAAAAAACAAAAAACAAACACGATTCATTGGTTGATACTCTTTTCCTTTTTCTATTTGATTGAAAACACAAAACTAGAATGAAGCCAGTGAAATATTTTCGAAGTCAATGAATAAAAACATAAAACCGATGGATTCTTTTATTAGGCACATGTCTAGTAAATTTTAGAAGGTTTCAGTTGTAATTTAAACCAACATATGTACGTAATACAAACAAGGGTTCAATGTTGTAAATGATGGATAAATTAACATATTGATAGAAAAAAGTATGATTCAAATCAAGGTGTTGTCGTTGTTGTTAAATTTAAAGTAAGTATTTGTAAGTATATGTTCGTTTTTTTTTTTAATAATTGGATTAATAATAATAATAATAATAAAAAATACGAATAGTTACAATAAAAGAAAACGAAAGGGGAATAGTGGTTGTTGAACAATAACAAATAACAAAGAATTGATGAATCAAACTGGTTTTCTTCCCAAGGATTGTTATACAAAAGGGGTTGTAAGGAATTAAGGGAACCCCTTATTAGAGTTCAACGTACGTTGTACTAATGACTAAATACGGGGTCGTAGATAGGGTAGATAGGATAAATTGTTATCAAAGGTAACACCCATTATGTGGGTGACATTAAAATTGATACAAACCTGCTAAACGTAAAGCTGACATTCTTTGAAATTCTGGTTCTTGTAACCATTTCCACATTCTTCGAAATGTTTCTCTTCCCGATTTTAATTTCGACCATGGTTTTGGATTTCTTAAAAGATCAGATAATGTTCCTTGTGATCGACATAACACCCGTTGGGCAAATATTGCTTGTGGTATGCTATATCGTTTTAATTCGGCGCTAATCCTTTGAGCTAATTCTTTGGTGTTTATTTCTTCGACATCAGCAGCTATAGCTGGTACGCTTAATGTCCCGCCTGATGTATTCTTGGATGAAATTTGCATTGCAACAGCTGGTTGGGGTTGTTGCTGTTGCGGTTGTTGTTGTTGCTGTTGTTGTTGTTGCTGCTGTTGTTGCGAAGATTGTTGTTGTTGCTGCTGTTGAGATTGTTGTTGTTGTTGTTGTTGCTGCTGTCGTTGTTGTTGATGTTGTTGAGATTGTTGTTGCTGTTGTTGAGGTTGTTGTTGTTGAGTCTGTGATGGAGGCTGTTGTTGTTGCTGTTGCTGCTGTTGTTGTTGTGATTGTAGGCTAAGAACAGGTGGAGAAGGCGAACAATCCCTCTGTTGAGGGGTAGCAATTTGTACAAGAGTTGGTGGATGCGGTTGTAATCCTAAACCGTTTAACGCATTGCCACTAAAATTGCCCACTAAAGTTCCATCAGGAGAATTTAATGACGCCGATGGTGGACTTAATTGAGGACTTTGTAAAGAGCGCGCAACTAATTCTCTTTGTTGAGCACCATAAGGTGAATCATATCCAGGTGGTGACATACTTTTTTGTGGGGACGGCAAACCGTTTTGACTATATGCACTTTGTGGACTAATAGGACTAGGTTGTTGTTGGAGACCCATACCGGGGGACGAATAATTATGAGGTGGTGTCATACCCATAGTGGGCATTGAATATGCTGCATTCACATTTAATCCTAATCCGATTCCTAAATTGTTATTTTGCATAACAGTAAATGAACCCGTCACATTGCCAGCATGTCCATAAGCGAATTTATCTGACATGGTGGAAATTGGTGGAAGTGGCTGTAAAGGGGTAAGTGTTGCATAGGATGAACTTGGACTATATCCTGGTGGTGATAATCTACCATTAACAGAAGTGAGTGTTTGATAAGTTGGTTCTGGTTGCATTCGAAAATCAGTTGCATCAATCATATTTGCTACGCTCACCGATGTTGGTGATAATTTACCAGGACTAAGTAATTCTGAATCACGTGAATCGTCTTGAGGTTGAACAATAACAGATAGAGGTCCTTCAGCTTCTTCTTGTTTGACAAGACGACGCTCCACCACAGCACGCGACACCAACCTCATGCGGACGGTTTGCGTTTCCATGCTGCCACCGCTCGCATGCGCGCTGTTTTCAGGAGAATCGACCGCATCACCCAGTGCTTGCTGCTCGATCATGTCGCCGATATGGTCCATCACGAGGGTTGACGGCTTCCTGAAAAGACCATGGTGGCGTCGTAACACCTGCACCTCGTCGTCGTTTTATTGCTATTATTGATCAACAACAACACTTTTTATAAAGCACTTTGTGCACTGAACACAATGTTACACAATTGTTTACGACGACGTTTAACGTTCCGTCAACCACTGAAAACTTTGTCCTTCGCCAAGCACGAAAGCCAAGGGCCTTGCACTGGCACCACTCATGGTCCCGATCCTCTAGCCTCCTCGCATGCTCACTTCGATTGCGGAGCCCGTACCGATTTTCTCATTGGACTCCGATTTCGATTGGAATCGGTGGGGAAATTGTTACTCACAGCCGGTCGATAGTGAATTGAATGGGGGAGCGCGCGACGCCAGGTGGTTATGCGCGCGACCCTTCTCTATCTACCCTCGTGTTGCGCGTCGCCCTCCTCTTGTCCTCGTATGAAGGGTAGCAACAAACCGAACATATAACGCCGCGACGCATTTGGCACTCAAAATACATAGATATTTATAATAAACACGCAAATATTACATTTGAACAAATTCTTCAAAAAAATTATTAACACCTATTATTATTATTATTGTTATTATAACCTAACATAACGTGGATATACTATACGGCACTATTACATGGATATTTTATTTTGCAACAATTATTTATAAAAAATTACAAAATAGTTTCTATCTAGATATATATAATTTCAATATTATCACTAGAACTAGATTACTGATTTCATTTAGAATAATCGATATCACTTTCAACGTTTCAACCCTGGCTAGCGATTTTTCAAATGTTTGAGCGATATTTCATCGGCGATCAATTAATGCGCCCTCTTTAAATCAAAAGCTCAAGCTTCACAGTATATGTTGTATTTTTAAAATTTTATCAATATATGTAAGTATTTTGTCATTCATTATATTATCCGAGAAGCTTTCTTTTCACATAATCAGTGTTAAATTCAGGGAAGTAACCGGGGCAAGGGGGATGAATTCCCCGCGGAAATTTGAGATTCATTCCCGGAAAGTATTAAAGATTATTTAATTATGGCCTACTTCTAACAAGTTGATAATAAAATACGATGAGTAATTTATTTAATTTATCCTTGTTTATTAATTTATTGAATTAAAATTAATAATAATTAAACATTGAAATTTATTAAAATCAAATTTCACCTCCGGAGTGAAATGTCTGTATTGAACACTGCGCATAGATGACAATAGAAAAATCTCGCAAAAGAAATATAGAATAAAGGAATTTAAATGGGAAAAAATACGCTAAATTTGTTTTTCTCTATTGTTTATTGAAATTAAAATAATGTTTATAGAATATCATTTATTGTTATAAAATAAATGATATTTTATGACAGGGCAGTAGGATTGCCAGCCTTGAAATTGGCAATATTCACAGCCATAGAGCATTGCTTGTGAAATAATCACAGTTTTACAATGCATTTTACTTTAATTATAATTTTTTTAATAAATATTGGAATTAAACAAAGCTAAACAAAAGGATGTTATAGCTATCTGACTATATAGGATACATTTGTGTTTTTTTTTTGTTTCTTTTTTATAGGTATATATGTATATTATATACAGGTCAGTAACAATTGTCGATAAACAATGATAAAATAAAATAATATCTTTACAAAATTCAGGTCTACTGGACGTAATGGAAGAATAACTCAATTACTTGCTAAAATATTTGTTAGAAAATAAAAATTAATACTGATTAGTTTTATGGTTGTAACTGAATAAATTGAAATATTTTAGGAACGACAATTCCCAACATGCCCGAAATTCAGTATTTTTTTTTATAACAATTCTTTTTTTAAAACATCAAATTTCTAAAATCACATCAACTTTTGTCCTATGTGTAGATATTCAAACACAAATAAGTTCACAATTACTTTACAGAAATAAATTAATAATTACCTAGAATATAACCCTTGAAATATCACCAGACATTAGGACTTTTTTCCCCATTTAAAAAATAAGCACTATTTCCGTTAATCACAATTATTCATCTAATATACATAAACTATGTTTTTTATGTATGTATGAGATCAAATTGCTGAGCACCAAATGAAAAATGTCTTTTTTTTGTACAAAAATAGAAAAAATTACATTAATTTCCCTAAATGAAACATTGAAACAATGAACACATAAGACATGATCTATTTTTGAAACTATTCAGTCTATGTATGACTGGCCTGTATACTAATTATCGATTAAAATGATAACAATTATTTTTCTTTTAATTATATCGAAATTATTATATAGGATATAGAAATACAACCACAAGCGTAAAATTCAGATCAATAATTATGTTTAAACAGTCTTTTAGGGTCTGTTAAATCAGTTACTACAGACATTTTTAGAACACGTTCAATTGAAATAAATAAAAATAATGACTAAATATTTACACATAAATTATAATTTTATATGTAAAATTATTTCATATTTAATAAATTTATATTTTCTTGTATACATGTATGTGGTGCATCAGCAACTTCACTCATATCAGCATGTAAAATAAAACCATTTACCTCAGTGCCCAATCTTATTTGTTTATTATCACTACCGCCTAATTTATCAGTAGATGTCCTTTTACAATTAACTTTACCTAAATTTTTCGTTTTTAATAATATTGTACGTGGCGATGTTGTTATGTTGTATGTTGTATTTGTTGTTTGTTTGTTATTTGATGATGATGGCCGACGTTTTGTTGTAATTGCCATTTGTATATCATTTCTTTGGTATTCCAAACGTTGACTTGAACATAATATTGAACCGCCTATTTTACGTGCCCCATATGTTGGTAATACTGTTGGTTTTGGATGTGATTTATAATATTTTATATTAGATGTTTGTTCCGGTATCGTTAGAAAATATGAACCATTTGGTAACGATGGACTTAATGCTGACTGGGGTGTTTCCACGCACACATTATTCTCCTTCTGTACAAACTATACAAATATTATTTTAATTTCACTTGATTATTTCAAAAAATAATAATAAATAAATAAATAAATGCAATAATGAAACAACATGTTCAACTACAAATAAAAAGAAAAATAAATCAAATAAGTTGCGATTAAGAACTACTTTACGTTTGTATAGAAATAAAGAAAAATAAACAATAAATTAAAGAAAGATATAAACAGTTACAGTGAAACTTACTTGAACAGGAGTTACAACAAATATTGGACTTATGGGATTATAATAAATAATGGGCGAACTTTTAGTACTTGATACAGTTGTTTCAATAGAGCAATATCCGCTCTCCAATTGATTAGAATTATCATCAATTTCATTGTCATCATGCAAATCATTCTATAAAAAAATTTGAAAGAAAAACAACAAAAAAAAAAAACGATATTATTCTACATTTCAGTTATTATCATATTTATAATGATGAATTCAATAAATTTCACTACCTTATTCATATTTACAGATGATGTACGACTAGTTGTTTGTTTTGTTGTGACTGTACTTGTTGTTATTATTGTTGTTGTTGTTATTGTTGGTGTTGATGTTGTTATTAATGTTGTTTGATCTACATCAACAATGACATGATTTATAGAATTTGTTTTAATTGTTTCGTTTCTTGTTGGTGATCGTCGACGTAATTCTTTATCTTTTGCGGCCCTTTTTTCTGATATTAGTATGTTAATATCTTTACTACGTCCAGGTACCGATTTTCTTAAGTGTAGCTGAAATTATTTAATTAATTTTAATGTTTATATATAAAATAAATTGAAATTTATAAATACTTTATGGTTTGAACATGTTATTGATCGAGTACATGGTCCTTTTTGTCCTTCAATAACACCACAATGTACATCAGGATCATATTCTTTATATATTTTAATATTGTTTTTCTTTGATTTTTTATATTTATTATTAGTTTCTTCATCTGTTAATAAATTTGATTGTGATGACGATGATGATGGTGAACCTGGTCCGATTGTTATTTCACTATTTTCATTGATTAATTTAGGTGTAGATACGACAACATCTAAATTTACACTAGGAGATGTTGTTACTATATCATTGGATACACTAGAAGACTCATTATATTGTGGTAAAACAGGAGACCCTGGCGTTTCTTTCTAAAAATACACACAACAATTAGATTAAGTTTATTATGTTTTATACTAAAATTACCTTAAATAATGGTGGTAATGGTAGTGGTGAATTTTGTTGCTTCTTTTTACTTTTCACTTTTTTCTTTAAATGTTGTGATTGTATTTTACCTCGACCAGGACAACATTCTTTATGTACACCCACTTTCTGTGGATTGAATACTTGTTCACATATACAACAATGACTATAAATACGATATTCCATTTTCGGGTGTACACCATGTAATGATATAGAACTTCTCTGTAATGTTTCCACAGTCTGTTCTGGACGTCTTCTATTGTTATGTGATGAATTTCCTTCTAATAAAAATCGATATAATTATCCCTTAATGATAATTACAGTAATAATACCTTGCGATGTATCGTATATCGATTCTAATTCCTCCCATTTCGTAATATCTAGTAGATATTTGTCGAAAATCTTCTCCATTTTGTTAAATCGATTAAGTTTAAAATATATAAAAATTAATAAAATAAATATAATATAAATTGAAAAAAAATTCGTCTTTTTTCCCTGTGTAGTTAGTGATGATGATAGTTGAAGATGAGCAAATTTAACCTCAAATACTATTGACAATTCACTACATCAACATAAACAATATTAATGATAATAATTATTTTCAATCGTAATTAACTAATATTAAAACTAATTATTATTATTATTTTTTGTCAACACATTCCTATCTAATCAATTTTTAATGTGATACTTCTGTCTTCTAAAACCGGTCATCTTTTAAAGGCACCTTATCCTTTAAATAAAAAAAAATACAAGAAAATCATTTTGACGATTTCACCATGAAAGATTTCACATAATTTTAATCTACTTACATAAAAATATATTAAATTTAGAATTAAATAAAGGTGTTTATTTCATAAAATCGAATTTAGTTTAAAAAAAAAAATTCTTCCAAGGGCCTAGCTGCCTGCTGTCACTTTCTTTCCCTTGCTTTCATTTATTACAACGTCTACTTGTTTTATTGATTTGTACTATAAAATATAGATGGCAACTGTGTGCACACCCTGTACTAGTTCGTCTACATATTACCATTATTATATTTTTTGTTATTATCAATATATACCAATATTATCTAATAATACAAAAATCTCAATGTTTGAAAAATGCTGAACATCAAAAGAAGAAATCTGTAATCTTTAATTGTAATGTTGAAAAACATATGAATTTTAAGTAAATCAATAAGTAATAATACCGATATTAGAAATGCTTAATTTGCGTATGGTTTGAATATTTCTTAAATTTTATTACAAATGTATTTACGCTTATGTAATTTATTTCAACCACTGCCGACAAGATGACGCTACAATATTTGAAAGTCATTAAATTTCAATTGGTACTTCGGTTTCTTTTTAGTTTATTTTATCTCGTATTTGTTATCTTCATTGTCATAGTGATTTGATTTTTTTTTTGTGAAATTTAACCGGAAATCCAAATTTGTTATATTTCAAAGTTTGTATTGTCACTAATTATCTATATTTAAAGCGTATATCTATTGTTTTTCCTCAATGAGTTTTTTTTTCTGTTGAATATGAATATTTCAATAATAATATAATAATAATAATAATTGGTGAATAGAAATGATTGCATAAAATGTGCAGGTGTCCATAAAACAGGACCTGGTGGTGTATAGAATCGTGATAAGCGTAAACGACACTCGAGTCCCAGTTGTTCTCGTTCATTCATCTGAAGATACATTCACACCTTTTAATAGAGTCTAGTCGGGACTGTTGTGGAAAAAAAAAACTACCACCCCTCACTTGGCATTCGGACCTTTTCACACCTTTCACAACCCTCTCTAGATAGACATATAATACCATAGGTATAAGTCTGCCTATTGAAAATATAAAATAATGTTAAGAGTATGCGTAAACCTATACATATGTATAGGTATAGAATTTATGTGTTGACCTGGACTGTGCTGTAATTAATTGTTCAGTCATAAATATAATCAATGTACGAAGATTCAATTTTAAATTATTACAATATTTATCGGTTGATATTGGTAATGATAAGAATTTAGAAAATCCTCAATTTTTATTCATTAGATAGATAAGCAGATACAGTTATTTTAAAATTATATGATTTGACATGTTGACAGCGTGTGGTCTTGTTGATATCAACGATTTATAGCATATTTATAGAGAATATAACATTAAGATTAACACCTACCAAGTGTATAATACAATATTCAATGAGGAACAATCAATAAAGAATATGTTATCCGAATTTTATTGTCTTATCAAACACCCATTTGGGTGAGACAGGTAATGTACAAGCATCAAGGCATTACGACGTGACCGGTTATTTTACACAAGAATGCTTTTAGCCAATATAGCTCAGCCATTTACATAAAGCATCCAACGTCTATACCGATATTTTACTTTGTTTTCTTGTTAATTACCATCAACTCTATATATACTTTAATATAAAATCACTTTATAAACACACCCACATAAGATGAAGAACAATACGAAGTACTCCTGTGTAGATGAATTGCTATTAATCGATAAATTCATTAATAAAAATACCAATGCAATTTAATCAAAATGAAATTCGTTTGAATGTTGATATTGAATCTGTGCGTCTTGGTGGTCGGTTTCAATAATCATGCAAATTTCTTTTTAGACATTGGTGTTTTTTTTTTTACAATCTTTACGTTATAGATCATCTAGAAAGACTTCATTCATTACAACAAAACAAAAAAAAAATGAGAGAAAGGAAATTCAAGTTGTTTGGGGTATATACCTATCTGGAATCCCCCTAACTTAGGGCTTTTGTTTCACTGTAGGCGGTTGTCAACATGGCTGCCAAGTTTGGAGACACCTCATTGGTTGTTCGGTGAGACGCCCTATTGTTATTGAAGTTAATTTTGGTGCGTATTCACACATCACATGTGTTACGCAATACTTAATGTCCTGTTTTGTTGTTAACATGCCTTCTTCTATGTATTACACGACTCCCCCTACTTGTAGGTACACGAATCTAATGACATGGCAGCTAATTTAAAATAAAACTATTTAATAATAAAAATAATAATAGGTGGAAATTAATAAATATCTACATACATACATATATCTAATGGATTTATATGGGTATAATGTCGGGATAGCTTGCGGGCCTCTTTGTGTTGTATTCATAAAAAAATTATTGTCCTCATATGTAGATACTTATGTATATGCACATGTTATAGGTAGGTATATCATATGGATTGAGATACGGTTTTGAATTTTAAGGTAAAATCGACAGGTGGGAACGGAAACAGAATGTAATAATTCATCCAGCATCATAAAACAGACAATAGCTTCTTAAGAGCACATCTTCTTTGACATTGCAATATACCTACTTCAGCATGCGGTCGGTGAACGGCATGCAGGTACCCTGTAGTTCCATCTCTTATTATTATCAGTAATGACTGATTTTTATTTATTATGACAGTCAGCAAAGGGGTGGCTTTACTTCATTCATGTCCATCTTCAAATGCCACTTGATGATTTTTAACCCCCCTTTTATACATATCAGTATGCGTTGTGTGTATTTGAATAGTTTTTAATGAGAGTTGAAATACGTTGTAAAAAAAAATTATATTTATATATTAACAACAAAACTTCTTTACAACTATTAGAAATATCTTTAACGGAAAATTGATTGCTTTCTTTTCTTGTTAAATATTTCATTTAAAAGAACCCGATTATTATTATTATTATTTTGAATCTCAATTTAGCTATAATGATTTGCATATATCTCCATTGTATCAACATTGTCCACTATTGTCTTACATGTACATGTATAGATCGTTAAGTACAATAATACGAACAAATTACAAAGTTAATTATTATTATTATTATTATTTTAACAAAGGCGGCCATTAATTTATTTTCAAGTAGATGTTAACGCAACTCTGATCTGTTAAAAAGTTGTCTTCAACTTGTTGACGAGGAAAAAGTGCGTTTTTGAATAAAACCTTACCTATACAACTGTATTTGTGAAATGAAAAAGTCAAAAGTTAGATCACAATTTTTCCTCCCTTTTTTCCATGTATAATAATTGCACCAACCTATCTAACACAAACAACAAATAAAATAAAATAAAAACGTTCCTCGTTAAAGTTATTCAACATTTTCTCCCTTACATTTTAGTTTAAGTACTTGCACATTTTGCTTTTTGATTTCTCAGAAAAATCCACTTTAAAATCAATAACTATACGTAAAATATGTATCCAAATATAAATTTTACCGTTCATCAATGATTTATTAACAGCTTATATTGCGATATTAATCTGTATCAATGTAATCCGACAATTTGCGTACCTGTAAAACACAAGTGATATTAACTAAATATTCATTTTCAATCCTTTGATGGTTTTAATGGATATTGAAAGAATAGTTCATTTTGATTAATTTGTATGGAAATTTCGGGTAGACGGGTTGTGTATTGTTTCATTTTTTTACTTACTATAAGAACATGAAAGATACGTTTCCAATATCAAATCCTATCTTTGGTACAAATAATTCGTAATAAATTATTGCCGATACGAGAACGTTTTGTAATTAATTTTATTGGGTTAAACTTGTGTGTGTGTGTGTGTGTCTTAAGATAATATCTATTATTGTTATAGTGTTTCAACAAAAAAAAAACACGGATTAAAGGTGATCAATTTCAACGCCAGCTGCTGTATGAATTATAATTTCTTTAAATTATTATCTTAAATTCTTCATTATATTTATAATTGTTTAAAAGAAGTTAATAGTGTAATTCTTTATTTTTTGTTCATTGTTCAACAACAATAACAACAACAGCAACAAAAAATTAAGTATGAAAACAATTTAAGCTTGTTGTAATCTTACGATTTTATGATGTAGTTGCATAAAGAGCATTGCCGTCAAATAGCTCAGCTAATTAACAGCTATTCACACCTTTATCGTTCTTCATATCTATCTCACGTTTACGTTGCTTTCAATTTGATATTTAGTTGATGTTTGAATAGCCTTGTAAGAATTAAATACATGTCGAATCTGTGCAATATTTGATGTTTACACAATTTCAAATTAGATTTATTAAATTTTAATATATCGATTTAATTATTAGGTAGGTAGGTGAGTTATTATTATATTTAGAATTGATTTGGAAAAGGGTGGGAAATCATTCAAATAGAACATATAACATATACTACCCAGGTATGGCATACAACAGACCGTTCTGCATAAATGCTTGTTATTGATAATTGACAATGATAAATCGCCCAGTTATGGCATTATGTAGTACAAAACTGTTAACTTCTTATTGACGGAGACCGATCGTCATCCATCGCTAAAACTGGTCATTGTCTGGTAGCAAGCACGACGTCTACACGTCTAACAAATTCCAACAAATTGAATTTTTGTGATTTTTTTTTTATGAAGAAAAAGGAATTTATAATTTTTTTCTCCTTCTTCGTTTAAATCCACCTATTAAAATATTATCAGTTGAAAATCTCTAATTAATGGAATTTAGTGTTTTTAAAATATTACCAAACAGGGATATTTATTTAATTTTATTACTCATCTTCAGCTGTTTCAACAGATTCGGTATTTCTTCAACAAAAGGGGTAGGTAGATATTTAATTTATTTTTTTTTAGAGGCAAAATACTAAATTAAATTACCAAAAAAAAACTCATTTGAATTTTAATAACCCAACTTCTGTTGTTTAAGATGTATTAATGATATAAAGAAAAAAAGAACGTCTAACCATGATGGTCAAAACTGATAAAATGACGGAAGTATCTAATATGTAAAATAATAAAAGATCCAATATTATAGGTTGCACTATCGATTAAGTGTAATTATCTTGTTAGGTATTTTCTCAAAAAACTACACAATTTTAATGATTAAAAAAATTGATATCTTGTCGATCGATCGTTCAACAATTTTAATAAAGAATTTGCTACTTCGACCTTTCAATAGTTATTCTTAATGAACTACACCGGCCAACTGTATTATTTTTATTTATATAAAAAAAATCTTCCATACAATATACCTACATCTGATTATGTTCATTATGTTTATGGAATTCTATCTGACAAAGCAAGGTCACAAATAAGTTGAGGACAGTCAAATGTTGGCTTTAACAACTTACACTTTTGTAACTGCATTGGTTAATATACAGTGACCGCTGCTTAATCTTACACACGTATTATCTACGTGACGATGTATGATTTTATTATTCTGATTTAAACAATGCAAATTAAGTTAATACCTTAATTTATTTTCGGCGGAACAGTTCTGGGATAAACACAAAAAATCGTGTTTTTTTTCCGTAAAATTTGCTGATTCTTGAACTGTTTTTTTTGTTTGTTTGTTTGTCGGATAGATGATTCACTTGAAAGAGTTCGACGGAACAGACTAAACCTTGTCCTGTATAAACTGAAATTGATTTGTCTATTTTGTCGATCTCTTTGTTGTATTCAACCAATATAACACTCTCTCAAATTAGTTTTCATTCTCATATAGTATCTGTTCGTTGTAGTCTTTCCGAATAGATGAAGCTTTATGAAAATTTAAATTAAATAAATGATTTTTCCAAGATTCATGGACAAAACCAGGGCTTCGAACCGAATCTAAATAATATTTTTTGTTTTGGTTCATTAAAAAAAATATTATCAGTTCGGTTCCGGTTTACGTTTCTGCAAAAACAACGTTCTTTTCGGTTTTCGATTCAGTTCCAAATAATTAATTTTAAATTTTTTAAATTTTAAAAACAGAAAAATCCTTTTATTACTACATCTTGTGTATCAGAAAAATCCTTGTACAGGTGTTTTATTTTGAAATTTTCTATTCAACCACCAACAAGGTATGAAAACGCGATTTACACCTTTCAATAACCCTATATCAACCAGGTTTTTAAACTACTAAAATATATTAAGCCTGTATAGAGATATTTAAAAAAAAAAGATTTTGCAGGGGTAACTTTAACCCCCAATATCTCCCTTAAGCTTAAGTATGGACACGAACGACAAAATTAGGGCATCGAACCGGAACTGAACCGAAAACCGGAATTAACCGAAATTTTGGCCGGAGCAAAATTCGGAGCTGAACCGAAAGCAAAAACCGGTTTTTTCCGTTCAAGCATACCACTTTAACAGGTAATTTTTCTGTTTTTTTTTTCTTTCAATCTCCCCTTTCCTTCCTGACAAGAAAATGATTGTAAATCACCCGAGATCGAAACTCCCGATTTTGATGGGTAGTTCATTCTATTCTAAGGGATGCGTGTTTTGTCATTCGTGCTCACACTTAAGTTTAAAGGAGATATTGAGGGTTGAAGTTGCCCCTGAAAAATCAGTTGTTTCCAAATATCTCTGGAACCGCTGAGTATTTTTAGTAGTTCAAAAACTGGATAATAGAGATCAAAAGATGAAAACTGCGTTTTCATTCCTTGCTAGGGGTTGAAGTTTTTGATGACTATATGCCACTTTTCATTATTTTTTTCCAATTTTCTGCTCTATGGTTCCATATATCAACATGAAATTTCTTCTGCCGATAGAAAATTTATAAAATAAGTTATTTGTCCGAGGATTTTAGTCCATTTAGAACACTCACCCTATAAGCACCTTATATGGGTCGTATATTAAGGGATGAATTTTGACTACGTATATTATTTTTCAAAATTAAAATTATATGGATCTAAAAGACCTTTAAAAGATCTTTGAAATAGTTTGTTGTTGTTACTGTTATTGATATTATTATTCTAATTTATGGCAAAAATAAATTGTTTATATTTAAAAATTTGAAAATGAGTCACGTGGAACTGACCGAAAACCGGAATAAAACCGTTATTTTCACAGAAACGAAAACCGGAACCGAACCGATAATTTTTTTTATAATTGAACCGGAACGAAAAAAATTACGGTTCGATGCCCTGGATAAAATACACATCCTTTAGAATAGAAAAAACATCGAAATCGGTAGTTTATTTGCAAGTGTATTTTGAGTGCCCTGAAGTACCTATTGCTGACACAGTTACGGGGAAGGGAAGACAGAAGAGATAAAAAAAAGTATTAAGTGGTATGCTTGAACTAACAAAAAACGGTTTTTGTTTGCGGTTCAGCTCCGGTAAAAATTTCGATTTTTTTTTTCCGGTTCGAAGCCCTGTACGAAACTAACGTATTGGTGGCGGCCACTGTACTTACCTGCAGAGTTTTCCTGTTCGGTTTTAAGTCGCTCTACTTTGTTTCCTTTGTGTATGGTTGACTTATAGGGCTCCCTTTTGGTTTATTTTTTTATTTATAAAGATAGTTCATTTATAAATTTCAAAGATACCAACTTGATCTTTAAGTAATAAGGATTCCTAATTCGAAGGCAGCATCGCCGCTAATGCTATACTATTTGAGCTTATCAGGTTTCAAATTTGTTTTCATGGTATAATAAAGGAATAAAAAAAAATAAAAGAACAATCTGATTTTGTGTACCTGTTTATTATCTCAGTGCCTCTACAGTACTATTTCTAGTTCATATACATTTCCTCGTTAATATTCCAAAAAAATAACAAAATAAATCGTTTATAATGGACGAAAATATTATTAATTTAATAAATGAATTATTTCGTTATATTTTTAATTATTAACGATTTTCAATACAACAAGGCATCATGAAGACATTATATTTTTATACTGTAATTTTTTTTTATTAAACAATTGAATTCCAGCAATTTATAAATAGAAACATTAATATTATTTAATTTTTTTTGAGCACCAGATCAATTAGGTGCACATTACATTTATAGATTTGATTAAATGTATATAAAATTACAAATTTTCCAACATTATTTTTGTTACTTCATTAATAATGAAATGACATTGAAAACAGAATATTATACTGTTGATCCTGATTTCCGGGCGTCCAAATCATGATTAAATGATAAAGCTATATAGTTTCAACACAAATTAATAACAAAATTATTATTTAGTTATTGATTTATATTGAAATATATACGCTCGATAAATTAGACACCAAGGAACATCTAAAAATATGAAACAGTACTACGATAAAACTTATATTGAATAGGAAAAGCACAATGAAATATAATACTGTGAAATGATGATGAAAATATTCAAATTAAATACTTTATTATTTATATTTTAATGAATTATATTATCATTATTATTCAATAATAAAGTATGAAATTTGCGTATTTTATGTTGGCCCCCAACAAGATATCAATGAATTGATATCTTTAAAATGATACTTATATGAACTACTGTAGAGTTCTGACACTTGACCAGAAAACCATTTATTTATAATTAATTTACATAATTCAAAGTTTACAAAAATTTAATTTTTTTATTTCTTTTTTTTTAATGAAAAATACAAAGTCTATTAAATAGACATCGTTTATACTTTAACACATACGCTCTACTTTTTATACAAGTCTTAACTAACAGCACACAACAATTAATCGAAATAGTAGTTTATTTATTGTTATATTTTTATCATTTATTTCTAAAATATTGTTACAGACACACCCAAAAGTCAGGAGGAGAATGATTTTTTTTTAAAAAGTAAGTAATACAAAAGAAATAAAAATAGTAGGTGATGTGCGAAGATAATTAGTTAAGTACTTAAAAAAAAAAATCGTAAATGTATATTTGAAACTTACCATCAATCAGTAGAAGCAATAAAATAAGTTATAAATTTTTTATTGTAGTTTAAATAAAAAATGACGCCATGCTCACTATTTACTAATTCCCAAACTTTTAAGTGTTTCAGTCGGTAATTTTTTGGGAATTACATATGTTTATTTTATTTCTATCGAAAAAAAGAATTGTAACTAACATTCGTTGATTTTATATACATGACAAAAATTATTTATTTATTTATTTATTTATTTATCTAATTACTTTACATTTTAAATAAAAATAATTTCGATTCGAATTGCACTAGATATCTAATAATATTATGTAAAGTAATTAGATAAAAAAATATGAATACAATCACTCAATCGCTTCATTCTCACAACATTCACTCGAAACTAAATATTTATTTTAACTTTTATCACATCAAAAAATTCGTTTAGCACTTAAATTAAATCGCACTATATACTGTTTATCTACAAAAATTGGCATATCGTTTTTTTGTTATTGATTTTTACAAAGAAGGAACAAGATGAATTTTCTTATAGTGTTACCACCGATTACATACACGCTGCTAATGAAACGAGTACATAATAAAATCTGTATAGTATGTAGTAGTAGTAGTAATAGTAGTAGTAGTAGTAGTTGCAGTAGTAGTAGTAGTAGTAGAGGTAATAATAATAATAATAATAATAATAGTGTGAATTATTATTATTATTATTATTATTGTTAATTTATTATAATCATTGTAGGTTTTTATAAGTAAGTATCGAGATGTGTGAACGTGGAACTAGAGACTAATCTCCGATCCCGTTCAATTCTTTTAGCTCACCGCCATCGAATTACGGCAATACAAGTGACCAAAAGAAGAATACTAGGGGGTCCCCCGGCCGATATCCAAACACTTTTACTATACGTTAATTCTTCATTTTTCATCACTTCATTTGGATGTTTATCATATTCGTCTAAATAAAACAATACAGTAAAGAATTTTATAACAATTACTAGATAATTTTTTTTTAATTAATATAATAGATAAATTAATAATTAAAAAGACCAATAACTTACTGCTCTTTTTGGTTGGCTTTTTCGTTGTTGGTGTATCAGTCCTTGACGATATCCATTGAGTTGTTGTTGTAGATGTTGTTATTTCTTGTATAGGTCGCCTTGGATCAGGCCATGGTAGTGTTGTTGATATTGTTGTCGATTTTGTTGTGTAATTTTGATTTTCATTCGGTGCACAACACACTTTAAATACAATTTTCATGTTATTCGTACTACAACGGCCGCCTATTCGACGATGCAGATCATCCTTCGATGATGTTGCTGTAAAATTGATTTTGTAATAATCAATATTAGTATTGTTGTTTTTTAATTATAATTGTTGTTCAACGTACAGATAAAATAATAATCTTTTCCTGGTGAAAATTCTAAACCACCTGGTTGTGGTGTAAATGGCCTAAATGTTATTGTAAAATACATTAATTTGTATGGTTTATCACAAATTGCAATTATCCTTGGATTTGGATTTGTTATTCGACACGCTTCATATTCTTCTTTTGATACATTATAAATGATGTATTTTTCTAAATCATCACCGTATGTACCAGGCGTATAGACTGGACAAATTATATTGACTTGGTCATAGTCAAATTGGACGTTGCCTTTGTTAACGTCGATGATATGATCAGTGTTGTCAATGCGAAATCTGAAAAGGAAATATAAATAACTATAATAATATAAATAAACAAATAATATGTTTAGTAATAGTAGAATAGTCTCCAACAGTTTTAGTAATGATACTAATTTTGAATGGTAGCCAAAAAAAAAAAAACAACAACAACAACGCGTACATTGTACCTGTATGAGTGTCAGCTTACACATCACAGGTTCCTTTCTGGTTAGTCAAAAAGCTGGTAGGTGTTGAATACTGGGGAGACGAAATGTGTGATGGGGCTAAAATCATAGGGGGGGACGTCTAATAACTACTTTGTCCTGTGGAGAGATATATTAATAGTCGTCCTTTGTTACAACCGCTCTAAATTAATATTACCGAAACTCATATACGTATACATATGTAATTATATACTCACTAATATCAATTGTCTATTCTTAAATGCAAATAAATTTGTGAAAATATAGTTAATATAGCGATAATTCTCTTTGTTCCTAGCTAGAAAGTGATTGTCTATCCAAATTTCTAACATATCTTGCCGACAGTATTACTTTAATTAACAAGGCATGATCCGAGAATTAATAGTCGAACGCGTTCTAAAGTGGTGGTTTCCCATCCTGTTTAAGAAAACCTCAACTGGAAATGTCTTTGTACCTTCACATGTTCGACATATTAAGTGTTTATACATCACATATATCTCTATTGCTTCTATTAAATGAGACTGCATGTTTCCTGTGATTAAACGAAAATTAAACAGAAAAAATGTTTAAAAAAAAAAAACACTATAAAATCCTAATGATTTCATCAGAAAGTCTACAACAAGTAACCAAGTGTAATCTCCCTTCTAATTTTCTAATTCCATAGCAGGTTTCACGTATAAAAAGCTTCATGTTATTTCCAGTTATCATCATGTAAAATCTCACCTTACATATTCCCCCTACCATAACATTTATTATTTTTATATAGATATGTATTTATAAGTTAGTTTCTAATTGAACAATTACGTCGAAACAATTTCATATAGGTTTACTACCTATTTCCTTTAATAATGTCAATTAATAATGTCAGGATGTAGAAATTGATTCGCCTCGTTTTTCACACATCTTACAGATATTGCTTCAATATAATGCATTTCCGGTGTAAATTTCTAGCTAAAATTAACTTTACAGTGGAACCGTTATTCATTTCGTTTTAGCTCAATTACTTAACGAAACTATAGATAAATTCAATTTGGTTGGCTTCCCATTTGAAAAACACACAACCATTTCTATTTAAAAGTAAATATTTGAATTGTGAATTTTTCGCATTAATCTTTATGACAATGACGATGGTGATTATGATGATAATAATAAAACATTGAATGAAGCTCAATTAATGGCAAGGTATTTAATTTAACATTGTTTCTTTGAACCGGATCAGAATCTTGTCGATAATTAGCAGCTGTAGAGCAAGTTTCTATAGTTGTCAAATAATGAGATTTATATTTAAATAACAAGAAAGTTTTTAGAAATTTTTGAATGTTTATTGTAAAATTGGATGTTATATTTTGGAAATGCTATATATGTTTAAAAATGGCATATTATTATAATTTGTATGTGGAAGAGATTGTAAAATGGCAGTCATATTAAAACTAATCTAAGCTTGATTGATGTGGATTACATATTATTTAACACAGCGGGTGTGTAGCTTGAACTTGCAGACTACAAAGCAGAGGCCGGATGGCCGACAAAATCGACAAACTTCCAACTGTTCAGAACAACTAACGTCACACTCGACCTAGAATCAACTTTTTAAAAGTAAAATATTAACTCAAGTGATTTATAATTAAAACATTAAGAAAGCAATAACAAACAAATAAATAAACAACCATAAAGATGTTTTTGTTTGTTTATGTATTTTGAAAAGGTAAAGAAAAGTGTACAGTAAATGGTAATGTTACGTGTTGTCGATGAGACTTAATACACAAGATGTATGACTACCAAATCGGTTCACTAGTTTTTGAATTAGAAATCTTGGGAAATCCGTAACGTATTAAGAGGCTCTTATTCAGCGTATCAGGGGGGTTGCTTGGCAACGCTATATCGAAACGAGCCTAGTGAGCAACCAAGCATCCAGTTAAAACATGAGATTTGTCAATAACTTTACTTTGATTGAGCCGACATAGTCACCAGTTACTAACATGAAGAAGATCAGAATCTTCCAACACCTCACTATATCTATAGTATAATAACACCAATACAAACAACATAAACAACAACAACTAGAACAACGACAAAACATTAGTATTCAAGATCATCCCCACAATTCATTCCTATCATGTAACATGGAACGATTACTGAAATTAATGAAGATGTAGAAACGCCCCCTCTACCTGTCCGAAATCTTGAAAGCTTTCAGCAATTAAGGATGTCCTTAAATTTGTTCTGAATCAATGACGTCTAATGCAATTACAGGATTGCCCTGCTTAGTACTAATAAATGGATGAAAATGGCCTCGTTCCAACAATCGATTCGTAATTTTTATCAAAAGAGAAAAAAAACGTATTTGTACCCCTATTAAAAATCTTTAACCAAATAATGGCATTGTTAACAAGAAACTTTTAATGTTGATAAGTTGAAGAGATTTTCAAATCAATTTTATTTCCTTTTTTTTCTCTCCTCCCTTTTGAATGAACAAATACGAAACCAATCAAATTCTAGCTGTAGATGATTATCTGAATTTCGATAACTTCTATAATATAGGTATAGATTAAATGTATAGAGATATCTATAGTTAATAATTAACTATATGCTGAATTTCTGGCAGTATAATAGGGGTAGCTTGATGCTTGATAGAATTGGTTGGATTAACGAACTGTTTTGCGTATAAACCATTGGATCGCTATTAAATAAAACAGATGACCATTGTAGACAATCGTAATTACAAAAACCTTTAGGAGAACGTTTATGTAAATCTAATTGATAGAATTTATCTCAGATTTCTGTAATAGAAAACGAGAAAATATGCTTTTATACAACAATGAATTTAACAAATTGGAAGGTTTGTATTTGACATATATCAAACAGTTTAGTTCATATAGGTATGTGTTAGACTGTTGTCCATTATTAATGTAGCTTTTGATCTGATAACTCTTATCAATCATAGGTATTTCAAAAAACATTATATTTAAATAACAAATAGTTAATACAACCACATGGAGTTGGCACAATACTTAACATGAAGTGATTATTCAGTCACAACCTGGATATTAGTCATTGTTTACCGATTCGGTTTCAATTAATGGATATTTGATATTTAATGGTACATTCCATGAAATCTTTTGTTTGTATATAACACACATATACATATGTACCTACAGTAGAGATATGTATTCATATATTATATGATAATGGTGGTGGTGATGATGATGATGATCCAATCATCGCTGTGACCGTGTGAATAACATTTTACCAGAACGAGAACAAACTCTCCAAGGGGGCAGGTGAATCCTTGACCTCAACATGGAGGAGGAGGGATTAATATCGGCCGTCGCCCCCGCGACTCTACATCTTAACATAACATGAAACATGTACTTAATGTTGGGGCTGTCAGGATGCTTCGGCACTTTGATCGGCGGTTCGGTGTCATTCAACAGTGCCCGTTAATTACCGGTAACAGTCATTTTTTTTAATGCCCGTTTATATTCTACACACCACCAAATATAATAATAATAATTAATAATGTGCATATTGGTTATTTTTATTAATTTTCATAAAGAAACATTTTTAAACAATTAAATGTGCAAAAAAATAGCAAAAAAAATCGATAGGTATAATTTAGTGATCGATGTGATCTCCTTGTCCTGTGTGTATTGAAAAAGAAATTTGTATATTAAAAAGGACATGATTAATTAACAAGTTCTGAATACGATAATGAACGTTGTTGCAATGCCTAGGGTGCATGACGTGGCAGGATGAATAAACTTCATAAGACCTGACATTCTTCACAATATCAACTTTCATGCAAAAGGTGTGATTGGCATCAGTACTAAACTGCGACACTTTGCCGTTTCACACTTTTATTTCTATCAAACTTGTCAGCAGCAAATAAGCACAAGCAGGGCCAGCAAACTTGTTAAATCAAGACAAAGCAAAGAAAGATCGGTGGTGCATTGTTATTACTACTACCATTGCTGATGGTGTTGTTGTTGTTGGTCTTGCTGTATCGAAGTGCTAAGGGGTTCCAGTTACAACCACCATAATAGCTGGAGCAATCAGAGTGAGAACGAACAAATGAATATGTACACGCACGCATTCAAAACGGCTTTGCTTCAAGTTGAATGACGTGTGAATACCAAACACCGGAGATGTACATTGCCGACAGTCGATGACAATACACCACCACACACTATCGCCACCACCAACTATGTGCTTGAAAAACTCAATTAAGGATGTTGCTAGGGAAAAATGCACTTTAAATCAATCGTTACCATATAAAAATCATTTTTTTTTTTAAATTGTTTCCATATTTTGCATCCCATACGATATCTGATTAGTTTATTAGATAGGTATAAATATAGGTACCGATATCGGATGTCCCATGGAATTTATTTTAATATTAAATCAACTTACAGATAAATATCTCTATTTCTTAAACATCTTTGCATTTTGTTAAGTTATTTGATCCTTTAAATAAAAACAGTATTACAAAAGACAATTGACACATATATTAATGTCGTTTCGCCTATTCAATTGGTTATCACAGTAGCGATATCTTGGTGAACATCCGTGATATGAAAATGAATAGAAAATAATAAGGCAAATAGAAGTAGAAAATAGAAGAAAGGAGCATCTTGATTCGATTTTGATATCAACATTCGAATTGTTGTTTTTTGTGAAAATTTCAACTTTCAATTCAACAAGTTTTTAATCAAAATCAATTCTTTTTATTATCAATTAACAAATTAAAATAATCTATAAAGTGATTTGATTTTAATTGATTTGATTTGCATAAATGTCCATTATAAGAAGATACATTTATTTATTAAATGTCCACCTTCTGGATGTTAAACTAAAGGAATTTATGGTTAGCAGTCTATTTGAAAGACTTTGAATTCTATTTAGTATCTTAGATTGACCGTATCGAGCTACTGGTTTTGTCGATAGAGTTGTTGCATATGCATTAAAGACATTACGTTGTGGTTTATTTTGTTAAGGTCATTCTCATCTTATCTTAACACGTATTCTAATGAGTTTCAGCCACATTTACCTTTTATACTAATTATTAAAATGATCAGATTTTTTATTAGATAATAATCGTGTATTAGTAATTAATACTGTGAAACAATTTCTGTTAAATAATTTTATGCTGCTAGACTCTATTTAATATTAAATGTATTAATAATTATTCGTATCTCACTTTGATGGATCCCCACATAAACTATTAATGAAACTGTATCTATATTCATTAAATGTCAGTTAAATAATTTCAACTATATTTATAGTGACTGGACGATTTTATTCATATTTTTGATGTGTAATACCCAATTATTTTATGTTTTGTGATATATATAAAGAGAAAGATAGAGAGAGAAAGAGAACTTCACAAACCGATTTTTTGGTCGACCATATCTCCCATCATCTATCTACCTAAAATGAAATTGATCCCCAACTCATTAACAAATTGGTAATGTTGTCTTGTATAAAATAATGAGTTAGTGATATGATGGAAATGCTCGATCACTAACTTCTGTATGTATATCTAGTATAATAGGTATACATTTTAGGTATATGTACATACATGTATAGTATACAGGAAAAAAAATGATTATTATTGTGAAACTATAAACATGCAATTAAAGGGTGTATCTCTATTTAAATTATGTGTTTGACATGTTCAGTCGTGCTCCTATCCTATTAAGACCAAGTGTTGGCAATTATTTTCCGCCTTCAAAAGCTGACTGTTCAGCGTTTACGTCTTTATTATCAACTTGTAAGTTGGTTGGTTAAAACTAAGAGATAAGCTATTATTATATTAATGACTCTGACGGTGTCAACGTTATCTAAATATAAAGGTGTTGAAAATCTAGTTAATGTTGGTGGTTTTATATACTTGTAATATTATGTAGTAGTATTAGTAAAAGTGTTGAGTTTATCATCTAAATTTACGCATAAAACAGAGTGATATTTGGTAATGTAATTGAGAAATTTGTAAATATTTCGTTAACATTAATTTACTAATTTTATTTATTGTTCTTGTTGTTGTTATTGTTGTTGATGTCGATGTCAAAAATAGTCAAGTCTGTCTTGAATAAATATAATCTTAACGGCTTTGTGTGTGTTGAATTGAGACCGGATTCTCGTCGATCCCAGTCACAGAAGAATTTTGCAGTGTTGTTGGTGAGGAGACATAGACAGAATATACACACACACACACATACACCAATATGAAGGTGTACTGTGCAGTATTGTGCATGTAGATGGAATTGTATATGTATATACCTATATATTTAAACGTACATAGATAGGTATATGTATGTGCATTACATATGTATGTTGTATATGTCCGGTCGATGCCCCTCTGGATAATAAGTTGCAGTTTTACACGACCACTTCACTGCCTACGCCAAGAAAGCTCCACCAAATAAGTATTCGATTATATCCTCAAAACAGGTTCAAATTAACAACTAACTTGATGAATACTAGAATACGTTAACGGCCGATAATAACCATATGTCAAAAGTTATATTTTAAATAATAATAATTTACCATTTTTCTATACAATACTATCAGGTTTTGCAACATTTAGAAAATATTCTCATCTTGTCAAAATTTTGACATCATTCCCATCTCAAATTTTTCTCTATCAATTATATCACAGTTATACAATTTCATTCTATAACAATTTCGATTCAACTTAAATAATGATGTCCCGAGAGATGATGATCATTATAAAATTATTAATAAATGTGAAATTATACACAGGACACACATACATATTTTTGGAAATTTAAAAGAATTTAAATGCCGACAATTATTTATAAAAGACGATACCTAACTTTTATTTATTATTAATTGCAATTTAAATTTAAACACTTGCACACTATGACCTTAATGAACCGATAGGTTATACTTTATGCATCTTTTTTGTCCTGTCAACATCCACAATATGTGTAAATTAATGCCATTTACATAAGCTTTTTTATTTGTTTATTTGTTAATTACGATTTCATCCCATAGATTACAATTTTCCATATATGGTACTTAGGTATGTATTTAAATAGATAGATGATTAAATTTTTCGATAATGCAAAAAATATTTGTCAAAAATAACAAGAATACATACACATACGATATTATAAATAATTTTTATAGCTTATAGAATGGAATGTATTTTAACATGATTTATCGTTTTCCATTATCATACAAGAATTTTATGTCAGTTGACATCAAAGAGTTCAATGTGAAGATTTGAAATTTAATGGTGACGACTCATAGTTCCTCGAAATAATTTTTATATAAGGCTTTTTAGAATACTTTTAGTATACCTATACAATACGGCCCTTTTAACGTATCATATTATGTCAACTATAATATTATTTATCTATTTACAATGTGGTTTTTGACAAAATCTAACGTTGAAATAGAATTGTTGAAATTTTCGTTTTATCGAAGAACAGGTTGTCTTGTAATAATAAGGAAATAATAATGTAATGTTTATAATAGACAATGTCAACTGCTAGTTTGTTTTATAACTTGTTATTATTGTCATCATTTTTACTTTTTTATAGTGCTGTAAAATCTGATATAGCGTACTTTGTTTCAATTGATTTCCTATGCTTCGCTACAAGTAAGACAGACAGTATATACATATATGTAGATATCTAGTAGATATACAAGTATGTATTGTTTACTTTTGTATCACAATGCGTAAACAAATGGTTTAGCACTATAACGAAACCAATAAAATAAATCAATACTAGTTTCCTGACTTTGAATGTAATATTGCGTGTTTATAATCCTGCCATTCCCAAATACATTTCCGACCTCTACTTTCGATCTATTTTATTTTGAGTGATTTATTTAATAAATAAACAATTAAGTAAACTATTAATTAAATTTTGTTACAACGTACACATATATACATGCCGACTATACAGTTTTATTAAAATATGATTGTTTTAATATGACTATACATCTATTGAACAACATTATTAAAAATTAATAAATTTCCTGATTTATTATGAATAGGAACATTTTTATAAAATTTCATACAGCAATGTATTTTATTACACATTTCAACGTTCATCACCACCACCACCACCACCACAGTAATTTAATAAACCTCATTTTTCTAAATGTAAGTACTCGAATTGTTTTTATTGAATATTTTAATGTCAGACATAATCAAAATGGTGGATCATTAATATTTCAGATGCAGAAATATCAGAAAAAAGATTCCCTTTTTCTTTCGATTGTATTCAAGTGGTCATTGTCGTGATAAATTCTTAACAATCAGTAATTTTGATTAAATTATTCTTTATTAATTGTTGTTAATAAATGAGCTAAATTGTAAGATTGGATTTTTCTCTATCAAAACACAATCAGTACTGTTAATGTTGGTCGAACAATTAAAACATCACCCCGTTTACGTGATTATCGATTTGAAATATGACACGTGTTCAATGTAAAATTTTGTGGCAGCATAAATTGAAATATATGGTGTATATAAAGGTATAGATATATAGCATATAAGTACCTACCTACATATATATAATGGTATTGTAAATAATGTTTTCTAGTGGATTTTTCGATTTGAGTAACTGAAATGAAATTGAATTTGATTGAAAAACGATGGAAAGTTTTGGAAACGCGTTGTTTGGTAGTTATTTACGTCAAGTAAATGTTCATACATACGTATATCTGGTAGGTGAAGGCATATTAGTTTAAAAGAAAAGTATCTGAGGATTTTTCTTTTTTATATGTATGTATGTATACTGTTGAAATATATTTAGAAATATATCTTTATATATTTGCCGTCGATTTTTATACGGTTCGTTAAATACTGTCAAAAGATATTTTGAATTGCTCCAATAAGAAATACTTTCTTTTTTTCCTTCTTCTTTTTTTCATTGAATTTATTTAAGATTCTCAGTCAACTGAATATGCAATTATGTTCTTTTTATTGTTGTTTATACAACCAAAAAGACCCCAAAATCGTTTCTATAAAGACAATGAACCAACCAATGTTTGAAAATAAACATTTTCTATAATTATACATTACAACAGCATTTAAACAAACACTAAAAATTTCTTCAATTTTAAACATTATTTTTCTTCTCATATTTATTTTACCACTCCTATAATCCATAAAATTAACTATAATTTCTCTATGTTTTAACCAACATAAAAATCTTAAACCAGCAGCTGTATATACATTTGTAATAAAGTTCAAAAAACACACATGATGGTATTTATTATTATAAAAGACAATTATATCAATTAATTACTATCATGAATTGATCAAAAAAGATATAACATTATATTAAAATAATTATTATCAGTGTCAATGTCTTTTAACATAATAGAATTAAATATTTCGTATTTTTGTATTGGAATTGATTGAAAAAAAAAGAACCAGAATCAGATAATATTTCTGCATGTTTGGTTCGTGATAGAAGCACTCTTGGAAAATCGATCATCTTTTCCTTATACGACATTGAATCTACGAAACATGACAACCGAAGAAATGGTATATAAATGGAGAAAACGGAATATATCTCTACCTATACACATATATAATATACGTGTGTATAACTACATATATACGTAACTTTAAAAAATATACATGTCAGATACAGAAAATTAAAAAGGCCAGAAGCGACAACCAGAGACAGTTTCACGTGGCATATAACAATAAACATGTGCCAT
The DNA here is from genome assembly GCA_039776855.1 of Mylabris sibirica. Taxonomy (NCBI): domain Eukaryota; kingdom Metazoa; phylum Arthropoda; class Insecta; order Coleoptera; family Meloidae; genus Mylabris; species Mylabris sibirica. Next base: position 6,782,061 of record CM077845.1, on the reverse strand, counting down.
TATAAATATGATTTAAAATATTTTAAAATAGATGACAATATACGATTTTTGATTATAGTGAATATACATATGTATCAATGGCGTAAATTATACTTAATATAGCACGAAAATTGTACAGATTAGGAATAAATTTGATAAGGTTTCACATATATCAGAAAATTTACAAAATACAGTAATATAACTTTTATACGATTTCATTTAATAACTTTATTATTAATAAATTTCCAGGTATTACATTTGTAAATAAAGTAAAATATTTGACTTGAAAGCAAATCGATGGTAACATCGGTTAAAAAATTTATATTCGGAATTGTCGTTGATTTTAATTAAAATAAATTCGCCAATATTAATAAATACGAATTTTAGATACAGTTTTTTTTTCAGTTTTCTGTATAAATTGAAAAATATCTAATTTAACTAAACAGAGAAATGACCAACTCCTATGTTTAGCAATAATTGATTTAACTTTTAATTAAAACTTCAATTATCTGTCTAGATCAATATAGACTTGACAGGGCTTGAAAGTTTTGATTAAATTTGTAACCACCTCTACTCATCGTGAATTCCTCACATATATAATATTATATGCAAAATGCCACTTTATTCTTTATATATTGTTATTTATTTATTCATTTATTTTCTCAGAATATTTGTTAGATACTTTTTCGTTACGGTTTACTAATTGTAACGTGAAACCTGTCGGATCACGATCTAAACCTTCCTATAAACGAATGTTCTACCAAGTTATAGAAAACCGTTTTAAATCTTATTAGATCCATTAATAAAACAACATGTACGATTAACAATTATAGAATTTTCCTAAATTTTATATCACATTTAAAAAAAAAATCATTAATTCATTTAGTTTCAATTGACTGATTGAAAATTGATTCAAAAACGATTGCTTTCAAGCAAAATAAAGTACTATAACACCTTTGTTCAATAACAGTTCTGTTAACTTCACTCATTATTTGTATGTGTTTTTTTGCTGTAGTAATTGGCTACTACCTATATGTAATATATTTGGGAAGTTTTTGTTGCATTTTGTCAAAACGATAAAAAAGAGAAGAAATCACTTAGAAGCATGCCGAAGCATTTTATATGGTGGTCAAGCGTAAAAACAAGATAAAATTCGTGTATAGGCAACTAGAGATATATAACAATAGTGTAGATTGGATAAGTTGATTCTTTTGTAAATAAATTGTATAAATTTAGTAACAAATTAAAAATCATAACATTACCTTACACAATTATTATGAGAAAGTGAGTTTAATTAAAAAATACTGGTTTTATTGTTTATATATTCTTGTTCATAAAATTGAAAGCCGAAACCAAATTAACGATTCAGTTCAGTTTATGTTAAATTGACCGTTGTTCAATTCAAATTACCATGACAAAAATGTGGAACGTATTACCGATTGTAACCACAAATAAACCAACACCTTATTACAAATTAATTGCATTCTAACACCTGCAACGGTTTCAAAATAATACATTTTGAATATTTGAAACCTATATTTGATGATTATTAACACCACCACTTTCTAAGAATACAAGTCCATTGTTATAGTTGGATATAATCCATTTTTAATATTACGTACATATTCTACTTTGTAAATAGATAAATTAAATTTACTGTTCCAATTATCAAATTATATCTACATAAAATCAATTATATTTATGAATAATATGAAAGAAATTGGATTATAAAATCGCAATTGACGAGTGATTTGAAAAATATTTCAAGCATTTATTGCAGGGTACTTAGAGAACTATTTATCAAAATTAGAACCTCGTAGTTCATTTAAGAGTCGGTCAAAAGACGCTCGTTTCTGTCGCGGTTTAAAAAACTAGGGAGTACTTAGATTTACTTTGAATGACTCTAGGGTCCTCCCAACACTGATTTTTCTAGTTTTTCTCAATTTTATTCTGAAACGAAAGGAAAATATTTCGCATGTTTTTCTAGAGTGCAATGGAGAGAAACGAAAACAATCACTGCAGGGAGAGTTTTTGAATCCTTCTTAATCGTTTTACGTGTTTAGCTCGTTCTTGAGAATCACGATAGTGTCCAAAACGATCATTTATGGCTAATTTCCAAATGAGCTGCGAGATTCTAATTTTGCTAAAATGTTTTCTAGAGACCCTCATATAATAGAAGTTTCAAAAGATTTGCTACATTTAGATCCGACATTCTGTATATATAGAGACAAACGAAAACAACCACTGCTGGGATGGTGTTTCAGTCATTCTTAATCGTTTTGCGTGTTTTGTTTGTTTTTGAGAATCACGACATTGTTCAAAACGATCATTTTTGACCGACTTCCAAATGAGCTGCGAGGTTCTAATTTTGCTAGAATGTTCTTTAGGGACCCTGCAATCGCCACATTTAGATCCGACACACTGTATATGTATAGTTTCCTAACATTTTATTGATTCGTTTCTAATATTTTGTGTAAATTTTATCAAAATCATCGAACCAATCTATATCCGTAACTTTATATACACTCAAGTTACGTTTGTTTTTGTGACAAATGGGTAGAACTAAAGATTTAAGGGTGTAGAAAATGGAACAATGTCATTGTGACAGTTTCAATCCACGACAAGTTCTCTATGTAATCCCAAACCGCATTTATATGTGTTTTATTGATAATGTTATATAGTAAATCTATCAAATCTAATCTAATCAATAACATTAATTGAAAATTTCAATTAATCATTTATTTTAATTGATTAAGTGAATTAACAGTAAATTCGCAAATTTTCGGCTTTACACATTGTAATTGGCAAGGAAAACAACTTGAATAATTTCAACATTATCATAATAGTAGTATAGATTCATTTCGATTATTAAAACCAGTTATATTATTATGTTCACACCCACTGAATTCTTAACTTGGAGCAAAGAACACGCCTTTCTTCGTCGGTACATTTCAAATTAACTCAACTTGATCGTTGCATATACTATTTTGTACAATAAAAGTTTAATATTAATATTTCTTAAATAAATTTATTTATGATTTAAAATTGTTATTCAACTTATACCAAAATAATAAAAACCACTTATTAACTTTTATTGTCGGTATTTTCGTATAAAAGCCATTTAAAATATATGTCGAAAAATAACAAATAAGATGGATTTGTTCTAATTCGTCTGGAAAGTGTTTCGTTTTCTTTGTTTCATCATTTTTTTTTTGTGAGCAATTCCAATTCAAATAATTCTTTAATGTTTCTGTATGTTCAATTTAAAATTTGAAAAGAAAACGTCTATCGAAAAGAGGTGTTCGCAATCAGTTCAACTCTATAATGATTTCCGGTGATTTATTTTAGTTTTCTGGATCTGGTTGTTTTATTATCGTCCTGATTTTACGGCGCTTTTCCTACACAGCTTTTAAATAATTCTTAATGTTAAAATAGAAATTTATTAATTACCACTATTATGAATAATATAAAATATGAAATACGAGAATAATTTAGATAAAAAATTGCAACAGTTTCGACGTTTCAATTTTATTTATAAAACAGAACTATTTGTGGCAGAGTGGTAAATAGTGGTAATAGTGGGCGGCATGAAAACATACGCGAATAAATGATAGAAACGTCCGGCGCCAGAGTATTGTTAAATGTTCTGTAAACTGGATAGTTTTTTCTCCTTTTTTGTATTTTGGATTATTTTCCAGCCATCATTTAGTAGAGATTTAAAAACGAATAAAATTGTTATATACTGTCAATGATAAACAACATTAAGAAAGTAAGCTTTAATATATATATTTTTTTTGCTTTAGACTCTTCTAATTCACTTATTAATCAATCAATCCAATCATGCTAGCTAAATTCTAGTAGATGTAAGTATATTTACCGATTAATTTGTTGGTAATTAAAAGTAGTAATTACTGTGGAAAATATCGATTAGATAGATTCTAAAATCGGGAAATTCTTAAGACAAGTCTATTACAATCAACTAGACAGTTATTTATCATTGTTAATACAAAAATTATTAAAGAATGAACCTAGAAAAAAATATGATAGTAAACGTCATTCTAGTTTAGTGATTTATGGGATTATCGATGACCAAAATAGTTAACTTAATGTTTTATTATTATAACTATTATTTATCGAAATTTATGATAGTTTTTGGTGTTTTTTTTTTATAACAATGACACCGCACAGTTTTTTTTCCGTTGGTAATATGTTGTTTTTTATTATGGAAAATTTCAAAATTGTATAGAAGAGACGAGAGAAGAAAAGCAAGTAGATTATTACATTGTATGGATCCATAAAATTTAAAAATATATTGTATAATCTGCTATAAAACTTATATTCGACTATAATACCAAGAATATTACCTATAACATGTTATAAATCATTAAACAAATCGAAATTTCTTTTAAAATCGTAATCGCTACAAACTTGTATAGCGCAAACTGATTTGTCGCGACAATTAATTAACACTATTCAGTATTATCGATTGACTTTTATTCTATAACAACACACGGTATATTTCTTGATTGTAACTAGCGTTCCATAACGTTAATTAGTTTTCTAGCAAAACTGTTGTAGAGAATAAATACAACATTTCTAATGTCTTTGTTTGTATATTGTGCACAAATGTATATACAGTAGTAAGCAATAATAAAATCGATTAAATTCTGTTTAATTTTGGCTTTTAGGTAATTAACCGCATTTTCTATGGATTTTCAACAGTTTATCATAAATTTTGATGTTTTCAAAATATAACCATATAACTACATACATAAATACATACACAGTTTTATTTTAGAAAAAATAAATAAACGAAAACATTATTCGTTATGCTTTCTTTTCCTTTTAATTGTTATGAAAAATCAAAACGTACCATTAATAATGTTATTGCATTAACGTTTCATTCAAAATGACATTGATTAATAACATCTATCAGGAAAATCAAGTAAATGTAAAATACATCGTTTTCAAAATAGTATTACTTGATTCCCTTGATTCATCTATGTACATACATACAAACATAATACATACATGTACAATATAAGTGTGCATAAAATATGATATCGAAAATTCAATAGATTGAAAATTGAAATTGGAATTTGCTAATAAGATTATTTTTTTTGTTTTTCTTTTATTTGATGTAAATAACGATTATTGTAGGATATTGCATACAATACGTGAAATTTTGGTCGATCATGAAAACTCGTTTCAAGTTGATGGATGTATATTATATCGCCTGCAAGTCTGTTTTCAACAGATAATGCGCCCTTCTGTCCACAAAAATAACCATACACCACCCCTCTTTGGCTTACAAAATGAGAAAGAGACTCTGGTAGCGACGGCTTACGATTTATTACATCAATTTTTATACACACTACTTCATATACAAGGATTCCGTTTATTTACACTATTCGTCATAGAAACGAACGAAATTTTTCCATTTTGAATTTCAATAAATATTGTTAAATAACTTATTTAACGTATGTATACATTTATTTGTACATCTTACATATAAGTGGAAACATTAAAAATTTGTTAATTATTAATTTAATAGTTGAATAATTGTCGATAAGCGAATAGAAGAAGTTATTTAACAACATAAAAACTTTATTGGGACTTTTTTATTGTCTATTTTAAGGGCTTATAAATATCTAATCACTTTTTAGCTCGATGGGAATATCTAGAAATTATCGAAATCTCTTTTAAATACATTATTAACATTACACTATATTTGGAATGTTGTCCTTTTTCGTAAATATCTACACAAGAATATTTGCCTAGAAGAATAAAATAAGTTGTTTCAAGGTTAGAGTTGAAATAACTGTGCTTGTCTACATCATAACTATCCTTTTTTCTTTTTTTATTTTCGTTTCTTTTTTAATAAATGCAGAAGACTTGTTTTGTATTTTTATACAAACACCATTCAAACGACTGTATAGGTAAATATCATTAAGTATCTATCTACAACATTAAATTACAAGTACTACAAACAGTACTTAAAAAATATTCTCAAACAATATTTGATAAACACTAAAGTCTTTTAAAGACTTGACCCAATTCACTAAATGTACACATTTGTATGTATGTATGTACTATGTACATATACAAAATGTTCCATCAAATTAATCAAATTACACATTTATTAGAGACAATTTGTCTAATTCGTTACTCCAACCTTTATGTTTACAATAAAAACAACTAGAATAATTAAGTTGTATTAATAGTAGTTTTACAATATTAAAATTGTTTGATTTGTTGACGTGATGGGTAGCAACACTATTAATTTAAAAATTAAAATACAAAATGTAAAACGTATATGACTTGTCATAATTTATAATTAGTTCAATCACGCAATGGATATATTTATTTCGTTCATTTTTATTTTCTTGTTTTGTCATCATCATCATTACTATTATTATTGTTATTATTATTTCAAAGAAATCAACATTTAACTGAGTGAATGTGTAAAAAAATATATATTTCTTCCTATTTTTAAATTAAAAGAACGCAACGGCAATTTAGATTTAAAGAGCAGATTAAGTAACTGGCTACTTCACTGTTTAGTTAAACCAGTCTAGGCATATACGTCCGGTTAAGACTATAATCATCTACTTCATTAAATTTTACTTTCAAATTTCTAAAATTTCAGTTTTTTTGATACAACCGAAATTTTAAACAAATTTAACTAAATTTGTCTATTTATTTATTTAATTGTAATGTCTCATATTACATAAATTATGATAATACATTAATAATATTAATTGTAGTAATAATATAGAGAAATAAAATGGAATTCTATAGTATTTGTCGTATAAAAATGATAATAAGAAGTTAGTCTTTTTAGTACCAATTTATGCTATGTGGATCAAGATTCTTAAAATATTCATCGTGTTGTTCAGACGACATTTCTTTGAATGTAAGTTGAAAAGAATGGCATCATTAACATGTGTGGAGCGCCTACATCCAAACTGCACCAATTGATTTTAAGAGTGTCTAGTGATTAGATCGTGACTATGTTCACAGTCTAGTAAATAATTAATGCAATTATGTCCGATAATAGTGCCGTTAAATGCCAAAACATACTGACGTTGGTAGTTTGTTTTTATAAAATTATTATCGCACGTTTGCAATTCAAAAACAAAAACAGCATTTTATTGTTCTTGTTGCCGATGCTCCTGCTCCTGCAACTACTGGTGCTGTAGTTGCTTAGTCGCCATCATCATTATCAACATCATCATTTTCCCCTTGTATGTAAATTATATTTACCGTTTTCTAGGTGGTTGATGGTGGCTGAATTTTTCCCTCTCAACATTTTGACAGTATTTGAATTAATATCATGAATAACATTCATAATACTAACATCACGATCTTGGCCTGACTTAGATGCTTCATCATCAACTGTTTGTCATAAATTCAAAACGTTCAAAAACGAATACAGAATTCCACTACAAAAGAAATCTTGTTGTTGTTCGTTAGAACCGTGACATATCTGTCATTTATATGTATAAGGGTATAACGGGGCACCCGTCAAAAATTAACATAATTCCTAATATTACACAATTATTTATCTATAAGAAATTCTTTTCCAAAAAGATACTCATCTTTGAAGTAGTTACCAACCAACAAGTAAGGCTCCTTTTTTGTTTGTCTTTTTATAGGCATCTATACTACATATAGTATATATTTTTATTATATTATTTTCTCGTACTAAACGGCCAATTGTAGTCCCAGTCAACTCTCAAACTATATTTTATTATTAGATTAGCATCAGAAAAAGATAGCAAAGAAGACACTGTCAAGAAAGTGAGCTTCTTATAATGAGTTAAAGCCGCATTCACGCCACAACTAAGTACAGACACTACAACCAATACAATATAGTATATAGAGAGAAGACGAAGAATTCTCCAACAATTCCCTCCACTACCACATTCCAGGCGATTTGTAGATAACTTCGTACTTTCTAATATCTTATACAACACAATAAATTCGTTTATTATCATCATCACTATTATCAATAATAATAATAATAATGATAGTAATAGTAAATCAAACAGTTTAGATTTAATTTTATAGAATATTTGATAATCAAAATTGAATTTAGATAGATTACTGGGGTTGAATTTATATACATACAACATAGGTAATATTAAAAGCAGCTATTATTCCCTGTCAGTCAACAGGATCCAGGATCAGACAAAACAATACTAAAGGCATATGACACCCTAATGTGAATGTATAGAACGAACATTGTCACAGTTGGCAGCAATGCCCTGTCACTATTTCTCCTGCTTTTATCAGTACTATACATTGTTTTCAGGATGTAAATAAAAGATGCCTTGCATTTATATCAATTACAAACAATACACACCCTACTATAGAAGATCAGCTACCGCTCCTTTTTGACAACACCTTTTGCTACCATTCATCAACGAAAAAGGGCGGGGGGGGGGGGGCTATTGGAAATTATATTCGTTTTATTTTCATTAATTTCACATTATTTTAAATTAGATGTATTTTATATGGATTTAACAAATAAGAAAGAAAATAACGTAAATTCAATGTTTTTGTAGTAAAGTCTTTAGAAACTCGGAAAATCAACAGGTGGTTAATATATAGCGTATATTTCTGCAGCAAATTTTATATCCACGTAATACAAATAAAATAAAATTGTGATTTATTTTAAATAGATAAAATAATACAATCAATTTGAATCTACGATGAAAGAACAATTCTAATGATAAAGAAAAACAATTAATTCGAAGATTTATCTTATAAATGACGCGTTTTAGGTCTAAAACCATAAATAATAAGAACAGAAAAACTAGAGAAACAACTAATTTGAGACAATTTATAAAATTCTACGTTTTATTATTTGTAAATAAAATGATTCAACCAATTAAAAAAATATACACATATACCTACATAATTTACAATATATCAATACATAAAATTAATTAAAACAAAAAGTTTTTAATTAATTATGTGTTTATATAAAAATCATAAATAAAAGTAGACTTTCAGGTATCGCTACATTTTTTTTGTCTACTTAAAAAATAAAACACGACCTGTAGATGCATGTAGTTCTCGCCCTGTTTGTCACCGATATAATTTGCGTAATTCATTTTAAAAATTTACGGATATTATGTAAATATTGCGTGCAAATATTCAATTGTGTAAGTTATAAACACCATAATATAAAATATATAAATTGACATTAAATTAAAGCAAAATGAAATAAAAATTAATAATTATGATAATAATGATAATAAATAAACGAAATACGATTATTTGAAAATGTTCGCACTTTGCCGTTAATAAACAACTTGAAAAATTAATTCAGCATAGAAAAGGGTTGATAGGAGGTCGAAACGAGGTATAAAATTTATTTTCTTTCAATTGATTTTTAATTTGTTGATTTTGTTCATCTTTTGATTGGATTTTCCCCTCGATAAACCAATGCAAATTGCATATTATTTTTTAATGCAAGTACAATTCCAATAGAATAAACTCTTAATTGTCGATAATTAGGATTAATAAATACTAAAGAAATCAGTGAACTTGATGTTTCTGCGGAACTTTAACATTCGTGGTTGGATAGAATTCATAAAAAAGCAATAAATCAATGTATTTTTGTACAAAAAAAAGAATGTCAAAATAGGTGTTAATTAGTAGAGGTTCCATATAAGAAACATGCTCAGAATTCAACTTTTATGATAATTAGTTGTTGTTGCCACGTGTTCTTCTAACAATATACGATTTTAATCAAATGTAAATTTGAAATTTAACAATAAATTGAAATTTGAATATAAAATGCGAGGTCGTATAATGGAAGATATTGCCGGCAAAGGTTGAAAAAAATTCTAGTCAACGGCCACTGTGTATTTGTTCATACGAAATATCGTGGAAAGTTTTCGCCTGGTTGAATAGAAACTGTATCTGTCGAAATTTAACAAGAAAACTTACAGAGCAGTAGTTTTAGTGATGTTTGAAAAACATTCTCGATTACATGGTGTGTGTTTTTTTTGCCAATATTATTATAGATGTAAGAAATTTTCATTTCGACGATAATTAGAGGATATTATTTGTTTTATTTCCAAGTCAAAGAACATTTATTTATATTGAAAGTACTTTCATTAGAGATTATTTGTTGTTTGAATCGAAGTTATTTATTTTTATTATACATTTCTTCTATTCGAAAAACGGACATTTGATTCAACGCAACATTAATCCCAAGTAAAATTAATCTTGTATCTAGTAAACTAACATCAGGAAATTGAGCTAACTACTTTTACAAAACGAAACAATCATTCAATGTTGTTATCAAATCGAACATTTATTTTAAATATTGAACGCTTGATTGTTACGGCTACCATTTACATTTCTTTGTTGTTGGCATTTTTCCTGTTCTTTTTTTATTTTAAAAAAAATCATTATAGTCGAATCCAGTTCTTTGGGAATTTTGTCAAGAATACCATTCAACCAGTTTCGGGCAAAATTAATGAAATTTTTTCAAGATTTGTCAAACAACAAGTTGATTGTTGTTTGTATAGGCCAATTTTAACTCATGTCATTCTAAATTTTTTGAAATTATCTATCCTTTCTTTTCGTGTTCTTCGTTTATTTTTGTTGAATATTTTAGATAAATATATATTTTTATTTTTAATTGTAGCAAAATGTGCAAAATTATATTGGAAATATACGATACCAGAATATTAATAGGCGGATGAACGACATAAAATGAATTTATAACGAGAATCGTCAACGTCAATTTGCAGTAGTAGACCGCTGTCCGTCAGACAAGCCTTGAAATATAAACATTGAAGGGGAAAACTAAATATACAACTGCCGTCTAAGTAATGAAGATAAAGCTTTGTTATTAGCGCTAAATGATTAATACCAAGTTAAATCAATATTTTGAATAGTTACTTTCATACATACATATATATAACTACAAATGCCAGTTTTGTTCTGAAAGCAGTAAGTGGAAAAGAATATAGTATACCAATTAGTAGATTGTTTGGTACTACAAATATGCAGTTGATTTTTAAGAGTTTGCCTCGAGTGGCCTGTACTATATTTTCACTTAAAAGTTTAATCAATTATTAAAGACATTAAATATACAGCAGCATTTATTTCAAATATGTTTATCTTTTTTTTTTTGTCTCGTTTATTTACCATCAGCGGTATAATTAACAAAATTTCAAGTTTATCTAATTAAAATAATTTATTTATTTTATTTCCGGATGTTGGTGAAGTATTTCAATATTTGTCTTTTATGCTGTTTTTCACTTTAAAAATAAATACAACTGTAAAGATGAATCAATTTCATCTTAGACATGGTTATAGAGTAAAGGCGTTCCTTTCACGACACTTCAAAGATGCCGAAACATTTATAAAAATCTAACAAATGTAAATTACACCAATTGTACAATTTATAAACAACAAGAAAATAATTTTGTAGAAATTGTAAAAATATTATAATATAAAAATGTTATAATATTACTAAAAATTCTATAGAATAACAAAATCGATTGTAGTTAATTGTTTAAATCTGATAAATATTGTACATTTGTTTGTCTAAATTTTGATTGTTTTGTTTTAATACTATTATCAGTGTTTGTTGAAAATTTAAAGTTATATAGAAACTTGTAGGCGGATGAGTATTATATGTATAGTGTTATAATTTTGTAGTTGAGTTGTTTAACATATTGTTAGTATTTGAATTTATTTGGTTAGAAAGTGGTGTAGAAGGCATGCTTAACCATGTGTATTTCTAGGACTATCTCATGAGAGATCTAGATAGTAAATTATATGTATGTTGACCCTTGGAATCTGTTTAGAAACAATGTAACTCTAACAGAAGTCTTCTCACTAGTTAAAATTAAAATCAACTGATTATATCGTTATTGTTTACTAAAATTCAACAAACATTACATACCTACATATAAATGTTATTGTATATACATATATGTTATGTATAATATTTGCTGATCTGTAAATTAATAATTAATAGTTCGATCTTACCAGTGGTAATTGGGAACAATAATTCTATTATGTGGTGGATGTTGTGTAGAAATTTCGCTACAACAAGCTCTAACCGACCACAAATACCTCTGTTTACGCTTTTGTATTTATCATATAATAAACATTACTCTTACAAACATGAGAAACAATTAAGACTAAAACTATTATTAAATCAAAAACCTATTCTATAGTTACTTTTATTTAGTTTATTAACGAACCGGTTTCGATAACAATTCATTAACAATATATAACTAAATCTGTAACTGATAAACAAATCATTTTTAACTGGAAAATATGTGAATATTGTTTGAGCATCAAATATAGCTTAAAGCCTCTTTGGGTTGTTTTTTCTTTCGATTTGTCGAATGGTCAATGTAAACATGTATGTATGTATGTATGTATATTCATATGTGTAGTAGTGATTAAATCTTTGGTGTTGAGGCACCATTGCCATAATTCCAATACCGACGATCGAAGGTATTGTCTGAAACGAGGTGAACGACATGTGGTGATCTGTAGATATATTTTTTATTTCACTTCAAATAAGCCAACCGAATATATTTAAAACAAAACAAAAAAAAAGCAATTATAATAAAGACATACAAATGTTAGAAACTTAATTAAAGTTTGTTTGTGACAAATTGTAGCTTATGTAATAATCTTATTTGTAAATCAGTGTAAATTGGGAAGGAATTATCACTAAACGAACAAATATCCTACTCGTAAATCATCAAATAAACATCTACAAAATGGAAAATATTAGAATCAATTTTAGAAAAGTAGTGACAATAGATCACCTGAAGGAACTTAATTTATGCGATCTATGATAATTTAGTATTAAAGAATTTTGATTAGAAAATTAATATTAAATAACAGTTAAACGTGCGGTTTACAATTTTTACAAAAATCTTTTCATATTCTAAGAAATTACATAAATACCGATATGGTTCGATGGTTTTTTGGTTAAAGACTTATTATAAATGTGAAGGTTTCCATTATTAAAATTATTTATTATAAAACGACCGCATCTGGTGCTTCTATTATTACAACTATTATAGTAGATAATTAAAGAAAAATCTTATTAATTAATCTTCAAAAAAAATTTTTTTAAATCTTTCAGGCCATCAACAAGATTGTTAGAAAGCGTTTTTTCTCCCTTCTTCTGTGTGTTTACGTGTACATGGATGAGGTACACAAACCATTCACTATATAATAGACGAGGCATTCAACTTCGCATGCACTAGGTCAGTTTAATAATTTTGTCGACACACTTTAATAAAACCTCTCCCATGCAAACTAGTATTTTCCCCTAAGGTAGTTGTCAGCGTTTAAATAAAAATGATATCCATAGGCCGCGACCAGTAATCATGCGATTTTTTTCTAATGTTATTTAAAGGTAAGTTTTAATTGTTTATAAGTTGAAAATGCCACGCAAATATATAAGTTTATAACATATTTTAAGCAAAAGAGAAAAAATCAAAACAAAAACTATTCAATCAATTTTTGTTCTCGGTATAAAGACAAACACGTCTAGGAATGTTGTTAAGTTTTTGATTTAATCGTTGGATAAAATTTCGAAAATTTGTGTGGATCAATAAAAATTGTCTATGAATAAGTTAATTTTCAGTCAATTTTTCTTTGTTTCCAGACAAACGTTACAACTAATTTTAATTAAAACTAAAACGATCCTATAAATAGAAAAAGCACTTAGAAAAGCTTTTAGCTAGAATTGTAATAAAGGATAGTTGTGGCTCCCTTATTTCCGTAAATAATACGAATATGTCATGCATTTTTGTATACGACAAAAACCATTAAATTAACATAACTCAAAAGTGTAAAGTAAATTAAAATCTCATTCTATTAGAATTTTACCTCAATTTGTTATCGTGGTTACCAGAAAACGTTTGTAACTTGTTGGTAAATACAACAACATAAACGAATCGATTTTTTGGTGATCTGATTTATTTATGAGCTATTCAAAATAATTCTTATTATAATATTATAAAATAAAGAAGAAATAAACGATTTGATGTGAATCGTAGTATCTACCAGTCTCAATTCCATTGTATGGTAAATAGTGACCGAGGAATAGCTAACTAAAAAGTCAGAAACAAGGCAGATCTCACGTCGTCATGTTGTTATGTTGTTCGTGTTGTTTAGCAGCTCTTCGGCATCATGTTTGCTAGTCGCAATTCTACGAATATCAACTTTGAATGGATTCATATTTCGAACCTAACACTTGTCACTTTACAGACAAGTGTCAAAAGTTTCTTTTTTTTTACCTCTCATGTTGTCTTATTTGTTTTCACACCGATCCTTTGTTTCTCTATTAGCTCATCTTTGTTGATGAAATAAGAAGAAATAAAAAAAAAAGAAATATGACGGTAAAACAAAATGAGCGAGCATCTAATACTTGGAAAGTGTTACGTCACATTTTTCGTTCATTCTAAATAAATTAAGATTTCGAAAAGTACGACAGAATCTTGAAAGGACTCGTGACTGATTATATTAACGCTAGGACGACGCATTTGCAGTAAAGATTGCCCGATGAGATAAAAATGTTAAAAACTTTCAATACTCAACTAAGTCTAAATGTCTACAAATTCATTTTTAATATAGATATAATCGGATTAACAAAACAACTAAATAATGTAAAGACTTTGTTTATAAAGTTGTTGTTCTTTTAATATTTTTGTTTATTAACATAAACAAATATTCAATGAGGAAATTATGTCTAAATGTTGATAGTTAATGCAAAATATATTGTTGATGGCAAATACAATCGACGTTAATAAGGAAAAATTACAGTTCGTGTAACAAGTCACGATGAAATCCGGTCTAGATAAAACGACAATAAGATACAAAACAAAACAGATAGAGATTCTTGAGAATTTTCATGAAAATTACAAATTTCCCTATAAATAACTACATACCGGAGGCGCGTAACGATCCTAATCCGCCTCTGTATTAACAGAAACATCTGTACACGTTTCAATAATTTATCCAAGTTTTCCGCATTAATGTTGGTTCGCATAAGAAGGCATGAAATTTAGGAAATAACAATAAAAAAAATGAGAAAAAGTATAAAACTAATCCTATCACATGTAGATATACCTATTATATATACATAGTGTGTTAATATTAATCAGTTCAGATATGGAAGAATTAATAAATTGTTATAAATAGAATTCATATTTGGGCTCCAACTGTGTGAATAAAATATCTTGCTGAGTGGCAACACAATTAATAGTAATTATCTTTGATAATATGGATACCTTATTCTTACTATAACAATAATTATAATGAGTTAGAAGAAATATTTTTTTCTCTTTCAAATCACCTTTATACTTATAATACACGTTAATTATAATCAACAGAAAAAAAAATAGATATATGTATTTATTTTTTTGCCGACATTTCATTGTTCTACAATAATATATCTTTGAGCTATTGAAAAATAAAACAAAATGAAATAGCGTACCATCAAGTTATTAATTACATGTATTGAGAGTTAAACGCCATCAACGCTATCCCTTGTCAGAAATGTAAATGATAAATGTATTATCTGTTGATAATTCTATTCATTTACTATCATTATATGGAATCGTAGGTAACAGATTTAACGATTTTGAATATTTAAAACTCAATAACAAAGAAGGACCCCTGTATATTTAATAAGTGAAGTTAATTAGAAATATTTGTTGGAAGATTCAGTTTGTCCTTTTTTAGGGGGAAATTAAAAACGTTATCATTTTTAGATGGAGTATTACGTGCTTTGTCAATCGTGTAGCAAACAAAGCAAAATCAATACTTAACTATCATTACTAATTTATAAAGAAACGTCTGTTAACGATAACACTGATAGAACTTTTGTTAGATAGTCTTGGACAAACTTTCTATTATAAAATTTCTTTTATTATAATTTTCGCAATGTATATCTATAGGTATATAAATAAAATATAGAAATTTTTGGACAAGAAATTTTAAAATGTATTAAGTGTTGTTAATATTTTTTTAGTAATAAATTAAATACTATTGATTTTTGAAACGTCTAGTATATAACGTAAAAATATACATTTACAAAACATAAAGGAATCAAGTCATAAATACCAATAATCAAAGGAAAGATGTACAAAACTTAAATACATAATCTAAAGGGTCATGTAGTTAGTCTGAGCGGTACAAGAGCGGCCCCAGTCGGGCATCCAACATTCGTGACTTCAAAATGATTCATAAATTTGAGATTAACATGAGTTATAGTCGACCATTTTACGATAGCGTTTCTCAATACGACCAAAACAACAAAAACTACAACAACAACAACAACAACAGTATTAGCAAAAGAAAAAATTTAAATCTAGAGAGGGTTGGTAATATTTATTTAGGATCTACACTTGAAAGCACCTAAACATTTTCATTTTGAAATCGCATCGAATTTCAAACGATAGATAAAAATTAGTTTACTACTAGTATATACATATGATGGACACCCACTGTTGTATAACTGGACATGGTTTATAGGAAAAAAATTACGTGAAGAAGGCTGGAATGATGTTGTAATCTGAGGTTATACTAGTACTGACAGGGCTTCTCTTGGATTGTGGGGTTTAAAACATCCCGTCAGTTGATACCATTGCCTATTTCACACACACACCTTTACCACGCGAAGTTACTATACTATATACTAGCTTTCCACTTGACACCTAAATCAATCGTATTAATTCCACTTATTTTCATTAAAAATACAATAAATTTCCTTTGATAACATATAAAACATTTCATGCAATTAATTAGTCACGTAAGTATATAGTAGGTAGGATACTTATTTACGAAAATATTCAAGAAATAAAAAGATCGAAATTTATCTAAATTGATTATATAACAACAGCTTAACGAAAAGAGAAAAAAAAAACACAAATAATGGCCGACATAATTATTACAATCGTGATAAGGAAAAGTTTTATCGCGGAACATTGTTAGACATATAGTTGCCAGTTTAAACGCACGCAACGAATTCCAATTTCTAAATCAAATATGTATATACAATACATACAATGTTTTTCATATTTTATACTTTATATATAATACTTAATTTTGGTAAAGATTTTGTGTGCTATTTTGAGCACAAATGCCAGCGTTGTTGTAAATAAATAAGTCAACCAAGCTTGACATAGTACTACCACCCAATAAACTTAGAAACGGTCAATATTTGATACTTGACTAAACTACTTTCATATTAATATTTAATATTACACGAAATAATGCAATATTATCACTTCTGTTATTGTTGGAAAAGTGTATAGTAATTGAATAATAAATATTTAACAATAAAGAATTCCTATAATTAACTACTTATATAATAATTCAACCCTTTGAACTGAAATATATTAGAAATTAAATAGACCAATATTTGACGTGGACTATTGAAAAACAATAAATTTTAAATTAGAAATTGTAAAACGACGTGGCAATCTCTCAAAATAGATACATCAAATTTAATAGAAATCGAACCAGTAATGTAAATTAATAATTACGAATTCAAAATAAATTTATTGTCGGGAAATATCGTTTTATTTATGTATTTGGCGATTTCACGGAAAACATGTTAACAAGCATAAAAACAACTGTTAAAAAACAATTTCCATTTAACGCAAATAAATCAGATTTACTTTTAATTTTTGTTTTAATTAACAACAGCCGGTGAAGATGATTACTTGAATCTATCTTGTAATTAATTCTTGATGATACTGTTATACTACCAAGTGTTCTTTTAAGATTTTGTTTTACTTTTTAATATAAAACTGGTGACAATGACTTGACGCAATTTTGAGAATTCATCAACCAAATGGACCATAGGGACCATACATATGTGTGGTTGACATATCGATTGACGTTTCATAAAAAAAAAAATTGAATTGGGGAAAACGGGGAGAAGTGAAAACCCAGAGGCCGTTCTAAAATTAAATATTTGTGGAGGGCGTAACGCAAAAGTCAAACATAATTTAGACACTTCTTGAACGACCGTCGTAATATTTATTCATGAAAATCATCATTGTCTCTGAAATTTGAAAATAAACATTATTTTATTCCCAGTTTTGTCTTTATCGATAAATTCTCGAATTTTTATTGTTTACTTTTTGTACAATTTTCTGTCTAAATTATGTATCAAACGAACCGGTTTCTATGTTTGTCGCTTCTTTATAATTGTTATCTATTAATAATCGCATCGATCATTAGGAATTTGTGTCAAATTAATAACTTTTATAGATTTGCTTGTATTTACGGTAACGGTTAATAATCAATTAGTTTTAATATATGAAATATTAAAGTACACTTGTAGTGTATTTATAGTTTTATAGCGTGACTAAGCGAATATTACTATTACTTAACAATATTGACGTAAATATCCTGTATTGATATGGTAGTGTGAAACAACCGAATCTTTCATATATTTTTCTTGTTTTGCAACAAAAATTCTAAATAATCCACCATGAAAATCTCAAATCAAACGATAAATAAAAGAAAAACATAAAGATATATCTGTGTAGGTATATTTGTCCATAATTTCTGGTATTTCTGTATGTTGATAGTTGTACACATGCAAAGAGGTTGCAACAAAGCAGAATCTGGTCACGTCATCTTTTAGACGTCTGTTCCCCGGAGCATCATCGTGAGTCGATTTAAGCTCAAAAGCTGATTTGCAACAAACCCAAGTCCCTATCATATTAATGGCATCATATGTATGGATTCTCTTTTATCTATACACATATAAATACAACAAAAAAAGAATAGAAAAAATGAAAAATGTTTTTGATGAACCTGAATAAACGGAATTTTCCGTGGAATTAAGGTAGGAGATATTGTTCCAAAAACTAATAACGTTGTTCAAATAATAATCCAAAGATTCTGTATGTCTTTGACGATGATACCGTATAAAATGAATTCTGGCAACATAAGAAAAGCGAAACAATTATAATAAATATTAGTTATAATAAGGTTTCTATTGTCAGACTAAAATAACAAAAATCAAAATATCTATTTCACAAACGTCTACAAAATAACGATTTAGTATCAATTAATAAAACAAAATATTATTTTTAAAGCAGATTATTTAGTCAAAGCAAACCTGTTTTTATGGGGGTGGCGGATTATAATTTTGTATATTTTCTACTCTCGACAATTATTAATCTTGATGATTAATATGAATAGGTCTTTCAACTATATACACATACATAGATAGAGTGTCCTTTGACTTTTTCTAAATATCAAAGCAATTCAAATGACTGGTCAGTGAATATTATGGAAGGGCGATTTTATATTATACTCAAATTGAAAAGGTTTAAGATTTCTATTAATAACAGCCATTTAATGTTCCCTGTTATTATTATCATTACATAAATGGCGATGTTTGATTATTATCAATAATTGTATTAAAATATTATAAAGCAACATTTTAAAAAGAAATACGAAAGTATTGAAATTATTGAACAAAAGAAGAATTCAATTAATACGTTAAATTTTTTATCAAAAATTTAATTTTAAATATAAAATAATTGGAAATCAAAAGGTTTTTACATGCAATTCAAACGGGAATTTTGTGAATAATTTTGTTAAATATTTGAAATATGTTCAGGAGATTTAACTGCAATGAGAAACAAAGTTCAGTATTGGTGATTTTTTTTTATTAGCGTTTACCTATAAATACCAAAACGATTTGTTAAACTGTTTTTTTTTCTTTTTTTTTTGAAAAACTCTTTATTCGAATACAGCATGTAAAGAATGAATTGAACGATGATCCTGGCATATTCCAGTATCTATTGTATTTTGGGGTATTGTGTTTTAATTGGAAAATTTTCACCCTGCAAATATTTGGAATATCTCTATTTAAATGAAACAATAGTATCTATTGATAGAATTTTTTCTATTATTATTATTATTATCATTATTATCTATAATGTAATATTTTGGATATTGAAAATACATTTATAAATACATATGAGTATTGAATTGTTAATAAATAATCAGCGATTATTGTTTGTTAATTTGAAAGTATTTAAATAAAATAACAAAAATTCCCAAAGGCTATTGATCATTTATCGATGTATTTTTTGGGTTAAGGAGAAAGCTAAAATCACGAATTTCGTTATTGTTACTATTGCTATTATAAAAACAGAGAGAAAAAAAAATAACATTCATTTAAATGAATAATTCGACAAACAAGAAAGTTAACTTAATGTATCAAGACTAGTATGAATCTTGACCTATAACCGACCATAGTATGATTTAGTCCATCGTAAATAATTCGATTTTTGTTGATAATGAATGAAAAGATGTTATATGTCAGCATATTTTATGATTGCTAATAAACTGATCGAAAATAACATAAAGATTATATTCATTTTTGTCACAAAAATCATAGGAGTGGTGTGCTATAAAATGTCCATTAGTGACGATATAAACATTTCGTTTATCTAAAATTACTCGACGGATAACGGATGACACTTTTTTGTTTCTTTTGTATTTTGTTTAAAACAAACCAAAAATTTGATCAAAAACTATAAATAATTATATTTAATAAATAATTTTTATCAAATTGATCAATTCATGTATTCTATATATGTATAGGCGAACATAAATTTAATTATAAATAATAATTAACTGATAAAAATAAATATTTTAGCCAATATGCGGGTGTGGTTTTACAAAGTTGAAGGATTCATATCAATGTAATTGTTTTAGATTGTTTATAATATTATTGCCTTCCAAATCATTGAATCTGTTTTAAATAGAAAGTATGTTGTTAAATTAAAATTGAAATAGGTGGAGACCTACACCCAACATCAAGGATACATTCTTCTCGATTTTTCCACTGGTGTGTAAGCGAATTTTCCTAAGATTTCATCATTTTTCTTTATAAAAACAATAATAGAAATTACACATATCTAGTTATATTGTATTTCAATCGAACGATGTGTATTAACAAACATTTGATCTAACCACATGCTTATAAATGATGAAACAGTTTCCACAATAAACTTTACGAAAAAAAAATCATTAATAATAACAAATACATATGGGATATTTTGTTGACATTTCGGTGATTTTCTTTCATTATTTGTTTGTTCTAAATCTGTGATAATAAATAAATAGATAAATAAATAAATAAATAAACATTAACTGAATAGGTAATTCAAACACATTTACTTCCTGTGGCAGTAGCATGTTTATCATCGCTTTTACTGTTTTTTATTAGAAAAAAAAACAAAATAAATAAAAAAATTAACGTAATTATCTAAAAATCCCCCTAGAAATTTATTCAAAATATTGTATAAAAGTCTAAATTCTATAAACGTTAGGTATAATATTAGAAAATGGCATATTTTGGCTATACATTTATGCAAATCTCTGAGATAAATGTAAAAATTTCATTTTATAAAAGAATCGTGATACTAAATTAAACAAAAATACAAAATAAAAAATATTTTGGTTTGTAATCCAATTGACCTGCGGCGTTCAGAATTGGAAATTTTAGAAGCAACCAAATCGAATAAATATAGATGTTGGCGATATTCATTCTTCTTTTATAAAAGAATAGAGGAATCAACAGGATTAAATTCGGTCAAGTTATTTTATTTATTTATTTTTGTTTTATTGTTTTTTTTTTAAGTAGGATGAACAAAAAACGTGGAATTATGCAGGATCGTCTAAAATATGCGAAAACGAAACAAAAAGAAAATAAACAAACAAGCAAATTTTGAATATTTAAATGTGATTTCGCGCTTTATTATTAAACAACTATTTGTCTGCCTGTCTGTTATTATTATTATTTTTGATTTTATTTTACTTGCTTGCGTGCATACTATAATAGTTTATAAGGAAATTTTTAAACAAAGATATTGGATACGAAATTCAACCGTGATATTCAACACTTTCGATTTCACCCTATAGTGTCTGTGTTATAATGTTGGAGACAAAAAGCTACCTGGACGTTCTCAGAATTCATTGCTATGCAACTTTTTTTTTGCATGTTGACCGTAAAACACGTGTTGTTACATGTCAAAACCAGCATTCTTTCAAGATGTTCGCTAGTTTGAAGAACCGCGCCTGTTTAGATGACAAAAAGCCGATTTCCGCCACCGTTTTCGACAGGATAGTAGAGTGAAGAAGGAAAAAAACAAAAGCGATCGTTTTATTAATAGAAGATGAATAGACGGTTTTGTTTTTTTTTAGTTTTTAATTGCCTCGAATCTAAGACCAACGTAATACTGTTTTCCAGTGTATTCAGACTTTGGTTCAATTCTACGTTATAATGGTTGTAATGTAATTGCACTTAATTCGATTAGGGATAGTGAACACTTTGGAGAATAAACAAATTCATGTAAAATTGCAGTTTCTACACATTGCAAATAATGAGAGAAATTGGTATTATTTCTATTCTAAAATGTGTATATGTATGTATTATGTACATAGATATATGGAAAGTTATGGTCAAACAATTTTATTTTTTCTATAGTCTGTATTCAAAGGAATAGAACATTTATTATGGCCAATGGTCAAGAGTTGAAAAATTAACAGCTAGATTGTATGTAAAAGAAGCTAGAGGCTGAATAACGGTCCATGAAAAGACTTACATGCTATTAGTTGTGTTCCAATGTACTTGGAAGTTCTTCGAACAGGTAGATTCAGTACATAAAAAGACCGTTTCTAAACAAACTAAAAGCACAACAGTTAAACAAGAAGTTGTCCTAAAACCGGGCAATATTAAACTACACTTTTTTATTAAAATAGCCATTTCAAATTTTTAAACACTTGCTGCCGTCCTCTAACAAATACCGAGGCGTTTTCAATGTGATAAACACCTACACAATTTATAAATTGATAATAATCAAACATTATTTCGACACATGTTTAAATGGTTTTTTAATTAAATAAATAAATAAATCACGTTGTTGTTGTGTTGTTATAAATTAAAATAAAATCACAATTAATAATTACGAATTTTCGTTATTTACTTGCCGGTTAGAGTGTTTGATAGCGAACACACAGAAAACAACCGTTCACATTTAGAGGTTAGAACGATCTGAGCAATAACAGCAACGATGAATACTACGAAAGTTCGAAATGCCGGTTGTTGTTGTTGTTGATGATGATGATGATGATGGTGGCGGCGGCGGCGTGGTGCGCTGGACGGCAACGCGGCTGTTGCCCGACCGAAAGACCTCTCTCTACCGTTTTCTACACTCTATCTACATATACATTTTCGTATATACCGACGGACATCGACCACAATCGACCATCAGCAGGTGAGAACCTGGTGGCCGGTGGCCTCCAGGTAGATGGTACAGCACCAACAATCATATTCGACCTTTACATTTGAAATATTCTATCTACCATTCTTCAAATACCAAAATTATATATCCATTTTCAACAATAATATCACCACTTAATCCCTTATTTATTATAAAAATAAATAAGAATTTTTCATGGTTTACATCAACAATTTTAAGACAATTCTCAAATCTTGAAATCCCGTTTTATAATTAGTCAACACCCTAACGAGAAAAGGGTTGAAAATAGTTTAGAAAAAAAATAATTTTTTATTTGCCTTAATGTCTTCCATCCGATACTATTTGTGGTGTGTCTTTTGTTTATATTACATTTTGTTTGCTTAAAAGGGGACCTACTACATGATAAGTAACTGCTTCCAGGTTTCCTCTGTATAGTTAATCCTTTTTTCCCTGTTTTTCTTTACTGTTTACAACTTGGTAATCATACATCAATGTTGACATTCTAATCATCCACAAAGGAAAAGCGGAGCTCTCTTATATCCTACAAGATCAACGATATATCAACGATTCATCTAATAATGAGATATGTTCAAACAATGCCATATACATTGATGTGTTTACATTGCAAAATTTCTATTATCATAATTGTTAATAACTTTTCGTATTTATAATGTAAGTATTCAAATAGTCTCTACTGTATTGTAGTTGTAGGTGGGTAGAATGATTATCGAAAATTCATACTAATTTACAAATTCTACTTTCACCCATTTGCACCTTTTATGTTTCTTAAAACATTAATTTAATGGGTAGTTGTCATGGAAGAAGTTTCCCCAACAACTGAATATACACGTTTTATAATCTCTTGTCTCAATTTTTTCGTGTTTTTTTTTACGTTATAAATAAAGATCCATCTTAGTTATATCGCCAGCAACTTTTATTGATGTTCGATGCGCTTCAATACTAATTAATGGTGGGCCAATTATTATCGTTAAGATATTTGGGTGTTTTCGTATTATATGCCGTTTGGCTATAAAGCAGGCTTACATTCTTGATCAAAATTGCGATTGCGTTACATTGTATGGATAAACTGTACTATATGTATGTATACATATACATATATGTAAACATGTATATGTATTATGTTTGTGTGTGTGTGTGTTGGTTCGAAAGCAAAAGGCGGATTCGGACATTTTACCGGTCTGAGAAATTTCCTTCAAGTTCGACCATTCTTGAACCACACACACAACACATTGAGAATTTCTTTGTCCAAGGGACGAACACGCAGACAGGAAACATACGGAATTTTAAACTCGCGCCTAAAGAGACTCAGATTTTCCGACAAAAGAAATCACCGACTTTTGTACAAAAATTTGCAAGCAAACATGAACTTTTCACCAACTATTCAAAACTAATAATAACAACAACAAACATGTACATTATAGAAAAATATAAAATAAGATATCGGCCGGTCTCATTTTTCAAATTTAAATCGAAATCATTGTTAACAAACATCGACATCATTCCGGAATGTATCCAATATCCAATTTAAAATATTTCAATTTTATCTCTTTATAATAATAATAATAATTTACTTGTCTAAATGCGAATATTTTTATATCTATTTTATTAAAGAAATCAATAACAATTTCAAAGAACATACTCAATTTTGTTGTTTATCTAGTTGATTTTGTTTGATGTTTGAATAATGCAAAACAATATTTAAGTGTTGAAAATACTAAATGAATATTAAATCAAAAACTAAAAGCGATTCTAACCCATTACATACAACATGTTCCACATAAAAGCTGTGGTAGATTATTGTAATTATTTACAATAATTAAATACCGGAAAATCTTCACTTTAGAAAATTACAATGTAGCACAGAGGCATCCCTCCGGTTATTTACCTATATACTATATACCACATTATAACCCTTCTTAATTGAGTTAATTTTAAGTTTCCAAATCTGAATGATCTCTGTATTCTTGGGCCCTTATACGTGTTTTCAATTACACACACAGACAATTGCTCCATCATCGATCTATCTGATATTGCAATATTTAGTGCTTCTTTGTTCCTATTTCAGTCATGTATGTGTTAAATAATTTGTGATGTTATGAAGTGCAATATTTTCGTTTATAATATCAAATTTTTTCACAAACAGTTTGTCAACTGTATTATTACGAAAAAAATTCATTTCATATGGTAACTTTATACGGTGTAAAATTTCTTCAATATAAGCGAATTGTTGAAACATGGCTGAAATAAAACAGATATAATGTTAATATACTCTCTCTTTCTCTCTTCTGTATAGGTATATATAGCGTGTCAGTATAGGTAAATTGAAATTCCTTTGAGGGAAAATTGTCGATTTGTTTAAATTTTATGTATAGGTGTCGGATATTTTAAGCTACCGAAATTTTAATCTTGATGTTATCGTATTACATCTTCATTGAAGCAAAATATAAAACAAAATGATGGTGACACTATAGTGTCAAGTTGGTTAACTTTCCAAATAAGTTCACTGGAACATGAGAGTATCACGTTCCATTCTTATATCTTTATTATTATTTTTTATTATCATTATAATTATTATTATTATTATTCTAATGGTTAATAGACGACGGAAAAGTGTTGAAGTAAAATCGTGGAAATATTGAATATATCCACATATTATAAAATACAATACCGTCCATTATTCGTAATTTCTCTAAAGTTCCCAACAATAATCGTCCTATGCGTAAAGACAAAACTTCTAAAATCATTTTCCAAGTCATTTAGACTAAATACAACAAATCGAACTTTATTTCAACGAACAACACCAGTTCTAAACAATTGATTTCAACAATGGAGAAGGTCCTTGAAAAGGCACGAGATGTAATTAAAA
Source organism: Mylabris sibirica (assembly GCA_039776855.1). NCBI lineage: Eukaryota > Metazoa > Arthropoda > Insecta > Coleoptera > Meloidae > Mylabris > Mylabris sibirica. The sequence continues at coordinate 6,755,883 of CM077845.1, read as the reverse complement.
TCAATAAAATAGGCTCAAAGGAATTTTTCTAAATCAACCACCAATTCTATTATGATTACCAGAAATATCATACAAATTACACTATAATTATATATAATTAATTGTTTTAAAGAAAAATAAATACATCCACTATTGAATAGCTTAATGTTGTAATTTAAAAATACAATCCTGTCAGTTATTCACATAAATTTCAATCGCACATCTATAGGTATGCATGTGTTTATGTATTGATATAACTATGAGTCAATAATTTCGTCATATTTTCTATTTAAAAAGTAATGAAACTTTTTCAACAAGAGATGAGTAAGTAAATGACTAGAAGATTTAATAACAGAATAAACGCTTGACCTTTTAACATCATTTACTATCGACAGCTATAACTTTTCAGTAATTTTGCACCATAACTATTAATTTCTAATCATATAATAATAATAATAATAATGGAGAAAAAAAACGGAAAAACCACCACACAGAAGCATATAATCCAAACTGTCATGTTATATTCTAATATAATGTGCCAAAAATGGAGGTGAAACATTCGTGTTCTTTTTTGTGTTTTTACGAATTTAAATAAGGACCCTGGAATCTTTAAAATATTTATTATATTGTAGCCGGTAATATGATATGATAGCGTCTAGAGCCAGACAGTCAATCGAAAATTAGAGAAAAAACCTGCCTGAATAAATAAATATTACCTTTCTCAACCTATCACAAATAATTAAAATAAAATCTTAATAAATAATAATAAAAAAATATACGACTTAATATTGAAAAATAATCTTTCAATTATTATAATAAAACTAATAAAATTTCTTTAACAATTATAATACGATTATCCTGTTTTTGTGGATAGTTAACATATTTATAAAAAACGCAGAAATTGATAAAAGATGGTTTTTCTTTCATACGTCTACTTAGTGAAAAAAAGCTCTCTCACACACGCAAGGCCATTAGGTACAGAAACGGAAAGATCCTAATACTAAATCGATATTCAATTAACTTCGTTTTAGAATATTCACGTGAATTTTTTGGTATAATATAATACGATTTGAATCGGGTTTTTTTTCTTTTTTTCATTCTTCAAATTTTAACTACTCCAACATATTAAATTTACTCGCCATTAAATATAAAATCCGATTTTTTTCTCTTAAATAAGATGAAATTACAACAAACAATATTAGCTTATATTAAAAATTCCTATTGTTTTTATTAAATAATTACTATTTTGTTTATTTAGAAAACTAAGATAAATTTCATATGTTTGGCTGGCATTTGATGGATTCTCTTTAGATATTTATGTGGAAAATTTTATATCTTCTAATATATAAATTTCTTAACACCTAGACGTTTATAGATAAAAGATTCATTTGGTTTTCTATTTGAAATATTCGAAGATTAAGAAATTGAAAATTTAAATTGAGAAACTATGAAGGCAATGGTTGAATTCTAATAAAAATCTGAAATAGTCACGATGTCTTATCGTTTAAACTACTTCATTACTTTTCAGCGTCATTCTAAATTCTAACGTTCGTTTTATTATTCAAACCGAAAAAAAATATGTAGAAAAGTAATAAAAAATTTGCTCTTTAACAGTTATATTAAGTAACACAAAACTGGATTCAGGATAAAATCTCACATAAGTTGAATAAAAGCAAAAAAAATTAAAATTGTTACATCACTTAATCAACGAAACGGTCACATGTGCTTTTGTACTAAAAACATAAAAAAATGTGACTGGGGCTCTGCAATTCAAGCAAGACACTAAAAACATACAACAGTCACTACGAGCCTTTCATTTTCCTTTTATTTATTGAAAATACAAAAGAAAACCTGAGTTAATAATAAGAAATAGTGTTTCTAATTCAAGTTGCCAACGCCGTATATATTTAGCATTATGTTTGTTTAAACTGAAATTTTACAGTGAGTTTCTGAAATTTAAAGCTGTGACCTGTTGATAAATTGTTCAATAATTTTAGATTTGCTTTTCAATGAAACGTTTTTACAGAAAAATTGTATTCGAAAATGTGCGATTTTATTTAAATCTTACCGCACATTTTCAAAAATTTATAAATCCTATACGAGCGACCTCTGACGAACGGAAGAAAGTACTAAGATTCTAGTAACTTTTATTTTTATCACCATAATAGAGTCTAATAGTAGCTCTATTTTAGCGCTACAAAATATGTCATTTAGAATTTTTGCCGTTATGTTACCACTCTGATTGCTGTATATACAGGAATTCTGAATTTAATCATTTCCGAACCGGAAATGGATAATATTTCTATCTGATGTATTAATTCTCCAAAAGTCTTAATAATTCTCTTATTTACGTAGATATTTGTTATATTATATGATAAAAAGAGATGATTACGTTTAATTTTTGATTTTGAACGGTAATTGGAACCAGCATTCCAGACTGTAGAGTCCAGTAGTTGTCATTTGTTTACCGTGTATGCCGCACCTAATATATATAATTATTTTCCAATATTTCTATTTTAAAATAAAATTAATCGATAAAATTCCCTGATTAATAAAGAAATGTTAATTAATTATTCAATTACAGTAAGTTAATAAACTAAATGTTATAAATTTAAATTATCTTTCTGTTCTAAATACATCAAAATTCCAGGTTAATTGAGGAACTTCCTTTCATTAAATAGAGTAGATACAGTAGAAATTCCTATAAAAATGGCTGGAACTGATCGTGTTTCATTAAACGATGCGTTATCTAACGTAGATGTATTAGATGAATTACCATTACCCGATGAACAACCGTGCATTGAAGCCCAACCATGTTCTGTGGTGTACCAGGCGAATTTCGATACGAATTTCGAAGATCGAAATGGTTTTGTTACCGGTATCGCTAAATATATTGAAGAGGCCACAGTTCATGCTAGTCTAGTAAAGAAATCGAGTTATATCCATTTGTTACGATTTATAAAATTCTATTTATTTTAAGAATGAATTACTGGAAGAGGGACAGGAGCATGCTGTTATGTTGTATACGTGGCGATGTTGTTCGAGGGCTATACCGCAACCTAAATCGAACGAACAACCGAACAGGGTTGAAATTTATGAGAAGACTGTTGAAGTATTAGCACCTGAAGTCAATAAATTATTGAATTTTATGTATTTTCAAGTATTATCTAAATTACAAAATCGATAACGTAAATTGAATTGATTTTAACTTTTAGAAAAAAGCAATAGAACGATTTTCTGAAGAAGTCAAACGACTTTGTCATGCTGAAAAACGTAAAGATTTTGTATCGGAAGCGTATTTATTAACATTAGGGAAATTTATAAATATGTTCGCTGTATTGGATGAATTGAAAAATATGAAATCGAGTGTTAAGAATGATTATTCAACTTATAGAAGGTAAAGTATAATTTTTAATAAAATACATTGTTTGTATTTGGGATTTTTAGAGCTGCACAATTTTTGAAAGTAATGTCCGATTCACAAACATTACAAGAATCACAAAATTTATCGATGTTTTTGGCAACACAAAACAAAATACGCGATACAGTTAAAGAGAATTTAGAAAAAATACCCGGCTATGAGGAATTATTAGCTGATGTTGTTAACATATGTGTACATATGTTTGAAACTAAAATGTATTTAACACCTAGTGAGAAACATATGCTTGTTAAAGTAATGGGTTTTGGTTTATTTCTAATGGATAGTGAATTATGTAATATTAATAAATTAGATCAAAAAAAGAAGTTACGTTTAGATCGAATTGATCGTATCTTTAAAGTATTCCCTATTACAATTCTATTAATTGTTGTTGGTAAAATTGTTTAAATTTTAGAATTTAGAAGTTGTTCCGTTATTTGGCGATATGCAAATAGCACCGTTTAATTATATAAAAAGAAGCAAACATTTTGATCCGAGTAAATGGCCGTTGTCTAGCAGTAATACACCATCACCACAAGCCGATCTAATGGTTCATTTACCACAAATTCGCGATGATCATGTTAAATATATAAGCGAATTAGCACGTTATAGTAATGAAGTAACAACAACTTATAAAGAAAGTGGTAGTGATATTGAAAATAAAGAAACAGCCGATTTAGCCTTAAGAGGTTTACAATTATTATCAGAATGGACAAGTGTTGTTACAGAATTATATTCATGGAAATTATTACATCCAACTGATCATCATCAAAATAAAGAATGTCCACCAGAAGCTGAAGAATATGAACGTGCAACACGTTATAATTATAGTGATGATGAAAAATTTGCATTAATTGAAGTAATAGCAATGATAAAAGGCTTACAAGTATTAATGGCGCGCATGGAAACTGTATTTACTGATGCAATTAGACGTAATATATATGCTGAATTACAAGATTTTGTACAATTAATATTACGTGAACCATTAAGGAAAGCAATAAAAAATAAAAAAGATTTAATTAGAAGTATAATTATGTCGGTCAGGGAAACTTGTGCTGATTGGCAACGTGGTATTGAACCATTACAAGATCCAGCGTTGAAAGGTAAAAAGGATCCAGATAATGGATTCAATATTAGAGTACCAAGAAGGAATGTTGGTAAGATAATGTTGTATTTGTATTTTTTAAAATGTAATTTTTTTGGTAAAAATTAAAGGACCATCTTCGACTCAATTGTACATGGTGCGTACGATGTTAGAATCATTAATCGCTGATAAATCAGGTGGTAAAAGAACACTTAGAAAAGATATAGACGGTCACTATTTAGTGCAAATTGATCAATTCCATAAAACATCGTTTTATTGGAATTATCTGTTGAGTTTTAGTGGTGAGTCATAATTTTGTTTAATTTTTCATTCGTTTACATCTTTTTTTACCACAGAATCATTACAACAATGTTGTGATTTATCCCAATTGTGGTATAGGGAGTTTTATTTAGAAATGACAATGGGGCGGCGAATTAACGTAATTATTATTATTATGATCTAATGAGTCATTTTTGATTATATCGAATTTATTTGTAGAAATGTACAGTTCGACATCTACATAACGAAGAATGTAATGATTTGATAACAATGGAGAAACGCATACAATTCCCAATAGATATGTCAATGCCATGGATATTAACTGATCATATATTGAAAACAAAAGAACCATCAATGATGGAATATGTATTATATCCATTAGATTTATACAATGATAGTGCATTATATGCATTGACAATATTTCGTAAACAATTTTTATATGATGAAGTTGAGGCAGAAGTAAATTTGTGTTTTGATCAATTTGTTTATAAATTAAGTGAACAAATATTTGCATATTATAAACAATTAGCTGCTAGTATATTTCTTGATAAACGTTTTCGTGTTGAATGTGCAGCATTAGGTGCATATTTATTACCATATCCAAGAGCTAATCGTTATGAAACATTATTAAAACAACGGCATGTACAATTATTAGGTAGATCTATTGATTTAAATAAATTGATAACACAACGGATTAATGCTGATATGCAAAAATCACTTGATTTGGCAATAAGTAAATTTGAAGGTGGTGATATAACTGGTGTTATGGAATTAGAAGGACTACTACAGGTAACTAATTAATAATATAATCGATGATTATTTTTTAATAATAATTTAATTTAGGTTAATCGATTATGTCATAAATTATTGAGTAAATTGTTAGCATTAGACGATTTTGATTCAATGTATCGTGAAGCTAATCATAATGTACTTGCCCCATATGGAAGAATAACATTACACGTATTTTGGGAATTGAATTACGATTTTCTACCAAATTACGTGTATAATGCTGCAACAAATCGATTTACTAAATATCGTGGACAAATATCGTTCGCCGCAGCTGTACATCGTGATAGACCACCACAGATGTCTCACCATTATATGTGGGGCAGTAAGCAACTTAATTTGGCTTATACAACACAATATGGTCAATATTCAGGTAAATTCAATTTATTCGTCCGGGTGATTCATCTAAAACATAAAGTTCTTATGACAACTGCCATTTGGGCATCGATTCAAAAAATATTTCAATGATTTATAAGGGGGGTCCCAGAGAACATTTTAGCGAAATTAGAACCTTGTAACTCATTTGGAAGTTGGTCAAAGAACGTCCGCTTTGGACAAGGTCACGATTTTTAAAAACAAGTTAAAGACGCGAAAAGACTAAGAATGACTCGGAAATAAATAAATACGTGTTCCAGTTTATTTTTAAGTTACACCCTTAAGGGGGTGACATGAGGGATGATTTTTGAAGTTAATTTAAGTTGGAAGCATGAAACGTTATAACTATTTGGGCTTTTGATTACAAAACAATCGTCTTAGCATTTTTGTAAATTCTACCCGTAAGGGGGTGAAATTAACGTAAATTAAAATTATTTACGATATCCTTCTACGCGGGCAACAGCTAGTAATATTTAATAATAATAATAATAATAATAATTTAAATGAATTTTGAAGGTTTTGTTGGCCCTCAACATTTCCACACAATGTGTAAATTATTGGGCTACCAAGGTATTGCTGTAGTTATGGAAGAATTATTGAAAATCGTCAAAAGTTTAATACAAGGAAATTTATTACAATTCACAAAAACTTTAATGGAAGCAATGCCAAAAATATGTAAATTACCTAGATATGATTATGGTTCACCAGGTGTATTAGGTTATTATCACGCAAAACTTCAAGATATTGTACAATATCCGGATGCACGTACAGAATTATTCCATAATTTCCGTGAATTTGGCAATATAATATTGTTTTGTTTATTAATGGAACAAGCATTATCACAAGAGGAAGTTTGTGATTTATTACAAGCAGCACCATTCCAAAATATATTACCACGACCATATTGTAAAGAAGGTGAGAAACCTGAAGTTAAACAAAAACGTTTAGAAGTTAAATATGCTGCATTACAAATTGTTCCAAATATTGAGAAATTAGGCACGGCTAAAGTAATATTTACAAATTGATTTGTATAAAATATTAATTACATATTTGATTTTATTTTAGCAAGCTATGATCTCTAAAGAAGGTGATTTATTGACTAGAGAACGACTATGTTGCGGTCTATCAATATTTGAAGTTGTTTTAAATCGTTTAAGAAGTTTTCTAGATGATTCCGTATGGGTCGGACCACCACCAACAAATGGTGTTATGAATATTGATGAATGCACAGAATTCCATCGTTTATGGTCTGCATTACAATTTGTTTATTGTATACCAGTCAGTGAGAATGAATATACTGTTGAAGAAATGTTTGGTGAAGGTCTACATTGGGCTGGTTGTACGATGATTGTACTACTCGATCAACAACGACGTTTCGAAGCCTTGGATTTCTGCTATCATATATTGAGAGTTCAAAGAGTTGACATGAAAGATGAAGTTGTTAAAGGAATTGTAAGTTTTGGTGTTTTTTATTTGTTTTGTTTGAAATAAAACGTAATTTTTTTTTTTTTGTACAGAGTCTGAAACGTATGGTTGATCGAATTCGACGATTTCAAGTATTAAATTCGCAGATTTTTGCAATTTTAAACAAATTTCTAAAATCTAGCGAAAACGATGAATTGTCAGTAGAGCATGTACGATGTTTTCCGCCTCCGGTTCATCCGTCATTAAATCCACAACAACACTATCATGCACCTGAACATTTAAGACAATGCTAGAACACCTGATCAATAATTAGTTTGTTAGGTTTTATATGTAGAATTTTTAACATTTTATAATCTTTTATATCAGTGTATTTATTAGATGTTGTATATAGTAAAGCACTTATACTTTCCATTGATTTATAATTAAGATAATACTTTGAATTTTCATAATATATTCATATTACTGTAACGTTATCTGTTGTAACCCAGCCTCGTAATCCTATCAGATAATATTGCATAATTTGTTTAAATGTTCAGAGTGATTTGGACAAGGACGAAATTAGGTATGTATGTAGTTTAAAAAAAAATTTATTTTGAAAAACTTATAAAAGTTACATTTACTTAATTATCTAATGCGCTTCCTAATTTGATATGTACCAAATTGTGCCAATTTCTTTTTATGAACTTTATTGTGTTTAGCTAGATGATCGGAACGTGAAAATGCTCGATCACACAATTCACATTTGTATGGTTTTATACCGAGGTGTGATCGTCTATGTCTAGCTAATTCATCAGATCTTGAAAATTTCCATGTACAATTTTGCCAATTACAAACAAACGGTTTCTCACCGGAATGCCTTTTTAGATGTGCTCGTAAATGTGATGGTTTCGAATAAACTTTATCACAATTTATTATCGAACACGGAAAATGCTTTTCTTCACTAGTTTTCCGTTCTCTATAACCGTTAATTGATGCTGTTGATGTTGATGATATTCTTTTACTCATATCAGTTCTAGTTTTTTGTAGATTTTCTCTATCAACTGGACTTTCATATAATAATGCACGACGTTTTAAATTCCGTTCATCAGCAATGTGTGGGAACATGTTGATTAAATCCAATGTTTCACGTGTTTGTAAATTAATTTGTGTTGTCAATTCAATATCGGATTTATTGCCAATTTCATTGTTTTGATATTCAACTAAGCAATCATTGAAAATAAAATCCTCGTCGAATTTTGTCCAGTTTATCAAATTATCGTCGTTGTTCACCAATTGTTCTTCAGTAGAAGTATTACAAGATAAATTCAGATTGACACCAAGTACTGAATATCCTTCAGGATCGACAAGAGTGTTTTGTTGTTGTTGATTATTATTATTATTATTATTACTAGTATCATTGTCTGTGCTTGTGTAGTTTGATGATAAGAAATTGTCCAATTGTTGATTCAGAAATTCATCGGATACGAGAAAATCTTTTAGATATGAATTAGTCCAGTTTGTATCACTTAAATCGAATAAACCATCTTCAGATGCTGTTGAAGTTTGATTATCATCAAAATTACAATAAGATAGTAAATCGTCGATTGATAAATCAATTGGAATTTTGTCTTCAGGCATTTTGTTGTATTCACTTGGCACAACACATTTTTCGTATTCAAAAGTTTGTATCGTACTGACGCATTTTTTCCCAACTCAATTCAAATTAGATATTACATATGGTTTCTATACACTTGAGAATTTTTAAAATTTTTGTTGATGAACATTAATGCCATTTACGAACGATTTAAAACTGAACACTTAATAAATTTTCACAATCAGTTGTAAATAGAATAATTACATATTTTGATTAGAGCGTGACAACTACTGCCTAGTACACAAATTGTCTTTTTGTATAATATTACATCCCTTGTGAATTCATCAATTCCCAATAGTATCATTTAAAACTGATTTGTTTATATATTATTCTACTGGTCCGCACTTTTTGTTAATTATTTGTTTCGTTTTAAAATTTAAAGATATAACGAAAACATCCGGATTTTATCTAAAAATTTCCTGGAAAAGAATGCTCGACTACTAACGACAACGTATTTTTTGAATTTTAACATTCATATAAAAGCGAGATTATGACGCGACTAATATCAATTAAAATAATATAGCCGGTAAAGTAACGATAATAAAAAAAATGATAGGAATCAAAGGTAACTCTTGCATATTTTAAATAAAGAACAAATTAATATAGAAAAATTAAAGTAATTTTATCAATTATGAAACAATAGAGCTGCTTTGCGATGTCATAAACCGCATACCTTGTTGGATTAGATAAAATAGAAGAGATAAGGTGTCTTGTAAGCTCTAAACAATTTTTATAATAAATAATTTACTAATTATTTTCAATATAATAAAATTTCATACAATAGGACATTATTATTATTATTACCATTATGAATTTTATAATTTTTGAGCTATGAGATGCTGGCATACAACAGCAGCATAATGTTGATCTTGGAACTACTTTGAGCTTAATTTGTATTCCTTTAAAATGGATAATTTTTGGCTTTATTTTAACGATAGGTATCATATACCTATACGTTAATAATACAACAAACAATAATAATAATAAAGCAAATACTACTTAATTTCTCACAATCCACATCTATATCTAACCTAGTAATGCAATTCTCATTATGTCTATCCAAGTCATTTTTGTAAAGAAAAATCAATAAAAACAAACGATTTCATTTATAACAAATATTTTAGGATATATACTGACTTATTTTAAATAATTTCTACTTTTAAATGTACGTTTCAAAGATTTTTCAATAATCACTTAATTTATCATGACTTTTACTGCCACTACGGGAAGTTTTACGTGGCAAATTTTCCAAATAAGCTTCAGGCGCCCACCCTTCTAATGATGTACCTATAGAAGAATCGATCAGGCATAAGCTTTTAAATATTTCCTCATACACACCTATAATTTTAACAAACCACCAACCAGCACAACCGACTTTTAATAATTCAACAATATCACCTTCACGTAAATTAATTTCACTATTCCCAACTGCACAATAATCAGATAATGCAATATATCGACCATTCTGCAATATAAATAAATTAGATAAAGAAACAAAAATTTAATTACGTCAAAACAATTAATCAAACGTAGAAAAAAACACTAATAATAATCAGACGTTATGAATTCGGATTAAAGGAAATTAGATAAGCGGAAAGAGACATGCACCTTTTTATTTTATAATAGAAAAAAGAAAATGTTAACTTACTAGAACTAAAAAAGAATGTAAGGGCGGATTGGCAATTATATTTATTATTATAATTACTACTTTTAACATAAAATGTAGATTAATTGTATTGTCAATAAAATATATTATGAACTGTATTATAACCAACCCCATTCATTGAATCTGCCAACAGGAAAAATAGTTTTATGAGGCAAAATATGGTAAAACGTGCACAAAAAACTAAATTCATTTCCATTAATTTATTTGATCATCTCATCCAAAATTATTAACAATAACATATAAACATTTATGGATGAGAAGATTTTTTAGGGATTTTATTTAAAGCTAAAAAGCCAAAAATTGCTATTAAATAAAAAATGCAATTTTTTTAAAATAAGATATAAATCAAAATTCTTACAGGTATAGCTGAATTATGTTTAACATCATCATCATCACTATTGCTACATTCTGATGACCAATTTTCACCATCTACATCGATATTGTCATCATATAAATTATGTGTATCAACATCACAACTCATTGCTCTATGATTATCATGGAATGATGCTTTTGTTGGTGTATTTTTTTGTTTTTCCCATGAAGTAGTTTGTCGTAAGGATCTTAAATAATTATTATTATTATTTGGCTATTTCGAAGTAAATCCTAATTTATTATAGTTTTACCTGTGAGCTGAATATTGTTTTATTTTTTCACCTTTAAGTTCTTCTAATTGGTTCAATAAAACACGCTTTATTTCATTAACCCATGCTTGTTTTTGTTCAATATTTGTTGCTTGTATTGTATAAACTTCCTGTCGTCCTTGTAGCCATATTTCAAATTTTCTATCATCGCCTTTGACTGTTTCAGTTAAACCAATTTGTGACATTTTTAAATAATGTTTAAATTGATATGTTACTTTATTATATTGTGATTTAGATGCTGGTTTACAAAACAACATACATTTTTGATATAAAAATATATGACGACGCATCGGTTTTAAACGTAAACGTAAATCTCTCTTATTATCTGCCCATACATTAAACGAACCTTGTAATAATAAATCACCTTGTTGTGATAAATCAATAGCGAAACCAGTTATTGATATTTGATGCATACTATCATTAACACATTTCAATACAATTAACATACAATCTAATGCTTGTTGTAGTTCTTTACAACATTTACTTTCATTTGAATAACGCAATAAATCTTTTAATAATAATTGATATTTTGTTATTCTTTGTACTGGTTTTAATAAATATGCACCTAATGGTAATTTATGACCTAAATTTTTTTGGCATGCTTGAAAGAAGCCCGTTTTACCAATTAAACTTTCACGTATATGCTCCGATCTAGGTATATTTTGACAATAATAGCTATACAAACGATAAAATGTATCCCTCTATAATGAATACAATTAAAATTTATATCAATCGATAATTATTAATACTTGCCCTTTGAACAAAACATAGTGCAACTAAATCAATGGATGTTATACAGTTTTCTAAGTCTTTTAAAAATATATTTGCGTGAAAATCGTAAATTTCCTCTAAATTACCAAATATTCCATCGATTTGTTCGATTAAACTTGACGTTAAGTAACAATGCATTTCTTCGGATTTTATTTTCAATTTATATCCCTAAAAATTACAATTTTAAAATTATATCAACTATTTAATAGCAAAACCAATACGTACGGTAATTATTGATAATAATTCACTAACATAAACACGTTCAGTTTCTATCAATTCGGTCAGAACGTGTCCTGTTTTAACGTTACTTATATCATCATTTTCTGTATTTACTTGATTACATTGAATTGAACCAACTTGTTTTTCAATTGATTTCTCACATTGTGCCGATTTCGGTATTATTGATTGTGATTGTATTAATGATGTTGTTGCAAGTTTTGTTAATGTAGCAATTCTGGATTCGCACATAATTGTAATTTCATTGATTGTATCTAAAGTCTGTACAAAAAATTAATTAATAAAAATATTAAAATGTATTGTAATAATAGTACGTACTTGTACTATTTGTTGTTTTAAATCGGTACTCATATGATCTTGAAATGCAGTCTTGAATTCTTGTAAATTTTGTAAATTAAATCCCCGTTTAGTTTCTGTAAATTCTTTAATTTCATCTAAATACTTTTTAGTTAAATCCAATGAATTCGAACAATTCTCGATAGATTGCGATGTAAGTAGATCGTTACAAATTTGACACCATTCATTAGCTTTATTAATTTCATCAATAAATTGCTTGTATTTAATTAAAATATCTTTCCGTTTTGTTAAACGTTGTATTAAACAATCTTTCATGCGTATTAATTCACAACATTTTGGTTCAATACATTGTAATGATAAGAATGTTTTATTTTGCATTAGTGTTTCACCGCACGAGACAACTTCTTCAGATCTTTCAATATCAACATAACATAATTTTTCAAATAATAAAGTTTCTTTATATAATTGATCAATACGTGTCAAATTATCACTAATTTCTTTCATATCATTTATTGTTTTCATATGTGAATTGAAATTGATTTGTAATTCACGAAAATCTTGTTCGAAACGTCGCAAATCTAAACAATGTCTTAATTTCGATGAATGTTGTTGCCAAAAATCATCAAATGTACGTTCAGTTTCTTCTAATTGAACCAATAAACGTTCTATTGCAAATACATTACCGCTAGTGTCACTTTTATTTATTAATTTATCGTTTTGTGAAATTACAGATTTATTTTTTATTGTTGATAAAAGATATTCACCATGTTTGGCTGCTGATAATATTTCATCTTTTAATTCAGTATAAATTAATGTTTGTTGATTTAATAATTGTTGTGTTGTATCAGCATTATTTGGTAATTCAGTTTCATCAATTGATTTTGTAAATTTATCTAAGGCAACTGATACTTGTTTTGTTATTTGTGAAAATTTTTCTAAATCACTACGTTGTTGCATCCATTCATCATGTGAATAAATTAAAGTACCACCTAAATCAACTGTTAATTGATCAATATCAATTAATTCATGTAATTCCTCAATAGTACTTAATACAATCATACGAAATTTAAATTCATCTTTAAATAATTTATTGCTCACTTCAGATAATGCTTTTTGTAAAAAACTACAAGGCCTTAACACATATACAACATGAATTAAACCAGGAAAATATACAGAAATTTTTAATAAGACATTTTTAACAGAATTCCACCTATCTTTGCGTCGATCAATTATTAAATGGAAGCCCAAATCTGCCTCTTGTAATCTTTAAAATACAATTGTTAAACAACTATTAAACAGGGTAAGTTTTGAACTAATTTCACTTTTGATTCTTATTTCTACAAGAATTTAGTGAATCATGTTCAAAACTTAAAATTTTTTTATTAGTAAATGAAAAAAATTACTTACGAGGGTACAGACGTTAAATACAGCATTAAACGTTGATAATCACTATCAGTGATTGAATTAAAACTATTATTATCAGGAAATGTTATAATAGGACAACCATCTTTCGATCTACCACCTGAGATAATTGCATATTGGGAATTTAATAAATCAGCAACATCACTTAATTGTAACGGTTCTGTATTAACTGTATTTACCATTTCAATTTCTTCAAACGGAGCTAATTCATCTAAAATTGTTTAATAAATCAAGTATAAAAATAATAATATGCAACAATAATCCGATTCTCTTGTAATCTAGATGGATAAAATAAGTTATAGAAAAAAACAAAAGATGAATTTTATAAGGAAAATGATGGAAATATTTATCATCAATTTTTATATTTGATAAAAAGATTTATTGACCAAAATATACAGAAGACTTATAAATGTTATTTTTTTTTAATTTACATTCTACTAAATGTATAAGGTGTATGATGTTGAGCACCAGCCATTGTTGTAACAATATTTCCTTGTTCATTGATAACATAACCGGTATTAGTTAATTGATAAGAGTATGCATTACTGGCTGTATGATTATTAGGATTTTGCGGTCCATTTGGTATTAATTGTGATACTGGTGTTACTAAAAATGTTTGTTGATGATGTTGTGCACCTGTACCATCATTTGATTGTGCTACAACTAACGGTATAACTTGCTGTACTTCATTATTAATCACACATTTCTGAATTTGTTGTTGTTGTTGTTGCTCCCGAGGTCTTTCAATGATTTGTGTTTTTTGTATTTGTTGTGGTTGTTGAATTTGTTGTTGATTTTCTTGTGGTTGTGATTGTTGTGTTTGTACTTGTTGTTGCTGCTGTTGTTGTTGAGATTGTTGTTGTTGAATTTGTGTGGATTGTACTGAAGACTTAGGTTCAACTTTACAGAATTTGACATGTGGAAATTGTTCTTTCATAAAATGGCGAAATGTTGAATAACCCATTAATTTAACACCAGGATCAAGTATTTGTCCATATTCTTTATATGCATCATGTAAATTCTTCCTTGTTATATCCCATGGCAATTGAATTGGTTGTTTTGTATTTACAATATCTCTTTCACCGGTATATTGTTCCAAATATTGTTTTAAAAATTCAGTTGCATGATAATAGATATCTAATGGGAACGTATTATGTGGCTTTTTACCATGATTCCCATGTACCCTAGGTGCAACTCCATGTGTCATAACATGCTTTCTTATACGTTTCAATTGGTAATGTGTACAATTCTCTAAATATAAAAACGCATCTAAACATACTCTACGTCCCTGGTATACATATTGTGCACGTAAACGTCTCCGTTCTTTATGCCTAACTGTTGTATCAGGATTTGCTAAACATGCCATTGTTACACCCATCAAATACATATCATGTTCACCCTTTGTTAATTCAGCTATATTTAATCTATGCCTATATACACTTTCTGGATTTAAACCTCGAAAACAACTTTCATCTTGACATTCACAGCCACGTTTAAAACGTTCTTTAACTTGTGCTGCACTTTCTTCTAATTTTGTTGTTTCGTTACCACCTGTTCCATTTGATTCTAAATTAATTTTCTTTTTCTTTTTGTTTATCGTTTTCTTTTTTATTGTTTTTGTTTGTGTTTTCAATTTACCATTGTTATTACTATGTTGATTATTATTAGTACTATTATTATTACAACTACTGCTATTACTACTATTAGAGGTGTTATTACTAACACTGTTGTTATTATTAGTATTATTTGTAGTAGTATCAGTTGTGCTATTAGAAGATATTTCTTTTTTCATTTCAGTCTCTTCAACAGAATTAACAGTTTGTGGTGTTGCTGTTGTTGTATAAATAGTACTGATATGCTGATTGTCTGTATCCACCTGAATCGTATGACCTTCCCAAATTACCTGACAACCATATCGTCTTTGACTACATTCTTTACAATTTAACAGGGTTAATTTAAAAATAGGGGAAAAAGTCTTCAATTAACGGACTTGAGGTCTAGATTCTATCGCATTCACTTTTCAAAAATTGTATTAATAAAATTTAGCCAAACAATTAGTTATCTATTCTGTTGCTTTTAAACGTGTTTTACACACAGAAATACATCTCTTTGTATGGTTTCATATAATGAGACGACATATTTCGTTGTGTAAGACAAGGTTTCGATGGTTTTTTTTTGTTCCGGTTCAATTTAAAAAAATATCGCTTCAGTTCCGGTTTACGTTCTTGCAAAAATAACGGTTTCTTAGGTTTTCGATTCAGTTCAAAATGATTAATTTTCAAATTTTTCTCTAAGAACTACAACCCCTAAGAGCTATTTACAGGGTAAATAATTTAAATACAAAAAAACATTTAACAAGTAACTTTTATTCTACAATTTTCTATCAGCCGAACGATTTTCATGGGGATATGTTTTACCATGGGAGATAAAATCGCATACATTAACAATGGCAAATAATCATCTATAAATTTAACCCTGAACAAGGGATGAGAATTTGGTTTACACCTTTTGATAGCCCTAAAGAATCTATATCATTTCGTTTTCAAATCACTAAAAAATATGAAGCCATTCCAGGAATATTTGAAAAAAAAATTTGCAGACGTAACTTCAATCCCCAATGTCACCCTTCAGTATGGGCACGAACGACAAAATACGCAAATGAAATGAACTACCAATATACCAAAAATCATCGAAATCGGGAGTTTAGACACAGTTCCGGGGCGGTTTTACGGTTTTAGGTTCAGTTCAAAGGCACTTTTTACAATTGTCAACACCGTACAGTGGTGGCGGAATGTTTAAATTTAGACTCCTACAAAATTTAGCTCGGCCTCTTTGACATTGGTTGTATAAAATCTTTTTTTCTACAACCACGACTTTTTTTCCTCTGTCTCCTCTCCAACCCTAACACGAAACTACATCAGTATTACTTCAAGGCAACCACAACCACTACTAAAAGTGACACTTTTAACACTGCTAATTCGATTTAAAAATTGCATTTTAGGGCACTAGTCTTAAAAGTGACAGTTCTGTGTTAAAAGTAAACTAACAAGAACATTTGTCAAAATGTCATTTATATATTATTTTGGAATATGTACAGGGTGTTTGTTATAAGTATGGTAAGTTCTAAGAAACTCCTATCAGTCCACGAGTGATTCAAAAAATATTTTGAGGATTTGTAGAAGAGTCCCTAGGGAACATTTTAGCAAAATTATAACCTCGTAGCTCATTTCAAAGTTCGTCAAAAAACGATCGTTTTGGACAATGTCGCAATTTAAAAAAATTGATAAAATACACAGAACGACTAAAAACGACTCAGAGACCTTCCCAACATTGATTTTTTTCGTTTTTCTCCATTTTATTCCAGAGAAAATACGAAGTATTTCCACCTGTTCCCGAATAAAATGGAGAAAAACTAAAAAATCAATTTTGGGAGGATCCTAAAGTCATTCTAAGTCGTTTTGCGTGTTTAGTTCGTTTTTGAAAATCGCTACATCGTCAGAAATGAGCGTTTTTTTACCAACTTTCAAATGAGCTACGAGGCTCTAATTTTGCTGACGTGTTCTTTAAGGACTCTCCTACAAATCCTTAAGGGGAAACTGGACAAATTACGCTATTCGGCGTGCGAAATTTATTAATTTTCAAACAACAATATATCGCTTATTTTTTAAGATATTGTGAAATTTAAGCGTGCGTTGGATAGAGCGTTTCAAGGTGCATGTTCTGAAGCTTTCCATTAAAGTAAAATGTGATAAAATTCGAAATGACAGAAAAAAATGTTGACCATTTTTTTTGTACATTTTCCCTCATAATTGGCTAAAACTTAGCCAATATTATTGATTTTAAATATCGATTGAGTGGTTTAGATGGGAAATGAGTACATCTTTCCAAATCTTCAAGAATTTTCCTGATACGTTTGTTAGTCTTCCCAAACTTGAAGAAAATTAAAAAAATTTGATCCGTGATTTAGGGCACAATTTTAAAGATAGAGTACTTCACTCTTGTTTTTAGAAAGATATTGTAAGGGGGGAGGAGATAAAGCTTGCTTTTCAGAAAATTTTGAAAATTACGTGATCTATAGGAAAATTTTGAAGCCCATTTTCACCTGTTATTTACAGCTATTAAAATTAATTAATTTGACCGATAATTAGTATCAAAATATAGGAAATTCCGTTTTCTTTCACGACCATATCATAATAACGAAAAATATTTAAAAATCTGTCCGTAGGTAATTTTTCTAACCAAGCATGTTTGTGTTGTGAGCGGTATTGTTGTTGCGATATACCAGATCTATCCGGTTTATACCAGATAGACCTGCGGTTATTACGCTTCTCAAACTTTAGATGCCGCTTGCTCTACCACGTCTTTTATATCTATATTTTTATCCATATTTACAGATTACTTTATTTTCTTAGAGCAATATGGCGGAATTTATAAATAAAAATTTTAAAATGCGTTTTTTGGAGAAAAGAGTGATGTTTAAGTTAAATAATTTCGTTTTTATCAATTTCCATTGTTAATTCTAAACCGTACACTTGGTTTCAAGCGTATATTAATAATAAATACACCCATTTCGACTTTTTTATTTTTTGATGTAAAAACGGAAAATTCAGCGTCATCCATAAAAATTCAGAAGCTAAATAAAACTCGATTTTGATAAAAAAGTTTAAACAAAATCTGTCGTTTTATTTTAGATAAAAAATAAAATAGTGCAAAAAACATGGCTTTTTCAAAAACTAAACCACACATTTACTTAAAATTTGGTATAAGTAAAACTTATTGTTAGACTAATAACTAATACTAATCTCTGGTACTTTTTTCAAAAATTTTGAATATCACGTTTATATTTTGATCCACTAGAATTCAACCCTAAATAAATGCACAAAATCACACCAGTAACCTCATCCCTTTCTTCTGCTTGAATATGATTCTTCACAAATTCTGAACTGTGAACATTCTGACATCCATCTCATAACCACCCTCAAAAGACTATTTTACACAGCTTCACAAAAAGTGGTCTCTTTTATATGCACGTAATAGTACTATTTATTTCTAGGAAACATCTATAAAAGCTGAGAATAACAAGGTGTTTTTTATTTTATATTACTGTCGATAATTGGAATACGTTGCATTTATATATGATATTTTTTTTCTTTTTGTAAGATAAATTTGTTGAATAACTAAACAAATTATTTGTTATTGTTCAACTAGGACCCATAAGTATTACTAATTATAATAGGATTATAGTGTATGTTGTTTTTTATTTTATTTAATTAGTGGCCAGCGATTTTGAAAAATATAATAGGTCTTTTGCTGAAATATATTATCGCAACAGGAGTTGGTTTATTTATTTTAAAGATTACAAGAACAACTATTTCATTTGCAGAGCAGTTGTTTGTGTCTTAGGTATTGGATTATTCTCTATAATTGCCTATCAATAAGCATACTAGTATTGATAATTCTTCTAATTAGTTTTTTTACAAATTTGACACTTTGATTTTAGGGACGTGATTGAGATACGTAACATTTTTAAGAAATAATGAGCCAACTATAATATTTGATAACTCTGATATTTTGATAACTATCAATAAACGATATATTAAAGTTATCGATAAATCTCTTGTTAAAAATGCAAGTCTCCATATTACCCAGCTTTATTCTTAAGAGATACTTTACATTTAACAGGTTTCATCGATAGTAGTTTCCGCAAATGATATCTAGCAAAATGGGATATTTTGTATAAAAATTTTGAATTATTAAATAAATGAGAAATTTTGATTGTTTGCTTACTATACTGTCCGTTAAATTGAAGATTTCTATTCTTTTGATTAGACTTTGTATACCTGTTGGTCTTCAATTTGTGTTTGTTGAAAATGATTATTACCATCCATTGCTGAAAAGAGCGAATGTGCTGTTAATGTAACTGGTGTTGACCATTGAATTTGTCCATCATTTTCAATAACAGTTACATCAGTACCATTTGTTGTATTTGTTTGAAATGTTTGCGATGATGTATCATTAACATCATTCTCATTTTTTTCAATACGTTCAACTGATAATAATGAATGTAATACTTCACTAGCTTCCTTTTCAGCTTCATCAACTTGAGCCATCTAGAATTTTTTATTTACTATTTTTTTTTAAATGTAACGTTATCTTATTAAAAATTATGAATTAAAAATTGTTGTCATTGCGAAATTAATAATTTTTCGTTTGAATTTTAAACAAAAGAGAAAACAGTAAATGTTAATAAGAGAATAATGACAACGAAAATTTAAATTTTACTCGAAAAGATAAAAACATAAACAAAGTGTGCAGTGAACATCTTCATAAACAAAAGGTGAAGCATATATTAAAGTGATTTTGAGCGAAAACCGTCTTTAAAGTTTCACGTAAAAGATCATTTTCGTATGACAACAGTATACAGGCACACAAAACTGGGCCGTATTGATATTTATACAACATACAAACCTTTAAAATTTTCCAATAAAATACACAAAAACGCACTAAATTTATGTAATAATATTGTAAATAAATAATACTGTCAACTAATTTTTAATACTTATAGGTCAATATAAGTCAGGTTATTGAAGAATTTTAATAAAATTTCACCTACTAAATGAGAACGTTTCGGTTCTACAATGCGCCATATTCGATATCGTCAACAACTTGGCATTCGAACATTGGTACTTTATAGGGCGCATGAACAGTTTTTCGAAAATCATGCGCGACCATAAAAAAATATTTTTTCAAATTTAAAAATGTTTGTCAATAAACCGCTTCCTATTTATTTTCATGCAATAAATTGGAAACCTTGACAATATTAATGATTAAAATACAGGAAAATCACCAATATTTACGTTAAACTATAATAAAACAGAAAATACCTATAACAATATTGCAATAAGTCTTCAATGTTTTATAAACAAATGAAACACAAAACACTTAACGTAACAATAAAAACAATAGAAATAATAAACAATCAGTCATTAATAACAACATTTAATTACATTTAATAGCAACAGGATAGAATAAATGTATTTGCAACTAGTGAAATTAAAAATATTTAAAATACAGTAATTAATTCAGAATCGGATTATAGTTTATTCAATTTTATATTGAAAACAAGTTTGATAAAAAGATACTTTTATAGTTAATTTGACTTACCAGGTGGTTCTGGATCGAATCCTGAACTCCTAGATCGACTCATATTATTTCGTTCTTCCATTGCTTTAGAAGCATTTCTTTTGAATTGTTCTAAAAAACAATCAATTTGTGTTTCTAAACTGGATTCAGTCATAATATTACAAAAAAAATATTAATCTATGATGAATGAAAATCATTGTATAGTAAATTAATATTAATAAATTATATATCAATATTTCATGATCATTTTTATAATAATTGCCACTGTTTTTAATTCAATAATAATGAATTCAATTAAATAATACTGAGATTAACACTATTATTTAACAATTGTTGATAACAAATAAAACTCCTTCACTTATCGGAGAATTTACACAAAATGACGTAAATAATTTCATTACCAACATTGAATTTTTTACGGTTATGTTGGCGATTCTGCTGTAAATTTAAACGATGCTACATCAATACACATACTTTATTCTTCCATTTCTTTCTTTCATAAAGTTTTATTAATAATGCTATCTTTATAATATTCACGGCGCATATTAAAATAGATAATAAAGATTATCCATTTCGTCGACAGAACGTCACGAATTTGCCGCCTATTTTTCAAACTGTTTCGAAGAGCAATCGTTCAAACTTCGTACAGATTAAGAAAATTCTAATCTATAATCTAAGTCACTGTCTCATCTAACATGATTGAGCGCGTTTGTATTCACATTAAATGATAAAATTTTGAAATTTTATCTCTATGTGTATGTGTATGTATAAACGCATCACTCACATTTTTATGAAAAAAGTCGGAGGGAGCACCTGGAGTGGTTTACTTATTAATAGTAAAAGGGACAAGGTGAACGCTTGTTTCTGATTAGTTACTCGTGCGAAAAACTCTTTTCCAAAACAGTCTTATGGTTTAGGCTTTAGGCTGTTTATTTTGAGTGCAACAAAACCTACTTTTTCTAAAAAAGTAAATATAAATGATATATTGTTTATATTTACGTTTATTATCTACGTAGTCGTTAGAATTCGTCAGCATTGCCAACATCGGAAAAGATGGCAAATTTGCATTGGTTGACTATGGCTGCGTAAATAAAATGTAGCTAAGTATAAGGAGATCGAATTTTGCAGCTTCTCTGCATGAGCCACCATTAGAGAAACTCTACCACTGCAAAAACACGAAACACGACAGTATTTTTTACAATGAGTTAAAGTGATAATCACCATATGGACCATAAAGTCATCTATGAGGTGACTGAGAAAAGATGTTTGCACATAATCGGTTATTTTATTTCAGTTACCTAATTTTATGTAGTAATTGTCTAAATATTGGCAAAAATGAAACTGTAGTGAATGAAATAGATGGCATTTATTAACATTGAGCAACTTTCCAATAATTTTCTATTTTATGCCTGATGTTCTGTAAAAATTATACAAGATAACATCCCTAGTCCCACCAACTATTTCTAATTGAATCTTTTCTCTTTCAAATTCTGACCTGCTAAACATATGCCACACTATAAGGACCTCTCTCGTTAGCCTGATTTACACAGCCTCACAAAGGTGACTGTTAGTCACCTTTTCCGTGCACTTGGCTGTACTTTGAGCAAATTCGCTTTGAACAGTTTTCATCCAATTTTCATCAATAAAATTTGAAAAAAAATTGGCGCTACTAGTCGTAAAATTTCTCTAAGAACCGGTACACATTAGGTGTTTGGTGTTGCGCTTAACGCGCGTTGGTACTGTACAAACTTGGCGTTTAGTACGTAATATTCTCTAAACGCGCGCTTGGCTTAAAACGCGCGTTTCAAAACGCCCAGTGTGTAACGGCTCTAGAGATCGATAATTTGTTACGTTGCAATTATGTCAAATGACGTTTATTCCTGATTATTAAAAGTTTTTTTTCTTTTTTATAAACAAAAACACGATGAAGCTCTCTTATTTATTGATTATTAGTACTATTACGATGATTGATTGAAAAATTTACGATTAATTTTATAAATCATTTATCGTCATATTAAACGCTAAAGGTCAAATATTAAACCATAGTCGTCTCACACACCCGTGTATAATAATTATTTTTAAAATAAAAATAAATTATATGCGTATTAAAGAAAAAATAATTGGCACGATTTTCTATTTTGTATCTCGATTCTATTTTGAGTTTGAATTTGTCTATATTTTAGTGGAAATATGTGTATATAAAACAGAAAACTGAAATGCGACACATTAGATTTTTTCGAAAAAAATTCAATAAACCTTGGACTTTAATGTTGTTTAATTTTGTGCAAGAACATAAAAATTTGCACAAAATATTTATAAAACGCAACAATTTGCGTAAAATAAAAATCAAAATGACGCATTTTTTGTTCAACCCCACAAATACAAAGCGTTCGAGCTACGCAATATTTATATTTACATGGCCAATAAAAGAATTGCAATTCGGAAATAGTGAGAGTTAATTAATTAATTGATTAATTGTTGAGCTTCCATCAAAGACTAAATTATTTTTAAATCTTTTTCGTTTTTCAAGCAATTTACAAATTTCACAGCTTTTGGGAATCTTATCTAGCACTTAATTTAAATCAATTGAAATACAGCGAGCGACTGTGTGATATTGGGACTTGATGAATGCAAGTTCATTACCATTATAGATTATGATGTTGTTATCAATTGTCTCTTTTTGATAATAAATGGGTGCGCTTAAATGCCACCTTGGACGCGTCCCGCAAGCGCAGAGAATTTTATTTTTCATCGGCCGGGTCGAGTTGAAGCCGTCATTGCGTTTAGTGTTGTACCAAAACATCCAAACTATATTGAAGCCACCAGCAGTCTTGCTCGTCTCTCCTCAATAAAACATTCTAAAGGGGATAAAATTAAACGAAAAATAAATAAATTTGTACTTTTCGATTTTTCCCCCCATTTGGATGTTGTTTTATTCGATTTTTTAAAGTATTTTTACGGTGGTAATACAACCGGTGAGAATCTAATTTCAAGAATAACGTTGGTTGCAACTCTCAACTAACATCGAAAATGGGAGGTATGTATTTAATTTTAAATCGATTTTCAATTGAATTTTTTAAATATTTAGCAACCTACTGACCTGATAATTTTGTCCAGAAATTTCACTACATTTTTCTTGTGTTTTATCAGATTAAATATTTGGAGAAAATTTTAATTTCAAATACCTGTTAGAAAACAATTAAAAATTTTCGATTTTCGTTATTTTTTTTTTTTAATGAAGATTTTCGATTGAAATCCACTTCTTATCAATCTGTCCCCAAGTATAATTTTTGTATTTTTTACTAAATCTGGTGATAAAAATAAAATACAATTGAACAGGTCAAGCTTTGATATCTATTTATAGATATGGAAACTATATGCCTACAGACCAATATATTTGTATATTATAATATTTTAATAGATTGCTTCGATAAAAGACCCGATTACTTAAGAAAAAATATAAAAATGCCCATTTATAGATTACAGATAATTTATTGAGGAAAACAAAATTGACCGGGTGCATCTTGTTATAATTTTAGAATACGTTGGTGTTTTGTATCGCAGTAGTTTTAAAAGCTTCAAGTATTATTCTAACACTACCACCCACAAATAGATCTATAATTATAGACAGAAACGTGTATTAGTCTATAATAAACAAAAATATAATATGAAATAGGACCTTTAATATGATTCTCCATTACAGGTTATGCATGGGTTACATTAGCAACTAACGATTCATATTCGTTAGGTGCATTGGTATTGGCACATTCTTTAAAACAAGTCGGTACTAAACAATCATTGGTTGTTTTAGTAACGCCCGGTGTTACCAATTCTATGAGGTATTCTTGTTTTGAAACGTTATATTTTTGTAATACGATCAAATATTGATAATTTCAGATCTAAATTATCGTCAGTTTTTGATGTTGTCCATGAAGTCAATATACTCGATTCAAAAGATGAATCTAATTTACGTTTATTAAAACGTCCTGAATTAGGTGTTACATTTACAAAATTACATTGTTGGCGTCTAACACAGTTTGAAAAATGTGTATTTTTGGATGCAGACACATTGGTAGTTGTTGAAGATATTTTAAGAGATAAATACTAAATTAATATTTTGAATAATTATAGGTACTACAAAATTGCGATGAATTGTTTGACAGAGAAGAATTATCAGCAGCACCAGATATCGGTTGGCCTGATTGTTTTAATTCTGGTGTATTTGTTTATCGTCCATCAAATGAAACTTACGATAAATTAGTACAATTTGCTTTAGAGAAAGGCAGTTTTGATGGTACATTTTACCAATTTTTTATTTATAAAATTATGTTTCTTTAATTTTTATTTTTGTATCAGGCGGTGATCAAGGATTGTTGAATTTATATTTCTCCGATTGGTCTTATAAAGATATCTCAAAACATTTACCATTTATTTATAACATGAGTTCAACAGCAACTTATTCTTATTTACCAGCCTTCAAGCAGTAAGTCTATATATAACAACTACTTTCTCTGTTTTATTTTTATTTTCTGTCTGAAATTATTTAGATTCGGAGGCGATGCTAAGATCATACATTTTATTGCTGGGACAAAACCATGGTTACTATATTTCAATACAGAAACAAAACAAGTTCAAGCACCTAATGATTTACGACATTTAACGAGTGTACTGCAACATTGGTGGAATATATTTTGTAATTGCGTTCATTCTAATTTAACTTCAGATATGGTGAGTTTTGATAAATTTCGAAAATATCTAAAATATAAGTGAAGTATTCCTAACTAACAATTCCATTTTAAAATTTGAATGGGAAAAATTGTTATTGTAGGGATACTTCATTTTTGATAATATTCCATTGATTCGGATATTGGTATTTTAAAATAAATTGTAAAAAAAAAATGTTGCAAGCCTAACAGGAGATATTGTAATGATATTACGGTGAGTTAGATGTTCGAACTATTTTTAATCATAAAAATTGATATATTAAAATAAATATGTATTTGTAACATCATCTAAAGAAAAAAATTATCGAATATTCAAAAAAAAGTAAGTGCAGATTGTAGTAAGATTTACCTAGCCTGCTTCCTTTTGTATTTTGAGTTTTAATTGGCATTTATTGTTTGCTGCATGTATTTTGCACTTATATTTGATTTTTTTATTGTATTTTAATAATTTCGTTAGCTAAACTGATGGATTTGTTTTTCTTTCTTTTGCATGATTGTGTTTGCACAGGCTCGAAGTACTACAGATAATTCACCAAGCACTATTAATAATCCCGATTCCAACCCTGATTATAATAAACATTATGATGATTCCAATATTGAATATTACGATCCTTGGGACGAATATGATAAAAAATTATTAAATCCTACATCTATACAACATAATCAACAAGAGCCATTTGAAACACAGCCTATTGAATCTCACAATACAAATGTAAGCAGCTTTCAAGCTGTCCATAATGTAATCAATCCATTTTCTCATAATCATCAATATCAACCTGAAATTTCTCGTCAACATAATTATACTCACATTTCTAATAATCATAATCCTGTTGAAAATCTTCCCGATCATCATCACCAATTTGAGACAACTTCAGAACTTAATAAAATTCATTACCCTATTGAAAATCCTCCAGAAACTCACCATCATCATGATAACCATCCTGAAAATCTTCAACAGCATCACCACCACCATGAAATTCATCATTATACTCCTGAAACATTCCACATTCATAATCATAAAGCACATATACATGAACATCATCAATTTCATGAATCTTCCTTCGATAATCATAATCATAATGATGATCATGACAGTAATACACATCAATCATTGTCACAACAACACTCTCCTCATCCTCAGCCTACGCAAATAAACACTTATAATAATTCTAGTCACAATTCAGATTCCTATGCGACAAATTCAAATCCTGAATCAAACTGTACAGCACCTCCTGTAGTTTTTGAAACCTTTCCTAAACACAATGAACCAACGTTTGTTGCACTACCAAAAGAATGTGAAACTACCAACATTAACGAGACCAAATTGCAAAAATACAAGGAAAAGAATGATGTAAGTACTTTCTATGTATGAGATGATTTTAGCAATAAATAATTGAAAATAATAAATTAAGTTAATAATTATAATTAATTTTTAAATTTTATTTACAGAGTGGTCTTGCTGGTGCATTTGCTCAATTAACATTAGGTGTTGCAAGAACAGCCGAGCAAATAGCTCTAGATGATCATTTAAGGAGACAAGGATGGGAAATAGGCAATATTGATTATTTAGGAAGAGATTCATTTGATAATATTTGGAGTAAGATTTGTGAAACTTTAGCATCAGGACCGACTCTACCTCAACCTAAAGGTGTGGCTTAACACTGCAATAAAATTTCCTTTTTCTTTTTTTTTTGTCATAATGCTTTATAATATTATTTATTGCATGATAGATTTTCATTTTTATTTTATAGCCGTCATTTTTAATAAAGTTATTCGATCTAATTTATAGGTATACTGTTTATGTTCGTTTTTTTTTTAATACAAATGTTTTGAAGTGTTTTTATTTTAATTTGCTTGTTTTGCTTATTTTTGTAAAGTAAAATGGATAAAAATAATAATTTTTACTTTAGAGCCGTCTCCACCCAAAACGGAGGTTATACAGTCAAGTGCGACTGTTGTTCCAGGTCAGTTAAGTCCAGATTGATAACGCAAAATATTGAATAAGACAACGCTTTTTATAAATAAATAAAAATGTTAAAATTACAGCAGCGCTATTTGTAATTTTAATATAAATAAATGGTCGCCTATTTTAACTGTTTTTTTAGTTATATTAAATAGCACTAACTGTAAAATGTATACAAAAGCAAAACAAAAATGGGTATTTTTTAAATTACTAATTAATAACTTTTTAACATTTTGCATGGGAATCAAAACTAACCCAAAATATTGGACTGACAAAATTATTAACAAAATTATTATTATACAACAAAATTTTACAGCCAAAGAAACACCGACACAGGTTAAACCTACAGAAGTTCAGACACCACCACAAACACAGACTGATAAAACAGAAACTGAAACATCACCTTCACCTAAAACAGATGCACCTACAGAATCCCCCGCTCAACAAGTTACTCCTTTACCAGAACCACCAAAACAATCTGGCGATATTATACAGACAGCTACCAAACCTGACACATGCACTCCTACTACAACTTCCCCTAGTCCTCTAAGTGAAATCCCAATCTCTCAACAATCTAAAATTGATCAAAAAGCTGAAAAGCTTGAGACTGAATCTGACAAAGCAACATCTAATATTGAAAAAGTAACACCAAAACCTGAAGAGCCAAAGTCTCAGCCTACAGAAATATCAAATAAATCTGAGACTGAAGTACCACCAAAAACGGAAGCTCCTATACCTAGAGCCGAAGTTCCTATTGAAGCAAAAGCATCTAAAACTGAAACATCTGTGACTTCAGTTCAGCCACCAGAATCTAAGACTGAAACAACAACTACTTCAGCTGAACCAGTAGCAGATAAGCCAAAAACAACAATTGAAACAACAGAACTAACACAAACGAAACCTGAAACACAACCTACAACTCCAATTGATCTACAAGCAGCTAAGCCTGAAGCAACAACTCCTATTCAACCTGAAGCTCTTACTAAAGATAAACCACCAGAATCTCCAAAAAGTGCACCTACATCAACAACTCAGTCTTCGCCAGCAACTGCACCAGAAGAACTAGCTAGCGCTAAGCCCACTCAACAAGAAAAACCTTCTTCTGCAACTACTACCGAGAGTCCAGCTTGTCCAAAACTAGCAGATTTAGCCTGTGCTAAGCCCGCCGAACAAAAACAACCAACTACACCTTCTCCCACAGCAATTGCAACTAGCCCAAAGCCAGAAGAGTTAGCGTGTGCCAAACCCACTGAACAAAAACAAGCATCTATATCTTCCAGTACGGAACCCATAGATCAGAAACAATCAGCAGCATCTGTTCCTGCTCCTACAGAACAAAAACAATCAGCAGCATCTGTTCCTGCTCTTACAGAACAGAAACAATCACCAGCATCTGTTCCTGCTCCTACAGAACAAAAACAATCACCAGCACCTGTTCCTGCTCCTACAGAACAAAAACAATCACCAGCACCTGTTCCTGCTCCTACAGAACAGAAACAATCACCAGCATCTGTTCCTGCTCCTACAGAACAGAAACAATCAGCAGCACCTGTTCCTGCTCCTACAGAACAAAAACAATCACCAGCACCTGTTCCTGCTCCTACAGAACAAAAACAATCACCAGCACCTGTTCCTGCTCCTACAGAACAGAAACAATCACCAGCATCTGTTCCTGCTCCTACAGAACAGAAACAATCAGCAGCACCTGTTCCTGCTCCTACAGAACAAAAACAATCACCAGCACCTGTTCCTGCTCCTACAGAGCAAAAACAATCACCAGCACCTGTTCCTTCTCCTACAGAACAAAAGCAATCACCTGTACCTGCTTCGACTGTTACTGAAAGTCCAGCTAGTCCAAAACCTGAGAAAGTGGAAGAAGCTAAAGCACTTGTAACAGGAGAACCTGTTACAACTGAGAAACCGACAAAGTCAGATACATCAAAAGTAGAACCAAAACCGAAAGAAGAGAAGAAAGCTACAGAAAAACTTTCTGATCCTCAACCGAAAGTTAAAGAGGGTACTGAACCAGCACAAAGTAAAGGTGGAGATGGAAGTACTGGTTCGACACCCACACCACCACCAAGGAAAGGCAGTAGTGGTACAAAGAAAACAAAATCTAAAAAATAAATTTAAAAATATTAATTTAATTTATGGATCTATCGTGTGCTATTATTGAATTGTATTTAATTTCGTTTGATTTGATGCCGCAATTTATACTATTTTTAAATCGAAATAATTTTTAATTACAAATGTAACCCAATTCAATTGCTTTAATTACATAATTCATCGTGCATATAGAATTTCTTTTTTAAATGAATCTTTTTGCGAAACAAAACTTTTTTTTCTACGTTTATTACAATTTATTTGATTGATATTGAAATAAAATATTAACTAATTAAAATTTGTATTATTGTTAAAAATTAAAAATTATTTTACCTAATCTTCTACTGAATTAATCCTCCTAGTTTAAAATTACTCCATTTTCATGCTCTCAATATTTGTGTTTATGTCTATGTTTTTTAGATGATTCAGGTGAATATCTTGAACGATAAGGCGAAGTACTATCTTTACGTTTTGGTGATGCAGATCTCCGATTTCTTGGTGATATTGATCTTCTATTTTTTGATCGTGATCTACGCGATATTAATGATCTTGTCGGTGATCCATATCTACCATTTGAACTAACTGGTGATAAAGAATCTTTAGATTTATGAGAACGTGCCGATGATGGTGAATGTCGTCTTATATGAGGTGGGCTTGGTGGTGTCGGTGCTCGATAACATTTTTTCCTAAGTGGTGATCGACTTCTTGATCTAGAAATTCTTAACAAACAATTTACATAATAATTTTTATAAGAATAATATTAATTTTGAATACCTGTGTTTCGATGTTGATCCACTAGAAGAACTACGTGTAAATTTCTTATTTTTTCTAGACTTACTAAATACAACAAATAAATATAAAAATTAATTATATCTTAATTGTAAAAACTCACAGGTCTCTATAATAGCCATCATCTTCCGAACTTGAATCACGTCTATCGTAGGTTTTTTTATGCTTATCACCTTTTGGTTCTTTTTCTTTACGCTCTTTTTCACTCTTCTTTAACAGTTTTCTTCTATAATGTTCAACTTGTTGTGGTAATGTCCAACCAGATTTTAAAGCGCGCTGGCCAGATTCCAATTCGTCTTGATATTGTACAGCTTTAACTTCAATTTCTCGAAGTTTATTTCGTCTTTCTTCTGTAATACTTCTAGAAGAAAAAGAAACTAATTTTAATTACAATTGCAACAGTCACAAATACAAATATTTACCTTCCATCGTTATAATCACTAGAATCTTGATTTTCATTCAATGAACCATCTTGACTAGGATCAGCACTACTACCTAATAAATCCCATTTACTTGTTGTCATTGCTTGTGCTTCAACTTGTTCAGGATCAACTGTTTCCCATTTTGATAACATAAAACCAGATAATGGCGAATTACCCCTTTTCGATATGACAATTTCATTTGGATCATCAACAATTTCAGCACCATCTATATCAATATCAGTACCAATAGATGGTGTTTTATAACGTTTCATTGCACTTTTTAATAATGCAGCACCATCCATCGGTACATCATCATCTGTTTCGGGTTGATCTTGTAATGGATCACCATCAATATCAAAACTGTTATCAACAGTCGCTTCTTTTGGTTCCTGTAATAACAATAATAAAATAAAACAATAATTATAATATTAATAAAATTACCTGTTCTTTAACACCTAAAAATACAGTCCTTAATTTATTTACGTAATCCTTATGATAAATTGAATCATCTAGTGCTTGTAATACCCGCAATACTCGCAATTTACATCCTTCAGCTTGTAATCTACCTTCTAATTTGTCATACGCCTTCTTCAATTCGGACATTATACCGATTAATTTTGTTTCAAATAATTTTCTATATGATGAAGCATTATTTATTTTAACACCACAATTATGAAGTATATCTGATAACAAATAAAATCGTGCTATTTTTTTCGTGATCAATGTTGATTCATTACTTAATGCTTCAGTTATACATTCAACAACTTCCTCAGCTGCATCACTATGCTCAATACAAAACACCATAACTTCACCAATTTTATTACGCTCTGGTGTTAGACTACGTATTAAATCTTCTAATCGATCTCTTTGCCTATTAAAAAAATAATAACAGGTAAGAGGAATACGTTTGAATAATAATTAATTACGTGTTTGATAAAGAGCCTTTTGTGTTTTCTTTTCCTTCGTTATCTTGAACTAATTCGTCAGGCATTCCGGTTGTGTAGCAGTTCATTAATGGTGGTTTCCATATGGAGCCGTCTATTAAAAAAAAAAAATATTAAATTTAAAATATTTATATTTATCGGAAGATTACCTTTAAATAGTCTAAATTCTTTCGTTTTCCATTCTTTTTGTGCATCGCCTTGCATTATTGAAAATAGTTTCCAACGATAATAAATATGAGCTGGACTTTGATTTTCAAATAAAAATCGATAATTCGGATTATTTATTTCTCTATTCATAATCATAGCTTCTAACATTGGACCTTCTCTAACAACAAATTCAACCATTCGATGTATTAACATTAATAAATTCCTATCTGTTGGTATAACAACTTTAACAATACTTCTTTTTAATATTTCATTCAATTCTTCTGTTGATTTTGGTAATACATCTTTATCTTTAATACATGGTTGTGCATTAAATGGTAAACCAGATGGTGGTGGTGGAAATGATAATTCCAATAATGCTGGTGGTATATAGATTGGATGTGGTGGTATTATAACAGATTTACCCCAACCTAATTTCATTTCATATCCTAATATTTCTTTACCATTCAAATTACGTAGTGCACGTTCACCATCTTTACGACTCATATATGCTACAAAACCACAATTACGTCCTCTAGCTTTCTCTTCATCAGAACGTGGCCACATTATTTTAATACTAGCCAAAGGACCATAACGACCAAAAATTTCCATTAATTGTTGTTCGGTTATCTACAATATATCATAAACTAATATTTGATTGTTAAACAATAATAATAATAATAAATATTGTACTTTTGGGTTTAAATTGCCAAGATATAGATTTGTTGTTGTTGGATCACCATTATCAAAGGAACCTAAATCACCGCTCCTTATAAATACATCCATTTCGGATTCTACAGGCGCTTTTATTGCCCCTTTATATTTATGGCGTTCTTCACGCTCTTCTTGAATTCTAAAGAATTCAAATCAAAAACAATTAAATTGTTAAGAAAAAAGATAATAATTTAGTATATGAAATTATCAAGCAATTAAAATTATGCATTTGAAAAATTATACAGTCCTGGAAATCAGACTATTGTTTGATTTGTGATAAGACATAAAGAATGGAATTGAGATATGAATGTATGGTATTGCTTCTATTCGGATTGGACTTTATTCTTAAAGGCAACTGATATAACTGATTCAAAATTTATAACGGAGAGACTCTAGGGTTATCTAGTTGTCAAACAAATTATAAGCGCAAATTCAAGAAAAACAAGACAATTATAAAATTGAGACTCCGCCACCCCATGCATCGAGCAAAATTATATGAAATAAATATATAAACTTACTGTCTTAATTCTTCTTTGAATGCTTCTAAATTGCTTTTAGTGTGTTGTTTCCTTTTGCCTAAACGTTCAGGTTTTCTGTCTGGTATTAATTTAGCACAAAATTGTGCTTTATCACACTGTGGTGGTGGTGGTGGTGGTTCAGGTTGTGATAATCTTGATTGCGGCTTATATAATTTACCTTTATCTTTGGTATCTTCTTCTACAAATAAATTGTATTAATGAGATTATTTCAATTTTAAATTTAAATAATTTGTTTATACTTCTAGCACCAGCATCGTATGTACCAGCTTTTACCCATACTTTATTTGAACCACTTATTGGCGCCTCTTGAAATGTTGCGACAAATTCCTCAAATACCTACAATTACAGGAAATGGATTATCGTTACATAAAACAATGATATCGTTAAATTTTTACATGTGCAGCTGCTCGTTCTTCCTCTTTTTTTCTTTGTTCTTCTAATTCTTTTTTAGATAAATTCCTTTTACCCATTGTGCCAATTGAAAACGCCTTCAATTTTTGTTCAGGAATATTCTAACAACACACACATGATATTATGATTAGTGTTTAACCAATAAATAACAAAAATACTAACTTTAATTTTGTCGCCCATTTTTATTACCACTTTAATTCATAATTGTTGCCAATAATAAATTAAATAATTGAAAAAAAGCTTGTTGAAAAATAAAAAATGTTTTATTAAATCAAATCTGCTTACTTATGAACGACAGGGCCCACATTAAATTACTAAAAATAAAATTCCCTATAATATATGTTGACAACATAGAACTGTTGTATACTAACCGATACTAACCATACTAACTTAACTGGTAGGCAGCGTTGCCAGGTCTATTAAATCATTTCTCCCTAGACTTTGAACATAAAATTCCCTAGAATTCCCTAGATATTTATTTCCTTCAAAAATTCAATTTCGTAATATAGGTGGAAAAAGTTAAAATTGCAATTTTTGTTACAAGATCTCGTAGCAAAATACGATCCCGCCCAGACTCGTCTTTTCAATCCTATCGGAATTCCTAAAACAATTAGTACTGACTAGATGGCAAATCCATTTTACTAAACGTAGTGGCTTACAAAATTTTAGTATACCGAGTGATTCACCTTAAACGAAAACTTCTTATGACATAACAGCCATTATTTGGCGAGTGATTCGAATAATAAATTAAGGATTTGCAGATAGGCCTCCGAAGAACATGTTAGCAAAAGCTAGAACCTCATAGCTCATTTCGAAGTTGGTCAAAAATGTTCGATTTGGACAAAATTGCGATTTTCATAAATGAGTAATGAGCTATGAAGACACAAGACGACTAAAAATGACTCAGAGACCCTTCCAACATTGATTTTTTTCGTTGTTTCCCATTGCATTCTAGAAAAAATGCGAAACATCTCCATTTGTTCTAGAATAAAATTGGGAAAAACGAAAAAAATTAAATGTTGGGAGGGTCTCCGAGTCATTCTTAATCGTTTTACCTGCTTTACTGGTTTTTGAAAATGACCACATTGTCAGAAAAGATCGTTTTTTGACCAAAATCTCAGTGAGATACAAGGCCCTCATTTTGTTCAAATGTTCCCTGTAGACCGCCCCCCCTTTGAATACAAAACAAAAATAAGAATCACCCGCCAAATAATGGGAGTTGCCTTAAAAACTTTTCGTTTGAGGTGAATCACCCGGTATAAGAAATAAATTGTTAATGAAGTAAAGCTTCCTTTTCTTATAGTTTTCTCTAAATTTCTCTAAATTCAAGAAAAAACTGTTAAAATTTCCCTTTTCCCCTGAACAAGCAAAAATTACCTAAATCTAGGGAAAATTCCCTAGACGTGGTAACACTGCCACTCTTACAGTGCCCCTCCGGAGAGTGTCGAAAAATCGACAAATTCCGTAACTCGTGGGGCTTACGCATCAAATATTTGCCAAAAACTGATAAAATTGATTTTATTCAAAAATTATTGATTTTATGTAATTTTAATTGTTGTAATTTACAAATATTCAGTAAAAATAATTTGAATTTCCACCTGAATAAGCCTTTTTTATTATGTATGTATATTCATCAGTTTTTAAGTGTAGTGTGCAATAAGCGCTTATAAGCTAGAAAGAGATGGAAACACTACACGGGCGGGTTGCATAAGCAAACTTTTTGCCTCACCAGACAACAAGGTTGCGGTTGGCAACGAGTCTACCACTAAAGGTTGGCGACGAATTTACCACTAACGGTCTAACGGTTGGCAACAGTTGGCAAGAAAGAAGAGAAAGATGGCGGCCTAAAACAAGAAAGAACGCGTTTTACGTGATGTGCAAAATAAGTTAAAAAACGCAATATTCCGTATTTGTATACTTTACAACGAATATTCGTTGACTTTTGTAAAATTATTATCGTTATTAAATTCATAAAATTCTCAAATGTGGACTAAATAACCCACAAGGTCATACTTACCTGGAAAAACAGCGGGTAATTTAAATGAATTGAACTTACAACTATTTTTATTAAATGACGCCGCTATCACACGAATGTGATTTACGCACAACAACTCTCCCGACTTATGTCGATCAATACCTATAATTTATCTTAAAACAATAATTGTCGCTATTGTTATCTGTCTTTATACATTCTACGAATACTGTTTGAAACATTGAAGCAATAAGCAAAGTAAAAAAAGTATTTTACAGAAACAATAAAATCAATAAGCGAAATGGTTTATTTATTATCATCACTAGCTAACATTTTACATTATCGTGGATCTTCAGTTTTGTATTAGGAGAACATGAATGTAGAGGAAGTATCAAGAGCTCGATGATGAAGGCGCGTACGTATATCATTCGTACAATATTTAATTGTCTTTTAGATATTTTTTAAACGAAAGCAAGTTTTAATTTCTAGTGACTGTTTCTGTATAATTTAAATTACTGAATTTCATTTTTTTTATCTACCTTTATTTCAAAAACTGCAAATAGGCAATTCGAATATTCAAAATAAGTTGATTTTTCTAATGTACCCAAAGCAAGGCAAAGCTACTATTCGCGCCTTTATCATTCCAGTTCTCGATACTTCTCATACATTCATGTTTTCCTAATACAAACTTGCAGTTTCTCGACCATTGAGAAACTTTCTGTGTTAGGAGCTTGTTTGTTGTTTCCTAAAATATGGATTATGGGCATTAGCACAAAAATTTCAGCTGTTTTTTTTATCCACAATATTTATGCAAGTTACAAAACCTTTTTTATTTATCGAAGCAACAATAAAAACAACAATTTTTCATTTTTTATTAGTTATTAGTTTTATTAGTATAACAATAATTCAAAAACACTTCGACCACTAAATTTTAAAACAAAAAAGTTTTCGGGTTGTACCTCTACATTTTTTCATGGATATTTTATGCATATTATCACAAGTAATTTTTAAAATATATGAATCTGTATAATAAAAATAAGATTTATTCATACTTTTTTTATTGCATTACTTATTACTTTTTTCGTTAACAATTCCAATTGCAATTAATTAATTAATTACAATAATTACTTATAAACCAGTACGTAAATTGAAGTACACAATGAGCAGCTGAGTTCAATTTCAATTACACTTGCTCGAAAAGTGTTGCCTGAATGTTTCAACCTTGTATTAGGAGAATATGAATAATAGAAAAGTATCAGCATCTCATTCTCAATGGTGAAAGCGCCAATTTCATCTACACCTTACTATAAGTTTAAAATGCCCATCTATTTATCGTCTATTTCTTTCTATTTTATGCAAACATACAGGTTGTTCTTCAGGCATGAATGACCGTATATCGTTGATTATCGATACAATATTTAAACGCTAATTTTAGTTTTTATACCAAACGTAAGTAGGTATTTTTTTAATTTCTTGTTTATGTTTAAACATCTTTATTTCTGTTTGAAAAATCCAAAAATTAATAAAATAGGATAGGTGGATGAAAGACATTGTCATCTTTTAATCTTCTACCTTTTTTTCTCGTAACAATCTTGTCCTGTTTGTGTATGAAAATTCATCTTTATTACGTGGTGATTTTACTCTATTCAAGATCTGTTTGTAACTGGGAGTTTAATATCAAAATATCAAATGTTCAATATTATTTATGTCAAAGAATTACAAATGGAGTATGTATTCTTTGTTTATGTGAATAACCTATTTATTTTATACGAGTATCATTAATATCATTATAATGAATTTAATCACAGAAATGTTGTTACAATGTCTGGAAATTGCAACTTTGTATTAGGAGAATATGAATCTGTTGGAGGTTTCAGACTCGATGATGAAGGCACGAACTCCTTATTTTGAGTTATAAATTGAGTTAGCCTATTACCTTATTGTCTATTTTTTTCTATTGCATTTAAGCTATAGACTTTTCTCTTCAAACTACAATGATAGTATATCTTTGACAATTAATACAATAGTTAAGCGCCAATTTCAATTATAATTTATTTTGATTTCTTTTCTTTTTGGAATAAAATTACCAGTTAAAATCTTTATTTTTTTAGATGAATAAAGGGATTTTTTAACGTTAATGAATTCTACCGACAAAACAAAGATAAATTCGCTTGTCAACTATTACAATAATTATAATTGTGAATGTTATGCAAAATAGTGTAATTTAAATTAATTTTATAGCAAAGTAACATACATAAATCGTAATTTATAATTATACTAGACAAGGTGAAAATGTTATCACCTCAATTTTTGCTAGTAATTATCCTTAATTATTTAATTACAACGATTAGAAAACAAGATTTTTTTTAAGATTTGATAATTATAAATAGAACTTGTGCAAAGTTCAAAAAATGCAGATACACGTTTAAATATGGAGTAGATTTCAAAAAATTACTTTAAAGTTACATTTTCTACAATATGCATCTTTAAAGTATTGGCCACTTTGGAGTAATTCTCTTCGGTAACGAAAACGTAAATTTCACTTTGAATGCCACTATTTAGTTATGCGATTTAGAAAACCCGGTTGAAGTCCCAAATAAGTGGTTTCAACTTTCTGCACTACTTTAAAGTTGAAAAAACTTTGAAGTGGCCGATAAGTAACATTATAATGTGATTGCTACTATATGCTACTTCAAGGTACCAACAACTTTAACGTAAGTTTAATTCGTAACTATACGGTTCCAATTACTTTGAAAGCTACTCGTAAGTAATAAAACTTTGTGGTTCCATTCCTCAGTACAAATTACACAGTTACTAAGAGATTCTAAATTAAAGTAATATTTACTGTTAAGTCACGCATTTAGTATTAGTTACGTGACAACGACTCGACATTAGTTCCGATCTCAGTAGCTGTTACTTTGGTGTTGCTTGGGACCGTTTCACTCTACAGGTAAAGTTACAATTTATGTAGCGAGCGATTCGAAAAATATTCTAAGGATTTATACGATAGTGCCTTTGGAATATTTTAGCAAAATTAGAGCCTCGTAGCTTATTTGAAAGTTGATCAAAAACGCTCGTTTTGGACAATTTGAACTAATTGTAAGTTGTAAGAATGACTTAAACAACATTATTTGTTCTTGTTTTTTCTTCATTGCACTATAAAATTTATGATAAACATTTCCACCTGTTGCAGAAATACAGATAGTTAATAATAATGGATATTTTATGATAAGAAAACATGTTGCCTTTTTTTTATTTAATAGATGCACTTAAATGTAATCAGAAATACATAAATGCCGAAAAAACAGTGAGGATTAAACAATACCTAAACATTTATATATTAGAGAATTTGAAGTAGGTCAAATAACAGTGTATTCATAAATATCCGACAAGCACTTCGCCGTGTCGCTATTTGCCAGTTCCAGTTTCTCTACGACAAGTCACAGATAAACTACAAAGCAATTGGATAAAGAATAAAGTTCAGTGTTTATATTTGTGTGCATTAAAATGGGCTTATTTAGCGGTAAATGTTTATCAACAGCTCGTTTAGATGGCAAAACAGCGATAATTACCGGATGTAATACAGGAATTGGCAAAGAAACCGTTAAGGATTTTTTCAAAAGAGGTAGAAATTATTTAAAAAATCTATTAAACATTAAAATTTTGTATTTTTTTCTAATGAATTATAGGCGCCCGTGTCATAATGGCATGTCGGAATATTAATAAAGCAAATCAGGCAGTTGAAGATATTAAAAATGAATGCAATAATTATAATAATTTAGGTCAATTAGAGATAATTGAATTAGATTTAACGAGTTTAAAGTCAGTACGACAGTGTGCAAAAAAATTAATTGAAAATGAACAACGTATTGATCTATTAGTCAATAATGCCGGTATTATGATGTGTCCATATGATAAAACTGAAGATGGTTATGAGATACAATTTGGAACAAATCATTTAG
The DNA here is from genome assembly GCA_039776855.1 of Mylabris sibirica. NCBI lineage: Eukaryota > Metazoa > Arthropoda > Insecta > Coleoptera > Meloidae > Mylabris > Mylabris sibirica. The sequence goes on along the minus strand of CM077845.1, from coordinate 6,716,040 downwards.
GACATTTTCTGTTAACAATGTTATTATTACCGAAAATATGTAATAGTACACCGGCAAGAATTGTTAACGTTTCATCAGTAGCACATAATCGTAAGTAAATATTTAATTAAAATATATTGAAAACCAAACATAATGTCTATAGTATAAAATAAGAACGTAATTAATACTTTTGCGTAGTTAAAAAAAAACAAGGTCGAATTGTGTCAGAGTTGTGGGTTTTCAATTACAAACCTTCAATATTTCATATTTTATCGTAATTTACATAATAATTTTCATTATTTAGGAGGTGCAATGGACTTTGATGATTTGAACTGGCAGAAACGCTCATATAGCCCTTTACAAGCTTATTGTCAAAGTAAATTAGCCAATGTTCTATTCACTAAAGAATTAGCCAGAAGATTAGCAGGTACATATACTTTCCATGTCACATAAAAATTATAATTAACACTCTATTTGTAATAGAAAAAAATATCGAAGGGATCAACGTGTATTGTTTACATCCAGGTGTTATAGCAACTGAACTAGGTCGTCATTTAGATAAATTATATTTTCGTGGTATTGTATGGATATGGCGTAATGTAATGAGATTCTTCATAAAAACACCAATACAAGGTGCACAAACAACAATATATTGTGCTGTTGATGAGAAATGCGCCAATGAAACTGGCCTTTATTATGCTGAATGTCGTCCAATAAAACCCGCGAAACAAGCATTGAATGCTGAACATGCTGAAAAATTATGGATTGAAAGTTTGAAACTAGTAGGATTAGGTCCTGATTACGATCCATTTAAGCCACACAATATAGAACTTTAAATTGGAACAATAATCGTTATTATTTCTTGTGTAATATTTTCAATATTACAAATATTGTAGAGATTTTGGTATAAAGTATTTGATATAGAAGATAACATTCTTATATTGTCTATAAATAAAATTATATTTTATTTTTAACGGTAGTTTGTTTCTAAAGCAATTTTTAAGAGGCGGGCCACAAAGAATAATTTAAAGTAAAAAACTCTTCAATCAAACTTCTCAGATGAGGAACATTTTTTAGAGCAAATTTTTTCATTAGCTATAATATACGTTTATTTAATCAAATTAAATTTAAGTACGCATTTTTTTACTCCCCTGGCTGCACCACTGATGGACACTATTTTATAACAAAGCACCATATCATATGGTGCTTTGTCATAAATCATAAAATACTTGTCGCTTGTCGCACATATGTACCATATGTGCGACGAGTAAAAAAATCAATACGTGCCGGATAAGTTATCAGCTGATAGTAAGTAAATATCAAATCTCGTTAAAAATTGATTTCTGAATTTTATCGATAGATTTTATCCATTTCAACGACGAATAAAATTATCATTAAAAGTTTCTGAATAAATTTTAAATGTTCGATTTTCAATAAATAATTAGGTACATCGGAATCTTCTTTATGTGATACATGATACCAACATACGCCCAAAAAATTACAAGTAACATTAATTTGTTAAACTTTTTTATAAAAGAAATGTTACAGGCTGTATTGAGAATTGAGTACTGCTCCAAAAAGTCTCCACAGTAGGAGACAATCTGGGTGACTGTGTCACTGACATCTCTATACCAAGTCACTTTCTTCAGTTGCTTTACGATGATCTTTTGAATATTATTGTTCTATTCTGTATTCATTAAAACAGAAAGTTCGGTACTACCGCATTTTGTCCTACATGCGGGGGGCCCAGACCCTCCAAGGGCTCAACTCTTATTTATTTTAATTAAAAGTATAACTATAAGTATATACAAGGGCCCAAACTAAAATCTTGCGGGGGGCCCAAAATTTCAAATTACGCTACTGCCAAAATTGCCAAATTTCAAAACAAACTTGGGTGCCCTGCTTTACCCGTCCCTTCCCAATAACTTGTCGTCCTTCAGCAAAATCTTCCTTTTTATGTGTGCATTTCTTGCTGTAATTTTAATTCTCAGTTGTTGGTTTGAGCGGTCTTTAATCACATATTGAAGCGATTATTCGCAAGTCTGTGAGTATCTTATGTAAAGTTTTTTATAAAACTCTATACTTTTGTTTGGAACAAAATCGCCATTACATAGAAGTCATTTAAATAACATTTCATTGATAAGGTCATATAAACTTGTTTATTTTTTATTATTGCTTTTAATAAAATTGCGGTTTTGATTAATTTTTAAAATTAATAAATCAATTATTATTAATTTTATTTGATTTAATTATTAGAGTGGTAAGGTTTAATTACATGTTAATTATATGTTTTTGTACATGTAGTGAAACAAAGATACTAAAATTGTTTCAAATCAATGAAAACCAAAGTACGAGGATTAAATTAATAAATTGACATTATTTACATAACCCGTCTAACATTTTACTAATAAATCCCTGAACTTATTTTGATGATTTGCTTAATCACCAAATATAAATATTGTTTAATACGTTTTAAAAAATTATAAAAATAATTTATAGTATAGATTAAAATGCCAAAAGACCAAAAATTATAATTGTAATCTTATTGAAATGTAATATTTGAAAAGGGCCGGTCCTAGCTAGTCAGACGTCTTGAGCGATAGTTTTTCAATGGCCCTCCAGGAATGATAATTCAATCAAATCAATTATTAAAAATTAATTCATATAATTTCATCATTGGTTGTATTAGATTTTTTTGGTGCCTATCGCCCTACCTACGTCTCCTCCTCCTAAAGCCACCACTGTAATTGAACACCAATAAACAAATACTGTAAAGAAAATTGATAGTTTAGTAAATAAAACTAAATATAGAAATATCTGTTTGTTGTTCCACCATCGAAATTAGTTTTGTGCATTTTAATTTAAAAATGTGATAACAAAGGGGGGAAACAGAATTTTCGTACTGGATAATTTACGATAATAATTCTATATGAAATAATTATGTCGGAACTTTGTATATTAACTTAGTTGTTTTTATGTCTAGTTGACTACCACACCTAATTCAACTGCTACTATAAAACGATCCAGAAATACACACACACACAGTGGTTAATCAACAATAAAATTTTCATATTGTACTCTACATGTGAGTCATTTTTATTATTTAGCTTAGCAATTAAATTTCTATTGTATTAAGTACTTAATACGATTTTAATAGAGATTTTTCAGAGATAACAATGAGGAAAAGTCTTGGCGAACAAATATTTGAAATATTTCAAATAGTATGCGATGTATTCCTATTGTTTATAAAGATTTTATTTGCAATTTGTGAGAGTATTTATTTGAAAATTTATCCAAAACCACCAGAATCAGTTTATGGTAAAATAGTTTTGGTACGAAAAAAATGAATCCTTTGATGTTTTTAATTATAATAAACATAATTTTTTGGATAGATTACAGGAACAGGTCATGGTATTGGTAAAGAATTAGCATTGTTATATGCTTCTGAAGGTGCCACAGTTGTCGGCATTGATATTAATGAGAAGAACAATGAAGAAACGTTAGAGGAAATTAAAAGTAAAGGATATGCAAAGCCGTATTCTTACATGTAAGTTTTCATGTATCTAGTAGTACTTCGATAATTTGTCATATTTGGAAAGCAAATATTTTCTAAGATAACCTTCAAATGTCTCTAATAGAGATAAAAGTTTATTTTATATTTTAGATGTGATGTATCTGATCGTGATCAAGTAATATCGACTATTCAACGCATCGAAAATGAAGTCGGCGAGATTTCGATTTTAATTAATAATGCTGGAATAATGCCAACACATCAGTTTTTAGATCAAAGCAAAAGCGATATTGAGAAAGTTTTCAAAATAAATGTATTCGCACACTTTTGGGTAAATTTAGCAAACAATTAACGTATCCCTAAATGAGTTTACATATTTTACAGTTATTACAAGCAATATTGCCTGGCATGAAACTTCGTAATGATGGTCACATTATTGCATTATCATCATGTGCCGGTATTGTCGGTTTAGAAAATTTGGTACCATATTGTGGTACTAAATTTGCAGTCCGAGGCTATATGGAAGCATTATGGGAGGAGTTGCGTCAACAACAATCAAATATCAAATTTACAATAATATATCCGTATATAACAGATACTGGTTTATGTAAAAATATTAAAATTAAATTCGATAAGACGATGGCACCATTAGAACCAAAATATGTCGCCAAAACTATCATGAATGCGCAACGTACAAATGCAAATTTTGCCGAGATATGTATCCCCGGCTATTTGATGTCTGTTAATAATATTACAAGGTATTCAAGTACTCATTGACCAATTAAAGAAAATTTATGTTTTACTTGTTTTGTAGATTACTACCATACAAGGCTGGAACTTATGTGAAAGATTTCTTTTCAAGTGGTGTTCTACCGGAATAAAAAAAAATCACAATAAACGCTGTTTTTGAAATTTGTCAAAATAAACATATATTATTCATAAACTAATTATGTGGTTTCACTAAGAACAGGTTTAATTATCCTATTATCAGTCAACAAATTTAACCTGCCCCCGAACGAAACCAGAATAAATACAAGGTTGTTTTTAATAGAGTAAAACAACTGAAGGTTATGTTTGTTTGTCGAATTTTCTTAATAATAATGGAGCCTTTCACTAATACAGTAACCGCCGAATAATATGATTGAAGACGTTTTCCACAAATTATTTAAGACACAATAAACGAACGATTTTTTGACTTTAAGAATACGACCCAAGATCCAATGTACACTCGAGTGCACATATAGGAGACCACTTTTTGTGCAGTTGTGTGAAACCGGCATTTGAGGGCGGTCGTAACAATGTAACAGAACTTTCAAAGATTAGGATGTGGTAAGAAAGATATCCAATCAGCAGACGAGGGTGCGGATACTGATGCCATTTTGGGTATTTACTTGAATAGAAAAATACTTTCTACAAATTTTGTATAATGAAAGCTCATTCTAACAGCTCCTATCTGCCCACCTTCTTATCCAAACGAGAGAAACCCTGACTTACACTAACCAGAAAACGTGATATTCCTCGTTCAAGTATCGGTCTCTTTTATGTGCACTCGAGTGTACAATGACGAGCATATAGGTGACCATGTTTCGAGCGGTTCATATGTGACTCAGGCTGTATGTCTCGTGAGGGTAAGAAGGTAGGTAGGTAGAAAGTGTTGAAATAAGTTTCAATTTGTAGAAAATAATTGTTTATTCTGGAAAATATCCAAAATGGCATCCACTCCATCTTCTGGACATGTTTTTCCCAAAGCCTGATCAGTCAAAATTCTGTTACATTGTCACGACCGCCCTCAAAAGGCTCTTTTACACAGCCCCACAAAAATGGTATCCTTTATTCGTTCGTTACTATACCAAAGTACTATCGATAAACAATTTTAAGAGAGTAATAAAATTTTTCAAAGACCATTTGAAATGGTAATATTTAGACGTGATAGCCCTGAACAATAGGGTCTGTTACCAGTTTTGATTGACAGAATTGTAAAGTTGTGGTTCCTTCCGAAATTCTCTTAATGTTGTGAGTCGACAGTATTTTTATTAACCAAATAGCGGCAGCTGTACAGAAATATGCCTCAATCGATACACTCGATTGGTTATTTTCATTAAAATGCCAAAAATTATTTGACTTTCATTCTACTCATGTGTCCAATTTAGAAAAATTATTAGTATTTTTTGGTAACTAATCATTAAAATATTTCTATATATTATAATTAACGATTGAAGTAATTATAGTAGAAATTATTGGGAAAACAAGCGTATAAATCGTTTTTCCATATACGTTTTATTATTTTTTTTTAAATGACTTGATCCAATTAACACAATAACTGCAGTGGCGTAACTAGGCCCCCATGCGGGTCCGCAATGCGATTGGATTCAGACCGTCCTAGGGCCCAACTTTTATTTATTTTAAGAAAAAAAATCATACAAGGACCCAAACTAAAATTTCAAGTTACGCTACTGAATAACTGATCCCAATATTAATAAAAAAATGTTGTATTTATTACTTAACAAATGGAAGGAATTTATTGCCGAAATTGTATTTGAATGTTAATGGAAACAATTTCATAATAATGAATGCATTTTTTGTAAAATTTGATGAACTTTTGCTATTCGGAACAAGTAATAAATAAATCTCTGCAATCTCTCTATTAATTGGGTAAGATTAAGTAAATTTGATTTGTACAATAATACTAATTTTAATATTAAATATTAATAGGAAAAGGAAAATCATTGATTATATCGCTAGTTAGTTTCACTTTAATTTCGTTCAGTTGTGTATAACACCTGTTTCATTGAAAATAGGTTTTCTCGTTTTTTATAATTAGATATAGAAGATTTTTCTTTTGGTGGGAATAAGATCACGAAGTTCTCAATGTGAACAACCATCGGCAACACGTCTGTTTCAATGCCATTATAGGTAAACATTATGACCGCCAAATTGAAAGACTACATTTTAATAAAAAAACATTTATTTATAGGTATATCACACAACTAATATAACTATCAAATAGTTCGGATCTGTTTAAAGTTACGGAGGCAGATAAGCAAGAATAATGACCATCTACGGGAAATTAGTGCAAATTATTCTTTCGAATTCGTAAATTTTGCAGGTAAATTAATTATTAATTTACTAATTTTAATAATGAGAATTTTGTAAATTTTTAGAATCCATCATTCTCGGAATTTTTCTAATATAATCGTGTGATTTTTCTAAAAGAATGATTAAATATTACACTATGCAATTTAAATGGTAGATTTTGCAAATGTGCTAAGTGATTTCACACCAACACCTTGAAGATTTGTTTTATTGTTGTTACGGTCAAGATCATCGAAATTGACCAGGAAATTCACCAATGTGCATAATTCAACCATATTTTTAAATACGTTCTTGTTTATACTTACCAATTACAGAAAATATCAATTTGAAGGATAACAAGTTTTTTAATATCAAACTAACAAAAATGTAGTTTTTTTTATAAATTAAATATATAAAAATATTTTGTAATTTTGTTTACTACAAACATGTTCTAATTATTATCTACCAGATAGATAATTTAGGTGTAAAAATAGAAAATAAACAACAATGCAGGACCGTAGAAAATTAATCCAGGTGAGGCACGTTTTTTGCAAGATTGGGAAACTTTTACAATAAGAATTCGTGGGAAAACCTTTTTACGGCAGGAGGGTTAAGAAAGCTATCACCTTGCAACAATGACATGCTTGTAATCAAGCTTACAACTTGCAGATGTAAGCTTAAAAATGTTTTTTTTTATCAATTATGTGCGATTTCATTGTAATTAGATAAACGTTATGATTGTCTCAAAGTCAACTGAAATTTGTCGATTAATATTTGTAAGTTATCTATTAAACGGCCTTCTTTATTTAAATTCAAGGTGGACTTTTATCAGATGATCAAAATTCAAGGAAATCACTGGTGTATGAAAATTAGAGGTTTTCTTAAAAATAAAAAACTTCATTTAAGACAGTAATTCAAAAACTAATTTTTGAATGATTGTATCAATGTAGTGATGTAGTTTTTAAGTGTTTTTGTTAAAAACAGTTTCCTCTGTTTTTTATTAGGGCCGAATTTGTAAAAATTTCAAAATATTTCCCTCGTTCATAACTCTCTTTTGATTGGCTGGATGATATTGCGTCATCATAAAGCATGCATTGACAGTTATAGTTGTAATATAAGTAGAATGATGGCGCTGTGGTCGTTTTCATAAAATTTGACAGAATAAATGACAGATGGTGTTTACATGTTAGAATTTGAAAAATTCGTTTCAGATAAACATAAATAGTTGAATTATGTCTAAATTTTGTAAAAAAAATTGTATTTAATACGTAATTCTATGCGTATTTTGGAGTAATCATTTAGAAATTTGTTCAAATACCTGTGTATCCATTTTGAGGTTATTATCGTTATATTTATAATGTTACCTGAAGACACATTGACGGTGAATTTATCACCTAGAGATGATAATCATTCAGAAGATAAAGATGAAGAGAACAACGTATTGAATGTTACGTACACTTTGGCGAATGTATAACTGTTTAAAATTTTACATTATTTAAATTTATTTTAATATTTTTTAGACATCGTGTCATGCCTGTGATGGATATTATGGTCCTAATTTCGGGGATCCTTACTGTCCAACTTGTCATACATTCTTATTTCCTAATGCTATTTCGATATGGGACCGACCGTTAACATATGAAGTATAATTGGGTATTTTGACAAAATTACGTAATAACTGATTTTAATTGTGTTTTTAGCGATCTACTGATAGTGATTCGGGTAATGACGAGCCTGTTGAGAATTCAAGTCAAGAAAGCATGTCGATATACGAAAATCTAAAAATGGCAGCTGTGACTGTTGAAAATTTAGCAAGGGAATTAGAGAGATTATCATGTGTAACGCATCACATAGAAAATATAAACATTGAAGTATTCCCATCAGAAGGTAGTTTAATTTGTTTATCTAATTTATAAGCATTTTTCAATTTTATATTATACACTTCTAGTCCTTATTCATGTATTCAAATATTTGGATGAAATTTCATTATGGAGTATAGGTCAAGTGTGTAAACGTTGGCGTGATATATTATTTATGATTGTAAAACATGATCGTTGGCGTGATTTTGTTAGACTACGTTGGCCTTTATTACAAATCCACGATGCCGATCAAGATTGGTACGAATTGTATACATCAATGATGTTAAGTTCGTGTTGTTTTAAATGTATTAAACAAATGGCCGCCCATCAATTACCATCACATTGGGAAGAGAATTCATGGCGTCGTCATCGTTTAAGAAGCGAAATAAAAGTGATGAGAAATGATCCATTAGATGGTATTGAAGCAACACCATTAGACACGAATTGTTGTCATTGGCAAGCTACAATTGAAGGACCAGCTGGTAGTCCATATGAAGGTGGTTTATTTCTTTTATATATACAAGTACCGGATAGTTATCCATTGAATCCACCTATTGTACGTTTTATAACGAAAATCTTTCATCCGAATATATCGCGACATGGTGATATTGGGATTGATTCCATTTATCATAACTGGTCATTAGCTTTAACTATTAGTAAATTATTGATATCTATACAATCACTATTGACTGATCCATATTGTGATGTAAGTTGAAATTTTTTTTTATTAATTTTTAATTAACAGATAAAAAATAATGAGAAGCTTATAGGTTTGTATGGAACCTGAAATTGGTAAATTATATTTAAGAGATCGTGCCGCTTTTGAAGAGCAAGCACGATTATGGACGTTTAATCATGCAATGCATGATTTATTTCCTCACTAAGTCGTCTATAATCCGAAAATTTGTAGCTCTCTAATAATAGCAATCATATTTTTCCTAATAGAATCCGAATTTAGGGTTTTCTTTCATACGTAATTCTTTAGTCATTTAATTTTTTTCCTTCAATATTGTTCACCTTAATATAACTATCGTCTCAGTATTCTTTTATTTACGAGAAGAACAAAATTGTTTTTGTGGCCTATTTCTAAGTACAGGAAATTGATGTCAACATTCAAAAATTTGTATACTAGGTGATTCACCTAAAAGGAAAAGTTCTTATGGCAACTCCCATTATTTGGTTAGTTATAGTTCAAGAATTTATAGGAGGGCATCTGAAGATCATTTTAACAAAATTAGAACCTTGTAGCTCATTTGGAAGTTGGTCAAAAAATGCTCGTTTCTAACGAACTAAACGTGCAAAACGACTCGAGGATCCTCTTAACACTGATTTTTTTTTTCGTTTTTCTTAATTTATTCTAGAATAGGTGGGAATGTTCAGGCATTTATTTTAAGATGCAGTGGAGAAAAACGAAAAAAATCAATATTGGAAGAGTTTCCAAGTTATTGTTAATCGTTTTGCATCTTTAGTTTGTTTTTGAAAATCGCGATCTTGTCCAAAACGATATTTTTTTGACCAATTTCCAAACGAGCTGCAAGGTTCAAATTTTGCTAAAATGTTCTCTGGGGAGCTCGCTATAAATCCTTGAAATACTTTTGTAATTACTCGCCATATGAATTTTTCATTTTAGGTGAATCACCCGGTACAGAGATGTTAACATCGAAAAGTGTCAGTAGTCGAATTTTTTGAGTCTTACGTTTGTTTACATAACACTTGAGGTATCATAAGTATCGAAACATTTATCAACATTATTGTTTACGTATTCTATTGAGTAACAAAACTTACTTTAAAAAAAACTAACTTTGTTTAATGTGATTGGTTTCTTGCAAAACGTTTTATTACTAATTTTTTGATACAGTTTCGTGTTTTATACAATTGAGCTATTTGGATACGTACATTTTGTTTGTTAATTAATCAGAAATATGTTCAAAAATAGAATTATTATTGATTCTATTTGTATTTGACATTATTGATTGTTTATAATTTTTTAAGACGAATATTATTATTTAAGGACAATATGATAGTGAAAATTATAAACAAATAGCATAATAATATTTATATCTAATTTTATAAGATGAATCATACATAATTTACGGTTGAACTAACGCCTCTTAACTTCCAATATAAACAAACATGAAATTCAACTAATAATTGTAAGTAAACCAATCATTTATCTACAAGTTTTGAAGATATTTCTTAAAATACTTATTATTCTCAAAAATAAAAAAATACTGACAGTAGAAGTAGTTAAGTGAACATCTTTGTAATTAAGTCACTAATACAATTGTCTAGTCAGTGATGGAAGGGCATGATTGCATTCAAGTTTCGTTTTTAGAGTTATTGTTAATAGCCGGGACTTGGTGAAAAAATGGGTATATATTAATAAAAACAAATTAGGCTAATTATTATGTTAATACATATATTGAAGTTTCAATTATACACAATTAAAAACGAAAATATTGTGATAAATTACCTAAATAATTAGCTAAAAAAATAAGAAGAAAAATACAAATAATTAAATCACAGAATTTTTAGTTCTACTATGTTTTTTGTTGTTTTTTTCTCTTTCATTTTCCGTTTTCAACATATAATTAATAGTATCACTGAAATATACATAATATTTTATACATTTGAATTCATTCACAGTAAAATATAATTTGTAAGCTTGACATAAGTAATTGTGATGAATAATAAATTTGTAGTCTCCAGAAAGAAGACAAATTCAATAAATAATTTATTACAAATATTTCTAAAAAATTTGATATTGTTATATATTTACAAATAACATGAGCAATTAAACATTTACATGTATACATCATTAAATAATAATAATAATAATAATTATAAATGTATACATATATATGTAAATAAAAGTCGAGGTACAAATTTCAATAGCCTAACACATTAGGGGAAGAGGAGTAAGAGAAACACATGACTATTGAAAATTACGTAATTAGATTAAGATTATTTCCTAATACATTCTTTGGACAAGTTAATTATACCATCTTGTTATTAGAACTGTTAGAATTATTTTTATTTTCTTTAATAATTAACTATTTTTTTAGTTACACAGATTTGAATTATTCTAACAGTGTAGCCAATTTTTTTTTTGTTTAAAAGAGATGGTACAACAAATTGCACATCTATTTAATTGATAATAACAGAAGAAGAAAAATTATGCCTCTTTTTCTAAGCAATTGTCTTAATTTCACCGTAATTGAGCACCTTTGAGTAAATAAAAAAATAATCACTGTTAAACATTGTCATTCTGATTGGCACCAGTCAGTGGTTGTTGTGCCTGAAAATAGAAATGAAAATTAACAAAAAAATTTAAAAAAAAAAGACATTTGGAGATTTAGGAAGAACAATGATCTACAAAGAAAATCAGATGATAAATACCAGACATCACATCACAGCATATAATGAACGGCTCTATACGCGTCATCTTTAATGACTCATTAATTACTAATGAGTCATTAGTTACATTGAAATTTGAGTGTAAATGTGACGTCGTGTATAAATAAAAATGGGAGAACTTCTACAAAAACAAATGTAAGTACTCACCAAGATATCGAAATCATATGACGCGTGAAACAAAACAAATAAAAGATACTAACGATATTTGAATGATTAATTACGATAGTTATGTTTAGAAAAAATTCAGTAAATAAATTAAGCTCTAACTATTGTAGTACAACTGATAAATATTTGTGTTTTTTTCTTAATAATATATACAACAATACAACAATTTTTTAAGCACACATACATAAAAGTCTCAGCTACAAATAGAATAGTTAATACAGGTATATTAATTTATAATAGCTTAAATTAAGCTATTTATGTTGGCACAGCGTTTCCATTCTTTTATTTATTTCATTAATTTTTTTGTTAATAAATTTGATTACAAAAATATTAATTTTGCAATCCAATTAAAAGCTAATACTGACGGACAAGACAAGTTATTTATGTATCTATTAGTATAAATGTTTAGTTTAGCTATTAGTTAATTATTTCCCTTAAAATTAGTCTTGTTTTTTGTTGTTGTGTATAATTATTTTAAACCTAATCAGTAAACTTTTGAGCATGCCTTTTTTTGTACGGAACCATTTTTATGCAAAATAATTTCAAATATTATTAAAAAATAGCTGTATTGAAATTCTCTTTTGTTTTATTAATTTTGTTGTGATTTATTCTTTTTTTTTAATTGTTAAATTTTTAAATGAAGTTTTTTTTTGATAAATGGGCGAAATTCTTCATGCAAATGGTTGTTAATTGAATTTATAGTTGAATGATTAACTGATTATCTTGATGTTATATTGTAATCTAAGGTTAATGCCCTTACCTCTTCACCAACAGTACTTAAATAAGGTCGTGTTGGTTGAAATTGATTTTTTTCTAATGAAAATTGATCTTCTGTTGTTTTACGATATACGGGATTATCGAAGTTCATTGATGTCATGTTGCGTTTAAGATATTTCCTGTAAATTATGTAAACCACCTACAAAATAGGATATGACAGTTAGCTATTTAATTATTTATAAAAATCAATTTTCTTACCGTTACAGTTACAAATAATACGAAACATGTTACAATTATTATAATTGTGTACATGCTGTTATTTGTATTTTCTGGTAAAACATTTGTCGGGTGTGATTTGTTTGTTGTTCCTGAAACGTAAAATGGCAATAATTAAATATTGTTAAATAAAATTATGATATAAAGTCAGTGAGAAGAAACACAAAGAAATAAAGCATGTTTTATTAATTAATTAATTAAAAATTAAAGATTGTCAGTAGAGAAAAATAAAAGAAATAAGTAGTAGTTGTAAACAGCACCAAAACCAGACCCAAAACCCTTGTACTCACTTTCCGTAACATAATCTGAGAATGTTGGATATTCCGTATAAGTAACTGATTTTACAGTCGTAGTAATAGAAATTGTTTCTGTTAAATAAAAAATAATAATAATAAAATAAAAACAAAATACTAGCGAGAGAAAAATAAAAAGAAAGTATATTTATTATTATTGTTATTGAATGTATATGTGAAACTTACCATCTTGAACACAAGTTAAGCCATCGGGCATCATACGGAGATTTTCTGGACAAGCGCAAGATATTTTTGGTGATCTACTATTGATTTGTGGTGCCGGTAAACACAAATGTGAACAATGTCCATTAACAGCTTGACAATGATTCTCGCCATCCGGTTGTCGATAAGGATGATATACATGAATAACCATCGGATTTTGTATCTAAAATTAAATATTTTAAATATAACATAAGTAATATAAATAATAATTATTAACCATTTCTGTTGCAGTAACCGGTTGGACATCGTTTCCAGTAAATTTATTTGCCTTAAATACAGCAGCTTTATCCCAATCAGTCCAATAAACCCAATCTTCAAATGTGGTTATTGAAAATGGATGTCGTAATGAATCAGGAGAAAATAATATTAAACGACGATTTTTTCCATCGTAATCACATGATGATATAACATTTAATTTAGCATCAACCCAATAAACACGTTTTTTAACTAAATCAAGTGTTAAACCATTTGGCCATTTAACATCGTAACTAACAATTGTTTGACGATGGGAACCATCCATACCGGCACGTTCAATTTTCGGATCACTACCCCAATCTGTCCAAAACATCCAACCATCTAATGGATTGAGTGCTAACGCACGTGGCTCTTCTAATTCATCTTTTATTAATATTTTACGCATTTTACCGTCAAAATTAGCTAATTCAATTGTATTTTTTCCAGTATCAGTCCAATATATATGATTATAAATCCAATCAACAGCTAAACCATCTGATGTTGTTATATCATTACTTATAACAACTGATCTTTCATTGCCTTCATCTATAGGTGCTTTGTAAATTTTTTTATCAGTAACATCACTCCAAAATATCATTCCTGTTCTGAATACAAAATCTAAAGCTGTTGCTGAATTCGTTTCATTTACTATACTTGTCATTTCATGATGATCTAAAGAAATTTTTCTTATATCACGTCTTCTAGCAAATAATAAAGATGCATGACCTTCAATAGCTTTACATTTCGTTAGATCACGTGGGTCTCTCATATAGCCCTTTTCGCATTCACATTTAAATCCACCCTTATCATTGATACATATTTGTGAACAACTACCGGGAATTTCGCATTCATTTATATCTATATAGGAGTAATAATGTCAAATAATAAACATGTATATATGAAATCGGGGAGAGGCAAAAAAAATACCTTTGCATGTACGATTATCAATAAGCTTGTAGCCATGGTTACATTCGCAATAAAATGATGCTGGTGTGTCAACACAACGTTGTGTACATCCACCGTTATTTTCATTGCATTCGTTCTTGCCGCATCGTCCTTCCGGCTCATCTTCTCCATCTGGACAATGTTGGCGTTTATCACACACTTGGGATAAGGGTATACAATTACCACCTCCACAATCAAACTGTGTTTTCGGATCGCATTTTGGCACTGGTGAGCCTATATTTGTATTTAAAACCACAATACATAAAATATCTTGTTTTTTTTTTTTTTTTAATTAAATAATTTATATTTTACAAACGATAAATGACTCACCACAATTTAATTCATCACTACCGTCTGGACATTCTTGATGACCTGAACAATGTAAATGACCGGCAATACATGTGCGATCTTTGCATTGAAATTGATCAGCACGACATGTGATATTTTGGCAATTATCAGGCGATTCATCTGAACCATCTGGACAATCTTTTGTTCCATCACACAACCAACCTTTATGTATGCAAGTTAAATGATCACCACATTCATATTCTTGTGGTAAACAAAATGATGTAATTGTAGCCGATTTTGGGCAATCCTTTAAATGGTTTTTGAGAAAAATTGATGAAAATTAATGATGGAAAAAGTAATAATTTATATACTTGTTCATCTTTTCCGTCAACACAATCGTATTCACCGTCACATCTCCATTTAGATGATATACAAAAACTTTCAGCACACTGAAATTCAGAATGTGAACATGTCACTGGCGGACAACCATTCTCATCAGAACCATCACCACAATCATTATCTAAATCGCATACCCATCGCTTTTGAATACATAAACCATTTTTACAAGTAAACTCATCAGATCTACATGTTTCATCTAATAAAATACGATAAATTCCATTTGAAATCCTATTTTTATCGATCATTTTCAAATAGAAAACTTACTACAAGCTTTTTCATCACTGCCGTCTGAACAATCTGGATTATCATCACACATCCAGGTAAGTGGAACACATTCTCCAGGTGCCGATCGACATGTAAATTCATCCACGCCACAAACTTTTTGTTCTTTCATTTAAAATGCGAAAAATGAATGAAAGAAAAAAGAATTGAAAATCAAGTAGAAAAATGTGGATGGAAATTTTTCCAATACATAATATAAATGAAAATGACAGTTGATTTGTGAAATAACATAGAAAAGAAAAATGGAACTTACGACAGGTACGTTCATCTTCATCACTACCATCATTACAGTCTTTATCATTATCACATTGCCAATGTCCTGGTATACATCGACCGCTATTACATCTGAACTCGTTTTTGGCGCAGGTTACATTTTCTAATAAATAAAAACAAATTGATAAGGAATTAATTAATTTCAAATAAAATCGGGTGATAAATAAAAGAAAAAAATTTATATATCGCGTTATATTGTAATATTCAGTTTATGAATAATTTTGATTTATTAATTAAATTGTAAAGGATAATAAGCTTTCAATTCCTGTATATTACGTTGATAAGTTAATTAAACAGACATTTAAATTAAATTCAAGTAAGATGTCTTTAGATGTTAAACGGATAAAACTAAATCATCCTTACTAAACATTTCCGCGAATTTCAATAATTAAATTCATGTTAAGTTTCTATTTATTTGTTTAAATGGAATTTAAATAGAATTTGAGCTTTTGATATTTTGTCAGTTATTGATCTTTGCTTAGAAGGTAGCAGTTGTAACAGTAGTAGTCGTTCTACTTGTTCAGGATTTTAGGATGTACATGCATATATGTATAGACTATACATGTACTTATATACATACACATAATAAATAAGTATATGTATATAAGGAAATTGTTTGCTTTCCTGCATCTAGAATAGGTGCATGATTTTGAAGTTGAGTTGGAAAGTGGCGGAAAATATTAGTTAGAAAGTTGGGTCAAGCTTTTTTTCTCTTTCAGGTCTCTTGTTCGTTACTCTTTGACTTTGTGCCAAAATTTATCGTTTTGATCACGAATAACTTCCAGAAAAGAAAGAGAGAAAAGTGAGGAAGACAACAATATATTTTTTACTCGTTACAATTGAATACTTTCATAACGTATGGATGTATGTACGTGTTATCCAAAATTGGTAAAATCAACAAATGTGACGTTTCTTTATTTCCTAATTGAAAGTCATTTCTTTAAAACATTTTTACTGTTTCAAAGCTTTTACCATTTAATTTCATTTAATTAAACAGACTTTGTTACTTTGTTGGTAAGTCTATTTATTGATTTAATTCACTTCTTTCTATGAATCCTATTCAAATATGTTAAAAAAAAACAATACAACAGGTAATAAAGGCAAATTAGAAAGAATCCGAAAAAATCGTCCTTAATTACATTCACCATAATAATCAGCTTGTATCGCAGTCGAAAGATAGTGTTCTTTTGTTTAAAATTAGCCGATATATTCGTGTCACGTTTTAGACGAGAAGTAATATGTTCTAATAAGCATGAAAGGTTGGAGTTCACACAGAACGGACACATTTTAAAGCCTTATCTACACAACGTTTGTAGATGTCCAAGTGACAGCCTTGACGGTAGTATTTCAAAGATAATTCCTAATCTCTACGTCTCTATATATGTGTTTTAATTAGTCAAAAAAAAAGAATAGAAAACTAGATTAATAAAAGCGCAATAGCTGGAAAGAAAAAATGTTACAGACATCGATAATGTTAAAGTCAAAACAAACAAATATAGACGATTTTTTGATATTAGTTATCAGAGAAATATTATGTTCTATAAGTGAAAGTAATGCGTATTTAAAAATGTTGATAATTTTCTAACGATTTTTAAAGCTTTGCAACATGTTTAGTTACTGAAACCGATGAAAAAAATCAGGAAGGAAATAAGGTCAAAATAATATAGTATCGCTAACCAATAGACCGTACATAATTATTGCATGAAAATCAGTTTAAATAATTGTTTATCAATTTTTTATAACAACAAAATTACCCTATAAGGTATTGATATACAATTAAAATTATAAATTAATGTTTGAAATGATATGTTAGCAGTACAGATCTGGTTTATGCTGGAAAAATTTTGCAATTTCCTATGCATTTATTATTATTATGATTATGTATTATCATCGACATTATTACCATTAATTTTATTTTAAGATAAATAATACTATTAAACAATCATCGAAACCGTAAGCTCCCTGTTCAACTAAATTAATTGATTTAACATTTTATTAATTAATATGTATTCGGTGGTGCAAGTTCTTAATTGTTCGATCCAACAACATGTAATTTAATTATAAACAATTGGTTTTGATAGAGATAAAACTAGCAGAGTAGCAAGTTGTATAACGTAATAAATTGGATTGTCCAAATTGCCATAAAAATCCAACGAATATTCGATGTGTAATTAACAAAAATTCGATTAAAAACAACAATTAAACGCCTCGAAAAAGCCGTTTGATAAATTAAACAAATTCGATAATTAAGAATTGTCAATGATTGTTGTTGTTATTTTTTAGGTAGTTTTAAAACCGCACTAATTCCCCATATCCCTTTTTTTCCTGCCATTCTGAACACCGATCAAAATCACGCAAAACCCATGTCAGTCAATTTTATATGTTTTGCTTCGTTTTTGCGTCGCGATTATTTAAAAGCAAAAAAATCATCTGAATTATAGAATATTAAATCAAGTTTCACAACAAATATAGGAAAACCATATTTATTAATGCCCTAGTCTAACCAAGATTCCAAGACGAGAAAGTTGACTTTGTTGTAGTTTCACAAAAGGTTCTCTTTGGTTTTTTTCTCTCTCGTTCCTTGTAATTTCGTATTCAAAACATGTTCTGATTTTTTTCTCGGCACTCTTGCAAACTTAAAGATAAATTAGTCAGGTTCAGGAACAGTTTAATGAAGTAACGACGATGTAATTTGATTAAAAAGTACTTTGTTTAGTACAAATAGTGTTGTTTTCTCTTTATAAACACATCTCTATCTCAACATTTGCGTTGTTCTTTCGTTTGTACTAAAAATTTATTTATTTTAGTCTTCTTTTTGTTTAAACTTCTTGTTCGATGTAGATTGAAAAAAAAATATAACGAACCTTTTCACGTTTTGCTTGCTTTATTATCAAGAAATTACTTCTACTTGTAAACAATTCTAGTACAAATAATGTCTTTAATTTCTTTGTCTCGTTCTCAATAATTACTCTTTTATCTTTTTAGAATTGTAGTTGGAGCTTTTAGTTCTTAATCTGGAAAACCTTAGAAAAACACCTAGTAATTTTCCGACAAGACTGTACAAGCTTCATATCAATCAATTCATCATAAATTGTAAATATTTTGTTCTCTTTATTGAAAATTCAAGTTGTCTGTTATCGACATTTGCGATATTAATTAATTACCTAAAATTTGAAGCAAATAGGTGGTTGATCACTCGGTTTCATTGCACATTTACTTTATTTTCGTTTTGTTTTGTTTATATAACATACAAGTTGAAAGTCGTCTTATTGAAAGCTCGTTTAGGTATAGTTTGAAGTTTTATATAATGTCGATTCAATTTGAGTCGACAACGCTCTAACAAACTAGTAGAAAATTGTAAATCCGTCCTGATCAAAGGATTTTTTCTAAACAAGTCATAATGAAATTAAAACATGTTAACTAACTACTGGAATTATAAAACAACTAATACGAAATAGGTTTTTATGTATTTTAATAAAAGCAAATTTTAATTATTCAATAACAATACGTATAATGTAGCTGAATTTTGAAAATTATACTCAACTTTCAATATTTGCTCAAATATGGGCCCAATTATATTACAAAATCAATCCATATTAGCAAACAATATTTAATATAAACTTTTTATTTTAATGTAAAATTATAGTTTAAATATGGATATATTATATTATATCGATTATAAACTATTCACAAAACTAGTTAATATAATTCGCAATACACCTCCTTCTCTCTATATCTTTATGTTAACAAACGTTGAACAACCAACATTATATTCTAATGTTGGTAATTTATCTACCTCGGTGTAATATTTTATTACTCCTACCACCACCATAAGGTCCAGACTAATTCCGGCTTCAATTAAAACTTGTTCAGTCATTGGTTATGTCAGCGTTGATAAGATCTCTCCAAAAAAAAAATA
Source organism: Mylabris sibirica (assembly GCA_039776855.1). Taxonomy (NCBI): domain Eukaryota; kingdom Metazoa; phylum Arthropoda; class Insecta; order Coleoptera; family Meloidae; genus Mylabris; species Mylabris sibirica. The sequence continues at coordinate 6,696,189 of CM077845.1, read as the reverse complement.
AGGAACGAACATAATATCCTGTAGTAGTTAAGTTAATTTAAAGGTTTCCTGTCAATTTCGTCTTTTCGGTACATTTTCGTAAAGTTGAATTTGTCAAATTTGGACACATTCAAAAATTGACAATAAGACATTAATATAAATTCATTCGTCAATATTGAAATACATTTTCAATGCAGTTCGAAAAGAATTTAAATTAGAATCTTACAAATTGGCGCGTAGACAGAAAAAGAGAAAATCCGGAGCATATACAGGATGTCTGTTTTAAATGTGGTCGATTCTTATAAAACTTCTTTTTGTTGACAAGCGATTCTACCAACATTGATTCTGGAACAGGTGAAAATAATTCGCAGTTTTTCTAAAATGTTGAGGAGAAAAACAAGGAAAATCAATGTTGGAGAGTCAAGTCATTTTTGATCTTTAGCTCATTTTTGAAAGTCGCAACATTGTCCAAAACGAGCGTTGTTTGACCAACTTCTAAATTTCTAATTATAATTTAGTTAAAATGGTCTCATCAACTAATAGAAGTTTGATAACAAACAACTACATTTAAAAGAGACGCTCAGTACTTATTGTTAGGTGTTGAAAAGCCAAGCAACCACTTCATCAACTCCATTATTGTCTGATTGTGTTCTAAAGATGGTTTAATTGGGTAGGAGTCGAGTTGAATTTCCGGAAATACACGTCATATTGTAAATAAATCAAATAAAACTGTTCATAATTCAACAGGATTATATTAAATTTTTGCCCCATGAAAATTGTAAGAAGAATATTTATTGATTTTTATTGGCGTATGTGAATGGATGTTGTTTGAAGAAAATTTATGTATCGTGCATGAAATATTAACGTTTACTTCAAAAAATCCGTTGTAGGTAGTATCTATCGTTCAGGTTTAAATAGATGATATCGAACCTTTACCAATGTATGTATGTGGCATTTTATATTGTTCTGGTGATATGTAATTCAACTTAGTTTAAGTTTATAAAGTTTGGAATTGAACCTGACAAAGTTACAATTTTTACACAATAACATGAATGTGTGTTTGTGATTGGCTTTCCCATAAGGCTAACTAAAATTTCAACTATACATACATATGTATATTCGACATCTATTATGCATATACATATATACAATTCTCTGTTGAATTTATTCTAAAATAATTTTAAAAAAACAACTGAAACCTCTTAAGCTATCGAACGTACTATAATTTAATACAGAAATCTATTGGTACTGCTTTCAATCTAATAGATAGACGAAATTCAATACGCCAAACTGAAAAAGAGTCCTTTTCTTATGTAGAGTGAAACACAATTTTGATTCTTTTTCAGAAAAATAAACAAATTCATGCAACACAAGCACTTTCCAAATGTATTGTCCACATTTCCAGAATAATACGTATGCTTTTTATTTTGTCGTAGATTTACAAAGAGATATCGAAATTTTATCTCATTGTTACTCAATTGTTTACGTTTTTTTTTTTGCGAAAATAAACCGGCCTTGTTTTCTTATTATAATTAAAACAAAAATAAAAGAATTAATCTGTTTCCGTATTTTTATCATCAATGAATGACCTATTTATTGATAATTATCTATAAATGGACGTAATTTCTAATTGCGTATTAGATTTCCGATATTAGAAAAAACACTTTTTTTCTGTTATTTAAGTAATGTAATACGTTAACTGTTGTAAGTTTTATACTTTCTCACATTATTGATTATTATTATTTTTTCGATAACTTTTCTATATATTAATAATTTGAAAAAAGACAAAGAAGAAGGAATAAAAAAAAGCTTTTATCAAGACAACATGGTCACATCTGGACAAAGTAACAAACGAAACTTTGATATCAGTTAGAACACCACTACTACTACTAATGCTACAACGTTCAGTCCCTACAATAAGTTTCACTGTTTTCATTTCACAACCAACACGAAGCAAGAAAACCTCATCCACCCCTAAAACTATCCAAAACAACATCCTCAAACAAGAGTTGCCCTCAAAAGTGAATGTCTAAATTTACAATCTCTTCCTGTTGAAAAACTAAAGAATGGAGAAAATCCAACAAGAAAACAGAGGATAGTGGTTTATATTGATTTTTCTATTAAACGAAATTGTTTATATTAGAATATATGTTCGTTGTGCATGTGTATGTGTGTGTCCATATATGATATGTATAGTACAAACTGAATAATTCATTATTTTCTCGACGGCCTAGTATTCTAAAGAAATTAAATTTACGTTAGATGTTATTATAAATATTTTATGAAAGACCATGTTTAATAAGATGATTTTGTTGCTATACCTCCTACAATGATGAAAAATGAATATTATCTTGAATGATAAACTACAAGGGAAATTGCAACTTATGTGATGATATAAATCCGTGACACATTGTTGGAAATTGATACATTTTCATGGTTTATAACGCTTCATATGACATGTTTTATTTTGTTCACAAGAAGAAAATCAAGAAAACAAAATTAGAATATTTATATGGGAATTGTGTAAAATTGATGCATCAATTTTTTGTATAATTTATGTAAATATAGTGATCAAAGTATATATGGTAATATAGAGTACGTACGCTCAATTACTGAAAATAAACCATTATACTTGGTTGTATTAAACAACTAAAGAACAGATTACAAACTACGAAAACTTAACTACAAACTATAACTTTAATATAATTTATCTTAACTAACTGAAAACTATCCTAGAGTACTTTTATTCAAATTAGCTTAACAAAAATTACCGAAATTACTTGAAAATTAATTTGGCGAAATTTTCGAAATTCCTACAAAAAGATTCGGAAACAAAAATGAAAAATTAAACTAACCTTCGAGGAAAGCGTCGACTGTTAAGATGTTGATAGCAATGACGATTAAGGCGAGCTTATACACAAATACCATTATTATTGTAATAATATTGTATTGTTGCCACAAATTGTTATTGATGTGTACACGATGAGAGTTGTCGGGATTTTGAGTGTAAATGTGGAATTACTCCGGTTCTTGATGTACTGTATTCTCCCCATTACTATCAAACCAATAATATATCGACTCTCTCAAACGTATGTCGTATAGTTAAAATACAACGTTACATATAAATTGGAATGGACAGTAGAAATGGTGCATTGCATTTCACAGCCGAAGGCCTTTAATCTTATCTGATGTAATATTTCTAAATATTGACAATTTGTATACAAGTACACGTGGTAGTACTATTACATATTTCAAATTTTGACAAATCAATTTGTTTTCATTAATATCCCTTATCAATTTGTTGATTTTGAGCAATATTAATTAAATAGAAAATACGCAAATTGCAACATCAACACTGTTTTTTTTTCGGTGGAAAGTCGATTAAAAGAACACGATGGTTTAAAAGTGCTTGGAAGGTATTTTTTTAGAAATTTATTTTTCAACAAAAAACACGAGTTGAATAAAGAAAAAAAAGCGCAATATTTTTTCCCTATTTGAGGGTGAATTGAATTTAAATATTACTCGACAAATATTTGACTGTAAAGAAGTTCTTTGATTTCACATTTTGATTTTTCTCAAATACACCCTATAGGGAAAACGATCTTTATTCATCATTAAAAAGTTTTAAATTTCAAACAAATCTCATTATGCTTTTCCTGCATAAATAATTTATAGATTCTTGACTTTGAAAAATGGTAGGTAATTTTATAAAATATTGACACATCCAAAATAAAAGTGAAACATCAGATAACTCAAAGGAATATATTCTTCAATCTGCAGGTGGAAATTTGCAAAATCATCTGGAAGCACTCATGCGATGATCACAATAAACAAGATGGAAATTGGAAAAAATATATGCGACAATAGAAGTATTCAAATAGCAGAAATTTCCAACAAAATTGTACGCTTTGTATTTCTTTTTGTTTTGTTTGAAAACTAGAAAAAACAAAAACAAAATAGAATAATTAATCAAACACCCGAAAAAACGGAATGACACTTATTAAAAAATTTATAAGTGTTATTGTTGTTGAAATTTGCTGAAATTTTCCAGATGAATTCGAGTGTTTTAAATCAACTCGAGTTTTCATGTTTTTGAGATATATTGCTCTAAATTTCATTGAACCAAAACAATCAGAGAAATATTGAAAAATCATCGCCAACCTGTCAATTTGACAAATCCACTATTTTTCCCCATGTTTTTGTCAATATTGTTATCAAAAATATATCCACCCTAAATCAGCGAAAAATATAACAAATTCCAAACAGTTTTATAATTGTTTAATATGTCAATGATGATAGTGGTGAATATAAGGTTGCATCAGCTTTTAGTCGGTTGTTTTGTTAAAGGAAAACAGTAATTAGCCTCACCTGTCTGCACCAAGATTATCTACCTTGAGTCAACAATTATGATCCGCTGAACGTCTTTTGAAGGATGCAATATCGATTTTTTTCGAATTATTAATTCAGAAATTATTCTTTTATATTTCGCATGAGGAATTGTGATTAGATTTATAACAAAAATTCTTATATTTTTATTTTCTTTCATTTTTGTAAAATTCACGTTCAACACGAAAACTTAACCGAGAATGACGTCAGTATATTAATAATTCAAAGCCCCTGGTGAGAATCGAAATACTTGACGTACTTCAACTTACCACATTCTCACTTGATCTGCACTACAATGTACTTTAAACAGAACATGAGCTTTGAGAATTATTAGAGGACTAGAGAAAGCAGTATAAACAAACCACAAGACACAAGATGTCTATGTTTAAACAACTTTATCAATGAAATTATAATGAATTTAATTAATATATAAACAATCATTATAAATTTGTGAAATGCAACTCATTTATTTAATAAGGCAATGGTTTATTTCATCTTGTTTTCGTCAAACTTTAAATTATGAACATTCAAATGCGTTCAGTTAATTTTATCAAGACCTAATTTGTCGCCAATTACTTTTGCTCATGACATTGTTTTCCTTGTCAACTCATTAGTGTTTGAAGTTGTCATTTTAAAACGTTACGTTTATATTTATAATGAAGATGAAGTCGGGCATTTTGAAATTCTTAAAATTTAAATGAAATAGTAAGAAAATTTCATTATATTTTACTACAACGACAAACTTACATCGTTTCAATTCTCATTTAAAATGCATAGTTATCACGTTAAAAGTAAGTTTCAACGTTCCAAAATAATTAAAGTTTTTATATAAAATAAAATTACTCTCTCATCCTCTGTCAAAGTATTATATCCTTATCTATTTTTCAAAATAGATTTCCCATGTATTTATTTTGTACAATTGAATTTTCTAATAAACGAATTGAAAGTAAATCAATAAAATATCCTTTTTTCGTTCAATTGAAAATCCAAACACTTTGATTTTAATAAGAATAAACAGATAAATTGAATTGATTTTGATTTCGTTTTTTCTTAATTTTAACAACCACCATATTCAATAAAAATCAAATTTATTCCAATACTCAATTATAACAAAACGAAATCATCTGAAAACCTCTTCAAATCACACAATTCTGATTTTTATTACTTTTATCGACAGTTATGATTATGAATGAATAATAAAAAACTTTTTCTATGTTTCTCCATGTCCAATTATTTGGTGATTAAATCAAACCGATTATATTTTATCAAAACAAACAGGAAAAAAACGATATAAGGTCATAACATAACTGTTGTTTCATAATAAATGATTTTTTTTTCTACAGTCTCATGTAGGGTTAATCGGATCCTGATTGTTTCGGTAATCGAACAGAAATCGTATATTAAACAATATCCACAACATTTGTCGAATTGATATAAGCGATTTAAATGAATACTTAATTAAAGATAAACATGAAGCATCAGTATGATGAATGTTATTATTGTAGTGGTTATAATGGTCTGTTCTAACTAATAAACATTGAATTAAATTCAAAATCAAACGACATATATTCCTTTGTCTTTAATAGTTGTTAATGTAAAATACATTATATTATCATCGTTATGGTTATTATTACTTAACAGAATTCACTGTGCGTATTAGAAATAATTTTTTTTCACGTTTAAATTCAAATTATTATCATGACAATTTATGGTTATAATAAGGGTAACTTTTAGTTTGAAATTTAATTGAAATCACAATATTAAGGTTGTGTTAATTTATATAAAACAAAACATCAATTTGCCCTTTGTTGAATGTAGTATATTTATTTTGTTTGTAGGTACGTTGGTAGACCTGGTGTCAGATAAATGTTGAAACTCTCAATAAGTAATTAATCTACAAAGTACAATAATTAAACTTTGAATTATTTCTGTATATAAGATTAGTAGATCTATGTTAATATGTTAATTAATATTAACATTTATTATTGTAAATTTTAAATCAACTATTTCACTACTAGAATTAATTAGACGTTTTAGTTGTAACTGCTTAACATTTACAATGCACTAACATCTGACGTTAAATTATGTGCAAGAGGGTTTGTTTGGGTATACCTACATATAGCGAATTCTATACAACATTAGCCACCACCATCTCTCTTACTGATGGGTGTATACGTTTTATAAACCTCTACACAGTACATACCTACTTGAGAAGACACGTCTATTGCCAATTATAACGAGACAATTTAATTTCATGTTGAGAGTTTAGTGCCGAGTCTAGATATTAATAAAACGTTAACGAACAACGAACACAACAATAATTCTTTAAAGAACCATTTGAACATTGTAAAGTGAAACATTAAAAACATCAATATAACAGAAACTTAATTTTTCCAACTTTTATTACACGCAAAAAAACTAACAAATGTAGAACGACTGCAGGAGCTATATTTCTACCTGTTATATTTAATAATAAACATTTATTCGCAAATTTCGCCGATTTAACGCCTTTATGAATCGTAGTCTAAAAAAAAATTCTCAATTTTACATTACTAACTTCAGCTTGTTTATTGACGGGTTTAATTTTGTGACTTTTTGCAGAATACAGCCTAAGGTCTTTTAGTTAACATACTAGCAACATCAATAATAAGTAATAAGAAACAAGTTTCAATGTTGTTACAACATTTAGTTGCCAAGTTACGGTTATAATAATAAACTGAATCATGAAACCAGACACAAACAGAAATTTATTGGTTTTCATCTAATTATATTCATCGTTTATTGAAGAATATTGAAATCGATAAAAAAAAATCGTACGACTTCCTATCCAATAAATTTTCGTTGAATTTTCTTCAATTAAAGATTTGAATTTCGTCTAAAAAACAAACAAATTTGGTTAATTCATTTTTAAATGACTTTCAATTTTAAACATTCCACTTTACTCTTAATGAGAAATAAACAAATCTACAACTCTTACGTTTAACATTAGTTTAATTATTTTCAAATACTTATTAGTAACTTTACAAGGAGTAAAGTTGGAAGATTACATCTGTTACATTTTAGGTAATAATGAAGAATATTAATTAAAATGGGGAAAAATCTTGCACGTATTTGATAAGATGTGAATGTAAGTTCTTTAAACGTTGTTTACAATGTCAATGATTTAAAAAGGTCGATATTTCTCCATTTAAAGGTTAATTCAATACGAAGTTGATCATTAATTTTGACATTTAAATTGTAAAAATTCATAATTATTGTAGGCTCTGGTATTTTTCAAACGTTTTTTTTTTACAATCGTCCACCATTGATCTATAATTACCCAATTATATGATACAAGAAGTATCATTTGAACGAAGATCACATTTTAAATTACCTACATTTTTTTTAGAGTTCTATGCAAATTAGAACTTCCTATTTTTATCATATGATAATATATTGAACAATTTTATGAAAACTGTTTTTTCTCCTTTTATATTTAGCAAGAATTTTAAAAGATGGTAGTTTCTCACAATTTATATTTGATTTCAACCATAAATCAGGGCGTAAGTTGGTAATGTTTTTGTGACCTCCTAGCAAGCGGTAGAGACTAGAGACTCATAGTTATAAAATCCAGAATACATTCTATGTAGTATATAGTTATTCTCAACAACAATTTCAAATTTATTAATGAAGACAGTTGCAATTCCGTCTGTTTTAACACAATTTCTTACAGTTAATGTAAATATATGACTATAGTTGTTTCATTCCATCCGTTAACATTATCAGAATGTCTGATAGGTATGCCTCAGGTGTTTTATCATTTCAAAATTTATATCCTATATAACAGTTATTAGTTTCTGTAATAAAATCTATTATTGTATTGATATAAAACGGGAGAACAGCAATATAAATTTTTTATAATTAAATTTATTCTATGTTATATTAAATCAACACTATCAAAATTTTATCCGATAAAATACGACGAAAAAAGACTACAAAGTTCTTGAAAGATTCTCTAATACGATTTATGTGTTTCCGACACAAAATGGTGGATGCGCCTCGATTTTAGCATTGTGAGAACGATACGAATGAGACTCAGGTGGTCGAATCGTTTAAAAATTTGATAACAAACAATAAAGGGTAAATCTGTACAAATTACATTTGAATTATAACGACGATTATATATACTTTTTTTTATTATAGTTGTCTTTTTATTGACATAAATTTATAAAATGGAGGAGATTTTATATTTTGTATTATAAATGTTTCAAAAATGAACTTGTTTATAAGATATTCATGTGTTTACATATGCAACCAATGTTTCACTATTATGCGACATTTCCATCAGAAATGTATAGTGCTTTCGATATACATACTATATAGATACTTGTTGCTACTGAATATTTCATTGTAAGAAACGAAAACAGTTTTTTATATGTGTGATTATAACTTCGTTTGAAACAACAACAATAACAGCAACAATAAGAATAAGAACAGAAAGCGGCAACGATAGAACGAATACATAAATTATTAATTTATCGAAGAGGAAACTGGTGCTGAAAGTTGCAAAAGTAATTTCTCTCATTCATTCAATTTATTTGAATTTACACACAGGCACTATTATACGCCTATGCTCAAGTTATGCGCCTTTTGTTTCGTTATTAAATTATTGTTTAAATATTGGAATAAAACGGTATATAAAGTTGGTAATGCTTCCCGTTTAATCTTTTCATAATTCTACACATCATCATGTCGACTTTTTTTCGTTTCTAATACAGAAAAACCAACAGCATTAAATAAGGCTCAGTATAAAAACAGGATTATTTACTTGTCTCGTTGTAAATAGAGCTTTGCTTAGTTTTATATAATACGTGTATATATATATATAACTATATATTTTTTTGGGAGGATAAAATAGAAGAGAATGACGCTTATTGCTTTTCATATAAATACAACAAAAGTTTTGATCCTCTCTCAATGGATTTAAAGTTAATATTTAACGATGAATATATGGCTAAGCTCGTAAACTTTTTTATCCAATTACATGAGAGAAGAGACCATATTATTGTTACACTTTCCAAATTACATGTAACCAATTTTATTTACAATTTAGTCCTGTAATCAGTGAAACTTTATGTAATTTGATCAATTATAAATCAATTATGATACCCCTCACAAATACAAACCAAATTATTTCAAATGAGTAACATGATAGATAAATGGATAAACATTACAAAATCGTTTGAATAATATAAAATAAAATCAATGTTGTATTATTATTGTGTCTATATTATAGTGAATGAGACGACGCCCAAATAACACGTCGACGCATTGCCTTAGGCTAAGACTGTACACAAAAATTACAAAAAGAAACCGTAGAAGGAAATACACCCTTTAGGATTAGTCCTAATTCTCAGTATATTTGCCTGGAAAATTAAACAAGTTGTAAGGAAAGTTAGGAATAATCTCGTACTGTAAACTTCAAGAACACACATACATAGACATTTACAAAATCTATCTAATAAACATAAATCATCAAATATACTTTAAGGAAAACCGTATTTTCATAGATATACCTTTGTGTTACTCTTATCGTAATGCCAAAGGAAATAATTCAATCAATGCTATTCTGAGAAAGTCTCAGTTTTCATTGTGCAGTAGATCCAGCTTATTAGAATCACGTCGGTGTGACAGAGTATTGCTGTGTCAATTAAACGGTGATTGAATTAAGCCACACTCATATGTTGATAAGTGTCAAAAAAAATGTTTTGTTGTTGACATTCAATTCCACCATTTTTTCTCGCTCTCGTGGAATTCCACTAATACGGTGGTAGAAATAGCAATTTTTGACTTACATTTAAATCTTGTCTGCACAACAACATTAAAACTAATGAAAATTACAATTTCTTGTCCACGTGTTTCTTCAAAATTTTCGCTATTCGTATAAGATGTAGTAGACTCAAGCTAAGTTTTCCCAAGACCACGGTTGTGCAATAGATCTTCGCTAGAGTAGAAATGCGATAAAGTGTACCTATTCTCTTTCTTTCTAATACATTTAAAACCTTGCTTGGATGTGCCGACTTGGGCAAACTTATATTGATCTATCTATAGCTTTATTAGTCGTCTTGTAAGGGTTCATAATTCCATGTTCACATGACAAAAATTTGAGGCGTGTTTTTGAACAACAAACCCACAAAAATTCATATTGAGCTTTCTTAATGTTACTTTTTCAATTAGTTTTTCGTTCGTGTTCTATTTTTAATTAAATTTAATACTGAGATCTATTTCAAAATATACAGTTTGTTTACTTTGATCATCATCGGAAATCAGAAAATATGAAATTGTAGCAATATTTTCAATACACTTTATATGTAAAATAGTTTTATAAAGGAGAAATTGATAAAATTGAATAGTAGCTTATTCTGAGACATCAAAGCATGAAGAGCTCCTAAATCTTTAAATTTAATTTTTAAAAAATAACCACAAAAAGATATTATGTAAAGTTTTTTGTAATAAATTGTTATTAAATGCTTATTATTACGAATAATAATGGTTTGTTAATTTGAGGAACAGTCATTGATAAATACGTTTTTAGGTTGAAATATTGTAAAATTTCATTCAAGATCGACATTATCAATTGAAAAAAACTAGAAAAACATAAAGAATGATGAGGGATATAAAAATATATTATAACGGGGATGTGTATGACAAAAAAAATGGGCGTACTGTCGTCCAAGTTGAATTTCGATATTTTTAATAATTCTGAATTGCTCTATCGGAAACAAATAGAATTGAACGACGAATCAAATAATAATGAAATATCGATTTGCTTCTCAATCTGTTCTGTTGTCCCTCACTAACACACACAAGCGAAAAAAAGTAGATCCATTAATAATCTTATTTCTAATTGAAATGAAAATTACGAATGAAAAATCAATTTGCTGAATCGCAATGTTTTAGATTAAATTTTGCAATTAGAACAAATTAAGATATGATAATTTGAAATTATTAAAATTTATATTAATTATCTTTGTTTCCATTTCCAGTTTCTTGCGCTCTACTATTTAATAACGTAAAATAATATTCTCAAATTATTAGAACTTAATTAGTCATTAATTAAACTTGAAAATGTTGGTGGTTTTTAATTATAATTTCTATATTAATTTTATAAAATTTTGGTAATTTTATTATGATATTTCATCAATATCGCCTTCACATTTCATAGTTGATAGATCAATGATTGTTGGCACGATTTTTCCATTAAGCAAATCTAGATGATCGCTTAGAAATGACAGGATTTTAAGCCATCAAATCATATTGACAATAATTTGATTCGAAACACACCGATTATATAGTTATTTCAACACGGACTAATCCACAAAAAGTTTATCTTAAGTTTTCAATTTTAAAGAAGCTTAAGTTCTTTCTGTTGTTGTTGTTCTTGTTGTTATTATTGTTATTATTGGATTGATTTAGAGACAATCCTGATTGTTATTAATAGAAAAATCGATATCAAGTATTAGCTTGTCACTTGAATTTTCTTTTATACGAAATTAAATCAACCATGAAAGGATTATCGTTGAACCACAAAACTGCAAATGTCCTAGTAAGCAATTTAAAAGAACATCAACAAAAGGGTTTATATCACGTTATAAAATAGTTATAACGTTCAACGTATTATTCTTCAACAATCAAAAATCAATATAACCATTAATCTTGAACTGTTACAACTGACAGATTTTCTTCTGGTATTCTGTCAAAAATTCCAGTATATCCTGACAGTAAGGAAGTAATAACTTACAGTTTATTAATTTATTAACATTATTATCATTAGTATTTTGGATGGATCATAAAAATGCGGCCATAGTAGAATATAGATGAAAGTATACCACAAGACATAGTAGAATGACAACATTTTATAATCAGGTTCAACAAAAGAGCTTGTCCACAGCAATTACTAGCACTTTGATCACTTACAACTTCTACCAGATGTAGAGAAAACGGTCCTTTTCCTTTGTAAAGACAGATATAAAGATAGTAATTCATGATTTTGAATAAACGTTTTAAATATGAGAACAGAGGAAAGAAATAAATATAAGTCAATGAGTAAATAATTAAGAAATTATTTTTTGTCGATGGACCAATTTATGTATATTTGAATATTGTTTTAGTGAGCAGTCAAAATAAAGCTAGTTTACATTTCAAATTAATATTTTTTCTCAAAATTCAGCTATGTATATTTATTACAATAAAATGAAATGAATTCAAGAAACTCAACCGATAAACTAATCCTTTTATTGCATACAAGATTTCTAACGTGCTAAGACCATTAAATCGCACTAAGAAAAATTGTCGATTAATATTAATATTTAATTATTCTCAAATATTCTTATTATTTATTATCATTATTGTTTCTGTTAATTATTTTTAATAATCAGTTAATATTATTTGATTTATGATTGTTTTTATGGTGAACAAAATTTAGTTTATTAAATGTAATCTTTCTAATTATTATCTAATTCATTGATGGATTTTTTCATATTTTGTTTCTCTCTTTATTCGCCTATTTAAAACGTTTATTCAACACCTGGTAATAGTTGTAAATAATCCAAGTGCTACTGCTGGTAATTGCTGAGGACAAGCTCCTTTGTTTGAACCTCATCATAAAAGTTCGCTACTGTATGAAAAACAAACTATGTGTTCAAAAATTTTCAAAAAATCACCATAGCTTAATATTTGACTAAACTTCACTTATACCAAGTTTAAACAAATCTGGTAGGAAGTTTTAGAAAAAAGTGAAAAACCATGGTTTTTGCACTATTTAATTTTTTATCTCGTAAATCTTATACTAGATTTTGCTTAAACTTTTTTATCACATCTAATGAAGTTTTATTTAGCTTCTGTTTTTTTTTTTGTTTGACTTTGAACGATTACTTTTCACGAAAAAAATTAAAAAAACTAAATAACGAATTAAGCGTATTTAATGTTAATATACGCTTGAAACCAAGTGTACGGTATAGAATCAGCGATGGAAATTGATATAAACGAAATTTATTAAGCGTCAACATCAATTTTATTCTCCAAAATATGCATTTTAAAATTTTAAATTCCGCCTCTCTAAGAAAATAAAGTAATCTGTAAATATGGATAAAAATATAGATATAAAAGACGTGGTAGAGCAAGCGGCATCTAACGTTTGAGAAGCATAATAACCGCAGGTCTATTTTGAGGCAGGTTCTATGTTAAAAGTTATTCTACCATTGTGAGTTTCGTGGTATAATGTTAGAAAGTTAGGAAGACAAATCAACACCATTTATTCAAAAGTATGATCTCTGGAGACAATTTTGTACCAATAGTTTGATTAAATTTAAAATTAAATTTTACGTTTACTCTCACTGTTGCTTATTATTATTTCGCCTATATCTGTATCTGGGGTAAAAGCAACCAGATTAACATTGCACCATTTTAGCGTACAATTGTATATTATTATGAATGTTAATACTGCAGAATTTCAATTACTGAATTATTTAAAAACAAATTGTACAATAATAACAATAATCATAATTGTAAAAATAACAACAATAAATTTGTATAGTAAATACACAGGCATGTTCATTTGTTATATAAATGTTTAAAATTCATTACGAGTTCATTCGATAAAACATAACGATGAATTACTGACTTTCTTGTTTCCCTTTTGAATCCTAGATCCTTAGAGGATGCTTTGGAAATTGCCTTTTGTTCTTTCTACAGTTCCTGATGATTGTATAAACAAACGACGTCATTTAGTGGAATTCTGTTCAGGTAGTAGAAAATTACCATAAACTTTTCGGATATATATTTTTTTTTATATTCTTATTAGTAATTTTATACGAATTTGTCATTCAATTTATTATCAGAACTTGGATTCGATTAATTTATATTCATAAGACAAATAACTAGGATCGATAAATAGTAAAATACTTACTGGAACATTCTTTAATGTCTTCGTCGGAACCATCTTCACAATCTTTCTCACCATCGCATATAAACGATATTGGTATGCATTCTTTATTGGCACAAGTAAAGTGTCTTAAGGAACAAGGAATACTGCCATCTGAAAATAATTAAAGCAATTAAAATTAATTAAAAGCAATATATATATAGTTTATCTATTTATTGTTATTTCAACTGACAAATCAATCGTAATAATATCCGCTTATCAAAACAGAGCCTGTCTGGCTTTTAGTTATTGATTTTTGAATCAAAAGTTATTTATCAAGAAATAAGAAATCTATAAACTCACCATCATATCCCAAGAGCAAAAAAAATAATAGACATAAAAAACAACATACATAAAGAATAAATATTTGAATTTCAATATAACCGATCAACGTATGTATTCACAACAGTAATTGTATTAACATTGATGTTAAAATATAGAGGGAATTGAATATGAACTTGCTGTTATACCTATAAAGACAAAATCTTTTCATTTTCATATAAATGAAAATAGAGACTGCAGATATTAGAAAAGTAAGTCTAAAATATAAACAGGTAAAATCGCCTGTCGATAAGTCATAATTTAAGGTTTTTTCTCGTTGTATTATTGATATTTCTTGTGATTGATGTTTATGTGTATACATACACGTTCACACACATATACGCGCGCGCGCGTATCTATGAGCTTATACGGAAAGCGATGTAGAGATGTAATTTATAATCAGGAATCTATAAAGGATTACACGAACGTAATGCAAAAGTTACCATAAGAACTTAGATAATTAATGAAGCATTTGATTGATGTAACAAAACTTTGTTAATTAGCCTGTCGCCTCAAAGGCGCATCAATTAATTTATGCATAAAATCGAATACTCTATTATTTTATTAATGATTTATTTACAATAAAAATGTAAATGGATGTTTATTATATTTCTCTATTATTATATTTTTATTATTTAAAGCTCAACATGGACGATGAGATATGGATTTGGCGAAGGATGAACAAACTCATAAGTCAGTATTTTGTGCCTCTGACGTCATAAATCTGTCTAACATCAGCAGTAAACTAAATATATTACATGAAATTTTGGTATAACGTTCCTGAATTTGGCAAAACCACTAGTGTGGATTAATTGAATTTTCTACTATCCCTTGTATCTAATTACTGTATGTTCATTTTTGACAATTATTTATGTATGCTACATTTAAATTTCACTCTATATACTTAAAATTTACCTTATCATTTATACAATATGTTCAGTAATTTTATCGATCGATTCTATTTCAGTTTCTAGCTAAATAATAATCATCCATATTGTATACTTTTTATGTTAGTTCATATTAGGTATAGTTGTAGGTTTGTCCTAAGCTATAATTGTGCTGGAATGATTGCATGTTGGAACAAATCGATTTTACACTGGGTCAGAATTAAAAAAACTTGATTTTTAGATTGTCAATTTGAACATATGATCTGTACAATGAGCGTAAAACCAACACCCACGGGACCATCCGTACAAATTTTAGTGATGAGAATTCAGATAGTGGGAATAAAATGATTTGAAAGGGATCATTTTAAATTGGACTTGTCGCTACCTGTTGTAATTGGAATTTGTATAGATGGTCCTGTGGGCAGTTGTTTTTGATGTATTATTTTACAATTTTACCTCCACTATGAGAATGTTGTGCTCAAATTGACAATATAGAAAAAAAGTAAATTTTTATTTATGGTTCCACTGTAAGGGATATTCCATTATGTTTTTGATTAAAATTGTAAATAAAGAATCTCAAAAGTTTAAATTTTTGTTACATCAAGTAAATTTCAAACAGAATAGCGAATTTCTGTTTTATTATTTTATAACTAGCAGTTTACAACAAAATCCTGCGTATTTTTGAATTTTATAGTTCGAATAGAGGTGTTCCTACATTACCGTCAGTTTTATAACTATGCAACCATATAAACCATAAATCCTGCATGTGCCAAAAATTTCACCATCTTTATGCACACGTATTGTCAATTATTTATTTATAGAAAAAAAATCGTATGATATTGTGACCGATAGATCTACTCATCAAGTTTTCTATTTTCGAAATTTACAAAATTACAGTATTCATTTTCATTATTTATTTCTTTAGAGGCAATCGTTGAATTGAAAAATAATAAAAAGGAACACGATTAGTATACGAGTTCGATAAAAGTTGAAAATATCTGCAAATTCACACTGAAATCTACGATTATTTCGCCATTGTTTTCTTTTTCTTTTTAATCGGAAAAATCTCCGAGGCAATTTTTATCGGGCTTTCGAATGGGACTGTAGTTTTTCAAAACATATAGTTGAGCTATTCTGTTGTTTCCTGGTATATTGTAATTGTTATTGTAGCGGTTTTAACAATAGTACATTTTGGGTGGTTGTTCTAGGGGTTAGTATAAATAACAGTTTCGTATAGATTGAAAGAAGAAGAAAAAAACAAAAACGGAAGCTTTTGTTATAACGTTTAATAAGAACTGGGATATAAATTCACATCGCAATTTCCTTTTAAACGAAATCGCAAAGGACTGTTTTTTTTTGTATCTGTCGTTTCATTTTATTTCCTTCAATTGGTTAATACTACACTGAATTTTTTCATTACGAAACAGAAAAAAAATAAATAAAGATCAATTTATTATATTTTTTCGTTCTAATCTGTTTACGCTAACTGTAGATCTATTTTTATTTCAAACATATTTAAAGTCTATTTTTAATAAGTCGCCCCTGGATTCTATATTGAATTATTTTAAACATTACAAAAAATTAATAAACGAAACGCCAAAAAGAGCTTATTTTATTTTATATTTACATTTCAATACAAATGTTGTCTAAATATTTGCTTGAATTATTGATTTTTTCCTGCATACTCAAAAGCAATATTCTATCTTTTGAAAAGCTCAGCTTCCAGATTCTCTCTATTTATATGTAATACTCAATTCACCAATACTTTTTCTTTTGATGAAATATACCAGTCGCGTTTTAATGAGAAATAATAAGACGAAAAAGTCGTTTTGCATTTTATCTATTCTTTTTTTTCCCATTTTTCTCCTTTCTAACGTGAATAGTTAATATATTTCGAAGAGAATTCGAACGAGAGGTGTTTTTTTAAAACATTCCTAAATGTTATACGCTTAAAAACGATGAAAAACTTTATGAAAAATCGTTGAAATGTTTACATTTATCTACTGGCAAGTTATTTGAGGAATTTTTTGATTCTATTTCATTTGACAGAAAACTGCTTTAATGCTCGCCTAAAGATTTATATGAATATGTTTAATTTTCACAAAATCAAAACAAAATTTCCTCAATTTTCTACTTAATTGTAAATTTGATTAACATTTAATATTCAGAGTAATGTAATAATTTAATTATTCGTGTTTTGTTTCTTATATTGGGATTCAAACTCCCATTTGGAAAATGGTTTCAGATTTGCTGCATTCAAATTACTCGGTTGAAGTGCACTTAAAATCGTGGAAACGCTTGACCCCTCATTATTATGTATATGTATACCGATTGTTTGAATTTTAATAAGCGCTCATTTTAACAAAGACCAAGATTTCACAATTATTTACAATTGAAACTGTTTTAAATCAATTAAATATACCGACAAAACACATTTAACCATGCAAAGTATTGATTAAAATCCTGTTGATATTAAGAAAATTAATTTAACCATAAATATTGTTTTCGATAATACATAGTTATAACGATAATTTCTCTATCCCTTGATTGCCTTTATTTCACCAACATAACAATTT
The DNA here is from genome assembly GCA_039776855.1 of Mylabris sibirica. NCBI lineage: Eukaryota > Metazoa > Arthropoda > Insecta > Coleoptera > Meloidae > Mylabris > Mylabris sibirica. The sequence continues at coordinate 6,678,079 of CM077845.1, read as the reverse complement.
CACATTAATAAAACGTCGATGTAATGATAAATCTGGTGATATTTCAACAGAACAGTATCAAAGGGAATTCGTTTTTGTACAGAAAACGATGAATTTATTTACTCGTGGAACGTACAATCAGTTTTCGCATTATAATAGCCGCTTGATAATCGGTTCACGCAAATATCTTCATAATAATGATAATGGAAATGATTGATAATTCCGTTTTACAGATTTTTCAATATTTAAAATAGCACATCTAGTTGTTGTTTGTTCATTTGTTTGTTGAATTATATTTGTTACAAGACAATTACAATATTCTACCTATATCTATCTTCAAACTACACTAATCATATACAATAGTTTAACTTGGTATTATTAATTTGTGTAACATGGAAATGAATAAACTTCCAAGGGATTGTGGCAATATGTTGGTTTGTCACTGGGGACAGACAACAATAGTCCCCTTGTAATCTCATCCATGAAGGTGTATAACTTGATAAACTTTTACAAATAGTCAAAGTCAACGAAATTCTCTTTAATAGTTTATATTTACCATAAATTACAACTAAATATTTATTATTCCTATGAATTTTACTGTTTATTTACTGTCTAAACATTTTTTTGCTACCAACAAAACATCTAAATTTACATTGCAACAAATCTCGCTTTCAATGTTTAATATTAATGCCAAATTTTCAAACGCAAATTCTAACACCTGGACTTTTAAACTGTTTATTATTAGATCCACTCCAAGCGACAATATTGGATTGTTTTACGTATTTATGTTTAGCTTTTAATCTATTGGTGATATAATTTTGTAAGCGGAAGTTCTGTCACATAGGATTTTTGTATTAATTGTTCACCAAGAGGAAATATAACATGGGCAATTTTAGATGAAAATTCCGCATTAAAAACAACATAAAAGACCCCATATATTTCATTTTTAATTTTCAACCAGCTGACAGTTTTATAAATATGTAATAAAAATTAATTCACTACATGAACTGTTTAAGAGGGAAGATTTAGGTTTCTTTACCGATGTTAAATGGAACAAATGTAGTATAAGAACGTATTATTTGCAGTATTTTTTTTATTAATATAATTACAAGTGACATTTCCTTATACGTATAAAGGAAAATCGGCTGTATAAGTTCACATCACACGAAAAATACGTCAAGTCAATTTTGATTACCTGGATGCGTTCATGACAATTCGCTACAATGGCAACGCTCCAGTTAAACCAAATTGGTTTTTGTTGAATTAGTTGTATACTATAATGATGGAGACTTCCAATCCATCACACGCATCCTATGAATACATTTTCATGACCTCATTTTGGATGCAATTTCCAAAATTTGTCCCATGATAATTTCTCTTCCGCTACACTAAATCATCCCGTTATTTTTTTTTTGTGAGGCAAAGAGTAAACTTCCCCCTTGTTTTCATATTATTTTCAATTCTCAATGACCCAGTAGCGAAGAAGTGTTATAACTTGTGTACCTAAACCTGACGAGAGCTTTTCTAGCACGTTTTCAATAACACTGCGCTGAATTATAGCGATTTGTCCAACTTTTCAACCCATTTTCTACAGCCGTTCAAACAACCAACAAAATAACGGAAACGTAACAACTAATCTTCCGTAATTCATGTGTAATCAGCTCTTATCTTCCACCCTATTCGAAAGTATACGCTCGTATTTTTTTTCTCGTTATTATTATTGTTGTTGTAATTCTGAAGGGATAGAAAGTGTAAAAAATAAATACATGATACATAACAGTATTTTCATAGTTTTTGTTGAGAGCCTCCTGTATCGTTTCCAGCAAAACTTCAAAAAAGATTGCTTCACCACAGGTTTCTGGTCTAATTCTCCTCAACTTTATGGAATGGTTCGACTTTCATTCTCTATTTTCTCCCTTGTTTTGGCTTTTATTTGATATAGATGGCAAGTCTTGCTATTCTCGATTTACTAGATTGGATTGTATAACAAAAATAATAATCGATTTCCCGGATTAATACTTACGCACTAATATATCAACAAAACTGAGATATAATATCGAATAAGGCCACATTGTTGTCAAAATGACGCTGCAACATCTCTTCTTTCTAATAAGTTATTAATCGAACTTATAAGTTCATTTCATCTAGAATTCTATATTTTTTCATTTAGTTTCGTAATACAAATATCTCCCTATAGAGAATGATCAAAGATAAAACAAAAATACGGATAATAACGGTAATAAGAGAGATTTAAGATGAGGAGGAAGCAGTGGCGGAAATTTGGGCCCCCAGCAAAATTTAGCACGGCCTCTTTGACAACTTTTAATTGAATTGAAATAATGAAATTCTAAATTGCTTAGAGATTGTTTTATTGTTGTTAAAATAATTTTTTCTATAAATTTAGTATCGAAGGTTGAAGTGTGTATAGACAGTTTTTCGGGCCCCTCAGTTCCTTCATGCCTCCCAGCACTGCCCCCTTTTGCTGTACGGTAGTTCCGTCACTATAAGGAAGATGTTCATGTACCATCATTCTAATATTGGATAGGATTCCGATAAAGTCCTCGACTTTGGTTGCTTGCACAACTAGTTTATAATTCTCCAAGTTTTTTGTTGGAAGGGTAAAGTTGATTATATTAGATCGCTCAGATCTCCTTCAACAACTATTACATCCAACTTACGTATACCTATACTTATAAATAATGTTCTCAATGGTCAATTTCTATCGTAGAATTCTAGTAGTTTATTTCCATTAAAAATAATTGAAATTTGAAAGGAAATTTCGTTAACAAAAAGCTGGTTTTGTTTTTCCTCTTTTTCCGGAATTTTCATAATAATTTAACTTAAATTACTTGTTTCAACTCGATTCTATTCTGTGTTATAATGTTCATTATTATTTTAACGACGTCCTCATATAGTGCATAGTTATCGAGTTGGGAGTGATTATCTAGCGGGATATTCGGTATTTAAACCCATAACAATTTTCAAGATAAAGTACAATTGGCGTGTGGAAACTAATAGAGGTTCTCTTTAAGTCCAACGATTTTCTACAATGTTGAGAAACGTATCTGCAAAAATATTTGAGATTCTCTAACTCTGTGATCGTCTCTTTTATACAAAGAACGGACGATACCTAGGTTTTTTCTTGTGGAAAATCGACCGTATATTTGTAATGTAGCATAAAACAGAGCATACTGGACGAAACTGCACTCACTCGAATGAAATTCCGGTTAGTAATAGGGGGTTTCATCAATTTCTTCTTTTTTAATTTAAGTTTTCTTTATTAAAGTAGGGAAGAAGAAAAAAAAATGGAAAAATTCTAGGAATATTGTTCAGTGACAGTGGAAAGTGTTTAATTAAAAAAATAGCAGAGCTTCATTTAATTATTATGGTAACACATTGCGTTCTCACACTTCAGGGTAGTTAGAAACGATTAAAAAAACAACGAATAAGGTATTTTTTTATGTTATCAAAATCAAATTTTAATGAAATATTTTTATATTTTGAATATTACCTAGGTCGCAACAAAATGAATCGTTTTTAATTAAGCACAGTTGTCGGTTAATTGGCTGCTAGATTGAAATTAAAACAACAAAAATAACAGCTGTTCATGTACAAAAAAACAAATGTATACAAAATGTAATAACACTAATATTGATGCAGTAAAAATATCAAACAAATGTTTGACCTCCCGGCGAAATTATAAATCAATCTCACCGTGTAATAAATGCGAAATTTTAAAAGCGAATAAATACCTACGTTTCCAATTTAAAATATCTACTACTACATATGTTACCGAAACTGTATCTAAGTATTCAAAAGGACATTAGTAGATCATCTATGTTAAAAATATATCACCCTAACGGCCGATTTCACCAACATGGATCAACGACGTTGAACCGGGTTCAGAGCTGAACTCGGCTCAAATCATTTCACCAACGCGAATCAAGTGAAGGTGACGTCAGTTGAGAACGATTTAAGTTGAACCCGATTCAGCTGAGACGAACGCTACAAAATCACTTGAAATGCATTTCACCAATCAGATTCAAGTCAAAACACCGACTTAAATCCCGACTGAACCAGGTTCAAACTAAACCAGCTACGAGCTGGTTTAAACCTCAGAATACAATATATGAACGTGAATTTCTATAATAATTGTTTGAATTTTATCTTTCCAAAATACATTTTGGTACTGTAATTTCAATTCAAACAATGTTTACATTTGTTTTTCAACTTTTTATGCAATTTTATTTAATTTGACTGATTCATTATTAATAATTGATCAAATTACTCTACTCATATAATTAATAAGACATATACTATTGGATACCTTTATAGCAGGTTATTTTTTTTTTTGAAAAATAACTGAAATGTTAGCATTGATGATCATATACATAAGTAATGTAACAGCGTTATTCTTGTTTTTATTATTGCCAACAACAATTCATTTGAGCCATATAAACATTTTTCAAATATACTCCCTTCTTCCTCGAATTTTAGTTATTTTCATAATAAAAAATATATAGAAATCCAGTACGATAAATATTATTGGTATATAAGTACATCATTTCATTATAGCAAGTAGCCCCTAAAATATCGCTGATTTTTTACCTTAATTGTTTTCTACAAGCAATATAAAACTTGTATATAAATAAATTAATTAAAAGATAGATTTTTTTTGAGCTGGCCATCTTTTGACTCGAATTTTGATATTTTTATACATATCAATATTTGTCAATATAATTTTTTTAGTTAATAAATATTCCTTCGCTACATTGTAGGCACATGTATGTAAGAAAGAGACTCTTTGTATAAATTAGAAGAAAGAGTAGGGTAGAAATGTATGTATGGAGGGTGGAGGGTGTCTTGAAGACTTTAATTTCATAAGATATTGTAATTATGTGGAAAGTTATTTCTACCATAGAAAAGTTGTTGTTTTTATGATTTCATTTTTATTTTCAAAATTTTTGGCAAATCTTTAATTTATACGCAAAATAAACTAAAGAACTTTTTCAACAAACTTCGATTTTTGACAGCCTTCAAAAATTATTACCAAATTTTCGTACCAACCCGCTCATAAAAATCCCTAGAACCGGCTCAAACCGGGATCACTTGATCCTGGTTCACATGCATTTAAATCGGTTTGATGAAACGGGATCAAAAATGAACTGGTTCAAAATTTGAACCTGGCTCACTTGATCGAAGATTTGATCCGTGTTGGTGAAATCGGCCGTAAGAATAACGATAGTCTTTTTTTGATCGATTTTAAACAATCAAACGTAATTTAAGAATTTATTACAGTAACTACAATAAGAAAAAACTTCCGCAATTTGACTTTTGATATTTAGACATACAGGAAATCCATTTTGTGAATGTAAGTATAAAGGTCGACAATTGTATTTTTAAATACTCAAATGGTATTTACAAAAATTCTAATCACCCGTTTGTTTTATAAATCTAATTAGAGCAATTGTATTGGATTTGAAAATTTCAAATTTGAACTGTTTTATTCTAGGAAAATGAAAAATTTTGTACAATATTTGGGAAATTGAGTATCAATTTTGCATTTGTAATTAAGTCGTGAATAGTATGTCTATATTATCACTGTTATAGATAACCGCAAAATTCTAATGTCGGTTTAATCAACACGTAACTCGTTACAAATTGTTAGTCAGATCGAATAATTATTGGTCGGAGTTTTACATGATAGGGTTTTATGTTGAATAGGTAATTCTGTTGTGAATTTAATATGGCAATGATATATTGATTAAAATTTCAAATGTACAACTCTTCGATAATAATAATAATTATTATTATTGTATAGCTACGTTATACAAAATTAAATTTCACCCTGTCATTTGTAATTTGATATTTAAATAGGATATTTTCAAATGAAGCTACATACGTAGATCAATAAATAACAATTTCATTGGAAACTAGTTGGAAAATGTAGTTTAGTATCATCCCCTAATACACGTCGCCTAACACGTGTGGATGATTGTCCAATTTTTTTTCGCCTTTCTTTATATCAAATAAAAATCGTGACAAAAATTTTTCTCAAATTCTTATTAAAATTTCATTCTCTTTTCTTTTCATTTTTTTTTTTATAGTTTGTTGTTTTTCCTTTAATGTTGCTAAAAAATCGGTTGATGTTACATGCTTTTCTTTTTATTGTCATGTCCAAAAGATGACGTCGGCAGATTCTCGCTTGATTTACCATTGAGAATCAGTTGTTTTTTTACTTTTAGTCGTCTTTTTCCTTCTACTTTTACCTTTGCCATTCTGGCATTAAAATTGGAAAAGACGAAATTTATCTTTGCGGTAATCGAAACGAGTTCGTTTTGTCAGATAATGGGAGAAGGGGGTTAGTTGGAAAGATTATTCGTTGGCTGTTATACTGGAATTGTATCCCCATTTTTTCCGTCGTTTATATTATGTAGATGACAATTCTCAAATCTTCTTTATATAATCAAAGCAATTAAATCAAGAGAGAGTGAGAAAGACCGACGATTGATTAATTATTATAACTGAAGGCAGTCCAACTACATATAGAGTGATTCTTAATAATAACTGACTCAATATAACTGCAATAATAAAGGGTCTCATAGAGAATGACCGTAATTGTTTAATAAAAGTCATTACAACTAAGTTCTACAATACATTAAAACAAAACGTATATAATTTGCGACATAATTAATGAAAACTTTCAAATAAAAACTATTTATAAATAGAAAATCCTTGAAGATTAATTTTTATTTTATATCAAAAGTTAATTATTATAATGTTAAATTGTTCAATTAGATAACATTAATCAGCAATATAAACCTGCGAGTATTGAACTATTTCCCATGACGAAAAAATCCAATAACAATATCACCATTGATAACAATCTCTTATTAAACAAAGTCACCTTTATATTGAACAAATCAACAAAAAAATACTTATATTCTCGTACGTTATACACGCGTCCTTAATATTAGTCTAAGCTTGTTATGTTGGCAATTTTAAATTCAATGTATTGAAATTATTTGTAATTTCCAATCACTTCCTCCAATTTTCTGGGATAAATAATTTTTGATCAAGCCTTATATGTATAGCGTATGTATGTGTAGGTACATGAAATTTAAATGAAACGAAAAAAATATATAAGAGAAGAACGAATAAAAATCCAATATCAAACGTTGAATAATTTAAGAACGTTGGATGATATTCTCGAATTTCGATGTTGAAAATGAAAGTTAGGATTGTACAAATCTGGATAACGATCGAATATTTTTTCACGAACTCTACATACATTACGGTTTAATTTAGCAAGATTAGATGATAAAAAAAAATTGATAAAAATTAAGTGGCAATAACAAAACTTTTTGTCTCCTTTGAGGCATACAAAGCGTCCCACCAAAAATTAATCACTCAATCAGTACGGTTAATTTACAATAAATTTTGTAAATATAGGTACTTCAGTAGAATAATTACACGTTTTTACAAAGACTGACCCGTTCTAAATATTTACAAAAGCGTCTGGTTATTTATGGTCATGGCGAATTTATAATTACAACAATAGCAGTATTTCTCCATTTACAGCAAGTCTTTTATTACCGAATCTAGAATAGTTAGTTCCTTAATTTACTGTATGTACTGTATATAGAAACAATTTGATTTTAATGTTAAACTACTAACGGTCGGTTCTTTTGTACGAAAAAAATCAGGGTTTGAATTAGAAACAACATTGACAAACATAAACACTAGTTTATGTTTTTAATTGAAATTGCCGGTGCAGTATATGAAGCGCCAAGTCTTTTTGTTCTTCTAGTTCATTAGAATTATTTTTGTTGTCGTTTTATTTTATTGGGACAACTTGTATGTAGTCAAGTTGATGCGTTCATTTTAGTTTGAGTGTGTTGTAAAATGTTCATGATGCATATCAAGTGAAAGAATTTTTTAATAAAATCTACAAGAGAGAAGTTTTAAATTTTCTCTCATCTTACTTAAGACTGTTTTATATTTTAATATGGTTAATAATTTTACATATCTTTTATATAATAGAAGTTCTTTCACAGATTTTTGTTGCTTTATACTACCTTACAATATATGTATGTATATCTACAATATAATTTAAGAGTGCATTATAATGTCCATTTTAAAATAAAACTTTCTTTATAAATATTCATATAATTAATATTATTATTTAGTTTAAATTTTGTTAAAAATAATTCATGCGGCTATGAATAAAATTGTCGCATGAAAAAATAAATATAAAAATAACATTTGGATTATTTGACTGAATTTCAATGGCTTAAGGTCATTTTAATAACAACAAAAATTGAAATAACAAAATAAATTCTTTTAATATTTTATAATAAAAGACAATTATTTAAAAACAATTTATGAATTTTATTGAATATAATAGATATTAGAATTTAACACAATGGAAATAGCAAAAATATTTATGTCTGTATTTGAAGAATTTCTTTAATAATTTTATTTTCAATACAAACAATTACCTATTGATCGAATATTTATTTTATCATAATATTGATAATAGACATGCCATTGATAATTTTTATATTGATAAATGCAGATATAGAAGAAAATATTAAAATGGTGGAATAGAAATTTTTTTTTTAGAAATCAGCGACACTTGATAAATGTAAATAATAATATTTATCATTGTAAAATGATGCCAAATACTAATTAACCAATAGAAAAATTAGATGACACTGACCCCACCCCTTTTCTTCAGTTTTTGTAATATGATTGGAAGCACTTATGGTTGTTAATAAGAATTCCACAATTGAGATAGTTTAAAGCAATTTTATAGGTTCAATAAAAAAAAAAACAACAACAAAATAATAAAAAATGGAATATCGTCAATATTAGAATTAATAATACCGGTTTATTATTTGTTTCTTTTTTATTATTATTATTAATTCGATTGTTTATTGTGTTGGAAATGATGTAAATTGGAAAATTCCGGATAAGGAAACTTTAAGTACCGGCTTTGTTTAAATAAAATTGGTATTAATCGTTGAATTCAAAGAGGATTATTTGAGTCAATTGCAATGTAATTTGTTTATGTTTATAACAGGGAAAAACGCTATAATTGCATTTAGTTTAATTGCAATTAGTTGTTTAAATTAGAAAAAAAAACACCTTAAAAAAACATCAGGTGATGTTTGACGTATGAATAAGCACGTTTGATGTAAACATCAAATGTGACGGTTGTCCTTTTAATATATGCTGCTGTATATATATGTATGGTCTATTCTCTAAATTCCCCCCTGTATTTTACAATTTAGGGTTAACCTTACCATTATTTGTTGAGTCCGTCTCTGTTATAATACCATTAAACCAACAACACAATATTAAAATAATAAAAATGATGTTCGATATTCGCGGTAGCATCATGGCACGTGTTTACGGCATAACCGATAATTCCGGTAAACGTTTTTAACAACAACTAACTATTTTGAAAGCAGACGGCTGTCTGATTACTAGGCATAGAGGATCTCAGGTCCACCTTCATCGGTGTTGGATATGAAACGATATTTGAGACTGCGCAACACCGCCCTAGTCCTTCTAAAACACAGCGGGACTATTCAAAGATAAATAAAACGGATGGCATTGATAAAAATTTTGTTACAGAAAAACACACAACGAATTGTAATCCGGTAAAACATTGAACGAACTCTTTCCATGATTCTCTATGTTCGCTTCGTTTCTTTTCAAATAAACAAACAGTATTTATTTAACACTAGTCGAAATCCTGAATGTTTTCCGATCATATTGTTGACGTCTACTACCCTGATTGTTTGTCTTTGAGATATGCAAGACCGGCCTTATAACAGCTAAGCCCAACCAACAACCTGGTGTTTCTCACATAATTCATTGTAATTCCACAACCAATTCATTCAAATTACAAAACAGTTAATTAACAAAAAAAAAGCACTCATTATACCAGTAAAACAAAAACAAAACAAAAGACAACGAAAATAATACAGAAAATCCCATAAACTTATAGAGAACGAAAAAAAATCTCAATCATTCGCATTTAATCAACTTATCTTTTATTGAAACGTAACAATCATATTAAATGTATTAATTTTACTTATTCGCAATCAATAAAAAGAACGAGGGTGGTAGAGTTTGTAATTCAAGACTTGTACGGACATCTAGCGGTTGAATTGTCATTAATGATAAAGGGTTTATCTTGGAATCAATCAGAAACTCTTATCGAAAAAACCGAGGAAAATAATCTAATAAATTCTGCTTTGTTCCGTTCTAATGAAATGAAAGTTCCAGAAAAATCCTTTCTCATTTATATAATTACTATTAATTATAATTAGTACTTAATTGAGGTAAAATTTTCATCTTAAATCACCTTCACAATACCCGACAGAATAATTATCCCTAAAAATTTATCCACATATAGCCGATATTAATCCCGGAGAAATTTCTAAAAAAAATACATTTATTAAAAATTTGTCAATGTAATATGTTTGATAATTATTATAATAATTACGATTATTTTGGCTTAATCCGGTACTGTTTAAATCGATATATTCCATAATTGGTGGAAATTCTCTGCGCATTTAGAATGATATCTGGTTAATATGTTGCCAGAATTATTATTATTATCACATAAAATTGAGGTATCGAAAATAACAATAAAAAATAATACTGGTAAGAGCGCCTCCCTTGAATCGATAACAGTCCGAATCACTAGTAAACCACCACAGGAATTATATGTGAATGAATATTCAGTTTTTCTGTTGAATTGTAATTTTCATCCTAAATTTCAAGCGGTTGAAACTTTATCGATAGGATAAATAAAGATGTTTCTAAAAGTAAATTTCCGTTATTAAACATGAATTTATGTATAGGTTTTTGGAACAAATTATCTTTCACGACGAATAGATGGTTAAAACATCTGGACAATTTCCCATTAAGAACGTTCAAAAACTATTTGAAAATCAACAATTTATTGTCTTTTATTAAATTGAATAAATAAATACGGGATTGCCGGTTGAAATTTCTAAATGAACCCATTGAAAAATTAAAAATTATATTATCAAAATTGGACTATTGAGTAGAATTGAAATTCGGTTTCTTGTTGAAGTAAATTTTTATTAAAAATACAGTTCCTTATAATTTCATATCACAAGCAATTGTCAAAATATAATAAAATGAATAACAAAGTATCGAATGAAAATATATTAGATAAAAAGCTATAATAAAATGTATATTACAGTTTAAATTTTGGCATTGAATTTATGTAACGTTGTGATGTTATCATAAGCTATATAAGTACCTTTAGTCTTGATACAGCTCTTTATAACTTTGTTGTTTTTCTTTTCCGCCGCTGTCATTACATAGTCACTAAAATTCGATTTTTTTTTTGCTTTTTTTCTCAAATAAAACCAAACAAAAATTAAAACTTACTATGTTGACATAGCCTACCATACCATCCAGCATCACAAACGCATGTATTATCAACACATGTCCCATGTTTACATGCTAATTTACAGCTACTTCGGTGCGGTTTTGCTTTACCAATTTCACAATGATCACCACGGAAGCCTTGTGGACAACGACATTTATTAATTCCACGACATTTACCACCATTCAAACAAGGTATAATGCATTTAGCTGAAAATAAAGACATCTCTATCCGATCTTGTCCATATGAATAATTGTCGATTTAACGAACAGTTTATTGTTTATTATCAAATTATAAGGATTATTATATTAAACAAGTTGATAAACTGATCAATAAATATCGATTTCGACATAAAACGATAAGTCTTTGGAAATTCTACTATCTAAACATAATTACAATACAAGAAGTATCCTAACTGAGACTGCTTTATTGTTTGTTTTTTATTAATGTTGTTTATGAAAATTACAATACAAAGTAGACTAATTTACATTATTTATCGAATATGTCATTTGAATAATATATTCAATTTAATTATTAATTATTATACAAATAAATGTCGGCCATCACAACAGTAATTAAATTGGCCAGTAGTAAAACAAAAAATAATACAGACATTATTTCGGATGACGTCAATAGTAATGAAGACTTACAAAGGACATTAATATAAAATTTACGCGACAACCTATCGAAAGTAGTATAATAAAGTGGTGTTTTTTTTGTCTATAAAGCTTGATTACAATTACTACAAATAATTACAATAACCATTGTTTCTCAATTACTTTTTTTATTTCTCAATGATGTTGACGTAAATAAAACGTGGATTTACTGTCTCGCTTCATCTATTTAATCAATTGCTTATTTAACAAACTCGATAATAATTATGTGTCGAATCGAATCCATTTTTTTAACATGTTTTCAGTTGGTGTTGCCAGATATGTAGTTGTTCTAAAAGTAGACGATTCAAACACCTATTAATTGACGAGTGATGAAGTGATTCGAAAAAAAAAAATCAAGACTTATAGGAGGGTGTCTATAGAGATCATTTTAGCAAAATTAGAACCTCCTAGCTCATTTTGAAGTTGATTTCTGAAGACCTCACGATATTCAAAAACGAATTATAAACGTTAAACGACTAAGAATTACTTGAGGACCCTGTCAATTTTTTTCTTTTTTCTCCATTTTGTTCTAGAGCAGGTAGAATGCAATGGAAAAGATAAAAAAATCAATGTTGGGAGGTTCCCCAAGTAATTCTTAATCGTTTCACGTGTTTAACTCTTTTTTGAATATCGCGACATCGTCAGAAGTGAGCAATTTTTGACCAACTTCCAAATGAGCTACGAGGTTCTAATTTTGTTAAAAAAATCTCTAGACACTCATCTATAAATTATTGATATATTTTTCGAATCGCTCGTGAACTAATAAGAGTTTCACACGAATTGTCTACTTTTAGAGCAACAAGGCGGTATCTTATTTAAGTGACCATCATTCTGTATAATACTCATTGTAAATGGGATCTGCTGTATAGTGTATTTGAAAATAAAAGTGTGGAATTTTGTAAATAGTTTATCGTGAAGTAGCAATAAAGTACACATTTCCTATGTACCTAGAGGTAACTTTTAAAAGGTATCGTTTACTATCAAATTTGTTTGACAATTTATCAAATTTCATACAGTCAAATAAGATTTATTGATCGTTTAATAATAAAGTTTTTCACAATATAGATGTGTATGCTATTTATAATGTCGTTTACCTTCGGGATTTTGGTGTATTTCAAAAAGCAAAAGCTATAATTATATACAAGATGTCGGATTCTAATATCGATACCATGAAAGTCCTATTAGTTGAAGAGCAATTCCAAAAATATTTTAAGGATTTGTGAGCGGGTCCCTAGAGTCCATTCTAGCAAAACTTAAACCTTGTAGCTTATTAGGAAGCAGTGGCGTAACTAGACACCAGCGCTCGCCCGCAATGCGGGGAGGGCCAGACCTTCCAAGGGCCCAACTTTTATTTATTTTAAGAAAAAGTATAACGCAAATATTAAAATAATATATTATACAAACTAAAATCTTGCAGGGGAACCCAAAATTTCCATTTACGCTACTGTTAGGAAGCTGGTCAAAAAACAATCCTTTTGGACAATGATACGACTTTCAAAAACTTGCTGCAGACTAAAAACGAAAAAAATCAATGTTGAGAACATAAACAAGTCATTTTAAGTCTGCAGCAAGTTTTTGAATATCATGACATTTTTCAAAGCGATCTTTTTCTTTGACCAACTTTCAAATGAGCTACGAGGTTCCAATTTTGCTAAAATGTTCTCTATAGATCCTCCTACAAGGAGGAAATAATTTTCGAATTGGTCGTCAACTAGACCTCGATTAATAATTAAAGAACATCGATGAGATAAGGCACGTAAAAATTCACAAGAGTTCCAATTAAAAGTATGTGGAGAAATCGAGCTGTTAACCAATTAAAAAACAATAATGGAGGACATGTAAACTATTCAGTGGTGTGGAGATAATCGCATACTTTTGATCAAATCTAAATTAATATAAAAGAGTCCTTCATCGTTGAGTATCGTAGCTCACTTATTGAGTTATTAGTAAACAATTAATCTAAATACTTATGTTTCATAAAAAAAGTTGTACACACCACTGGTCGTTTAAATGCAATTTAAACTCCACCGAGCAGGAGTGGCTAGAGACAGACGTGCTTTATCTCAACCATGTTCTTTAATTCTGATTCGCACTCTAATAGGAATTTCATAGAATCGACCATATTTAGATCCGACACTCTGTACATGATGTGTTTTTTATAAGTGGTAAAATAATCACGTATGAAACGATAAAGTTGGATATAGTTTTTAAAACATGAATTAAACGTGTAGTTTTTAGTTTTCCTATTGGTCAATTTTGCAAACTCGTGATTTTATAGAGTATAAAACCGAATGTAGGCGTTTATTGTTTCGCTTATACATACAATGGATCTTATATGCAATGAAATTAACGATGCTATGTTTTCAACTGTAGCCGGATTTTATCACGTACGTGCAGCAACCGTAAAGCGATTTTCTAGAAACTTGCAAGGAATTGACCCCTTATACTATACGTATAGTTACAATAAATTTGTTCTATTTTTAGTGGAATTGTATGAGAATTTGAATATTATTAAAGCATTTGCAAATACAACGTTGCGGTCCGTTAAATCGAATTTCGATTAAATTTGATAATAAAAACAACTTACAGTATTCACAATGTGGTCCATAGTATCCTTTAGGACATTCACAGGTATCTTTCTGTACACATTTACCACCATTTAGACATTTTTCGCCGCAAATACCTGATGGAAACATCAAATATTTAAATCAGATAAAAAAATAAACAAGACAAATCTTTATTTATGTTTATACCTCCTTCACAGTGCCGCCCTTGGAAACCAGGTGGACAGCTGCAAATACCAGGTGATGTACAATTACCGCCATTCATACATTGTGGATAACATAATGCCGTTTGGCAATATTGTCCCATATAACCTTCAGAACATTGGCAAATTTTTTCGTGATTACAAAAACCTTGATTTGCACATTTTTTATCACATTCGGGATCTGGATCTATAATTTTTTTTTATTTGTATAATTTTTTAACGTCAATATGTTGTAATGAAATTACTTCTTTGTGAGCATTCTTTACGTAATTTAAGACGTAATGGTGTACCGTTTAATGGTTTGCCTTTACGACTTTCAATTAATAAACCAATACCGAACGGTGCCACACCTGAACTATTACCTAAACATGGTAATAATATACTAAATTCTTTAGGCCTTTTTGGCACTCGTCCTTTTGTTTTTATTGATATCACTGGTGCTTCTAAAATACTTTCATCAAATGACTGTAAACGATCAAAATTATAATAATACTTCTTCATCCCTGCTTTCCATGTAAAATTAACATAACTAACTTCTGATGGTATAACTGGTAGATATTTTTCAAAATTTGGATCTAATATGTACGGTAATACATTACCGTTAACAATCGCATAAATTTCCATCGACATACCTAAATATTAATTAAATAATCAATCGATTTCAAAAATAAAAATTAAAATAGAAACAAGCAAACAATGCAAATAATTTAGTTGTTTTATTTAAGAAAAAGAAACTATCTTTATATGTATGTATTTGTAATTACCACTAAACATTTTAACTTGTTTCTCATCTATCCATAATGCCAGATCACCATTGTTACGTGGATCGTTCTTAGGATCATTACGGGATAATACTAATTTTGTTTTGAATAATAATAATAATAATACCACTACTGACAATTTCATTATAAACTTCTCCATGTACATACTAAAACAAGTTTAGCTATATAATAGATTTTTTTCAAACAAATCTATTACTAAAGACAAAGGGATAAAGTAAGTAGATGTATAGTTAAATTTACACTACAACCAAACTTCTCTTCAACTCACCCTTTATCAACAACAAACACACGGACACATACAACTTTATTCAATTGGTATAACATCTGTATACCTACTTATAGACACACACACACACACACACGCAAAAACTACGCAAATACAGCTGCATACATTAAAGGGAAAACGATAATAAACATAAAGTTATAAAATGTTTGAATATTTAGACGAAAATCCCACTACAATTTTGATTTATACACGAAACATTTGTTCTTTATTTACAGTATTTTTACAACTTTTTTTATGATGTTTTTGTCGTTTGATTAATAATAATATTAGAAAAGAATTCGTCTGAAATCATACAATAACACCTGCTTTTTCATACAATTTAGGTAAAACAATAGAACAAAGCGATTACTCATAAAGTACAAAAAGAAAAAACATGACAAATGTTAGTTTTTAATAATTATTTAACCTTAATTGATATATTTGATGTAGTGAGATTTTCGTTTATGGAAATTTTCATTCAAGACTTTTGTCATAATAAGACTGATGACTTTTATCTTGAAGGTAAGCTAAAAGAAATTTTAGTTACAATTAACAATTTATAATTATTTTTATTAATATTGAATGTAATTTAATTGTTGTTTATAAATAAAAATTCTTAGAATATTCATACCATTAATAATGTAAGCTTCATTCCTCTTGAAGAAGTATGTAACGAAAATTTAGCACAAATTTTTCGAGAATTCTCTCTTATCGTTTCATTATTTCTAATAAATAAATAAAAGCACAGTATACATGTATAGAGCAAAGCCTAATTCCAATTAATTATAAAGCAGTCTATGGAGCTAATTTGCTATTAGCAACTTTTTTTTTTGGTTTTGACTACACACAGTAATTTTAAGCCACATTACAGGCGAAAAGCTTTCAAAACTTGTTTTATTAATTAAATAAAATGTAATATAAGGAACTTACTGAATGAAATTTTATTTAAAATCAATTTTTTTAATTAAATTATTAATATATCTAGAATATTTCACTAATATTTATTTTGTAACTATTTCTTTGATTGCAGTGATAATTTTTTTTAAGTAAATAACAAAAACAACTTTTCTCGTATATACATAAAAGTCGGTATAAATGTTAGTTAGAGTGACATCTTTGAACGTTTATTCGAACTAAATAAGGCTGAGTTCATGAATTTTGGATGCAGACAGATGCGTGGCGCGTGGCTAACAATTTATAATTATCAGCTATTAAGAAAAACTAAAGATAATTGTTATTGTTAGTTTTTAATGGATGATTCTATGATTCAATTTGATAGTTTTTCAATTTTCACAATTAGAAAAAACGTATTTAAGTGCAAATGTGAACGCACCTTTATTTTATTAATAATATTCACAAATCAATATAATATACAGTCATCTGTATTGTTATTTTAATTTTATCTAATTATATTAATTGAATTATTAATTGTTATTGTAATTCTAACAATATTTATTTTTATTATTTTTGATTTATTTTATTGTTGGTACAGTGTGAATTATTTGCAATAGATGTCGTTATTATTGTTGTTTTTTTGACAGTGCTAAGTTACCTTTAATTCATGACGCGTTTTACGTCTTTCAACTAAACATTTTTTCTGTTTTTGTGTGTATGTATGTGTCAATTTAGGGTTAGAAATAATTAATTTTTCCATTAATAAATAAATAATTATGATTTTAAATGAATTATGATAATGGAACGTAAAATAAAATTGAAAACATTAAATAGTCATATAACATGTAAAATATGTAGGGGATATTTAATTGATGCAACAACAGTTACAGAATGTCTTCATACTTGTGAGTTATTTTCTTGTATTTTTATTTGTGAAATTTTTAACCTAGTTTATATTTATATAAAATGTAAATATCACAACATTAATATTTTGTTTTTAGTTTGCAAAAGTTGTTTAGTAAAACATTTAGAGGAGAACAATACATGTCCAACATGCAATATCGTTATCCATCAATCTCATCCATTGCAGTATATCAGTTTTGATAGAACCATGCAAGATATCGTCTACAAACTTGTACCGGAACTACAGAAAAGTAAGAGACGTTTACACAATGTATAACTGGCGTTTCTTGGATTTAAAATAACCGAGTAACGCCAGTAACGATAATGTTAATGAGAAGATCTTCTCAATTCACCCCCTTTTTCAAATTGTTAAATTTAGATGAAATAGCACGTGAACGTGAATTTTATCACCAAAGAGGTCTACCATGTCCAAAAGATATACCACCAAATCCCGGCGATGTTGAAGATGATAAACCATCATCTGATGTACATGCTGAATCTGATTATCATCGACAAGATGAACAAGTGAATGTATGTTTAGAATGTATAAGTTCAAATTTGAAAACATTGAAACGACGTTTTATACGTTGTTCAGCACAGGCGACAATTTTACATTTAAAAAAATTCGTTGCTAAAAAAGTCTTAAATGGAATGGAAAAATATCGAGATGTAAGTTGAATTTTATTTCTTTATATAAATTTAATTATTTTATTTGTATTTTTATTTTTAGATCGATATTTTATGTAACGATGAATTATTAGGTAAAGATCATACATTAAAATTTGTTTATGTAACTAGATGGAGATTCCAAAATCCACCATTAACATTACAATATCGACCTAGGATTGATTTTTAAACAGAAAATTTTAATAGGTCGTAAATTGAGTTTAATGATTTGTTAAATTCCAAGATAAGGTATTGATTTTCTACTACACGAAATGTTCCATTTTATCTGATACGCCTACCTACAATTACTATAAACAAATATCATTAGACCCATATTAACGTGTTTATTTTTATATAAACGTAATACAAACAAGACGACAATGGTCATATAGTATAATAGTTACAGTAATTTCCTTCTTGGATAGTAAAATTGGGCTTTAACCAAGATTTGGGCCTTTTCGCTGATGGTGTTTTAGGTAATAAATCGAAAAATTTACGGTTGTTTTGCCTTTACAAATTTCTAAATTCAAATGCCTTTATTTAAAACTGATAGTAATTTGTGATACAATTATTGTAAGTGATTTTTTTGTTTTGGATAGACAATCTCTAATTTGTAAATTATTTACAAGCCTATCGGAACAGATACTTAATATTTTAAACATATCGTCCAAGAAATAATTAACATCACTATTGTGTTCACCACATTCTTAATATCGATTATTTTATTTATTGGGTGTGCAAATCAAACTAGAACATATTGTATTGATGATTGATTTTTTATCTAATTACAAACAATCGTGAAACTCAATTTCTTCACTATTAAAATGAAAATTAACGATTTTCTGTTGAAACGATTTGATTCAAACTAGCTATTTGTTTTTATTTTAATTCTAAGAAACGTGATTTTTTATATAGTATTTTTTCTCTTAAATTAATTATTTCAGTTGCAATATTAATTAATGAAATGTTAGGTTGTGATCTTTATTTCCAACAACTAAAAATTAAAAAAAAAGAGTAAAAACGCCAATATTTCAGTAAGATATAATCGCTGAAAAAATCTTTCCATATAGTACAAATTTTTATAAAAACTCCAATAAATGTTGAGTTTGATTTGATTTTTATGTATAAATTATAAAAAAAGAATTAAATCTTCTCTTAACAATAATTAAATAAGTAGATGAGGTTGTTGGAATGATTATTTTGATTCTACAATTGAAAATTAAATGGTTCCATTCAATCAAATAACGCATTCCTACGACGATTTAAGATATAAATTCGAAACGAAAAATTAAAAAGTATTAAAATTGCATTTTCAATTAACGGTATCCATTCACCATCAGATCTGATCATCAAACAGTTATCTCTTCTTACGAGTTGTTGCGTAATTATTTAGTTTTAAAGTAAATTTGATTGTGAATGGTACCGGAAACATAACGTTCCATTATAAATTTAATCAGTTGCGAAACAACTGTCGACTTTAGATTTAAAGCTTTTTTAAATAATTTTTATGTGGTCTTTTTTATTGTCGTTTATCTTAATCCAGTGATCAACCCTATAGGGTTTGTACAATGGCAAAGTGTTCTTTATTTTATCTAGAAAGCAATAATCCTAGCACCAGTTAATTGTAACAATCTATATTATATTATGATAATAAAAAGTAATCGATAATCATTTGGATTGTAATTGTGTCAATTTTATAAATTGTTATAATTTAATAATTATTTTTTAAATTAATATTAGGATGGGTTGGTGCTGGTTGAGGCTATGATTCACAATGTTATTTTGCACGAATTTGTGGAGCTTCAAATAAAAGTTATTTTTTTTTAAATCGTACTTATGTAATTTTTAAGTTACACGATGCTTTCGATATAGACTGTTCGTAAAATAATACAATTGATTAACTTATATAATTATTTCTGTTTTTAAGGATGGTTTGTTATAGACAATGGACTTCCAGTTTTTTATTCTTGTCATTTTACCACATTTTACCTCAGGGATTTCTTTTTCTTTGTTATCTGACAACGTTCTTTGATTATATTGAATAATCACCTATTTAGATTTTCAAACAATTATTTAGTAGATTAATTTTACGAACAGTTTATAGTCAAGTTGTTTTTAGCAATAAACGCATTTTGAAATTGAACAATCAAAATTTTTTATATTTCTACATTAGTTTTATAAAATGCAATTTTTTATCTAAAAAAATGTGTATGTACATTAAAGTCTCTTTAATAGTGATCTTATTTTTAATTTTATATTAATTAACGACTAATTAATGAACGTACACAGTTAATTATTGCTAGACCATTTTCTGTATCGTTGTAGTCTAGTAATAACAGTGGTCAATTAGTTTTTTTTTTGATACAATTATAAATTTGTATGTAAAAAATTAAATATTTTTCAATGATTTATGAGTGTTGTATTTAATAAATCTACATTTATTAAATTTCATAAGAAATTCAAGGTGAATTCACATTAAAAAAATAGTAATTTGCTGATCATATATTTGAATATAAACGATTATAAACAGAATATATCAGATTGCTGATAAAATTTTATAAAATTATTCAAAAATCTCAACAAAACATTTAAATATATAGCTTTGGTCCTTTCCTTTACATTATCTGAAGTTTATGCCGGAATAACATCAGTAACAGAATTCTTAGTTACCAATTGCAGAAGACTACCATTTACAGGACGATTTTTGCCTTTGAGCCAATCAACAAACAGACTAAAAAAAAATTGTCTATAGATCGAGTAATAAACGAAATTATTTATGTTATTACTTGGCCACAAATTCAAGTGGTGTCCATGTTGTAAAATCACCTTTAGGCATCCATTTGCGATTCATTGGAGTATCCAAAGTGACCGGTAAAATAGCAACAGCCAAAGAATTATTTGGTAAACCACTATTTTCACCGGCTAATGATTTGGTCAGATGGTGGACAGCACTTTTTGCCATTCCATATCCAATCATGCCTAAAATTTCACGTTCTGAATGCATTTTAATACTTGTTTGAAAGTAAATACCTGGAGTGCCTTCTAAAGCCGCTTTGGCACCAGTTAAGGTGATTAAACCACCTTCTTTTAAGTGCTTTGACGCTAAAGATGCCGAGATTAACGAGCTCCAAACGCTTTGACGCCACATCAAATCGAAATTCTTTATCAAATCTTAAGTAGTAAAAAAATTGATTATTTAGTTGAAATTTTGTTGGAATTATGATTAACCTTTTGCAGCATTTCCGCCAGCCCAACCGCCGGCCACACAGATAACGCCATCAAGACTTGACCCATTTAACGCTGAATTTACCGCTTGAAGTACTGTACTTTCCTTGAATATGTCATTTTAATATTAATTTTAATTGATCATCTTTATTAAAATTAACAAACCTGCTGTGCTAAATCATTATCAGGTTTTAGCACAATATTCAAATCAGCTTCTTCATTCTCTTTCAAATCAATCGAACCGACCCACTACAAATAGGTCAGATTATTGAGAAAAATAAAATTACTGATAATTAGTCTAGGAACTTACAAAATTATTCGCTTTTAAAACAGAAACACATTTCGATCCTAAGGCCCCACGGCCACCATAAACAATCACACGACCAGCTTGTGCCATGTTTATTAAACGTAATATTCGACAATAATGAAAGGATAAAAGATTTCTCAATCAGAAATCGAATAAGATCGGATTTCACTTTCCATTTTCAAGGTTAGATCTTCAGGAAAGGTTTTATTGGAGCCCAAGAGATGGCACTACAGCTATACAAGTGCAGATCACTAATATAACTCAGTGGCGCTATCTCTTATCAATACAATAATTTTGTGCAGTAAATACTGTAACTGTTGGACGTCCAAGCTTTCTTATATTGACTAATGATAAACTATTTTTCCAAAGGTAATATTTGCTTTGAATCAGTGGGTCTAATAAGATCCTGGTACTTCGAAAAAATTCAACCTCCACAGTACAGGGGTTATTTTATTATTCTTAGGTGTTTTTTGAAGAGAATTCTTGTTTTTTTTGCTTGAGGATCGAGAAATTCTCATTTTTGAACATCAATTTTTGATAATTTTCAGTAATGTTGTCAAAATTAAGATATTTAACCAGTTTTAATCAATTTTCAAGTAGTTATTTAAGATTTTGCTGTTTATTCGTAAGATGAGGAAGAATCAGTCAAACCAACGAATTCATAACATTCAAGTGGTCTTTTATTTAATTATTGACATCAATAGCATAAAATACAATTTTAACACATTTATCAATACGTATGTATATAATTTTTTTATTTAAATTTACACATAGAGCAATAACAATTATTATTACATTATTAATCTGACAATTGTGTTAACTCGAATAGAATTAGCTGGCTCTCATTTGGCACTTATGTTAGATATCTTCGAACAATTTCATTAACCATTTTGTTTTGATTATTTTACGTGATAACATAGAATTTATTATTTATTTGAGCAATAATAATTGTTATTTATATTTTTATCACATAATTAAAATTAGTGGTGTTTATTATTTTTAACTACATTTTGTGTAAAACACGGTATTATTTTTCAATATGACAGTTATGTAAATGTAAGCCTAAATTTGGACCACACAGTAAAATTTGCAGTTTGATTGTTTGATGTATTGATGTTTAATTGTAGAAGAATGAGTCTCTTAGATATTTTTTAGAATTGATAAATTCTTTATAAGACACAGAGTTTGTATTGAAACATTTTCTTTATAAAATATTACAGGATATGTAAAAAAATAATAAAATATTTGTTATTATTGTGAGCAATAGCAACAATCATAGTACATACATATATGTATAATATGAAATATTTTCTAATTAATTCAGTTAATTAAAATTAATAATTTTAATATAATTAGGTCTATATCAACGTATGATAAAGAAGACACTTTAGATTGTACAACCCTTTGAAATTTCGAGAGAAAATGTCACCAAGGCACAATGCAAGGCTGATAGTTTCTACATTAATTATAAGATCAGTGTACAGACAGCAAAGCAATGACATTCATTAATTCGATTAGATTTAGTTTGAAGATATTGCCTTGGTATTAAATTGTTTTTCATTTGTTCATGGGGCTGTATTTTTTACACGAATGTAAAATTACATTTTTAGTGCGCATTATACAACAATTAAAAGGCACAAATATAACATCTGCAACAGCTTATCTATTATACACATCCCGACCAGACTGAATTCCTCTATTAGATCGTGTTCTGAAAAAAGGCATCAGTCATACAAACAAAGATATCTGTAGGCATTTTATCTATAATCATAAATCTAATAGAAGAACTCTTCTCGGGTTTGTTTGTTTGAATTAAAAATTGACATATTTTAGCAAATAAAATAATAAGAACTAACTCCGCCTGGATGGCCCATCGGATTCTGGTGACGATATTTCATAATTATTACTTGGTAACATTTCAGTTAAATCCGAATTATTTTTAACGAAACAATATTTACAACGCATCTTTGTATCATCATCAACACGCACCGATTGCATTATACCACATAATGTTACAAATGAAACAATAAATAACGCTGTCGGTATTGTTATAGCAATTATTAGATCTCTCCATGTTTTATTTAAATCATAACGTGTGATAACCATAAATGAATCGTTCTACAATCAATATTTTTGATTATTAAAAAGTTGAATTGTATTCTGAAACTGTCACTTTCGAACGTACCTTTTTGTAGAAGCAGGGATACCTGGATGCGGCTGTTTGATTTCTACCATCTCTACCATGTGTTTGTAGAAAATCCAAACATTCACCTTTAAGTGTATTGACACACCCATCTAAATTGATAAAAAGACGCGAAATATTGTAGATAGTTAATGTTGATTGCATTGGTGTAAAACGATTTGTTGGATCTAAAACAGCCTCCCATTTACCGCTTAAATTCCAAAATTGCCTAAAAGTCATAGATGGTTGTGGTATATTACTGACATTATAAACAGTACCATTGATACAATCAGTTGCACTGGAATATATGAGAAATTAGTCGATTAATTATTAATTATTCGTTTACAATTACTTGATTTGATTATTGGAAAATTCAACGTTTTCACAGGATAAAATTATAACTTTTTGATCGTGTTTTTGCCAAAATTCGGTCGGTTCAATATCGTTGCCTTCTTCATTACCATTAGCAATAGTCGTAGCAATACCACGTTCACAGTATGCTTGATGCACATTATTATCATTCGTAATAAATATATTGTTGTTATCAGTTGTTATATTTTCTTTACATATTCTATCGCAACTGAACGCCTTTTTGATTTTCGTACATTTGGAACCTTTACATTCGAAAAAACCGTTCAATTTAACGTTATCCTTGTCGCTGTCAACAGTGAAACCATCAGCCTTATAATGGCACTCATAAATTTTCGATATATTCTTACAATGTCCTAATGTACAATTGAATAAACCTTTCAACGAACTACATTCCGTACCATTATTGCAATTATGTCGTATCAATTCATTGGTGTTTGCCGGTGGACAATGTGATGTTAAAAATCTCGTGCAATTCATTAATTGTATTTTAGTACCATTTTGACGTGCCATTGCATGTATTTGTGGACAAAAACCTGATGTTTTCGTTAAACACCATTCACCACATGATGCCCAACTACAATTATTGATCATGCTTGTATTTATTGTTTGGCACATAACTGGTCGTTGTTCAAAACCACAATTAAATGCCCTATATGATGGTATATAAATTGCCACTGTTAAATATATCAATGATACACAACTTGATACAACAATTAATTGGCAAAAACATATACAACCGCATATTTTTTTATTTTGCTGTGGAATTATTCTTGGCTTACATTTATTACGACGGGCCATCTTATATTATTATTATTGAAACACTATTTATAAAGGCACAATGTGTCGTTACCCTTTTTCCTGTTTTATTTCTTTTAATTATTCTGTTAATTTTAATTATTTAAAATTGTCTAAATTATTATTATTATTAAAATATTTTCTAATATGGATAAAATTACATACATACAAAACGGAAGGGGTTAATATCTATGTGCGTCAATGAATTGTGAAAACTACAGCGCAAGCGTCTTTTTTATTAATTTCCTTATTTCCTCAACGGAAAACTACCATTTGGACAATTTCCGTATTTATAAATCAATTTTTACACGTTCAAGCTGTTTAATTATAGTTTAAAGGGTTAACTATGGAGTAAAACAATTACGCCTTTTATACTTTGCTTTATTTGACGCTACTTGAAATATTTTACATTATTATTATTAACAATTGAAATTTCTATAATTTTAACTGACTTTGCTAGATTAATTCGAGTTTAAGATTGATAAAAAATTCATATTTATTTAACAAAATCATATAAATCGGTAATAATTAATTATCACTTGTTGAAAGATCAGCATAAAAGCAGTTAACATTTTGCTTATAATATATTTGTTTGAATTATCGAATAATATCCTACATTAATAATAATTCCACAAAGTGGTCCATTTCGCTTTATATCAATTGGAAAATTTACAACCATATTTTTGATGATACATCGTTAAGAAGATATCCAATGAAATGGAACAAGCTGTATTTATAATTACAACATTTCATATTACATAGCATAGGTATAAATTTATGTGTTACATTTAAAAATTCCACCTTTACTGTATTTTATTCAATATACAGAAGAAATAAGAAGCTTTCCAAAAGTAATGCGACATAGAAAGCAGACGTATACTTTTTATTTCCTCTATACAGAAGTACACACCATATTTGTGGTACATTTAAATAGAACGCTCGATATATACACGGTAAAACTTGAACACTCAGCAAACAGACAACTTTTCAAATTTGCATTTTGAGTGACCAAGTTACGAGGTTCTTTGAATTACGCTTTTGGTAAATATTTAGTAGGAAGTTTCATCGTAGTCTTCATCTCTGTAAATAAAATGATAATAATAATATCATTTTTTTTTTAAATTTTGTTTAATTAAATCGTACTCAGCAGGAAAATGATGTATGTATTTGTTGCATGTTTTTCCGCAACCAGGACAATACCAATAACTCAATACTCCAATAGATGCAGCAAATAATAAATTCGGTATAGCAATTGATAATATTAAATATCTAAGTGTATCATCCCATGAATATCGCGCAACTACAATATCAGGATAAACTCGACTATAATAACATGGAAATGGTGTACCAGCTGTATTGTAACCATATTGTCGTGCAAATTCTGAACAATTTACCGATGGTGGATAACCGCAACCTTCAGCATTTATAAAAAATCTCGTATCAACAACATCCCATTCAATATTGATTGTTGGTTTCCATTGTCTGAAGGGTATTTTTGAGTAATTCACGTAAATTTGATGGCAACGTGTTGCTTCACGTGTACAACCCTCCCGACATGATGCCCATGAACAATTTCTCAAACCTTCAGCATATATGTGTTGGGTACCAATACATGTCACCGGTTCCGGTTCATAATCGGCCATTAAACTTGATATTGCTGGATCAACGACGAAAGGTATGAGAAATAGAAATGCAAATACCGAAATGAAAGCTGTTGTACCAAGACATAATGACGTATAAAATTTTGCCGTTTCTGCTATTGAGATTAATGTTAATTGTTTTTTCTCAAATATGGTACTCATCGTTATTTCTCACTATTATTAGATACTATTTTGTTGACTTTTTGAATAAAAGTGATTTTTAAATATTTAGAAATTTGTGTAATAATAGTAACGATTTTATGATTATGTTTATAATAGCGTTGAAATGCAGAGCTTATCATTAAATAATAATGTATTTGTTATTTTTATTTTAATAACGCTTTCCCCTTCTAGTTCATGTAATTAGCTGCAATACAACTTCAATCACGATCTAACAAGAGGGGAACGCCTGAAACATACAAACAAAAACATTTATTCAACAAATGAAATTATACAATTAATTAATAAATAAATAAATAAAATACAAACGTGATGGGTCTCAGAGTGCCATTATGTTGTTGCCTCCTCCACGATCAGTCATTGTTGTTGTTGTTGTTGTTGCCATTGTTGTTGTCATATTATTATTAGCAGATGTTTTTTCGTTGGTTGTTGTTGCAATAATATCGTTGTTGTCGTCGTCTTCGTCGTTGTTATTATTATTATTGTTGTTATTCGCCGATATACAACTCTGAAATCGCATTTTAGCATCATCTCCAACAACAACAGTACGTTGACATAAAATTAATGTTAAACAAGATACAATAAATAATACAGTTGGTAATAATGATGCAATTATAAATTGTTTTGTTGTTGTTGCTAAATCAAAACGTGCAACAACAATTTCTGTATTATCAGCTGAATAAAAACATGGAAAACGGGCGCGTGCATTATGATCAGTACCATCTTTACCATATATACGTAAAAATTCTTTACATTCATCCCTTAATGTATTCACACAACCTTCTAAATTAATTAATAATTTACTTTCGTTTGATATTAATAATTTTGGTTCAGGTGGTGCTATTATCCAATTATCGTCAGATAAATCTAAATTAAATACGCTTAAATAACTTAAATAAGTGAAATTCGTTTTATCACTCAATACATTATTGGCTAATAATGAACCATTAACACAATCAGTTGCAATAATTCCTTCTAGTGTATCTGTGACACTATAACAGGAACTCATCATGATATTTTGCGTTTCATTCCAAATTGCTTCACCACTATCTATGTTAATTGCTCTTTGACATTGCGATAAATAGACTTTGTCACCACTTAATAGAATAACATTACGATTTCTTGTTGCAATACCAACACAACGTCTATCGCAATTGTATGGCGTACGGATACGTTCACAAGTACCGCGATTACAACTATACAAACCATTCAAATCTATACATGTAATTTTACCACGTCTACCCGAACATTTCAATGGTGGATCAGTATCTTTAAATATACATTCAAATGCATCTGTTATATTGATACACATACCGCTGGTGCAATTGAATGTGCCAGTTAAATTTTTGCATTCATCAGCAATACAACGACTCTTTTTAGCATTCTCTTGATCAATACCATAACATGTTTTATTCGAACTATTTGTACAATTCGTTAATAATATATTTGTACCATTACTACGTAAATTAACATAAATTTGCATACATGAACCAGATGTTTTACTAAGACACCATTCACCACATGAACCCCAATCACATGTTTCAACAACAATTGCACGAGTTGTTGTACACATAACTGGTGTTTCTGATATACCAGATTTCATTGCTCTTGTTGATGGTACATAAATTGCAACAGTTAAATAAACAATAGCAACACTACTTAATACTAATGTCATTTGACATAAACATATTGTACCACATATACGGGTATCTTGCGGTGGTATTATTAAATCTTCAACTGGTACTGGTTTCTTTTTCGGCATTTTTATCTAAACTATCTTAACTTATTTTTATTCTTTCAATATTCTCTCGATTCCTCGTTTATTTTACTTTCGTTAATTAATTGATTAATTAATTAATTAATTTGTGGTTGATAAATACTGCATTCACACATATACACTTATATACACAATTACTTATTGAGTATTTTTTTTATTTCTATTGAAATATACAATAAATACACAACATACATACATAGGGTGAATATGTTCCTAAATACCCATGTATGTATGTATATGTATTTATATGGAACAATATTGGTGAATGCGCCCCTATCTATCTAGAATACGCGCGCGTCCCTTTTCTAATCAATAGCCCACTGCGGCGTCTCCTAATCAATATTAAGCGCACCACCTGTCTGCACAACCACCAATTCATACACTGTTACTATTCAACAATTATTTTCAGTGTTTTTTTTTTAAATTTATTTATAAATTTTTGTTTATTCATTAATAATAAAGTGATTGTATTTATTAATAAAATTGAAATTTGTGTATATTAATTGAAAAACAAGTTATCTACTTACCAATAAGTGATTTTATATAAATAATAATAGACAGTTATTGTAATAATTAATGTAGAGATTAGATAATAGAGACACACATGCACAATTAGGAAAAATAGATTTTACTGGGCTTAGTGCCTTCTCAAATGGAGAACGGCGTGTTAGTAGTGTTCTTTAAGTCATCTGACAGGGATCGTCGTCCAAATCGATATTATAATAACGGACTGCAGTGTTCTGAACACCATGTTCACTGGTATCATTCTGTGCATGTGCTCCAAATAACCAGCTGTTTTATATGGGAAGACCACAAATATAATAAAATTCAGTGAATATAACCCACCTATACAAATAGGTATATTGTAGAAAATAAAATTAGTTTACTAAATTAAAACAAATATATTTAAAATTAATTATAATGTGGTTAATTTATACGTTATAAATAAAGAAAATTTAATAGTTTTTTTTCTTCTAAAATGACAAGTAGTAATGTAAGAAAATTTTGTATGTAGGCGCCGAGCTGTAGCCGGCCTTAGTTGCTGGCGCCTGAGTAAGGTCGCAGATGGTGGGCACTAGGTTGTTATATTGGTATTTTGGACCGCTACCATGGAGGAAGAAGACAAAATCAAACAAACTTGGCAACAAAAATTATTGTTTTATACAACTGCCTTCTTCGTATTACTTGGCACTTTTAGTTTATTTTCGTTTCTATTTCTTGTGCCTTTCGTCATCGATCCAGCTTTTACAACAATTTTTATGGAATTCGATGAAAATCCAGCTTTATGTGTGACAGTAAGTGCTGATAGACGTTTAGGCGTCTCAAATTGCAGTTGGACGTCATGCCGTGAAGGTTGCACCAAAGATATATACGATTGTACACAAATATTGGTGAATTATAAATTAGTACCAAATTTAAATATGACTAGTCCAGATATAAGGACACCACGTGAAGAACGTAGTATACCAGATATGAAAATTGATTATAATGATGATGACGATGATATTGATATTGATATTGATGATATGTTATATAAAATGAATGAAATTGATAATGAATTAGATGAGGAACCGAAAAGTGGTTTAATGGGTAACAGATCAGAATGGTTCTATAAAGAAGCACGTTTATTACCAAATGTTAAAGGTTGTGGTTATCCACCAATGCTCAATTGTTCAATATTTTTAAAAACATATAAAGAAATTGGTACAAATTATTCATGCTATTATAGCCGTGTCGATCCGAGCATGGTGATTAGTCATCTAGATATGTGGCAAGTTTATATGAATTTGGTATATGCAATGGCAATTCCAATTCCCTCCTTTATAATATCTGTAATATATTTAGCATTTGCTTATTTTAAAATATATAATGATGATGAAGAAACAGCTCCATTAGAAAAAAATGCTGAAGCTATGGATTTTGAAGGTGAAAATGTACAAGACGCTATACCAGTTCAACCGGGTAGTGGTGGTATAACGCCAGCTAGTGAAGCATTCCGTGAGGATTTAGCCAGTTTTGGGCATCATCTAAAAGTTGCTATGGTTGATGAAATGAGTCGTGATAGTTTTACCGATGGTAGTGTTGTTTATTCAGTATCAATAGGAGGGTGAGCCGGTTTATTTTCATTAATTATAAATATTTATTATTAATTTGTGTTTTTGTTTTCTTAATTTACATTTATAGAAATTTAGGTAAAACAATGACTACAAGTATTTCGACCACAGGCGGTCCTATAGCTGATATTTAATTTCCGTCACATCATCTCTTGATAACATAAACTAATATTTCTCAGGCTTGGTGTGTTTCATCTTAATTTTGATATAAAGCTTAGGATTAAATAAAAATAAATTAAAATATAAATAAATGGATGCAATTTCGATATATTTTTATCGTCGTTTTCAAAAAGTACGGAATTTTTGTTAATTAAAAAAAAAACAATTTATCACCATTAATGAATTATTTTCAGATTGTTTAGATTGCAACAAATGAATAACGAAATGTTGATCTGACAAAATAAACAGCTTTAAATTTAACTAATTGTCCACACGAATGAATCGGATGCTTCAAATATTTTAAGTAAATTCAATGTGCTACAACTACAACAACAAAAAATCAATTGTTTAATATAATATGCTGTATTTTCAATATAATTACAATTGTTCTATATATTTTTTAAGAATTTGTCCCAACACAAATTGCACACTACTGTTTGTCGTATTCATAGATAAATTAAAAGATGTGTTGAAATTTTAGAAATTAAAACAACATATGAAATAAATAAATAAATAAATAAATAAATGGAAATATGATTTTCAATGTTTATCTCAATTTCATCTTACATAATCGTTATCAGTTTTCTTTAAATATCAAGCAGTTCATGAAACCGACAAATTGTCAAAAGCTAATTTTATTTATTTATTTCACTATTTGTTTATTCAATTGGTTGTTATGTAAGTAATTAAATAATTATAATTAATATTGAATAATACTGGGTGCTATACATACATACATATGTATTTAAAGCTTTTGCTGGCTGTTGTTTCATACAACTATCGAAAATCTTTTGTGCAATTTTCAGGTCACACGTATATGTATATTATAGTCTTAAACACGTCCATTCATGACTCGTATTAAATAGTAATAATAATGATAATAATAACATATTTATTTAAAAAAATCTACACTGTAAATAGAATATTCTCCAACAAATAATTAGAAATATTATCTACACTGTACAAGAGGATAGTGAATATAATGGAATGTTGTTAAAGCAATTATCTATTGTTGAAATTTATAATGAGAATATTTTATTGGTTTATACGAATACAACTATTACAATTATAAATATAAATTTTATCAATATTAGTGGATAAATCATACGCAGTGGTTAAATATGTATGTAAATTGAACATAGTTCAATATTTTGCCTTCTTATTCTTATAAATACGCATTTATAATATTTTTAATAAAAGAAATTTGGGAAAAAAAATGATGAATTCAATGAATTATCAATGTGAAATGTTTACAATGCATGTGTTGTACAACTAGAAAAACGATTATATTTTACAATAATTTAAATTAATTTTATTTACAATAACAATCAATGATAAAGTAATCGTTTTGTTATGATACGTTAGAAAGGGACCAACTAGGAGAATTGCAAAGTGATGAAGAGAATTCGAAGGAGATATTTGTTATTCAACAATACACACATACTATCACACATATATAGTACATATATATACACACACTAACACATGCATTTGTTAACATAATAAATAGTGGTGTTTATAATTATAGTCATTAATTTTCAGTAGATTTAATCATCACCGACATGGGGCAATGATATTTAATAGAATAATAATATTGATAATAATAATAATAATGTTCTAATATTCTACTTGAAGAATATCAATAGCTTAACCACAGCTGATATTTTTATCTGTTACGGATTGTCGATTTAGTTAAAGTTATTTGTGATATTTACACTGCTCATTTAGAAATAAATATAGATTTCAATTATAAATTATGTAAAAATTAAGTTATGTCGTTTTCTTGCATTCGTTTCAATTCAAACGAAAATATAGTTGAATGGACTAGGAACAAGTTGGAATTTTTGATCATAGTTTTGACCTTTAATTTTGAAGAGATTTCGTTGCTTTGTTGTGATTCAAAAAAGTTCTTTGACATTTTTCGTTTGATCTATTTTAAATTCGCCAAAATTGATGACGATCCTCTCCGACTAGTTTGATAAAAAGTTGTTGGACAACCTTTCTGGTGACGACGATGTTGTTGGTGATGTCGATATATTTGCTATTTGCGATGAGGATCAAAATTATAATCAAAATTTAAAATTTATAGACTGAGCCTTTTCAAATCAAACAACTTCAATCAGTAAATAATTCAACGAAAAAACTAATCGGTTATAGTACTACTACTACAATCAATGATAAGTTGCTTTACAAATCTTATCATTACGTGGACTAGAATGCTTACTTACTTATTTAGCAAACATTTTGTAACAATTCTTTTTTCAGTGATTCAGTAAAATGTTTTTCATTACCAACAATGTTACCATTTGAAAGGCTATAAAATCATCTACAATCTTTATCAATCTTTTTGCAAAATAATTATTTTTAGTAGTTGTATTGTACATAAATAGTAAGTGGAAAATTTTTGAAAAAATCCTCCTTCAAGCAAAATATCGTCCGGTCCTTCAAAATTGTGCTCAAATTCGTGAGTAACGGATTTTTACGTATTTATTAATTTTTCGGTAAACCAACAAGTCGATCGGAAAATTTCTTGAAGATTTGGAAAGCCTTTTTAATTTTCAATTTACTATCGACTGTCTAATATTGATTGCAAACTA
This sequence comes from Mylabris sibirica, assembly GCA_039776855.1. Lineage (NCBI taxonomy): Eukaryota > Metazoa > Arthropoda > Insecta > Coleoptera > Meloidae > Mylabris > Mylabris sibirica. The sequence continues at coordinate 6,644,382 of CM077845.1, read as the reverse complement.
ACAGTGGTGGGCTGCATGCTAGGATGCTAGCAAATAAAAAAAAATGAAGTACCTACCTAGTCAAAAGACTAGGTACTTCATTCTCTCGGTTTGTGTTTTTGTTATGTAACTTTCTTATGTTATATTCGTGTCCTGATTACGAACAGTGCATAGAAGTGTACTTTATGGAATATAGAGATAAAGAGGACTATGTTAGTGTATAAAAACTGTTCACAAATTTGTATGAAATTAAGAGGGCGCCACTGTAGCTAGAAAGTAAAATTTGAAAGCAATCGTCAATACTTGATGACAAAATTAGAGATAGAAGACTCATATGTGATAGTCCTAATTATCTCTATTTTCCAAGGACCAACCACAACGCTTACTCTCTAGCAACACTAGCGCTATTCTATGGTCATTTATCGAGTCCTTCTTTCATACATTTCGGTGGACATCTTTTGGTTGAAGACCCATATAAGATAGTCCACCTTGTATCTATACTCCATTGTGTATTTAAAGATCAAGCCGTCAAAATGAGACTAACAGGAGCGCCAAAATTACGACGAAATGTCATTTAATATACATATGTTCAAAAAGTAAGATATTTTCGTTATAAATCATCAATAATAATAAATTTGACTAACAATTAAGATGTGTACAAGACCATTTATTTTACATGCAAAAATTAATGGAATGTGCGAGAGGGCCCCCTGCTATTGTCGATCGCAAAGAGATGGATGGTACGATTTATGATAGAGCAACTAAAATTTCAAGTCCATGTTCGGATACTATTAGACTGGCCATGGCAGTCAAATTATTTTATGATACTCTGATAATATAAAATAAATTAATACATTGGTGCGCTTGGCGAACATAATTTGATTTTAGCATTTTGTACATAATGTGCTGAAATGTGTGAAAAATTTAGCGGAAAAAATATTCAATTGTCTGAAATAAATGCACCATTTACTGTAAATATGTACACGTGAATTCCTCTCAATTTTAAATAAAATTACATCAAGGCAAATTTGTACTTTACAGGGTTGCACTTGATTATTGTTCTTAATAAATATATTTTTACCACAAATAAATGTAATAGTTTTATCAAAGTAATCTTATTTTTAGTAAATTTATTTCTATGTATTGAGACAAAGAAGTGTTTAAATAAGGATAAGAAACTTATTATTATTATTCAATATATTAAAGATTTCTTTGTTTTTGTAAACAAGTCAACTATTTCATAAAATTAAACTTATATAGAAAACTAGTAATTAAATCATTTTACAATTTTTACTAATGGCATACGATTGGTGGAAATGTCGTATACAAGTATACGTTTATTTGATACAAATAAATCATCTTTGGTGAAACACGCTTGTTTTAACAATTTCAGCATTTCATTTAATTAAATTAGATGCCAGAATTGAAATACATCCGTTTACTTGAGACAAGAAAATCTGTCTCTAAGTTAAAGATTTCAATTAATTTTGTCGTAAAAAATCGTTTTACTGCGTATTTCAGCAAATATTGGAATAATTAATGAAAACGAAGCACACTTCAGGTAATTAAAGTAGGTTTTTGTCAAATATTTTGAATATAGATATATGTAATTCGTAACATCTACCATTGTTTTATTTGTGCTCAACTAAATGTATTTTGGAAATCTCTCTCTCTCTCTCTCTCTATCACTCCCACATCTGGTATAAGTTGTAAATTATTCGCATGCATTGTAGGTAATTGTAGTGCACAAACTCTACTGTTGGATTTGGATAATGACTTAAAAATCATATATTCTAGTGCCGATTTAACAGTACATACATAGAAAATATCTTGAAGTAGATATGATAAATTCTTAAATTTTCAAGTACAGATCTGATCGAAAATCTCTCAAGGTTACGTACCCATCTGTCTTGTTAGGGCCCGATCGCAAATTTAATGAAGCGCAACCAATGTCATTTCGAATTATGTCTATTTATTGATACACGCAGTATCCAAGGAAACATTCCCAGGTGTCCCTCTCAGATTGAAATCTAAGAACATAACATCAGTTTTTATCATCGTTTTAATTAACGAAGAATGATTTATTTATAAATTTTTAGTATTTAGAACACAAAAACAGTACTTTATTATTTTTAATATAGGTCCTGTCACCCAGGAACACCTAGGTTCTACTGGCAATTCATACATGTTGGCGAGCGGTCGAAAAATATGTCAAGAAATTATAGGATGGTCCTTTAAAACATTTTTTTTTAAATAGAACCTTGTAGTTCATTTGGAAGTCGGTTAAAAACGGTCGTTTTGGACAATGTCATGATTTTCAAAAACCAACTAGTCAACTACACACGTAAAACGATTAAAAATGACTCTCGTAACATTGGTTTTTTCTTCTTTCTATTACATTCCAGAAAAAATGAGGAACATTTGCAATAGTTTCAGAATACAATGAAGAAAAATAAGAGAAATCACTGTTAGGAGGAGTGACATTTTAACAAGTGAGCCACCCGAGATTGGAAAGTCTAGTTACTTTATAGATAGATCTTAGGGATTGTGGTATTAGGAGTGAGTTTTAGCTACGCATATTGTTGTTGAATAATTATAAAAATTGGCAGTTTTAATCTCCGGTGGTTTATTTTCAAGTAATAACTTACAAATGAACTACGAGGTTCCAATTTTGCTAAAATGTGCTCCAGAAACTACTCCACTAATCCTTAAAATATTTTTCGAATTGCTCGCCAACTAATCAATTTGCCATAAGAACATGGGTACTCCCGTGTGAAAAGTTTTGGATTAAAAAGAATCATACCTACTATAACTGTCTCCTAATTGCTACAATTGTACAAAAAAAATCATTACACATGAATTACCTACTCCCAGAGCTGTTTTTCCGTCGATAAAAATCTGAGCGGGACACCAGGGAATGCTTCCTTGTTAAAATGATATGAAGGCGTTCGTTCCTGGTATTGATCTTTTTACGTTTTTCTCCAACGCATTCTTGATTTATGCCAATCATTTCCACCTGCTCCAGAATAAAATGGAGACAAATTATGATTTATACTTTATAGACATCTTTTCCCCTAAATTGTAATTTTTTACAAATTTTGTTATTGAATTGTCAAAAATAGAAGATTTGTTAAGTTTAGTAGATTTTATAACTAAATTTTTCAATTTTAATTGTAATTTATTCTTAAATCTTCAAAGGCAAAATTGTGATACTTTCGGCCTGTTCTTGCACTAAAATCGCAATGCTTTGGTGAATTAGCTATTGAATTATAAATAGAGGTTACTTTAAGTAATTGTTTTCTAAATTCTTGTCTTTATTCAATCATTTTTAGTGAATTTTAGTGTGTGATAACTTCGTGGTGTGAAAACTCAATTCTTGAGCCACATTATCGACTTTATTTTTTTTAAGACATTTTGATTATAAACCACCAATTTTTCAACAAATATTTCTATAGAATCGTTTAATAAAGGAGATTCAGGTTTTAGTGCTGAATTCTCCACCTTAATCTAAATTTTAGGACGCTGTAGTCCTCAATAATCAATTTTAGAGAAGTAAAAGAACTTTCTGTATTATAAACTCTTAAAACCGGCAAATAACTCAATAAAAGGAAATCAATTTTTTCCAAGTATATTTCATATAAGAGAAGGTCCCTCTGCGTTACTGTGCACAGGACCCCCAAGATATAGCGCCGGCCCTGGTATGGGAGATCCATGTTATTAACCCTTAATTATTGATGAACGATTTGGCGCCATGCTGATTGAAATTGAAAATAACCATGTGTTGTTTCTGTTGACTGTTGTAACAAGGCACATAGGATTTTGATAGCCAATTAAGACAGAGGGGCGGTATAAAAATGTTTACTTGAGGGCGGCACGGCACATATCCTCACGATTGCTCGGGATGGAAAAGTTTGCCCGTCTGCCAACGCTTCAATATCATTCAAAAACAACTGACATATTCTGTTTGGAAAATTAGGGGCATGTTTAATAATGTTTGCTGTATACCCTCGAGCCATTAATTAAAATCCAGTTTGAATATAGGTCGATCGTTTATATTCTTCAGGGTTCTGGTCCCTTGTCTTACCGGATATGAAGATGACGTAGAATGTTTGACATATAAATTTATTACTTAAATGCAGTGGCGGACTAGGTCTGCCGGCAACCGGGCAAATGCCCAGTGGGTAGCATGCTAGCAAATCTAGGAAAGTGCTTTTTTGACTACTTCACTTTTTTGTTTCGTTCAGGCAACTTAATCACCACCCGCAGCCGGCACTTCATTCGGATGCCAAAAATATCGACTTAATGTCATTTACTATATGTTCAAAAAGGAAAATACTTTCGTTATAAATCATCAATTCTTAATAAATTTGATTATAACAATTAAGCTGTGAAGGATACAATTTACTATGTGTAAAAATTAATGGACTGTCAGAGGTAGTCCCCTATAAATGTCGATTCATGACAAGACAGGCAGCTCTAAGAAGCTTAAGGGACCGTATTGTAAAATTTCAAGTCTATATTCGGATTGTATATTATAGTAGGAATAGAACATATCTGAAAGTAGCTGTTATATTTTAAAGTTTCATTACGGATCTGGCCAAAAAACGTTCAAGGATGTGTACCTAACTATCTTGTCATTGTCCAATCGCAAGTCCGATGAAGCGTGAATAATGTCATTCCGAATTATGTCTTTTTATTTATACACCCAGTATCCAAGGAAGCAATCCCAGGTGTTCCTTTCCGATTTCGATGGCATTGGCAATGAAATATTTTGTTGTTCAATAAAATCTAAAAAGAAAACAGCAATATTTTTATTACCTTTCGTTTTAATTGATGAACTACTCAACTAATCTTTGAAAAAAATTTTCGAATCGCTTGCCAACTAATCAACTTGCCACAAGAACTTCGGTACTCCTGGGTAAAAAGCCTTGGATTAATGATAATAAAATTACTATATGTATGTATTAACGGTTAAAATTGTACAAATAATCTGAGTGGGACACCAGGGAGTGTGTCCTTGTTGGAATAACGTAAGCGTTCGTTCATGGTATTGATGTTTTTGTATTTCTTTTTCATTGCATTCTAGGATTATTTATATCTGTTTCAGGATAAAATGGAGAAAAACTAATACAGTGTTTACATTTTGTTCTTAAGTCTACAAAGGCAAAATTGTAACACTTTTGGCCTGTTTTTGCATTAAAATTGCAACGTTCCGACAAATTTGCTATTGAATTATAAATAGAGCTTACTGTAAGTTGTTTTTTGTACTAAATTCTATTTTTCTAATCTAGATTTTAGAATATTTTGTTGGGATCAATCATATTTAGTGAATTCCAGTTTAAAATAGTAGTGAGAAAATTTTTAATACTTCGGTCGATTTTTGAACCACATTCTCAATTTGGGTTTTTAGATTTTGAGACATTCTGATTATAAACCACCAGTTTTTTGACGAATCCTTCTACAGAATCGTTTAATAAGACAAAAAATTGCTAATTTTAAAAATTCAATATCAAATAAATACAAAAATAAATTTACCTTTTGAAAAATTAATTTCCCTTTGCAAAAAAATCAAAAATTTATAAATTTTAATGAATGTCCTTATTAAATCTGGGCCAAGGATTGTTAGTAGTACACCACTTGTCGATTCTTTACTAAAGAAAACGATTTATTGGACTAGGCTAACAATTCTGGGTATTCCTTTCAAATTTTTATTATATTTTTTAGTTTTTGACTGGAGTATTCCGTATAGAGAAAATTCAATATTGGGATTTCATCGCAATGACCTTTACTATACACAATCTTTTAAAATTTTTTTTCACAAAAAAAATTCATTTTAATAATAGTGAATAATTTCAAAAAGTTGACGTAAATTTCTCACATTTCTAAAAATTATACAAGGGCGTTTTTACCGCGAATACATAGCTTAGGTATTCCCTTTCAAGTTTTTATAAACATCATTTTATATAATAATTATAAATAAATGAACGGTGTGTAACGATATTTTTGTAATGAACCATATTTACCTGAAAAGCCCTGTAGACTGTAGGTATTTACTGAAACAGTATAAAGGAAATAAACATCCCATTTGGAAAATCAGGGTCAAGTTTCACAATGTTTTCTGGATACGTAATACCCTTAAGCCATCCATTAAAATCCAGTTTGAATCAAGGTCCATCGTTAATATTCTTCAGGATTCTGGTCCCTTGTTTTACCGGATATAAGGATGACAAGCACAGCAATGTTTGAAAACTTATTTATTTTTATTCAATTTTATATGCAAAACAGAACTGATGCAATTCTTGAAACATTATATAAGAAATGATTATCAAAAAAAAATCAAAATATTATTATTACAGATTGTCACAAAATATTTAGTCCTAGGAGTCTACGGCAGGACTTTTAGCACAGCCAGCAGGCCCTAAAACAAAAAGTGTGATTTTATAAACGAAGCGGCTCTTGCAGCAGAACTTAATTATAACCAATTAAAAGAGCTTGATGGCTTCAGTAGTTTACGAGTTATAGATACTGTAACTTTTTTTATTCAGTTGCCAGTAGTACGCTGGACAAGAAGTATCGTTTAATTTTAATAAAGAAGTCTTAATTACCTACATTTGTTATCTATACACATGTACTACTAGAAGAAAAATGTCCTACTTGAAAGACAAAATACATTGGAATCAACGATCTTCCAGTTGGCCTAAACGGCTTGTACAAGTGTCCTTCAGGAAGCCCCTTCCAGCAGGACAGATGTTTGGGCATTCTATCATTAAGGGCCCACAGTAATCAACTCTCGATTTAGTCTCAGAAAAAAATGCCAATATTTAATCATCGATGATATTCTAAATATCAGAAAAAAATCTTCGAGGATGTGTTTTTTTTTTATATTTTTCTAATAAATTAGCCAATGTTAATTACTTGGCAATAAATATTATAAAACGACAGCAAATTGAAAGGACTTTCCAAGTTTTTAAGAAAGATTCCGATCGGCTTGCTATTTTCCAGAAAATTAATGGAAACGTAAAATTTTTATTTCATTCGTGATTATTTTACAAGACTAATTATTGTACGATATATGTTTTGATAATATGGGGAAAATTTTCCACTAATTCATATGTTATTTTTACCTATAAAAAGTAAATATTTTGCAACAATTTGTAGAGCATTTTATGAACTTTCCAAAAATACCATTGCCGTTGGGAAATTGTTGGAAATTCTTGGAAATTGCGTCCTGAAATTACACCGGGCCCACCCTGAAAATAGACCAGTTTAGTTCAGAGGGTACCCGACCAACTATGTTTGCTTATTTATTTTATGGCTGAGAATAACTATTACTTTCGTTTTTGTTTTTTCGCTTAATATTAGTCTTTATTATAGGAATTTCTTGTTTCGCTTTTTTTTCGCTAGTGACAATGACGACAACTTTTTACTACGATTTTTATGCATATAAAAACTTTTTACATTATAACTTTTTGTACCTTGTTTGATACCTCCAATATGGCTACACCAAAGAACCCCTAAAGATAACGGTGTACTGATCGTATGTGTATCTAATGATCTCATTGAAAAATTCATCTCATTATTAATTGTTCTCCTATTAATTGTATAAGTAATAGTAGCTGTTGTTAGCGAATTTTTTAAAAAAAATTAGCTAATGACGAGATCCTCACTTTTGAATTTCCGAAAAATTTTTGCACAGAAGTTCGTTTTGGGACCTCAGGAACCCATATCCACCGTTCGTTAAAATTTTTATATATATATATTTATATATATATATATATATATATATATATATATATATATATATATATATATATATATATATATATATATATATATATATATATATATGTATACCCACGATAACTGCCGTAAAAATACACCAATCTTAATGAAACTTGGTACAAAAATCGGTCTTTGGGATAGCTTGGATGAGTTCGTTGACCAGACTGGTAGGGCCAACACTTTTGGAATAAGAGCTGAAGAAATGTTAAAAAAAATCATTTTCAATATTACATTTGCTTAGATTTTGATGAAAATTAAAATAACAGTAGAGTCGTCGATCCTCTATGACCCAGAAAAAAAATCATCAAAATCGGTTCATTGGATCGCAAGAAAAATGCAAAAATCTCTTTTTTGAGTATAAGCAGTAAAATCACGTATCTAAGATGGCTATGTGTTCTGACAATTGATATTAGAAAAAAAATTGAATATCGCGGGGGGCAACTAATTTTGACAGTTAATATTAGACGCAAGGCCTGCTAGAGAATTTCGCTTGAAAAAATCAAGCAGGCCTTGATTAAACGTATTACGGGAAATGAATTTATTAGTTGATTCAATGTTATTAAAATATATTAATTGTCAGTATCATAAGAATGTTTTGCAATTAATATTTCAGTATGTAGATACATAAAAAATTCGCTATATAAGGTACTTGCTGCCTTTGGAGATCTTTTTTTTTAATTTGGTTTTGTTAAAACAACATAATAATTGTTTATAACTATAACTGAATTGTCCGAAATGATTTTGAGGTCCAATTGTTGCGCGTAAATCTTCCAAAATAGATAATATCCTATCATGCATCTTGATATGTTTTTTCTAATCGAGCGTTCCTACATTTTAAAAAAACAAGTTTGATATCGTTTATCAAACATCCACATTTTCGAACAAAATATGTAGTTCAGCCCTTTAATATTTAACTTGGAATTTTTGGGGCCGGATTCGACATCTATTGAGAGCCGGCTGTTGCATACCTTTGCTATAAACGGTTAGTAAGAACAATAAAATGCTAATAATAAAAGTAGCAATGATGAAGCAACCATTTCTTCAAGAAAGTTTCTTGGGTTGCCACGGTGTTTGGTCTTTCACAGGTCAGCGACTTGAAGAAAGATGATTGTCTTTCATGAAACAGATATCTACATATCGAATACTGTTATATTAAACGAATAAGATACGTATCCTTCAGTTTATTGAGGTGGTTTAGACTTTTAAAATTTATTGTTTACGTAAAATCATGTATTTGTATAAAAACAAATATTCGTTTGAGTGAAATTTGTGAGAGATGAGTGGACACAAAAGTTCAAAAAAAAAAAATATTATAAAATAACTCCCTCCTCTTTCTCCAATAAGTGTAAAGCTGAAACGGACTATTAAAAGTAAGCGGCCAGTCGTGCTGACGCCATTAATGTTTGTAAATTGGTTGATTTACCTGTGTAAAGGTATCTTGTACGTTCACCCACTGTACTCAACTTAATTACTATTTATAATAATTAATAAAAAAAAAAACACAGTTAACAATGGGTACGTAATAGATACATAAAAAGTAAAATATAACTTTTAAAAATGGCGTACCAGTCGAGGTGGCAGGAAGAATGTTTTGGCCGTTGTAACAATTGTACGAATTGTACACAAAACAAAACTGAGGATAGTCCTTACAAGAGGTAGGTGAAGAAGCACCCACAATCGAGAATGAAACTAATCTCCTATATTGTGGAGATTTCTCGGATGCGGGGGCTACAGATGATCCATGATTTGATGACACAGATTCGTGACAATGGGTTCAGTACGTTATGGTATGCGTGTTAGAGCCGTATCACCACCACCACCAGGAGCCGGTCCACGGTACCGTTCCCAATGTTGTTGGCCGTCATCTGCCATCGACGGTTCCGCTGCTGGTCCCGTCTCCCGGATTCCGCTCATCACTACAACGCCTATTAATAACTTGGATATAATTAGTTGCGCAAATAGAATGAGGATGACCGACGACGACGACGACAACGACAACAACGGCGACGACGGTGATCCAACGTCAGAGCTGCCTCAGCAAACGACAGTGTGTAATCATGTATTTTATTCAAAAAAGTGCTTCAAAAATCAGTTAAAAAATTGTGCTTTAGTAAAACCACAAGTTTATACACGTCTATGTGAGTACGCTAACAATTACGAACAAAATATCTTCAACAATCTGGATCGATTACCCAGATTCCGCTTCGGCGGAAATCGGGCTAGCAATAAAACAAATAGTGATCATAGGTTACGTGATTTTACCGATAGATTGAAACGTGGTGGACCAATACCACCGCCACGAATTCGCCATTCATCAGTACGCACTGTTCCATCAACCACCACCACCACAATTAGTACCATTACCACTACTAGCACTGCTGTTGATAGTAATTCGAATACGACCACTACTATTACAACAACAACAACAACAACAACTAGATTACAAGAACCATCAAGTTCTCGAACTACCCCATTTAGGAGTGCCTCTTTCTCTCAAGTGGATTATAATCCGGACGATAGGAAATACTTTAAACGAAAACAGTCCGATAATAAAGAACAGGAAAAGTATACAATACAGCAAATAATTGCTACATTGCCTCGTTCAAAAAATATTACGAGATCACTGTCTTATCAACAAAACTTTGAAAAATATTGCGATGAGTCTAATGTCAAAATATTTGAAAACGTTGATCAACCGGAAGAACAAAGTTTAATGAATCCTATTGGACAAAGTACTGAAAATAAACATCAAAACCAAAATCAACCGATTGTTAGAGATTACATGAAATCAACAGTTAATGCACAAGAAAAGAAACGCGATAAATCAAGAAGAAGGAAAGGTATTTATATATCACAATGGCCCAACGAATATCACAGTGACGGTATGCTCCCTCATTTAGTCCAAGATGGCGATTTCGCTAATTGTTCAGATCAAAATTCCAAATTACTTCAAGAATCAATAGCAGAAATAACGAAATTACAAATTAGTGACGACAAATCAAAAGATTTTCCAATATGGAGCAGTCCTCAAGAAGAACCATTAAGTCCTGAAGAGAACAGCAACAACAACCCCCCTGAATGGACATTAAAAATTGACGAAACATTACCACCATTATCACCGCAACCAGCACCACCGACACCACCACCATTACCAACAGTAGTATCACTTCAACGAGCACCATCACCGTTATTACAACGATCACGATCTTTATCACCTCCGTTAGCAGTATCGACATCATCATCATCAACATCACCGCCACCGCCATGTTCACCACCACCACCACCACCGCCACCACCATCACCACCACCGACGACGACACAATTAAAAATTAATTTATTACGTTCAGATTCTTTATCTGAAGGAGAACCAGAGATGAACGAACGTAAATTCGATCAACAGTTAACACCATCAGATGTGTCGGATTGTGAATGTCGTACTAATTCCAATAACAATAAAACTAACCATAATAATGAGTTTATGACACCAAGACGGTATTCGAAACGTCCATTACGAGGGCCTTACGGTCAAATGTTGGAAGCCGAAATGAAAAAACCCGAAAGAAAATTAAACCATGATTTACAATTCTTAGAGGACTTATCGAAAAATGATAAAAAATCAATAAAATGTCGAAATTCTTCTAATAATTCATTAGACACAAATTCTAATAATTTAAATACGTTAACAAAACAACAAAATCTACAATTAACAAAACGTAAAGTTAGCGCTGATAGTTTAGTTGTTGATAATGAACAAAAATTAATTATAAATCATCAACGAACGACATCTAGTCCATCGAAACTAGAAAGTATTTCTAATGTACAAGTGTCAAATGAGCTTTTAGAACAGTTACTAAGGGGCAGTTCTGAACAACTCACCACATCCAACGCTAATTTACAACAAAAAAATGTGAGTATTCTATTGCACAATTAACCATTTCGTAGGTTCGTATTCTGTAACATTTTAGAGACAGTCTATATCCTCAATAACTGTCATATATTTTTATATGAAAGCTACTGCTACCAAATACTCCACAAACAAGTTCAAAGTTGGCCGATTCTTCACATTCTTTGAAAGTTTACAAAGTTTCTGTATATAGGTAGTTGACCAAAATTTTCGTAATAATACGTACAGCTTGACAAATCTAGCTTTGCGGGTGAAATAGTTCCGCCCCCAGATGCGTAGTAGAAAAATTTGAGACACGTCACTAAAGTACATTCAACAGCAAAAGCATTATTGTATATTTCATTTATGTATAGATAGCCGTACGGCTCATGTCGTCTATACTCTCCAGCAATCGCAAGACCATCCCTATGATTTTTTTTTAGAATGTTAGAAATCCATATAGCACCTATATGGGATGATGAATTATAATTAAATAAACAAACATTGTCAAAATCTTTATCCCAAAATTAAAAAAATTGTAAATATAAATAAGAGATAATAATTAAGAGAAAAATGAAATTATTCTGTGTTTATTAAATTAATTGGATCTTATATTTTTTATTGTTATTTTATTAGTTAAATCACATTTTATATGATTTAACTAATTATTATTATTATTATTATCATCCTAAATAAATATGTATATCGTACAATTAATCGGACAAAATTCTGTCACAGACTGTACTTGGGAACGTCTTATATTTCTATCTTTGTATTCCGAATACTTTCTCACTTCTTTATTTGCGCATCCATTGAAATTTTCACCCACAAAGCTAGATTTGTCAAGCTGTATCTAATAAATGATTCCAATGACAATGAGGATGTTTTTCTTAGATCACCTGTTTACTAAAGTTATAGAATACGAGCCATAACCTGGTGTAATAAATATTATTGTTATTATAATTGTTACAAGGATCGTAGCTATTGTCAATTATTAGAAGCCTATCAGCTGAGTCTGATAAGACGACATATACCATAATGATTAGTTACAATCTGTGTAACATACAAAATTTTAGGTGCTATCATGTCATAAATTAAGATTATTTAGGTAAATTTGACGATTATAATGATTTACTTAGTGTCCCTTTATAGGTTGAAGACGTAGATAATTTTTGTATTGCAGTTAAGCTGACCGTGTCCTAGTAGATGGAGTGTACATGTTTTCACCTATTAAAACAACCAATAAAATGCGTATATAACTTCTTAAAATATACATATGTACAACGGTTTGCTCTAAATATCACCAAATATGTTGACTGTGACCTATTTTTAATGAACTATTTATTTCATTTTATTATTAATGCATATTAGTCATAACCGGAGGCAATTTAAATGTTAATTATAGAAGTTGATTAACTAATTTTCGAATTTTAGTATGATTCTTCTGTTTGTTTTTTTTTTTTAAATCTGATCGATCATTTAATATTATTTTATGCTAATATTATGTTGAAAGAGTGTCAATTATTCAAGTGGTTGTTGAAATTCATTTTGCGTCCGGAATTGCTTAGCAACGACGATGCCTAACTGTTGCGTCGGGACGCCTCGCGTCGGCGCATGCAAAAATACACACTATATACACACATACCTATATATATATATATATATATGTATTTTATTTTTTATTATATGTACAACATTTAATGTAAGGTGTGGCACAGAAATGTGAAGTCAGTCGGGATGAGTAGATCAACATCAGCACAACGAGAGTTGCGTTTGCGTTTAGAGGGTTGTTCAACAGGTGAAGAAAGCGAAGATGATACAAATATAGCACTAAATAGAATACCCCAGTTATTGGTAAACAGAGAACAAAATGTAAATAATAACATCTTCAATAATAAAAATTGACAAAATAATAAAGTTTTCGTTCATTTTTTTTGTTTTGTTTACGATTATTTTATGTTGTTTATTACAGGATACCAGAACACACGTGGTTGTCGAACTTTATGAAAATGAGAAGATTTATGTCGAATCTCTTGAAATTTTAGTTAAAGTGAGTTGTTGTTATAATGATAATTAATAGAATAAAATAATTATGATTTCAGAAATATCTCGAACCGCTCAAAAATCCTGAAAATGCTAATCTCTTAGATGCCACGCTTGTTGATGAAATTTTCAATCAAGTATTACTATAATTATAACTATTTTTCTTATTATTATTATTATTAATATATTTTTGTGTGTGTGTGTTTTTTTTCAATTGTTACAGATACCGGCTCTACTGAATAATCATCAGAGTCTTCTGGACGAACTGAAAAACCGGCTCGATCATTGGGATGTTAAACAAAAAATTGGCGATGTTTTTCTCGACATGGTAAGTCACTGAAATCTTGCAAATTGTGTAATTTAAAAGGCTTCAATGTTTGTGTTTGCCGTAAAGTTAAATATATTTTTTCTTTTTTTTTCTACTCAAGGACAGTTTTAACTGAACTTGAACTCTAAATGTTAAGTTTGAAAGGAAGTTTTTTTCTTCTGTTTGTTATGATAAAGAGTATGATTCACAATAAGTTCGTTGAGTACTCTGATTAGATTTCAATATAATGAATGCATCAAAACAAAAGTTACTTTGTTCGATAATTACTTAATTGGGTTTAATTAAAATATGTATATTGTCGATAAATTCTTATTAAAATTTAGCCATAGTCGTCGAATTGCGCCAATCTGTTACCTGAAACGAGGGGTATAATTGCATCAAAAGTAAACGCAGCCCTATTTAATCCTTAGGCATAACACTGCACCTTTACCCGTCGGGACCATATTATCAGGGCCGTCTTTACCCCGCACTAGGCCCCTAATAGAAAGTTTCTCCAGGACTCCATATACTTCCGCATTCTGGAATTTTCAAAATAACTAACATTAAAAAGTTCCTTAAACTTTTGAATAAGAATATTTGTTAATAAACGAAAACATAGGTATATATTAGACAAATTAAATTAATTCCTATTTTAAAGGAGATTTTCTCGAACGTGGCTTTTAATGCTACTAAAATTAAACCGAATATATTCGAAACACCGTTATACACTTTAAACATAGGAAAAGCTCGTAGATTTTCACTTTGTTATGTTTAAAGGGAATAACGGTTTTAAGAATATTTTTAGCTTAAATTTAGTAAAATCTTATTTGTTCAATCTTAGACGCGCTTTCTTTGATGTTCCCGAAAAGCTTTTCAATGCTTTACGTAAATAAGTTAAAACCAGAGATGGATACACGCATAAATTACACAATTTATAGATTAAAAATTTCATGAAGTTGTTAAAATAATGTAAAACTCTGTTTATTGCGTCGAAAAGTTTCTTAACTTAGGACCTCTAAACTGTTTGGAAAAATTTAAATGCTCTATAGAATCGGTGATCATTAGTTATAGAATGAGTAGAGTAGAGTAATTAAACAGGTACACTCACTAGCACATACAAGAGGCCGCCTCTTGAGCGAGGAATATCATATTTTTCGGTTCCTGTAAGTTAGGCTCTTTCTCTCGTCAGCGGAAGAAGGTGAAGAGGTCGGGAGTGTTGTAGCCAGTTTCCGCCATAGCAAATTTGTAGAACCACCCTTTTTAGAGAAAGTTATAATTTACTAAGTGGTCTCTTTTATGTGCTCGTGAGTGTACAACCCACCCCCGCGCTGTGGCCTGTGGGCGCACTTAGTGCAGTTATGCCATGAGATCTACATTTCACGGCGCTGGAATAAGTCAAGTAACGTTGTGCAGTTATACCCCGTCCATATCAATTCCCAGGTCTAAAAGCAGATAATTTACAGCTTATATGAGAGGCAGACAACATTTCTTTAAAAACAGTTTTATCCGTACACAATTTTACTGTATAAAATTTCCTTTATGTAACTAATTAGGTGCCACAAATTTTTAAATATAACACGCACCACAATAAGTGAAAATTACCGGAGCAGGCTTGCGGTTTTGGTGGTTGAGTTTTACAGCTATACCACAATAAATGAATCAAAAAGGGACGACGCACAGCTGGGTGAAAGATAGGCCTGTATTTATAAAAATGACTTTCCCTGTGTCTATTTTTGTATATTCATACCATTGTCGAAGGAGGGTAAAAAAGCTATAGTAGCCGCCTGGGACTTGTGAATTTCGACTTATAAGTCAAATTACTTTGCGGTTGAGGTGCACAAATAAAATTGTCAAGCGTAATTTCTGTGAATAGCAATGGACAATGTAGAGGTAAAACTATAGTTTGTCAAATTTTCTACGGAAATTAAGTATTCAGGGTTATTCACATCGGACGAAAAAATCTTTTGACAATGAACATTATTTGGCGAGCGATTGTTTTAGCAAAATTAGAATCTCTTAGCTCATTTGAAGGTAGGTCAATAAACGCTCATTTTGGACAAGATCGCGATCTTCAAAAACGAGTAATAGACGCAAAACGACTGAAAATGACTCGGAGACCCCTCTAACATTGATTTTTTTCGTTTTTCTCCATTGCATTCTAAAAAAATGAGAAAAAAACCAGCCGCTTTCAGAGAAAAATGGAGAGAAACGAAAAAAAATTTATGTTAGGAGGACCATTCTAAATCGTTTAGCGTGTTTAGTTCGTTTTTGAAAATCGTGACATAATCAGAAGCGAGCGATTTTGGCCAACTTGCAAATGAACTACGAGCTTCTAATTTTTGTGAAATAATCTCCTGGGACTGCCCTACAAATCCTTGAAATATTTTTCGAATCACTCGACAAATAATGGGAGTTGCCTTAAGAACTTTTCGTCCTACGTGAATAATCCTGTACTTAACAATGAATGTTCAGTTACAAGTAGCACCTCATAAACTACTAAATCAAAAAAAAGACGGATCATTTCACCATCTGGGTAAGTTTTAAGATAATTGTATTTGAATTTCATATTGCAAAAATGCCTTATAAACACTCGTCTTCACCTGTTTTATCCGAAACTTACTCAGATGTTGGAATTGTAGGTCGTATCTTTTGATTTATTATTTTATAATGTGCTACTTGTAAATGAACATTCATTGGCTTAATTCTATTACTTTACTTAGATTCCCTTAGGAAATTTAACAAACTTCTTGTTTTTTTATCGGATTTTAGAGAAATATTATCCACATCTGGTATGAGTTGCAAATTATACATTTCTATTCATTGAAATTACGGTAGGCAATTTTCTTTGTACACCACAACAATCAAGTAATTTAACTTATAAATCGAAATTCATAAAGCCTAGAGGCTACTATACTTGGTCTTCGCTTGAGGTCTTTCAGTTATCGTGGGTTGAAATATTATTATTTGAAATCGACAAGGATTCGGTTGTTATGAAGCCTTATATCGATCGAACAATTAAATTTATTGTGAACGTTTAACAAACGTTTTTAGACACGTTTTTTTTTCTTTTCAACGTATTCCTAAAATTACAATTGAATATGACGCATTATTAGTAATATAGTTGTAAATAACGAAAATAATTTCAGTTTTCAAAGCAATCAGTTATTGAGAATTATACAGCGTATGTGAATAATTGGAAGAAGGCTAGAGAAATTATTAAAAACGCACAAGCATCGAAAACAGCATTTGCTAAATTTTTAGAGGTCTGTTATTATTGTTATTTTATGTTCCACTTATTGAAATAACTAACAAATGTTTATAGGCAACAGCACGTGAACATAAAGGAAAATTAGCATTAGATTCGTTATTAATAAAACCAATTCAAAAATTTCCAAAATATGAATTATTGTTGACACGTCTTTTAAAACACACCGATATTAATCATCCAGATCATAATTTATTAAAATTGGCATTAAAAGCCGTACATGATCAATTATTAAAAATAAATTCTATAGAACGCGAAGCATTAGAATTAGAACAATTGCGCGAAATTGAAAGTTTAATTTATGGCCTGATGAATTTAGTACAAACAAATCGCCAATATTTACGTCATGATTTGGTTAGTATGGCAGCTAGAGGTGGTGCACGTAAAGAACGTACATTATTCTTATTTTCTGATTTATTATTAATAACGAAACGAAAAAGTGGTATTAGACGGGCCACAACTGGCGGTTGTAATGTTGGCGGTGGTGGCGTTAGCAGTGTCACAAATTCATTTGAATCAAACAAATACAAATTGTTAATGAAGATATCATTGGATGATTTAGAAATTATAAGACCAAAAGATGAGAATTTAAAACAAATAATGTTGGAAATTGAAAATTTAACAGAAGATGTTAATATATTGAATCAAATAAACGAATTATGTTGGTCATTACATTGCAATCATTCACAATTGGATGATGTTGTTAAAGATATGTTAGCAACATTAAATAAACAATTAACTGAACAACAAAATAGTGATTCGCAATTGTGTTGTTTGGATCTTACATTGACTACAACGTAAGTAAAACACCTGGAATGTGATTATTGGAATTTGGTCCAAATTCTCTCAAGTATTTTTAAAAACTTTCAAATGTTTGTTCCATTTCAAACGTTGTAATGTTTCTTTCAGCACACATTTGAAATTTCACATATTTAAAATTACTTGAAATTCTATTTATTTTATTTTCGTTATAAACGAATATTTTCATAATAAATAAAATAATATTTTACAGTAATTCAAGCGAAATTGTATCGATTAGTTTTGCAAAACCGGAGAAACGTATTTCTTGGGAAGAATCATTTACAGATGCAAAAAACAAACTCGGTAATTTAATTGGGACTAAATTATTAATTTGTAATAAAAATAAAAATTATTTTTATTATTATTATTATTATTTTATTAGTGTCCGGTAATAGACGACCATCTCCAGAATTATTAGCCACTGTACCGATCAGGAAAACACGTGCTGGATTACAATTTACATGTGCAGCACCCACATTTAACGATGATTGCAAAGATGTTTGGGTATGCAATAGTGATGGGTATGTTGGACAAATTTGCGTATTAAGTTTACAACCTGAACCAACTGTAACATCGTGTAATGGTGTTTGTAATGCACGTATTTTATGTATTGCTTCAGTACCTGGAATTAGTTACAGGTAGATAAATCAACATTTTTATATAAATACCTATATATGTATATCTATTATTTATCAGTGATTGATTGATTGATTAATTGATATATTTCTGATAGAACTAATAATACACGACAAGATGCAGAACAACGTAAAACAATGCATTTTGACAGTAGTTCATCCAGTGATGAAGACGATAAAAATGATTACGGCGATATTGTCGATACACAAAAAACATCAGAAAGTGATGTTTGTAGTGTAGATATTGATGATATTGATAGTCAACAATCAACAATGTGGTTAGGTACAGAAGATGGATCCATACATATTTATAATTCCAATGATAATATTAGGATTAAAAAAAATAAAACCAAATTACAGTACAATTCATCTGTTTTGTGTATAGTGTAAGTATAAATTTGTAATAATTAACAATGTAAAAATCATCGAAATCTTCTTTCTTTTAAGTTATGTAGATAATCGTGTATTTGTGTCCCTTTCCAATGGTGATGTAATGATTTACGAACGAGATAACAGTAAGTTATACTTCTATTATTTTTCATTGTATGTACGGGAGCATATGTTTGACATCATTTCTTTATAATAGAATCAATCAAATTTATTTTAATTCACTTAATTGGTTAGAATCGGTAAGGGATGTCGTTTAAATTTTTGCCGATCACGACAAATTTGATTGGATCAACATTCCATCTATTCTTAACAAATCTCATCCTTGGACATCTTCACTACATTCACAATAAAAGATGAACGCGCCCTATTTTTTTGTTAACTGTACAATTTCTTTAGTGAGATAAATGTAAAGGAACCGTTATGGAACGTTATACAAAAACTGAAGGTCAATTATTTTTAATGAAATATAAATCTAAAACAGCAACACTCATTCTAAATACCAAAACAGAACATTTTAACAGTTCTTTGATCCACCGGCTCTTTTTTTGGTTTAACATTCCACATGTCTTATACATGCTCACCGTACAACAAAGAGCTTTATCCTCTAAATAGTCTATTGTTGAGACTAATTTTGGGAAATTATTGGAAATTTTGAAGGAGTATATCAGTGTTGATTTGATCCATTAATTTTAGCGGGTGGTTGGGCTATAAATGCACCAAAAACAGTAACAATAAGTTCAAGTACATTACCAGTGACGAAAATGTTACCAAATAATGGAAAATTATTATGCAGTTGTGGTAATATGATAAAAATATTTAATACTCAATCATTGATAATAGAAAATAGTTTTCAAATAAACAATGATACAAACAAACCAATTACATGTATTGTACTATTTGGCAATGGTGTATGGTTATCATTGCAAAATTCAGCAATTGTTCGATGTTTTCATATAATAACATTTGAGAATTTATATGAAATAAACGTCGCCCCAGCTGTTACAAAAATGTTAACCAGTAAGTAACCAAAATAATTACAGTGAAACTGATTTAAAAACGAAAAATAAATGTATACAGGTTGTGATGATATTATCCGACAACATAAAGCAGCATGTTTACGTATAACAGCATTGTTAGCATGTAAAGATCTGTTATGGATTGGCACATCAGCTGGTGTATTATTAACAATGCCATTACCACATATTGGTACAACAACAACAACAACAAAAACAACAAAAATGCCGATTGTTAATGGTGTATCGTACGGTCATACAGGTCATGTACGTTTTTTAACATATATCGAATTGAATAATTGTGAAACACAACATCAATCACAACGTACTTCATATCGTGGTAAACCAGAACAGAGGAATAATACGAAATTTATGGTTATATCAGGTGGTGATGGTTATGAAGATTTTCGTAATTCGAGTATATCGGAAATTGCAGGCCGTGAAGATTCAACAAATCATTTATTGTTATGGAATGTATAAATTATAATATTAATAATGTCAATGGTAAGAAAACAATAATAATAGTAATAATAATAATAATAATAATAATAAAAATAAACAGAGTATTTTATTACGAGAATAAAATTATTTTTATAAGAGTTATTTTTGGAAAAGAAGCATCTTGCTTATTTTTGGAATCAATGATCTACAATAGATACTTCCAATAATTGTTCCTTTTCTTCCAATTATTATTATTGTTTCATCGTAAATGTGTGATAATAATATTAGGTTATTACTATTATTGTTATATTTCTAATTAAATGTTATTATCGTTGTATCATATTATAATATATATGTATATTAATATTTGGTTGCTTGAAACAATTATGTTCCTAATTGATTAAATGTATAATTTGTTTGCTAATAGAATTATTTATTAAATGTGTGGAAAGTTTTAAAAAGCATTTATTTTAAATGATTATATTAAGTATTATATGTATATGTATTATTTTTCTTTTACATTTAATTATTAAAATCTTCCAATGTCGAAACTATTTACTTTCCTTATCTATTCAGTCCGACAAAGAGTTATTAGTTCCGGAAATTCGTAAACAAGATGGATATGAAAAAAACTAAAGCTAACATATAAATTTTGGCCCATCTTGTGGACCTGTTAACTGGTCACTACGCCACTGTTGCCCAAACACCCAATTTATTTATTACTGAATATTTGTCACATGTATAATTATGTTCAATTATCTCAACATGATGGTGAAATAATCAAATTATTCGATAATTTAGATTCGAATTAAGTGGGGGTGATTGTTTACGTTAAAGCTCTATCTATATCTATAATTTTATACCGGATAATTGCTATTTATTCGTGAAACATGTTAGATAACTTTTCTGTAGTTCGATTGTTAATCCCCGATTCTACAGATGTCACCTTGTGTACATTGAAATTTATTATCCGAGAAAATCCATAGATAAAAATTTAAGAATGGATTAAAAAAAAATTGCGGACGAATTCAATGGTGTTAGTTTGTTAATTAAGTTAATCCCAAATTGAATAAGTGATATTTGTCTTCAAAATGTTGTCACTATTAAATCCACAGTGTTGTGTTATTAAATTTTACGAGATGCACCCCTATAGAGCGGCTAATGATCAAAGCAATTTAACTAAAGAAGCCTCTTAAACTAGGACCCTGCCACCCTTTTAATTTCTATTATTGTTGTTGTTGTTGTATTTTTTTTCTTTAAGGTGTGGTTGAAACACAAAAAAGGTCAATTATGATACTACATGAAATCTAATGATAGTTATAAATCGAATTGTCGATAAGATAAAGTTGGCCCTTTAACAAGAAAAGACTCTACTAATGTCCGATTCAACTGTTAAAAAATAATAAAATACAATGAAACCATTACGGCGTTAACTATAATGTTTGGTGTTTTTTTTTATTAATATTTTATTACAATTAGTGAAATTGTGTGAATTTGATCTATTTCGTATACAAATTCATTTCTATTGTTGATAAACTTCTATTATCAGCAAAACAAGCAATGAATGGTATTATAACGAAGTCATTTAAGGGACTGCCGCTCCCTGTCTAGTGTCCATCTATTATTTAGAAATTTATATGAAGGATAACAATTGTTCTTTAATGTCGGGCCATCTATCTAGCATTTTTAATGACGGCCGTGTAGTTTTTTTAGATTTTAGATATGCAAAATGACATGATTTAATAGTATGTAGGGTGCCTATAGCTCTTTAATGCATACTCCTACAAAACAAAAAAAAAACAGAGACTTTCAATCTTATAGAAACAAAAAAAAAACTTCGTCTCAATAGAACATTGAACAATAACGATAAAATAGTTAAAACTTATAGATTTATTGTCTTCCGAATAAATAAACAAACGAATTTACGGCCATATTATTTGGTCATACAAAGGCCTCTTTAATTAATTGATGAGTAAAGACATTGAACCTTAGCAACGTTTTATGTGTTATAAAATACAAAAAATACTATTATTTAAACATATGTATACTCAAATCTGGTTGACACTAATTTCGATGTTTTCCACAAAAAAAAAAACACTACTACTGCTACTAAGATTTTCATTCATTAACCAATTAATTTTTAGTTAATTGCATAGTCAATGTCAAAATCATCGTCAATCAAACGGATTCAGTTTTCCCAACATAGTTTAAATCTATTTAAAAATTTAATAAACTGTTGAGTCTAGAACTGTTTTAGTCAAATTAACGTTTCCCTTTCGATTTTACAAATTACGTCAAAAATAAATAAATAATTGAACGATGTTTGTGTGTGTATTTTGTCAGATTACGAATTTATTCGATAATCTGTTAATGTTAAAGGGTGCGTATGTGGATGGGTAAACGTGTAAAGTAATTCTTTTCGAAGACAATAGACAAAGCTATAATTTAAAAAGGAATGACGTTTTTATTCGAAATATTTAAAAGATTTCAATTTGTGATAAAATTGAAGAATACTGTAGCGAAACTCTAACAATATATCAAATGACACGATCTGTGGTTATACGATCAATTATTAAATGACACTAAACAATCATCATTAATTATTCTATATGTCGTGTTTTAGTAATTTTGTTATTTTTAAATATTTACGACAATATTGGAAGATACCTTCCCTTTATATACAATTTTTTGTTCATTCGCTTTGTCTTGTGTTATTTATTACGATTGATTTAATATAAATCGCTTATATAACACATTGTTTAACCAAGATATAATAATGAGGGGCGACATATCAAAGTGGCCGACATTAGAGGCAATTAATTTTTTTTAAAGTTGCATAAATTTTTGGGGAAACAAAAACGAAATTTATTGTTGACAGTTTTGTGAATCTAAATGCAGAATATTCTTTGAGAATGACCGATCAACAACACCTAACTTGAAATAAAGAATCAATAGCTTATAACTTGGTGACAATTAAGAAATAGTTAATTATTAATTATTTTCTAGTTTCTCATTTTAATTAATAAAACATCTAATTTACCGTTTGCTATTAATTAGCTAATAATAACAACTTTCATAGGTAATTTATCGGGTTAATTAATAGTAAAGTTTATTTTTTAACTGAAAATTTCCTAAAACGTTCCACGGTAGGTTTTACAAAGCACCTGTTAGGGTTTGGTATTTCTATAAATGATAAGCCGCAATTATAATTAATAAATGTGCTAATATTTAATGAAGTGATCGTAAATTTGGTAGTCGCCTCGTTAGGCTCAATTTATGATGTTTTGAATACAAACAAATAAGTGAGAAAAATATTTGGAATTCGCTAAATTCCGTAATATATGATTGAATTAATAATTTAAAAATAAAATTTAAAATGATTTTTTTTCTACCACATTTTTTAGTTTATTTGAAGTAACTATTAAATGTTTATTTGTGTTTATGTTAAACATCATGTAATGTAACATAAAGTGTTTATAGAATAACAAAACTTAAAATTGACGTATTAACAATCTTGGTCATAAATCAAAATTTTGTCGGTATGAATATACCCTGTATAAGATCAATTTAGAAATAACCCAGATTATTATAAAAATAAAAAAAAAATGGCGAAAGATTCCGCCGGAATGCCTTAGAATAGTAGTTTCGTAGAAAAAATGTGCGTAAAATCGAAAGTAATTTATTACGTGAAATGTAAATATACGTGCAGGATATGTGAAGAAGGAAGACAGTTATATGGAGATTGTATAGAATTGACGCAAATCTAAAAGAACTCAATAAAACTTGTCGAAATTTTTCAAAACAACTGTAAACTACAATAAAATCCTAATTTGGTAGACGAACATAAAAAAAAACACACAACATTTCTATCCTCAGATAAAACCGACATAGAAAACTACAATTTACATTCAATGACTTTTGGCAATCGTTGTTTATTTCCTAAAATTGTTGTTTTTGAATCATATCCCCATCATTATGTCTGGCATTTAGTTACTTATAACTATTCACGTACCTATTGTACATACAGGAGGTAGATCACGTATTTTCAATTGGTCGTCCTAAGAAATCTGATTAGATCACCTTAACTGGTTGATGAATTTTTCAAATGTGCGGTTGTGGTTGAAAAGTGTTTGTTTTGCAATGTTATTTGTCACGTATCAAAATTTTTTAGAGGACAATTACTGATTTCAAGCCAATATATTTATTTATAATTGAATTAAACATAGCTAAAATTACCAAACGATATATGAATCATTCATCTAAAATAATTATTATGTTGATATGCTATTAAATAAGAGCCAATTGTTTTATTAAGTACAGGAAAAATGCTATAAAATAGAAAATTTCGATTATTAGAATGCTTAAAGTAGGTTAAATGTTATTTAAACCGTTTTATTATTATCCTATTGGAAAACTATAATCGACCGGCTTGAATGCTATTCAGCTTTGACAATTTCTTTTTGTTATACTTCTGTCTCAACAACATCCACCAATGTTGTTTCAAAACATTATATAGGTATAAATATACGTACATTATATACATGTATACATATGTATATGTAATGTACATCCATATTTCATATTTAGAAAATAAAATGAATCGGTTAAGATTTCGTTTCTTTTTAATCGTTGTACTTCGGTATTTCCTTATCACATCATAATTATACTTTATGTATGTGTAGTTTTGATAAGAAGGTGAAAAATAATGTGTACCCCATGGGATTAATTTTTGTTTAGATACACATGTAAGTAGGTGTAATACATAAAAGTTGAATATACCTATGTACTCCTACTGAATTTTTATCTATTTGTGTTATATGTTTGTATTTTTACGAAAAAAAAAAAATGTTAATTGAATAAATTATGTGGTGCTGTCGCTATACAAATATGTATGTATGTATGTATGTACAAGTTGAATTGTATAGTTGTATGTATATAGTATGTAATAAATATGATTATATATTTCTTATGTATAGTGTGTATATCTGTATAACCCAGTTGTATGTACAGGAGAGTGATTAAGAAGGTATGAGATGGATTTGGTTTGGTTTGGTTTGTCTGTGGTGCGGCGCTGGAGACGGTGGCCGTCGTCCGGCGTCCACGTGAGCCGCTTTAAAGCGGTCTCGCCGGCTCTGAAAGTAGTAAAGTGTAGTGTATACGCGGCCGTCGAGCCAGTAGCACGCACCTATAATATATAGAGTAAAAACAACATCCGTTACGACAATGAGTGCACTGAGTCGCGTTCGTGTTTCGCGTCTGCCGACAAAACACCGGTCCGGCAGAAAGTGACAGTGAGTAAACGACACTATGTCCCAGTCATGGTGAAGGCGCTCATCCTGGGGCTGTTTTTAGCTGCTATGATGTGTGGTTTTGCCTGTGCCGCCCCTGCTTTTGCCATCACCAGCAGTACGGAGCCGCCCCTGCAGCCCCCTATTGATGATCCAGCTGCACGCAGTGAACGCAGCACAAATTTATCACATGTTACTGGCGCCGCTCGCAAGATTCAAATGTTTATTAAAAATCGACATCTTCAAATACTCGTCGACGGCACCGTTAACGGCACCACAGACGATTCTAGTCCATATAGTGAGTCTTCAATTTACAAATCAATTGTATCAATCCCATTATATATGAATGTGTATTAGTGTAAAACAATATAAAATACATACAAATCTACATACATAATAATAATAATAATAATAAATATATATTACAATAATTCACCAACCCTGAGTTCACCGGCACGGTACGGCACACAGCACGGCACCCACGACAACGTGCTCGAATTAGTCCGCAACAGATCGCGCGTCACACAAACTTCTCCCCGGTTATTAAAGGCAGGTGCTAAAATAAGATTGACCTATGCGGAAAGAATTTGCTATGTGTCTATAATCTATGTACAGGTAGCCTATTCTATTTTGTTACTTATCTATCTATCTATTTATCTGGCTAATTCACAATCCATACCATACCATACTATCTAGCTTGTATCAAATGAAATACACCACTATCACTAGGTCACGAGAACATTTTATGCATACATATACATAATGTATGAATATTTATATAATCGTCGATTTAAATGTATGAATGCATTTCTACATCATCTTCAAAAAAAAAAAACAAGAGTATCTCTTTATTAAAAATCCGAATAAAATAATCATTCCTACTGTTTATTAAAGTTATTTACAAAAAGATTTATTATTTAGTGTTAATGATTATTTAACTAGAAAACTACTAAAATACATGACTATGTCATCTAGAAGAGAAAGCTGAATCCTAGCCAAAATACATACAATTTAAATCTTTTGTTTCCTGCTTTATTCTTTTTTGTGAACTGAAACGTCTCAAAATAAATATAATATACAGAGTGCATACACGATCGTTTGGTCTATCTACTATATTTACAACAATAAAATTGATATTGTTCGATTCAGTTAATTGAAATAATTTTTCAGCATAAATTCAGTGTACATTATCAAGGTTTTAAAGAGAAAGTGGTGTTTACGTGAAATTCCTACAAAAACCGACAAAATAATAATTGCAAGTATTATACATACATTATTGTAATAATTTCTCTTTTTTTTTTTGGCTTGTCGCTTATTTGTCTAGTGTAATATTATATCAATTATTACGTGATCTAATTTATCTCATTATTATTATTATTGTAATGATGTATAGTATTTTATATTCAATTACACCTCAGTCAATGACATGTTGTTACTAAACTAAACGCTAAAAACCGGAACTTGTAATCATGTAATGTAGATAAATATCTAAATTATTTCGATTATACATAAATTGATTTTTCAAAGGTGTAAATATTAACAATTAGATAATTTGATAATTATTTTGTTATTATAATTTATTTGCATATTGAACTCAGATGACCCAATCACAATCTTGTTTATTATTAAGCTATGTTAATCAAGATCTTGTTATAGATCCCCTGAGGATATTTAAAAATGCACTTTTTACTGTCTACCATACTTATTCACCACCGCCTTCTGTTCAATCAATTACCTAAAAAATTTGCATAAAATAAATTTACGATAATTTATCATTAAATCAAGTGTTGGAATTATTGATTAACAACTATAATCATTAATAATTAAATGATAATCAAAAATAAATCATAGAATGTTACAAAAATATATATTTTTGTTACATCATAACATTACACTGTTGATTTGAACTATTTTATTACAAACGTTCCTAACGAGGGGAGTTTGTATTTTATTACTTACTATAATGATGTATTTACGACATAATAGCAACATACAAAAAGGGCCCGTTGTACAAATTGAAAGTGAAAAGAAACTACGTGACTTTATGGAATTATTGCAATCGAAATCATAAAGTAAAATAAAATAGATAAAAAATTGAAATGAAACTTTTACATTGTTTAGAATGCAGGTATAGCAATTTTTTTATTTGGCGTTTTACAATTTTTGAAAGGTTCGCGACCGCTAGTTGTTGTTAATTTTGGGAAGCAAAAATGTACATTTCCATTGACTGGTGGCATGGTCAAGATCGCGAGTTGATTAAAAACTCGGTAAACCGGACAGACATACTTCTCAGTTGTACTGCCCTAACGCAGCCAAATTACTGTCAGAAATGGACAACCTTTTAATATTTCACTTGTACACACAAAAATACAGACAAATTTGTTAGTTTTCTTTTTTTATCTATGATAAATTTATTATTAAAACAAGAATATGTTGAAATCTTAAAAAATAAACCAAACACACAACAAGGAAGTGATTTACTTTTGTTAACAAATTATCACATTGATTTTCATCTAAAAACCAACTACTGCTATCCAACAACTATAGTCAACATATCAGAAATTCCATTACGGACACTGGTTTTTAATTGAATTTCGAATATCTCAAACTGTTTTGAACTTATTTATGGTTGACATAATAGAATAGAATAAGGTTTTTTAAATCAACGCAAGAATACGAAACTCAATAAGAAGAATTTTAAGCATCTTACTCTAAATCTTGTTCATTATAATAATAATTCCTCCGTCTCATTTATAAATATATATATATAAATAAATAAGAAAATAAATAAATAATCCTCTAAATAGAAAAATAAATTGAATTTCGATGATACACATATTCGTTCAGAAATTATAAACGAGTGAAAGTATGTATAAACTGTAAATGGGTATATTTTATTGTAAATAATTGATGGCCACCATCTATTAACAATAATTAATTAGATACATAAACAAATTATCTTATAATTTTAAAAAAATTCCAATTTTTTATGATGATAATTTATGACTCATTTGGCTGGAAGATATTCATCACAATCTTGGACCGCCAATTGAGACAATTATCACGTTTTTAAATAGATCAATTTAGAAATTCCGCAATTCTATATTTTATAACTATAATTAAAATGATTATTAAACAGATGATTTAAAACAATACCAAATTTAAAACTATTAAGATCTATGCGGTTTGCATTATAATGAATTTAAATTAAAATAAAGTAATAAAAATGGGAAAAAATAAACTCGAACATCAGCACTATATAATTATTAGATTTTGTTTTAAAAACAATAAACTGCTTATTCTTTTTTAAATAAATATAATAGTATAGTTCATTCAATAGGGAAGATATAACAACTTTGAAGACCATAATATGCAAATTCATTGCCGCAGTCTAATTTGTGAAGGTTCGAACAAAAAATTAATAATTATGATAATAAAAAGAGCGGATACCTCCCAGTTATTTGTACCACATACTTAGATTCAGATCGTACAAAATAATCGTCAGTCAAATAATAATAATAATATATAAAAATGTATGTATGATAGAAAGATTTCTTTTCTTTTCCAGTCAAGACTTCAACATAAATCGAAACATCCTATAATAAATATTTCATTACACAATCCTAACAGGACTTGGATTATAAATTACTGTAATTTGAAAAAAATCATAAATGACAAATTCAAAAAAAAAATGATCAATTATTTATTATTATTAGTAGTATATTATTGTTGGCGATATGCATTTTCGGCATTTTGGCTTTTAAACTGTAAGTTGAAACTTTTGATTTAAACTGGTGCCAAATATTCACAAATATAGACAGTGAAATTATGAAAACGACAATTTAAAATACATACAACAATGTATATGTAACTATACATATAGTACAACCAAAGAACAACATCAAAATTTTTAAAAATCTTTTAATCAAGACTGTAACGGTACATATTTTGTATTAATTAGATAAAAGGAAAGTGAAAAGAAGCCTTTGTGTGCTTGCTACACGAAAAATGTAAATTTCTAAAAGTGTCAGAATTGATAGTCCCACCTCTGTATAAATTAACAATATTAATGATAAATATTAATGTCGGCATATAAAAAATATGTAAATACGCACCTATGTAGAGTATTAAACGCACTTTTTATAATGTAAATTTCATAAAACGCCAATACACATTACCGTAAATTTAATACGCATTTACAACTTTTAACTGAGACTAATTTTTACATAAACGTTTAAATTGAAAAATTAAGTAACTATTGATATAAAAATTCACAAGTTCTTATTTCGTTTCAAGAATTTTACGAAAATTCTTTTGTACACACATAATAAGTGTCGATTTTTAGATGATAACGGTATCTATTATTATGCAATATGTATACCATCACGAATTTTCCATTGTTTTAATTAGTAAAAAAATTTGACACGTATTATTTCCATTGAACCAATTCGAAATATTTTCTAATTTTTGTATAAATAGATATGAAGACGTGCACGTGAACATACATTTCTTATAAAATTTTCCAGTTGGACCGTTACTAAGTTTAGAATAGCCTTACATATACATTGGTCGCCTATTAACGTGACCACGTTGGGACCATGCCAAATCGATAACACCAAACCAGTGATAAGTGTTCTGTTTGAATGGAATCCTACGTTTGATTTATCGGTCACAGAACATTAACACCTTCTCGGAAATAAGCGAAAATACAATACTGTGGAATCCCCTGTAATATTGTTGTGTAACTTAAAACAAGGAAATGCCATCGAAATTAATTGAGACTAATCAAGTTTTTGTGTCTCAACTATGTTGATAGCAGCACTCAAAAGAACGTATGGTTTTAATCAATGTGCTAGCGAAACTTTTTTTATTTCTCCGAAACCGTTAAAAGAATCATTTTATACATTATACACTAATAAAAACAAGCCGACAATGGACTTATTTAGGAATTTTTTTATTATATTTTCTAAAAAATCATGTCCTAATTAAACATTATGTAAAATATTCGAATTCTGTGTTAGCACCTTCATAGTAAAACAATTTAAACGTACAATCCATCGACGTCATATTAGAATCTGTGACGTCATAGTCAACAATTTTTAAGATTAAATATCTCTATAACAGTTTATTTGATTCATTTAAAACTTTTACATGATAATACTTACTCAATTTCCTATCGGTTCGTATATAAAAAGTGACAAAATTAGATTACACGAAATAAGTCCATTAAAAATCTGTACAATAAATTGAGATAACGGCAAAAAAAAACAATATTTTTATAATTTATTATGCGGAAATTTAATTTTTAATAATTTCATTGGTTACCAAAATATTATAGATGATTGGATTTAGCAGAGATCTCTGTATATGGCGGAACACTTGCCGTACTCTATCCACATGACCTGTCATCAAATAACTTTTAGAATAACATAATACTAAAGGTATAACTTTATAACTAACTAACCATCTGACCGACACCTAAATATAATAAATCATAAAACGATTCTACTTAATTTTATTTTAATAACTTGCTTTCACAGTTAAAGGGACTTCAAAGTTTCGTTATTAAACAAGACGAAAGAAGATAATTTTTCTTTTACTTGCTTAATTGTAATCAACATAATGAGAATTTTTTTTCTATATCCAACTTAAATTCTCGTTAATTCTCCTTTAACTCAATAAATAATAAATTGATCATTTATAAGTATCAATTGGTATTTTTATGAGGGGAAAAAGGTCGTCTGAATTTCAACACTAGATAAATTACACCAACATAATAAAACAATAGTTAAATTATAAATTCCATATACATATACATATTCCAAGTGGATGATTATTGGAAATAGACATTATTATTATTATTTATTATTATTAATAGTAGTATTGATATTATATTTGTATTGCTACTACTACTGTTACATAGAATAGTCAAAAATCTGCTAAAAACGTAATCTTTATTATATAAGGTTGATGACCGATAATTGATAAGAAAACAATATCAAGTTGTCCTAATATGCAATTGTTTAATATAATTGGAATAATATGGATTATAAAACTGCATTTTAGTGCTAATTTATCTAATGTAAATCGTGCGAAATCTGATTTATTAACTGTAAAATAGTGAAATTAAATTGAATATCTACACAGATACAAATCGTAACGTGTGTGTTTAATGGAAAATGACACGAAAAATCGCAGATATAGACAGCTAACATGTGTTTAATTATTATTATTATTATTATTAATAATTTTATTATAAATAAAGTTGTGTATTTATTATGAATTTCGCGGACAATTTAGATTTCACACCCCTATATAGAGGTTCAACGACATACACATATTGTTGTTTAGATTGATAAACAACCAGACTTGTTTCATTTTAAATTAAAAAAAGGGATGTATGTACAATGTTACTTTACTAACTAGTTTGTTTACATAATCGAACTAATGAAATTAGATAAAACATCTCTACATTGGTTTGACAAAAGAGATTGAAAACCAAAACGAAATGAACAATCATCGAACAATAGTTACCTAGTGGTAGTTTCTTAATTTAACTATGATGCGATATTTCTTCAAAAAAAATTTTTTTAATTCAATAGTTTTGTTTACAATAACAGGAAGTCATGTAACATATTTTAATCGCAATTGAAATCAAAAATTATGACTTATGAACTAGAATTTTAGCTCAAATCAATTCTATTGATTTATTGTGTTATTATTGTTACTATGTTATTATAATTATCCAATCATGATGTTATTAATCTTAAAAACACTTAAATGTTCTTGTTTCATTCATGTTAATCGAAATTGTTTCATTAACTATCGGTAATCTGTACACAAATATTAATTAATTCAATTTTAAATTAGATTGTTTATGTATTATTAAAACAAATAGTAATAATACGTGTTAAACATTTTGATTTTTTAAAGATAATACAATGTTGATAATTTAGCGGAAAAAGAGATTGACACAACAATCGTCTGTTGGATGTCGTTTTAAAAGTTATAAAAATTACACAATATGGGCATTTTGCCAAAACACATAATAGCCAACAATTTATAATGTAACAACACCGACAGAGTATCCACTGTTTGATATTTTAATATCGCTTATAATGAGATAGACATATACCTTTTTAGTTTTATATCTACACATGTAATTTCTTTTTCTTATCTAATTAATATTACCCACACACCACTAACGTACAGTTGTCAATTTTATGATTTATTAACATTTTTTTTTTTTAACAAATAATACTCGTAATTATTTGTAAATACGATAGAAGAACTTGACCGACCGGATGTAAACTGGATATTTTTCGGATTTTTCTTCTTATTTTTCCAATAAAACAAAAATAACCAACTTGTTTCACTTAAAAAATAGAATAATTCAATTTATATGAAGATATACAGGGTGAGCCATTTTACCACCCAAACTATCTATTGAAAATATTTTCGTTGTTCTGGCAACCCCCGTCATATGGGATAGTGCACTCTCCTTTCTTATTTTAAATAGAATGGTATATTTTTTATTGTATTTTTGAATTCATTATTGAAATCGAAGGGGACGATGATAATGTGACCCATAGTCTAGATATTTTGACTTATAATGAAATTTCTAATATTAAAGTGTTCGATTGGAAAATTCATATCTTTGAAATGATTATGGTTGAAATGTTGAAATTTGGAATTTGAATAATAAAATTTATGTACTTCCTACCAATTTTTTTTTATCTTTCAATTATTTTTCAGATTTTTGCTATAATGATTTTTTCTTTCAGGCAATTTCCACAAACTGTCAAGAAATTATTTTTTATGCGTGCAGAATGTGTTGAAGTTGTGGAAAAAACATAATTAATGTTATTTTAAAGGCGAACTAATTTGACATAGACGTACATACCTACAACAGACTGGGAAGAAGACCAGATGAAATTCAAAATTCTTCATCAAAAATAAGTGTGGGAAATCTTAACACAGAATTTATCTCTCTATCTAACGAAATAAAGAAAGATAAACACTGAAAGATAATTAAATGTTGTAAGCTTTGATGGAAAGTATATTGCTTGTGCTATTTGTGTTCCAAATTTCAACCTTTCAACCGTAATAGTTCTAAAGATACAAATTTGTTAATGAAGCATTGCAAAATATAAAATTACACAAAAAATCAAAATATCTGAGAAACTGTTAGCGGAAGACCATAGGTCGTGTTATCAAAGTCTCCTTTAAAGAAAGAATTCAAAAATGTAAAAAATGTATCATTCTAATTAAAATAAGAAAGTAGGAATAGGTTTTTGTGTTGGAAAAACGGCTATATACCAAATTTCTTAAGGTTATATCAATTAGAACTCCTCATACTTTTAATTGACAATATCTTGATTCACCCTGTATATGATAGATATTAATTATATTCTAATTAAATTTAATTATCAATAAAACCTTAATAGTAGTCGCGCCTCTTTTAAATAATGCCTCAAGATCAATAGTTAACAATTAAACTTGTTTTACTATATTTAAAGATGCTGTTTAAGTTAATCATTCTTAAAGCGAAATTGATTCAATTGTGGGCTGTAAATTTAACGATTTTTCTTGTTGTGTTTAATGTTTTCTTCTATTTTTGCTGTCCATTTATGATTTACAACATGAAATTTAATTACAATGCACAACAACACTTGAATTTGTTCAAATTGTCTTTTATCATTAAGATGTGTCAAAATTTTTGTTTTAAAACAGACACAAATGAATTAACGTTGACAAATTGTCCAGGAAACCTCCTTCTGTTTGTTAATTTATTTAAATTGTATGCTGACCACCAATTTACTTGTTCGTATTATTTCATTTATTTATTAAATTTACGATTCGGATACTAGTTTTCATTTAAAATTGTTACAATAAAAAAAAATTATCCTTTAAATGAAACATCCTTATAGGCAAATGTACTTAAACAATTACTAAGTCATATGCATAATACAGATGCAGTTATTATTTAAATCAACCAGTTCAAGATCCAAATAATTTCACTGAATTGAAGATAAGTATGTTGAAAGAAATTTACTACTTGATCAGTTGACGAAATGAAAAAAAAACTACTAAGGTCCAGTTGTTCCAACCTCTTTTACCGTACGTTTAAATTTGAACGACGTTTAATATAAAAATTGTGTTATATCAAGTGCGTTTAAAGTTAAACTGACGTTTAAGCGTCGATCAAGTTAAACGGCGATCCACAGTCGATCAAGTTTCGTTGAAAGGTAACGTGTGTTTTGTTTATAAGATTTTAATTAAAAATGAACAATTATTGGGCCGATTTAACAAACAACGATGAATTTATACAATTAATTGAACTGTATGTACGCCCAAGAGCTCTAAAAACATTCAAAACACGGATTAATGATGTTGATGATAAACAATTAAAAGACAGATTTGACCTTTCAATGACGGTAGTTTAATTAATTGCAGACGAAATCGCCCCCCAGCCTCAAAATCTTCTAAGTATGCTATCAATTTCAGGGCTGATGAAAAAAGGTGGCTGCTCCAGCCACTTCAGGGAGATGCGGCGCTTGACAGGGTCCAGTGGCACCCAATGTACTTTTTAGTGTAACTTTTAATTTTTTTGTATTTCTATTTGTTAACAGTTACATTTATTTCAAATATTCTCATTGATTTGAACGAAGTTTAAATTTTAAACTTCGCTTACTTAAACGCAAGTTGAACGACATTTGGAACAACCGGGCCTAACTGTGTTTATAAATTAAACAGACGATTAACACAAAAATTACAAGTTTTTCTCCTATTTTGGTTAAATATTTGAATATGTTAATCAGTAATTCTCATATAAACGTAGAGATTGTGCAGTGAAAGTTAACATGAATAACATCAAAAATTTGTATACTTTTAATACACACGTTATCTGTTCTGAAAATAAAAGTTTTAATTGAACATGTTTATTAAATTGTAAAATAGTGAAATAGACTCAAACCAAAATTTTACTAAATTCAAATTGAATACGATTTTTATAAAACTAGAAACGGAAAAATGAAATAGGTCAAAGACCTAAACTATAACGTAAATGTCATTAATGATAAGAGATTGATTTTTAATTTTACAACAACAACAACAACATCGACATCAACGGTACCATCATATCCAAATTTTCTAAAATTCAAGTTTATACCTAATTACAGTTTATTTATGTTTTCAATTATAATCTGATAATAAGATCGAAAATTTATTTGATAGTACCTATAGATACGATGATGTTTCGATTGGACAATGTTGTCTAATTTTTCAATTAATTTAATGTTATTACGATTTTTTTTAATTAAAACACATAAAATGTATAAAAACTTGCCGGTTATATTAGTTTTTGGGTCATGTTAGAATAATATTGTTTAGACAAAAAAAAATTGACTTATGATAACACTTAAGTAATTGATAAATTCAAATCCACGCGAGTTCCCATTAATTAAAGATAAAAGAAATTTTTATAAGATTTAATATTAAATGAGAACTGATAAATCATTGTTATTATCAAAAAAAAATCTCATTTTTTTTCTAAAACAAATGTGATAGTATTCTCAAAATTTCGTACGCTATTCAATTTGAATATCACTGTTCGGTTTTTTTTTCGGTCAATTTTTTTCATTCATTACCGGTTGTAATTGTCAGTTCACGGGCGACCCACAATTTTGCATAACAATTTTTTTTAATTAAAATCTTTAGATGCCTATCTTGTCAAATACTTTTCTCAATAGAATAATAACAATGATGTTGATGATAATAGAAATAATAATAATAATAATAATAATAATGAGATAGAGATTAAAATGAAAATACCGATGACTTAGTGTTTTATTGAAGCATGAAATTGTTGGTGCTTCGCGGCCAGTGTCGGCGTTCCGTTGGACGGGTTCGCGGTCAAAGTGCCGAACATTGTTGGCTAAAATGTATGATTCAGTGGCTATGAATTAGAAAATTGGCAAGCTACGTGCGTTCTGTCTCGTATCTACTATAAGTTGTCCGATTTTGCGTGCTGAACTCGTGCAAGATCGGATTGACATTAATATTATGCAATCACAATTCACCAACATGATCCATTCAAAAAGACCAACAACGTCATATAACAATTTGATAACATTATTTATTTATTTATAATTTTTTTCGGTTTAATTATAAATGGAAAAATGACATTATGTAAATTGCATAGTTGACATCATTTCCATTGTAATTTTATTTTTCTAATAATAATAAATTAGATACTGTTAGAACAGCACGTACACATGGTTCAGTTAGTTAACCTTCGTACTATTCCAACCCCTGGTTAGTTCCGGATTGGCAAGGCCGGACCTGTTGCGACACTTATTTACTCGGTACCATAATAATATTAACAATTTTCATCATCACCATCATTATCATATCAATGAATTTTCTTAACTAAATTGATGGAGAATTCCAAATCACTCGTATCTATATAGTACAGTTATTATATCTACAATAATCTATCTATGTGTTAGTACGTATTCAGTTTCAATCATGATTGAAAACTTCCACAATCCACAATTCAACCTGCAGGCGAATTATTTGATGTCGTACTTTCGTTATTAAATAGAACTAAATTAAATGGAAAATTAATCAGCCAAAACACTATAGCATTATGAATAAAAAAATACGCTATTTTAATTGGTTTAGATTGATTAGTATATCGATTTATTACAAGAAACGACAAAAAAAAATTCTTACGACATCGTTTAATTTTTCCTCAGTCTGGCTATTGTGTGCTATAAAGAATAATTATGTTTCTGTTAGGTAACAATTTACAATAAAACCAAAATTAGGTACAACGACTGAAAATTTCTATAAATAGTAACAAGTCATTATCTTATGCAGAACGTTTTAAAATTAGCAACTGGACAAGACACGCGTGGAACTCGTCTAATGTTATGTCTCGTCTTTAAACAATACAATTTCACACCATCATATCAATTTTATTGACTGTCAATAGTATTTCTGGTATTTGATTTTAGTGGAACTAATCGATATTTGATTTAATAATACTTAATACTATTACTACAACACCCTAATTTATAATTGAATTGCTTAATTACATTTATACAGCATATTAAAGGCAGCTGATATATATGAAATTGTCATTAAATTTGAATACCGTCTTAAATTTCATAGTAGTTGTTATTACAGTTGGTATGTGACAGCTATATGCATTAATAACAAGAATGTCCTGAAAACATCTCTTTAACATTCACTAAATTAATGTGAAATAATTTTGTCATAATAATTTCATCAAAACTTTCATCAATGAATCTGATTATATCATTATACAATTAATAATGCAGTCAATGTGGTGGTTTATTGGATGGCATTATAATAAATCAAAATAATATACTGAAAATACACCTGAATTATGTTAAATTATTAAACATAGGGATTATTATCCTTATGAAACTAACTATTGTCTTGTTGCTTGTGCGCGACACAAATTGGCAGCGTTACAAACAAATGACTATGAGAATGCGGGTTTATTTTTTGTCTCTTCCTACATATTTAACAGAATGACGTTTTTTGCGTAATGTATCGGGGTAATGCCCTTTTTAAATGCGTTCAATTGTTTCCTCTTTACTACCGAACGAAAACGATGGAATATAATTTGTCGTCAACATATTACTACTAGAAAGTTTATTTCATTCATATCCATAATGTAAGGTGAATTATACAAGATATGTATTGTATATGTATAATACTTAAATATGTATGTTGATATTTAGAAACTAATTGGATAATGAAGATACAGTTAAGGGCGATAATAACAACAATGAAATTGAAAGAACGATTATTGAAGAATATTTTGATTGTCCAAAACCCCAAGGGGACGTCTGTTTCTATAATTCAACTATGGGTACTTTCTAAACTAAAACGAGTTTAAACAACATGACATGATAGTATTTTTCTCTTATCTATCATATATTTTAACTACATTAAAGTTGAAACATATATTATTTAAAAGATAATATCAAATTATAAACGAAATTAAAAACTAAACACATCAACATATTCAACTCTATTGATGTTTTTATTAATTACGCTGAAAATTTAAAATTAACTCAAATTAACATAATCTGTTTCACAATTTGGAACACCTGTTTTTAAAAATAATGTCCAGTAATTATAGGAAATTCCATCAGTATCCAGAAAAAGAAGGAAAAATCTATTTAAAGTGGTTAAAATGACATGCCACATTACTACATTGCTAAAATTTCCAATGACTTTTACTAGATTAATAAGAGTTGTTTGAGAATAATAAAAATAGTCTTTCTATTTAATATAGTCGAATTAATGTAAATATTTAAAGAAAAAAGGAAAATTTTAAATTCTATCGGATCAATTGCTACCAAATTAACTGTCAATTTTTGTGTAAACTCTACTTAATTTACATAGGAAAAAATAGCTTTTCCGTATCTGTTTTATATAAAACGAATTTACACAATTTTCGTTTTATTAAAAAAAAGCTATATCGGCAAAACTGCATAATTGGTAGGTATTTGATTTAATACGTTCAGTCCAAATTCGAATCAACTTTAAAATCGTTGACGGTGGTCTAAAATGAGTTTCGATGAAATTTTTAAAATTTAATTATAATTTCTATTTTAAGTTGAAACGGAACTGGCGAATGATATAATATGATGATGATAATTGTTCTATGAAACCACGTAATTTAATCTGATTCCATAAATACTTGTATAATTGTTTTTCGAAAATATTCGTCTAAAATTGTATCTATCTAACGTCTAATTTCTTTGAAGCTAATCCAAAGTAAATAAAAACACCGACGAGGTAAAAATTGAAATATCTAAAAATTGCCAAGTTGTCCGACTGATGATAAAAATGAAAAAATAATCTATTGAAACAATATTAATTAATATTTCAATCGTTGATGTTAGAAATCATTCATTTTGTAAATAAATACATCAAGAATATGTTGTTTTAGAAGAGTAACTGACAGAACGAATAAAAGATTATGTTGTATATAAATAAGACAGTAAATGTACATATATCTGTTGGCGAAGACATCATGCTGTGCATCCCTTAAACACTTGTAGTTGTAGTAATTCTAAACCGTTTTGTTCACTTACGATTAAAAATAAATTTCATACATAGTTTTATAGTAATCATGGAACATGATAACGTGTAACACATTCCATTAAGACAATAAATATTTTGTTTATTATCAAAATCTAATTGAAGTTTGTTCTATCAATTGCAAAAAAACTTTAAATTTCAACCTAAATATTATACGCAGAAATCGAAAATTGAAAAATCTGACCTATAAACGTGATTTTATATTAAACAATCTATAACAATACATTACACTATTGCTTATAAATGAATTTCTTTTAATAGATAATAGGTAAATATTTTCGATAAGTCCATGTCACATAAAATCAAATATATTGTCCTGTATTATAAGTTATTTAATTATTAGGCCAGATTTTTCGTTGCATAGAGAACTGAATGCTTTCCGGGTTGGCCACTCTTCAAGTCTAATCTTTAATGTTTTCTAACAGATGAAATGTCAATGTGCAATTGGTGAATGTCGACTACTTAAATATAAAATCGAACACCTAGATGAACCTAATTTTGCCTAGTAACCATTATTTAAAGTAACAAAACAACAAACAATTTATTTATCAATTATAATTAAAATAAGAGAGAAACAAAAACAAAATTGTTTTATATAACCTGAATTTGTCAAGTGTCGAGAATACTGCATTGTTTTAGTCGAGTATCCTTTAAACTGTGATAAAAATCAATAATATTAAAGATATATGCTTTTGTTGCAGCGATACTACAAAGGACCACGGTGGGAATCGGACAAATGAAAATTCAAGGGATTGCTACTTGTCAGTATTTATGCATGGATAGTTGCGGATTACTTTACGGATCGGTAAGTGAATTTTAAAAAAAGTATTCGAAACGGAAATTTTCCAATGGCTTTTATAAATAAAAACGAATAAAAGCAATTGAAATCAATGCAACACACCTATACTTCAGGAACTATAACATGTAAAACGGTTCCAAAACGTGTAGAAATTCAAAGTAAAATTATTAATACACTCGTAAAATTTTATTGTAAGAGGAAATTAGAAACACTAATTACGAAAATTGAGGTTTTTTTTTTCTTGCAGGATTTGATTGAAACAATGGTTAATACGCGTGTTAAAGTCACAAACCAATACATCATTTTTATCTGAAATAAAATGAAAGTGTGAAATCATTAATTTCAGAGTCATTTATTTTTGTCATTGATAAAAATACGGTTAGATCATTTGGTTACAAACTAAACAAAAAACATTCTTCAATACGACAA
Source organism: Mylabris sibirica (assembly GCA_039776855.1). Classification (NCBI taxonomy): domain Eukaryota; kingdom Metazoa; phylum Arthropoda; class Insecta; order Coleoptera; family Meloidae; genus Mylabris; species Mylabris sibirica. The sequence continues at coordinate 6,603,179 of CM077845.1, read as the reverse complement.
ATCTAAGACTAATCGGTTAAATGTGAAATACAGTAGCGTACTGTTAAGTTTGTAGGCCCGTGTTCCGATTTACAAGACGACTTCAAAATTTACAAAGTAATTATAGTTTCGAGCTTTTGTGCACGGATTTTCGGAGCTCATACCCTTTATCAGTTGCTGTTCCGCGTCACCCGCCACTGGCGAAACAGTCAAGTTGACCAGCCAAGTCTTTATTGCCTTTTGCGTGAATTTGAATAAATTTACTTTTACAACCTAAAATTACCAACTTGAATTAGATAATGTTAATCGTTTAAAACGATCCAACTTGTTATGAAACGTGTATACTTACACCATTTCTACGAATGGCCAAATTTTGTATAATTAATCAACGGTAGGCTGTCTTTTCGACCAACAAAAAAAAGATGACGTCGAGTAGTCGTAAAATTACAAAACTGGTCTTTATTCTATGTAACAGACATCTTTCCGTATAAATTTAAAACAATACATTTATAGATGCATTATTGAAAAAAAGGCGGTTTATTTGTTTGTTCATATTTATGTCAAGGAAAACTATAAAAAAAAAATAACAAGAAGAAACAATTTATTAATTTTATGCACATGTGTGTGGGCTATACTTTATCAAAATTATTGAATGTTCCATTTAAATCGCACCGTACCGTGCCGTACCATACCGTGTGTACCATTCCTATAGAACGTTAAAATGAACGGGAAACAAGTTGAAACAATCAGTAGTACTGATAAGCAACGTTATTATATAGTATGGTTGTTTTCGAGTATGTAAATAGCCGATTTCAATGTCAAAAATTCATAAATATTCCGCATATCTCTAGTAAAACATCCTATATAAAATTGATAAAATTTTATCGTAAATTTCAAAATATTCTCAAATATCCATATAAATTCTAAAAACAGTAGTATTATAGAAACTGAGATAAATCATTTAGAAAAAGCAATACGGAAACCATAACACAAACCTACTAACAAGTTGAACAATGTTCGTTGAATATTACATAGAAGCAACGGAACGAGTAGACATAATAAACTACTGCATTATACAAATATAATAAAATAAAATTTCTAGATATGTTTATTAAAAATTTCCATCTTGAAGATTGTTGGTATCTTCAACAACCATAGAATTTTTAAAATTAAACTCTTAAAATCAGATTACAGCAGAATATCAAATCGTAAATCAAAAAAGTAACGATATTGCGACTTACAGTTGTCGTAATAAGTGCAGTTTTTTTTTGATTTATGATGTTTCCCAGTCAAAAACTACATTCTCCTATAATCACAAAAAAAAAAAATAATGAAATAAGATGTGGAATTTGAAACTAATTTATTTTAAGGGAGAAAGAATCGCGCTCTCATTATTTCTTCTCTATTCAAAACGACTAAATAACATTAATCATTATAGTCGAGCCAAAATCAATGCCTCCAACGTTGTTTCATTCATGAATGATTTGTTTCTGATATTTCATATTCATCGTTATAATTTCAATTAAATTTTTTCTTGTTTTCGTCGTTTGAAATAAATCATCTTTCAGCACTGTACAACAACAACAAAAAATAAACAATTAAATATATATATGTATGTACATAATAACTTACTTAATAACTTATCTTTCGAAAGAAAAACGATGAAATTCTAATCTGATAATAATGATGAAGTTAATCTACTCGTTTTTCAAGTTTAACGGATAAAATAAACAAAATTGTCTTCAAAGTTCGATATACTACAATAATCTTCAACTATACGTAGAGATATTTCGAACGTGAATTTGAATTTTATTTAATTCTAGTCATAAAATTCCACAAGGTTTTTCTCTGATTTGTTTATTTTTATTTTGGAAAAAACAAACAAACACAAAACAGCTGTTTGTTGAGTAAACAAATTTAATTGGACGTATGACAACATTATTATATTTCAAATTTGCGCTTTTAAGCTCGTAAATGATGCTATAAAATAACGTTATCATGGCCAGTAGTTATAGTTGTATGATAATTTGAATATATTGTAAATAGTATACAGGTGTTCGTTGTTGTAGTATTCTGTTAATAAGTTGTTAATACAGATTCGCAAAAATTAACATCTAAATAACATATTTTATTTGAATTTCTTACATCTATAGGGTGTCCGACCTAGAATTACACAATATGGATGTTTCCAACAAAATAATAGAGCGATTCGGAAATTATTTCAAGGATTCGTAGAGTGGTCCTTGGCGAGCTCATTTGGAAGTCGGTCAAAAAGACTCTTTTTTAATTATGTCACAATTGTAAATTTTCTATAATACAATGGAGAAAACCGAAAAAAATCAACATTAGAATCATTTTCTTAGTTATTTAACGTGTGTGGCTTGCTAAAATCTTTTGTGGGGACCACCCTATAAATCTTTAAAATATCAATTGATTCGCTCCATTAGTTTAGTGAAAATGGCAAAATTGTATATTGGGACATCCTGTATATTGGGCGTAATATTCGATTTGGTTATTATACATGCCATATGTATTTAATACAAAACTTGATTGTATTTGAAATCTTGTTTGAACTAAATGGTTGATAACCTGTGATCGTTTAACATAATCCTTTTTTTTTGATTTAAGGCTTAATTTTTGTTTGATTTACAGAGGGAATTCGGCGACGAATGCATATTCAACGAAACAATTGAACAACATCATTATAATACATATTCATCTAGTAAATATTCGAACGAAAAACGAACATTATATTTAGCATTAAATCGTCGTGGACAACCGAGAAAAGTGATGCTTCGTGCACGCCAACAATTAGGACGTTTATCATCATATACACGCGTATTGACACGTACTGTAGCACCAGAAAGGGCTGAAGAATTACATCCAGTCCGTCATCATGGTCATTCGTGTACTGTGATTGATGGTAATAATCGTTTAATACAAAATAGTGAACGACAAACAGACGGACAACGGTGTCGTAAACGTAAAAAACGAAAGAAGAAAAAACGAAAATGCACGCAAGATGTCGAAAATGACAACGAATTGTGTAATCATGATAATAATAATAATAATAATAATACAAATAGTAATAATAATAATAATAATAATAATCATAATAGTAATAATAGTAACAATAAAAGACAAAATAGTGCAAACCACCGTAAATTACAACAAAACAGATTAATGAAAAAGTGCGAAAATGAAGACAGTGATGAGTGCCAAAGAGACAATAATAATAACAATAAGAACAAATCTAAACATAACAATAATAACCATCCTAATAATAATAATAATAATAATAATAACAATAATAATAATAATAAAAGAAAAAAAAACAAAATAAATTCCAGTGATAGACCGCAAACTACTAAAAAGAAGAAACCGAAAAAACAATTTAGAAAACGTTTAATGATAACAACAACTGAAATTACACAATTTGATAGTACAACAACAACAACAACAACAGCAGCAGATGAAGATTACGGTACTGATACGACAACACATTTGGATTGGGAAGATTCAACAGCAATTCCGGATGTTTCAATGTCCGTATCTGGTGCATCAACTCGTATACCTGACTGAATTTATACAAAATTTATACAATTTATAATTGTTTTTGAATATCAATATATATGTATTTATACCGAATTGTATTTATATGAATTATAAAAATAATGTGCTTGTGCATGTGCAAGAGAATATCGAATAATTTAAAATCATACAAATTGTTTATAATTCATACAGGATAAACGTCTCAATTCTGACAAAAAAAAAGTGCAATTTTCAATTAGCTGGAAAAGCTAATTGCCGATAGAATTGTCACATCTACAATACCGAATAATCACTGGATTACAGTAACATATTAATAATAAAAATAATAATAATAATCATCATCATCATCACTTTAATAATAGTAATAATAATATTAGCAATAGCGTTAATAGTAATAACAGTAGTACTAGTAGTAGTAGTAATAGAGTAGTAGTAATATTAATAATAAGAATAATAATAACATTAAATGATAACGCCCATATCCTTTCCTTTTTATTTATATTACCTACTATTTATTGTATTTTTACATTGTACATAATTTGATTTTAAATTAAGATTACGCGTCACTGAATATTCTACAATAAACTTATAGTTCCTTTCTATTAATTATTAAAATACTTAATTATTAAATGAATAGACAAAAACACACACAGACATATTTTGGGATCGTTATGAATATATAGTAGAATTTTCAGTGACATTTTGTGCACAAGTGGATATACCTCGCCATGAACTTTACAATTTTTTTTTCTATTACGTGTCATGTTGATAATGATAATAAAGATACTCGTAATAAGTGTGACTGTATAAAATATTTCATTTAATAAACAAATTCGAATGAAAATCATTTGCTATTTTGTTATAATTATTAATATTGACAGCATCATCTAATAAACTATATGCTCAAATTTCGAAAAAATCACCAATTTAACCTCACTTTTGTCTACTTTTATTTCAATATAAAAATACGACAAGACGATGAAGACAGATTTCGAAATTTGAGTTGTGATTGTATATTTTTTTTTTGTTTATTAATTTTTGGAAATTGTTATTTCGAATCGAAGAATCTCTTACTCCTTTTCATAGAAAATTGATTGTACATTATTATTATTATTATTACTATTATTACTATTATATTATTATTATTTTTATTATTATTGTTATTATTATTAGTATTTATTGACAAACTCTGTATAATTCTAGTCCTTTATAATGTCGATTTGAAGTAATACTTTCCTAGTTGGAATCATTTTTGAACTGATAATGCAAGTGCTAAATCGTACAGAATAAATCAAACTGTCTTCTTAATGTTACTCTTGTTAGTATCAAGGCATTACTTAAAACAGGAGTATAATTATATTGACATGACTGTTTATTTTATTTTTAAAACAAATAATAAATATATAATACATAATATACAAATTATTATTGTTTCAAAGTCAGTATTATTTGATTGCTTTTACTTAGAGTAATGTATACTTTTAGACAATAAAAAAGCATTAAATCTTTATAAAAAAAAATTGTGTTAATTTTTCAAAAATACTAAAGAACAATATCTATCAAAAAAAAAACACCAAACATCATTTTTTGGTAAAAATGAACTAATTACCATAATCACACAATTATAGTTCTATGTTAAATAAAATTTTCATAAATTATAAAGTGTTTTAAATAGATTTTCTAATGAATTACATTATCGAAAACACACAAAAAAAAAACAAAACAACATTAATTAATGATATAGGATTAGATTGTCGACTGGTACAAGTGTTTATCATTTTAATTGGGCACCAAGCAATAAGAGGCGATACCTTATAACAATTCCACTATAGATTCTAAAAATATGTATTTGAGCCCACGCGAAAGCTATAAAATTAGCTCTAGATGCTCAAAATAAACTCAGACTTTACATAATGCTCGGTAAGTAATAATAATATTAATAATAATAATTATAAAAAAATATTTTGAGGCAAAATTTAAAGTTGTTATTTTTCGGCTCGTAATTAAAATCGTTTAAATTACTACACATCGCACTTGAGGCTGATATTTTGCAATAGACACTTATTAACAACGAAAATTGACAGCAAGTGAATTAAATCTATTATAATGGAAGATTTTTTTGTATCATTTATCTTACAATAAATCAAAATATAGTGTGATGTTATTTTTAACGTATAAAATAAATTAATTGGTTTCATATGTTACAGTAAAGATTTGACGATTGGTCATTATTGATGGTATAAAATCTTACACACAGCTGTTATAATAAAAATATTGTCTATGAAAATAAAATAGATATCTAAAACATAAATCGAGTTATGATCGAGTATTATCAATGAATTCTATATAGAATTGTTATTATTAAATGAGACCTTTCATTTAATCCTAAAATATTTAAGAATATGGTCGAAAATTATGGGATTTTTATAACAATAAATTTTTTTTCATAGAAATGAAAATCAGCAGGATATTAAAAAGTAAAATCATAGACGAAAAAACCAAATCTTATATACATATAAAAAGTAACCACTTAAAACCAGTTAGATTTCGGTATCTCGACGGGGTAAAACAAACATTATCTCTCTATTAGTTGAGGAACCTACCCCCTATTGTGGTCCAAAAGGATAAATCGCGGCAAATAACTTATTTCAAAATAAATAAATAACAATGAAACACCTTATAATTTATAATAAAATAAATGTAGTTGTTAGTGTCAAAAATGGCTTTTTTCGTTATATAGTAACGCACATTATTTTAGGGGTAGATAGCGGATGACATTGTGAAACGAAAAATCCTGTACCATTTCTTCACCTGACGTAATTAATTAAAATAATTACGCGTTTAAAGTAAAAGCTATTAAAAGAATGTGTACGACTTACTTACGGGACAGCCTGTAGAGAAATTAATTTGATAATTGAACGCTAATTTTCTTCGGAAAAAAGCAAATCTTCTATTACTCGTTCAATTAATTCAACTACCTGTTCCATCATAAATCTTATTGTTTTTCCTTTGTAGTCAATGTTAGTGAGAATTCGCTCAAGGCAGTCCTATTAGATTCTAATCTATCTGTCTATTAATCAGAATGAAATACGAAATTTGAGCAATTTGCAAATAATAATTGTTTTAATTACGAAATGCCGTTGATTTTGTATCAGTAAATCAACGTTTATGAACAGTTTTAATTTTTATTTTGTCCTCTTTTTTTTCGCCTTATATCGCTACAAATAATTTAATTTTATTGTCACGTACATAAATTTAACAATATTGCGTACCTACACACTAACCATTTAAGTAGTCTTAACTCAAGATGATGGCAGATAAGTCTAGAGATCTTATTGCATATACATATTCAACTTAAATCAAAAAAAAAAAAAAAATTGAAAAATAAGAAGAAAAAAAAACGTAAATAACATTCCCGTGAAAATTTCGAACGTTTTCCCATACGTTCCATTGATTTAAAAGAAAAATCGACTGAATTATTGGTTGTTAAGGCGCTAATATCACATAATTTTTGGATTTTATTTTCTAAAGATGGTACGGATTTCTAACTAGTTTTATATTGTATACGCATATTTTGTTATGAATCCTCTTTGATATTTATGACACATATATTTTACGTCACTATAAAACTTACCACTATTTTCCCTCTGTTGATTTGTTTGTGTTCTTCTTACCCATATTATTATTATTGTTGCTGTTATTTTGCTTTGGTCGAAAATTATTTTATATACCTATCTAGATTTTTTTTATTGTACGATATTTCAATTCCTATCAAAGCTTCGATCAATTGTTCTATTGTCTTCAGCAAAAGACACAATCTTAAAATTCATTGCATTGAATTGGAAATTCGACATTGTTTCGTATCGAAGAATTTTTTTAATTTTTTTTTTTTTTTTCATATACACGATGTTTCGAAAATATACAATAATCTTGTAGTACAAGAGCGTAAGAATTGTTATTACCACCCAACAAGTTAAAACGAGATAACAAGAGTTTTAGATCTATCATCAATGTAATTGAATTGTTTTACCACACACACAGATACACGCACGATTTTCGAACAGCCTGTATATTCTCTTGTTATTACTGCGAGTAATTAAATAAAACGGTCTTTGCAAAAAATCTGGTTTTAGTGGGGTGGAATTTGATCATTTTTATCGTTTAATACTCAGATCATATTATAGAATTCCTGAGGTTTATCTATCATAAATATTTTGTTTTTAGAATAATAAAATGTCTTTATTGGGAAAGTGGTAGTCTTTTAAAAACAAATTAATCAACTAGTGTAATTACTGACAAATTTCACAATTTACTATTTATACGCTTTTTTCTTACCGCTTTCAATTAATTTATTACTAGTATAATTTACTCTTTGTTTATATCTCTATTTAATTCTCTCTTTTTGTTTTTTGACTTGTTATTTCTGTTTCCTTACAAGTTTTGGTGAAATTACCGTGATCGTGAGATGAAAAGACCAGACAATATTGAGACGGATGATCGATTCCACCTTTCATATCACGTTGTTGTTTATTAACAAGAGCCTTTACCAGACAACGACGACGTTTATAACGAAAATCTGCATCTTTTTATTATTTATAAAGCGGATCACATACTCTTCCCCATATCAGTCTGTTAATCTATAATACCATAAAACTCAATATTATGATTATGATTAAAATGATCTTGACAATCGATTAATTGGTTTCCCACTACAATCACTAAGAACCATTAATATTTGTTTATAGTAATTTTTTTTCCAATAATAAAACACCTTGAAATGTCATCGACAGTGGCGTATGGAGGCTATTTACATATTTCGTTAATTTTTTTTTATTCAATTTACGCATCTTAATTGACCGCCTACAAGGTTTCCTATTTAGAATAAAAAATAAAATAAATTTTCTAAGTATTGTTCAAGGAGAAATAATTTGGAAAATATTTAATGTACGCCACTGTTTATTGTTTTTAAGCTATATAACTCTATTTATGTAGATATATACCTGTTCATTTGTTTATTGATTTATTTTTACAATTTAGACCACCCTCTGAATTATAAAATGTTATTCTTTTGTTCCAACATTAACATAGATTATGTTAATTTATCAATATAATTCAAATAAGCCGTTTCCCAAATAGTCTGAGAAAGAAATCACAATATCAAGGTCCTTCAAACTGACAATAAATAACCAGATTTAATTGTAATTCAATAAATATAAATTCTCATAAATGGTTTTATAACAGTGTTAACTATTAGGTACTGGAAGCTTTTATCAAAATTCCAAAAAGCAATCCTTCTGTTATTTATAATAATAGCTATTGGAATTTTTGTATACGGAAAAAAATCTTTTACTATTTTCGTTAATTTGCTTACAATTCTTCGTTTAAATTGTTTTATAAACAATTTTATTTTATTTGGGTTATTTTTTTTTTAGATACGTTTTCCTGAATTCTTTTTATGGTCTACTTCAAATTAAAACTTTCTTCTTTCACGAAATTTTTGTCGATTGTAATTAATTAAAAAAAAAATCAATTATCTAAATTTCGACTTATCTCTAAAATATGTCTATTCTAGTTAATTTTAATGGATAAAAACCAAAATTATTGTATTGTCCAGTGGCGTACCAACAATGTTTAAATTCATTTCCACCACAAATATTTCTCTATATAAGTCAACGATAACATCCCGGTTAGGATCAGCACGTTTCTTTCATATTTTCGAGTACAAAATGGACGATTTTTAGGCACTTGTTACGCCACTGTTGTCACACAATTTCTTGAACTACAACAGTAAAAATATGATTGTGTTCATTGACCTAATTTCAATTAATAAAAACACCAAACCACAATTTATTTGTATTAAGTGTAAATTTCAATTTCATGAGATATTGTCGATTAGGATTTATTAATATTATTATTACTATTATTATTATTATTATTATTGTTATATCAAATCGAATGTTTAAATAGTTCCGCCAAAAAATTCATTTGCACTTACATCTATGATAGAATAGCAAAACTAAATGTAACATACTGGAATGCACAACCTAACAATTACAGGTTAACAAAAAAAATAATTGTTATAACCTCAAATCAGCTGATACTTGTCAAACTCGAAGAGAGAAAAAAAATGGCTAGTCTTTGTAAAATATTTCGTAGAAGATTAAATATAAAGTGCCAAAGGTCTTTTAGCAATAATAATAGTAATAATAATAATATTATAATTAATAAGATTAACAAGAATTATCCATTATCTATATTGTGTGGTGTTAGTGGTACTGTTGCATTATACACGTTATACAAATGCCAAAAAAATCAAAGTGTGCACGCCGCCCAACAAAAGGTACCTGGTATCCTTTCAAAAATGACCCCAAATTTAATCACCTGCTTACACCGTTCTTGGTCGCACAATATCGACAAGAGTGGGGCATTTGGATTTGGAAAATTCTAGAGTTATATACATGAACAAAACTAAATCGAGTATAATGAGTAAATTATTAGAAATGTAAATTAAAAAAAATCAACCCCTCATCCGAGGGGATTATGGCAGGTGATAAGATCATAAAATCTTATCGCCTTAAGCAGAACACGTTTACACGTGAATGTAATTATGTGGAATTTTTATCGAAAAAAATTGCACTGAATTTTGCGCCCCTAACGCCTGAAAGGGTGGAAATATTTGGGGGTTAATTTTTTAGATGATTTTATTATATACACAAAATTTTATTCATGTACAACTGATAGAATCTTCAAAACCCAACGGTTCTACTCTTCCTCAAATATCTAACCTGTGGTGTCTCTGGTAAATTATTCAGACATAGTTCCAGAAAGTGTCGAGTAATTGTCTTGCAATTAGTTTCAGAAGGAAAAATGAAAAGAAAAACGCTATGTGATATTTTTAGTATTAAAGCAATTTTAGAATAATTTACATGAGACTGAAAATTATTTTAAGTAGCCTCAGCTATTTCTTTATGGTTCTTTGTGTTGGGTAAAGTCGATACAAAAAAATAATGTTCTGATCTGAATGTGAATTAAACTCATTTTAGTCTAAAACCGCTTAAATTTACAACGATCAAACTGTAATAAACTAGAACAACTAACCGTATATTCAGGAATTCACCCTCTCATTTAATTATCACGTAGGGTATTTAGCATTTACTTTAATTAACTACAACGTAGCACTATCAATTTCGTAGTTCCTTGATTAAAGTGTTTGTGTCAGAATTTTGAGCGTTTTTTGCTCAAAATTTTAAATTAAGATTTGTCCTTCCAATAACAAACATTTAATTACAAGTAACCATCCGTAAAATAACAAATCAATGAACCGATTTTACTTAATTGCGAAATTTGTTGAAATTTTTGGTTACTGTGTCATTGTCTGTTAAATTATACTTATTTACCTCATTTATTACAATTACTGGACTAAAGCTTCTTGAATATCTTCAAAGAATAGGCCGGACCAACAAATTGTCAAAAAAGAAGTTTTGACGACGGAAAACACAAAAAAAATGACAATAAAATACATGACAGCTGTCGTTTTTAAGATTTTTGACAAGTATCGCATTTTGACAGTAATCTTAAAATAGAAATCGATAACAGTCACTGTTTCTAAAAAGTTGCATAATGCAAGCAACAATTTAACACTCATAGTTGATAGATTCAATTAGAAAAAAAACAACGTAAATTATGGAAAAGGCGATAGTTTTGAATTCGTTACAAGTTAATGCTTTGTAAAATTCTATTAAAATTCCGAATTTCCCACACAGAACCGTTTTAAATAAATTTTTCCTCCAATTTATTTATTGATTCAAATGGAATTTGTTGGATAAAATAGGGCTCTAAACTGTGCCTTTGTTGTTACCTACACTACTATATCACTTCTAATTTGACTAGAAATGTATCTAATTTCCCGTTTTTGTTCTTTAATCAAAGTTGCCACGGATTAGATAAATTACTTTAGATCTAGTTATCTGTATCCTAAAATCTAATGTTTGATAGTGTTTTGTTTCTATGTATTCGACCAATAAATTTCTTGTATCCATGGTAACGAAACAATAGTTTTATACAACTAACCTCTTATATACACGTAAAATATGATTTATGTAGGCAACTTTGATATGAAAATATAAATAATAATAAGAATAATAGATAAAAATAGTAGAGAAACAAGTGAATGGTAATCTTATGAAATAAAACAATTGATAACAACAGGTATAGATGATTTGATCTCGTTTTAGAATCTAACGTAGGTGTATTACATTGATATTGTCAACTTTATTATGAATTATGGAATTAAGATTATATTGAGTTTTGTTAAGTTGACTTATTAATTATTGTAACGGCCACTGGTATCTTAATGTTCGAAAAAAAGTAATTTTTCGTTTTTGAAATATGATAAACTTTACACCTTGTGATGGAACTTTAGAATTAAGCTCTTTATCCGATGCCGACATTAAAAAGATACGATTATACAATGGTTATCGTATTCAGAAAATCCTGATGTTTAAATAGTATTTAACATTTATTATAAAAATTTATTAATAAAATAATAATAATAATAATAAAGAGATAAAAAGTTGGTGTCGGTGATGAAAATGTTAGAATTCTAATCTAATAATAAATTTTAAGAAAAATTGTTAAAATATTTTATATTTTTTAATCGTTTTATGTTGATTTCAACAGGGTAGGAGATTGTGATAATCCCAGCTTCCATCAATTATACAATTTTTTTTTATATCTAATATCTCTTGTGTTACACACTTATTGTATACTTAATGTATAATATTTGATGTGACATTACTCTGGATAAATAAATACAGATGATAATGTCACTGAATCGTACGGGGTTTGATGTCATTGTCTGATAGTAAGCTAATAAATATCTTTATATTATTAGCTGCTTGTGTGGTCAATTCACTTAGTTTTCAGGGTGCTTGTCTATACATTGTATATATTGTATATTATACAATACACATACCTATATCTTCTCGAATAAAAAATAAATAAACAAAATTCAACTCGTTAGTGACTATAAACTAGACACGATTAGATGGATCTAATTCACTACAGGTTAGACATTTCATCGCTATACTATCATATTGTTATTATTATTATTATTATTATTGCGCCTAATCAAGCTGCTATCCTTCATTTTCACCGACTAATATTGTTGGTTGGGCTCCTTTCAACAATATACTTTATGACCCTCCACTTTATAGTCAATAAATATCATAGATTTCTTAACGATAAATATACACACATGTACGTAATATGACCCAAAAATTAATAATAAATGTTATGGGGAAATTAAACAAAAACCCTAATTAACCCAGTTCTAACTGTAAATGAAAACAACAAGAAAAATCGTTTTATTAATTGAAGAAAAAACGATAATATACAGTAATTAAAAGCAATGTTTTATATAGATTTAAAGGGGCAGCTAATTAAGAAAAAGCATAAAATAATCACGTTTAGTTATTTATATAATTAGTTATTTATTTTGTTTATTTTAGGACGACGATTTGAAAGTTGTAAAATTAACATCACGTGAAAAACGTTTTATTACATTTGCATCAGTCGAATATGATGGACAGCTCTATATGACACCGCAAGATTTTTTAGAATCGGTTGTAGAAGCCGAACCCAGGCGTATGTAATTTCCATAAATCTAATTAACGAATTATTGTTTATTTTTTTAAATTTATTGATTAGCTCGTTTAAAACGCCGCGTCCTTACAATTAAAGATTTAGAACAAATTCGGGAATCTACTCCACCGTTGAATCAAGGATCCGCCCGGCTCTTCCGCAATCTAAGGGACAAAGGAATCATTTCCTACACAGAATATCTATTTCTATTATCAATATTGACAAGTATGTTTATGGGATAAAATTGCATTTAATAATTAAAAAAAAAAAATGTTTAGAACCCCAATCAGGTTTCCGGATCGCTTTCAATATGTTCGATACAGATGGTAATGAAAGGGTTGATAAAAATGAATTCTTAGTGGTAAGTTTATTGTGCAATACGCAAATTATTATTCTTTTTATTTTATCATTATCTCATTATTGTTAAATTATTCGAAATTATAAAAACAGATTCGTAGACTATTGGCAGGCAAAAAAACAGATACAGAATCGATCCCTGTAAGTCGACAAATGCTTGAAAGCTTCAAATAACAATCAAATGAAATTTGTGATTGACATTTTTGTGATCAAATTACAGCTTGTTAACATGTACATAAAATTGAAAACTTTTTTGATGTCGCTTGATTTCATCTTATTTCTTTATTTTATTTTTTTTGTTTCCCTCTAGAATTCTCCACAATATTCAATGATATTTTCGAATTTTTATTGTAACAGATGGAGAAAATTTTTAGCCATGCTTGGAAGGGTAAACGCGGCTTGAACAACGAAGAAACTAGCAAGAATATAATGCCATCACAAGATTATGTCGATGATGAACAGGGTTTACAACGGAAACATTCAGTTGATACAACGTTAATTATACACTTTTTTGGTCCGAAGGGGAGCAGTGATCTGAATTTTGAGAATTTCAAACAGTTCATGCTACATTTACAAACTGAAGTATTAGAATTGGAGTTTAGCGAATTCTCTAAAGGTCTACCAACAATATCCGAGGTCGATTTTGCTAAAATACTTTTAAGATACACGTACTTAGATACAGATGAATATGATATGTACTTAGATCGATTACTCGATCGTATTAAAGATACCAAAGGTATTACATTTGACGAATTCTACGTATTTTGTCAGTTTTTGAATAATTTGGAAGATTTCACAATTGCCATGAGAATGTACACTTTAGCTGATCATCCGATATCAAAAGGTAAAAAAATACTCGTACATCAATAAATAATCGTAATTTATTAAAATTTTATATTGTTAAAGATGAATTCCATCGTGCTGTAAAGATTTGTACTGGTACGAATTTAAGTTCACACTTAGTTCATACAGTTTTCGCAATTTTCGATGATGATGGTGATGGTTTGTTGAGTTATCGTGAATTTATCGCGATAATGAAGGATCGTCTGCATCGTGGATTCAAATCTTATACAAAAAGCGAAGGATGGGAAGCGTTCAAAACGTGCATTAAACAAGAAATGAAAACCCCAACATAATTTTGTTCCTTTTTTTTGAATTATTATCTAGTGTTTTATGACATCTAGTCGAAATAATCGTATTCTTTAACCAAATCAATTTGTATTATGGAATGTTATTATATCATACAAAAAATTATCTAGTCATAATTATGTGACATATTTAATTATTGTTTTATGCAAAATATTACACAACTATGAAACTTGTTAATTGAAATAAATCATTTAAAAAATTTCGAAAGGAAGTTTCGTTTTAAATATGAGAATATCTAGCATATAAATGTGAATTTAAGTCAAATTAAACGAATTCTTATTTCATGTTAAGAACAACAACGTATAAAAGGGAAGTGGCAACAAATGTATCATAAATTTCTAAATGAAAACATTCTTATACAGCACTGATCAACGATCTTCACGCAAACAAAAAACTATATAATTAAAGGGGAAGAAATCATCAACACTGTATAAAAAGTTCCATTTCACTTGATACAATGAAGGACTTGTAAAGTTAACAAGCGAAACGGAACACTTTTACCATCAGATAATAGAACGAATACTAATTGATCGCCGAAATACTTGGTGGATAATCCAAATCGATATCTGTTACGTCTAATGAAATAAATTCGATTTTTTCATTGAGTATATCACCTAAAGATGGTATTGTACGTCCTAAATCACCATGAATGAATTCTTTGATATAAGTGCCAGCTTGAGATGTTATATTTATAAGTATGTAACCTGGAGGACCTACAGAAAAAAACTTATCGTTCAATAATAAAAGAGAATTGTTATTATTACCATGCGGATCGATTTCTGCGTGTATAGAAAAAATCATTTTACTTCTTACAGCATTTGTACGTCGATGCAATACTCTAACTGGTGTTCGTTGTTTAATTCTCAAATCTTTAATATCGTTGATAATCGTTAAACATTTTTCAACACTATCAGTATTTTGGATAAAACATTTAGCTCGATAAGACTTCTTTTTAGTTTCTTCCCCTTTCTTAATATTTTCTAAACTTGATCTGTGAATATCGATAATTAGAATAATTTCATTCAATTAAAATAAATTAAAATACTTAGATACTGGTTGGAGATCTCGTATTTTCACCACTTTTGACTGTGCTATTTTATCTTCAATTGCTCGGCATTGTTCAAATGATAGTTTCGTAAATTTTGGATCGACTACTTTTACAATAAACGGCCGTCCACGGCCCAACATACGCACATCACAATCTTCACGACCACTTGTTGTGAATACCAATTCACAACAGCTTCAATAATTAATAATAATAAATTTTTTATCAATAAGTACATAAATAAAATTATACTTAAAAATTGGTATCAATTCTTTGAAAATAATCTCTTGTACAGATGTATAAATTTGGGTACCGTCTTTAATCCACGGTGTTTGCCCTATATTTCTAGCATATTTGCAATAACGTGCAGCAAAATAAATAGATTGATGGCAACATGTTACTCTAATAGACGTTACACCTACAGTTGGAGTAGAAGGAGGTACTGAGTAATATTTGCGGAAATCATCACGAGATATATCTTTAAGAGTCTCATTTATTAATGTCCTACTAGTATCACAGTTTCTGTTTCCATTCAGTTTCAATGCACCTTTAGATTCCTGTAAAATATCAAAATATAATATAAAATAAAGAAATAAAATCCAAATATACTTCATCATCGTGCTTATAATCATAATGGAATCGTACTTCGAGATTTCCATCAGAATTATCGCAACAGATTTTGTTAACTTTTGATTGTATCACAGATGCAAAAGATTTCCTCCATACTTTGCTGAATGTTTCAATTGTACGATCTACAATTATTAACTATTTCATATTTTAGTGATTATATGATATAATACCTACTTTTGTAATAATCAGGAAATGCACCCTGTAACAGTAGCATCATAGAATACGACCTTAAAAGTACCACTTTTGGGAAACTTAGACTTATGAAAAATGTTGGACTATCATATTGTGAAACTACTTCAATATCTTCATTTTTGAGCAATGTAGGTATCGTATCATCATCAAGTATATTCAAACATACTCTACAATAATTTGACTTTAAGCGTTTCGGTTGTCTCTCATCATCCTCTTCAACAATTTTTAAATCTAATCCTATCTGAAAATTGAAAAATAATTAATACTTGAAATAAATACCTTTATAATATTACTTCTTTTAATGTAGCTATAGGGTTTTCATAATTTAGTTTTGTCAGAGAATTGACACCAAGAAATCGAACACAACACCGATAACAACAGTCTCGCTCTAAGAGGTAGTTGCATATTTGTTTTTGAAGAGGTACACCCTTCAAATTTATTAAATCCATAATTAATAAACTCACAAAATAAAACTTAAATCCGAATAAAATAAATTTTACTTATATGAATTCTACCACGAGATCATTCTAGTCAATCAGATGTTCGAGCAACGTTGTCACTTTGAAATTTGAAAGTAATATCTAAATTCTAAAATTATTTTAATTATTTTCTAGCAGTAGCTAGACTCTTTAAGTAGGTATTAAAGAATCATCTATGAGAAATCAGCAATTATTTTGAAGTTATTATTTTTATAAGTATTCGTTTCCTTTTGTATTTATACTGTGAATTAGATATCATATCGTCAAGTAAGGGAATTATCTGCGAATTGGCAACATTAACATGGGTATCATAGATGGGTATTGCCAAATTTGACCACAGGGGGGAGGGCACTATATACTAGACCTTGGGAAAAGTTTTGCTTTTTGACGTTGACTACAGATAGCGGTACTAACATGAAAAATCTAGAGTCCCTATAATAAGAGTCTGGCCAATGTAGTGTCAAGTTTTCATTGGTGCGGCCATTTTCGTGCACAATTTGACATGTGACAGCGAGAAATAAAAGATTTTGTGTATTTTAAAGTTATTTGCGGTTAGAAATACAAATATTTTACTGTTCTCTGGAATAAACTAAGTTAATATATCGTTTAAAAGTTCGCGAAGTGGTAAGTAACGGTAATTACATGGTAGTTGATGCTCATCATATTTTGAACTGTCATAATTTAAAAACTGAAATAATTACTAGATTTATTACTTTTAGATTAAAAATTGCTTGTAAAAGTAAGACAAAAGTCCGAATTTGTAAGGATAGTAAAAGCATGGCCATGCATAGTGTTTTGAAATAATAAAACATTGTTAATTTTTGATTTTTTAGTTTTATTCCTCAATAACACATTTCACTGATAAGTTACTACTGCGTATTTTTCTCACTGTTCATGCTCTATACTCTGTTTTTAAACTAGGAGGAGTGATTTGAATTTTGCGCGCCTAAATGTTAGCTTCCTATTGGTTATTTTACAGGCAAGTTTACACAATACAAAATTTCAAAATTTTGACATTGACATTGTTATTTTTGTAAAACGAAATTTTAATTGTACAATATACTGCACAGTTCAATAATGCACAATTTTATGAGTTTTTATTAGTTTTAATTAATTAATTGTGTATCAATCTATGTGCTATCACTTTTATTCTATACATCAAATTTTTCGAAAAAAATTGGTAAAAAAGGGAAAATTCAACATAACCTCTAATAATAAAATCAATCCAAATATGTAAATTACTAAAAGCACTTAAGAATGTTATATGTGCATATTATTAAAGAAGAAGATTAAATAAGCAAATTAGGTGGAATAATGGATGATTTAACAGAAAATTTGGTAACCATTTGCACTAATTCTTGCAGTAGCGATAGTGATAGTGATAATGTATCAGATTATGTTGTGATTGTGAATTAAGCATTACCTGTTATTTTCAGTTTGAGTCTTTATTGAATACACTCAATCTTTTACTGGTTTCGAGCAACAAAATAAATATATTTCGAAGTTTGAGTACGCATTTCAATTAATTATTATTTTTTGCTAAATTAAGTCAAGAATCATTTGTTTCTTCATGTGACAGCAATAAAGAAGGATCAACATAATCCTATGCTTTATTTTTAATGAAGAAAAAATAACTGTATCAGACATTGGAATCTGTTATCTGTTAATTTGAAGGCACTCTATTGTTCCTTGTTAATTATAACAACTTAGTTGTCATCAGACGGCTAAATATGTTACATTTAAAATTATAATGAGACATAAATTTTTAAATTTACCGCCAAAACGATCTAGTGTTTTTTTTTTCTAGTGACTTTTTGTATGTAAACGGGGCTTCAATCACAACTCCTCCTAGTTTAAAAACAAGGTATAGGATCCTACGTGCAAACTATTTCTGACATTTTCAAATTTGGCGCCACGCGTTGTGACACAAAATGGCTGCTTTGGCCAGACTCTTATTATAGGGACTCTAGAAAAATCTAAAATCACTATATAATGACTTGACTTAGGGAGTTTGTACCGTCTAGAGAACGATGACGTCACCTCCATATACTAGAATCAAAGGCAGCGCGGTTCTGTAGTTGTTGTTGACAATTGTACGGCCTAATCAAAACCGGTCAAATCTTTGTCTATAGTGGCAATATAATCAACCGCTCGTAGTTTCAACATAACCTCGTGGCGATACAACAAAAACTCAGGCGATCGATTGTAGTCCCCCACTATTAGAAATTCATAGGCGTGACACGCAAAACGAAGAAATTGTAGATTGTATTAAATTATATTAAAAAATTGAAGAATTACCGTTTAAATTGAGAAATTTGATAAATATTAGGAATAATATTTACGAGCTTTTCATTTTTTTTAATATATAGAAGAGTATTAGTTAAATTAATTTAAATAAACATATTTATTTAAATTAATAGACAACGATTTTAGAGAAAAAAGTCGGATGTTAATTAAATTAAATCTTTGCAATTAATTAAATATATGTAGGTACAGTTTAATGTGTGTATTATATATTATTTATTTACATATATGAAAAAAATAATGAACAGCAATCGAATTAAATTTTATTTTCTGTTTCAAAGTGTATAAATTTGCTCGTTTATTGAAGGGTTGACTTGACCTTCCTCAACTTTCCTGGAATTATCAGGATAACAAAAACAATAATAGAGACACCTGTGCAGTTTTGTATTTTGAGTTAAACCAATTTTATATTTATTCAATTTCAATGTTGATGTGTACTTGATGTACATCGAGTACCGGTATTCGATGTAAAAAAAGGAACTCGTTTGTTGACAAATTGGTAAAAAAATTATTTCATTTAATGATTAAATTTGTTAATTTTCATTTAATATGACGTCTTCAGAACCAAATAATACTTTTTACGTTTGCTCTGCATGTAATATTAACATTTGTAAACAAAAAGTAACATCGAGGGTCATTTTAATTCAAATAAACATATTGCAAATGGACACACATTTATACCTACATATTTACTGTTTAATTATAATTAATACATATAATTGTACGTTTGATTAATTTATTAAGTCATTTCTTAATTAACTTTAAATAATGCATTTGAAATTTTCGGACTAGATAGGCACAAACCGTCAATATTTCAGACAGGGAAAAAGAAATTGACGACGTCAATGGACAGCGCCTGACGGACGGCTGCCGCGCGACAATCGTGTGAGATCTAAGCGCGACAGCTCACTACCGAACTCTAAATTAATGACATTAGAAAAAGCATGTTAGAACATTTACCTAATGCCGGATCCACACGTTTGCTGAGACTTGGCAAGCCATCCCAAATATTGGTCTAGACTGGAAATAGTGAATGCTGACTTATAAGTCAAATTATTTGACGATATAACTCAACAAAGAAATTTGCCTACGGTTATTACCGACAATAGCGAGGGGATAATTTACAACTACCAGATGCAGAAAAAGACCTTTTTCTTTCTCTACATCTGGTAGTTGTAAATTATCCTTTCGCTATTGTCGGTAATAACGGTAGGCAAATTTCTTTGTTAAGTTGTATCGTAAAATAATTTGACTTATAAGTCAACATTCACTATTTCCAGTCTAGACCAATACAAACGTGTGGATAGAGCGTTTGGTTTGGCTTTTGTAAGCTTAGGAGCACTTGTGACCGATCCCCGACCGACTGTCGGTTCTTGAATACAGGGCATCGAACCGGAACTGAACCGAAAACCGAAAACCGGAATTAACCGAAATTTTGGCCGGAGCGAAATCTGGAGCTGAACCGAAAGCAAAAACCGGTTTTTTTCGGTTTAAGCATACCACTTTATCACGATTTTTTCTGTTTTTTCTTTCAATATCCCCTTTCTTTCCTGCCAAGAAAATAAAGTAAACCACCCGAAATCGAACTCCCGATTTTGATGATTTTCGGTATAAAGGTAGTTCATTCTATTCTAAGGGGTGCGGGTTTTATCATTCGTGTTCACACTTAAGTTTAAGGGAGATATTGAGGGTTGAAGTTACCCCTGAAAAATCAATTTTTTCCAAATATCTCTGGAACGGTTGAATATTCTTAGTAGTTCAAAAACTGGATAATAGAGATTCACGAGGGCTATCAAAAAATGAAAACGGCATTTTCATTCCTTGCTAGGGTTTGAAGCTTTAGATTTTTAGATGACTTGACGCCACTTTTCATCATTTTTCCCAATTTTCCGCTCAATGATAAAAAATATTGAATTTTGACTACGTATAGGTATTATTTTTCAAAATTAAAATTATATGGATCTTAAAGGCCTTTAAAAGATCTTTGAAATGGTTTGTTGTTGTTACTGATATTAATATTAATAATATTATTATTCTAATTTACGCTAAAAATTAATTGTTTATATTTAAAAATTTGAAAATGAGTCACTTGGAACTGAACCTAAAACCGAAAACCGGAACAAAACCGTTATTTTCGCAGGAACGAAAACCGGAACTGAACCGATAATTTTTCTTCAAATTGAACCGGAACGAAAACCGGAACGAAAAAAATAACGGTTCGATGCCCTGCTTGAATACATCAAAGGAAGTTTGTGGCTAACGGTTGCGAAGCGTCCACACATTTGTGCAGGTTTAGTTTCAGTACAAACATTTTGCCAAAGACACATAAATAATTTAGTTTTTTTTAATCTAAATTTTACGTAGGTATAATGGATGGATCGCTGAAAATCTTTAAGTTAGAATGTTTAATATCCGTATTTATAAACCAACCTCAGACTCTGACTCAAGTCCCGATCTCAAGCAGGAGTTTACTTCGGGAATTTTCGGCGCAAATCAGGATTAAGTACCTATATGAAGAGTTGAGAACTTGGCGAATTCTAGTTACTTTTGACAGGATCACCTTTCGTGAAATTCAAGCTCATCTCAAGGTAGTTACAACCCAATCTTGAGTAAGTATCGTTGTGTTTGGTTTGGTTACAAAATCTGGCCTCGAACTCAAGCTCAAGCATCGAAACCATCTTGAGCCCGTATTTATAAACCGAACTTGAGTTCCGAATTGCCGATCATTGCCAAACAACCCGCGTCATGAATAGCCTAGATGCGCAATTTGTTGGAGAAATGTCGAGTTGGTGGAATCCCAGAGTGACGCGCACGTTCGCGATATAAGTCAATAAATGATAATGTCTGTTCATCAGTCCACTTTTCACTCATTTTCGCACTCATGAAGCCAGATGAATAAAATATTTTCGAAAGCAACAGGCGGTTGACTTGGATCGGTTTGGGTTCGGCATCGTTCGGGTCGGCTTATGCCGATCGGCATAATGTGGACGCGCCTTAATACTTCATGATTTTTTTTTAAGAATCAATATGATTATATTTCTTTATTTACAGTTCAATTAAAATTGAAAATCTTTTAAGCTTCTATTTAATTTGAAATTCCCATTTTCAGTACTTTTTTTACAAATTCAATACATTTTGCTCAAAAAATTCAGGACATTGTTGAACGCAACGCTGTCCTTAAACCTAAATAAGCGTTTTAAATTTGCGGACGCTTGCCGAGTCTTAGCAAACGTATGGATCCGGCATAATAATTTTGTTCCCAGAACAGGTTGTCCGTTTCGTACGCGCAGCGTGAGCAGCCATGTTTTCTATGGCAGCCATTTATCCATTCATTGACCGTCAACTAGTTAAGGCGCATTTTCAAGATAATCATCTCATTTTATAAAAGTAAGGCTTATTTTATCCCGATAATACCTCAAATTGGTGACGTCCATATTCCTTGTGATATGTAAGTATATAAAAAATTACAAATTTAACGATATATTTAATCATATCCATCTCTATATACATGCGTAGATGACCAACGGATTAGAAAATTCAAGCTCTATAAAAAATCAATAATAGAAACCGTTGAAAAGTGATGACTTGATGAGCAGAACTGTAATTCAAGCTATATTTACCAGTGTTCTTATTTTTTTGGCGTGAAACGAAACTTAATGGCAACAACAAAGAATCCAGTGTGAAATATTTGCTTCATCTATCAATTTAATCGTAAACTTTTTAAGTCGTTTCCTCAATGTGTTCAGCTAAAACTGTTTTTAACGTTTATTCAAAATGTTTTTTCTTTCACAAATCTTACATTGATAAAGTTTTCTGCTTGTGTGTATCTTTAAATAATCACGCGTGAAACGCAAATTAGTGACAACAACAATAAAGAATCTTGTATCAAATTGACTAATGCAAATATTTAGTTCGTTCGTCAATTTTCTTATAAACTAAATTGATGAACGTCAATGTGTGCAGCTAAACTTGTTTTTAACGTTTATGTAAAATGTTTCTTTTTACAAATGTTACATTGATAAGATTTCTACTTGTATGTATGTATCTTTAAATAATTAAGCTGATATCTCTGTATCTATATTGTATTTATGAGTGTGATATTTAAAAATTCTGTGTTATAGAGAAACTGTGATAAATGTTACATGGATAACGTTTTTCACCAGTCAGTTGTAATAAATGCTGTTATAAATTGTTATCGTCAGTGTAACATTGTTAAGTTTCTCACTTTCTAGTCAAGAACGTGACACATAAAAGGTTGTTGAATGTGTTTCTAAAATCCATTTTTATGCAACTTTTTGTCATAAATGTGACATTTGTATTTAGCTTTTGATTCTAGTAAAACTTTATTACTAATGTTACATTGATAATTTTTTCATGCTAGTATATCATTGTAAATATAGAATAGAGATTTGTTTAGTGATATGGCCTTTAGATTAGAAATGTATAATAATATAAATTTTCATGTTATTATATAAAAAACTTTTTTTCATTGAATGGTCATTCAAATGTTGCTATTGTATCAACTTTGTATTCATCAACACAACTTTTTAAGAAGCTGTGTAAGGCTTATTCTTGTTAGCATGTACAGTACCATAATATTTTCATAGTGAAGGCTGTTATTTAAAATGTAACATTTTAAAAGTTACACTGATAGCATCTTTCACCTATATGTATGCTTAAATGTCTGTATAAATTGTATTTCATTGAAGACTTTACAAATACAATACGAAGTGTTTTTTTTTATAATTCTTATGTTGGTTTAATTTTCCTCTGTCCATCATTTTCCTAGACATAATTTCCATATAATTCAATTTTTGAAATAACACGACTTTTGTTAATTTTTTTTCATTCAAGGCCCCCCTTCAACTAAATGGACGTCTTTGATTTTAGGGCGCGTAAGAATTTAAAGATAAGCAATTATTTTTTTCTATTTTATTTGAAATATTGAATTTTTACAAATAATTTTAATAGTACTGTAACTGTAAAATTTGATATAAAATAACAAGATTATCGATTGAGGTATCAAGTATTTTTTTTTTATAATTAGAAGTAATTTTCTATAAGCAAAGTTGCTGCCATCTTTTAGATAAACTATTGACTTTAATGGTGAGTTGAAATGGTTGAAATATTTACCAGCGATGACAGGAGAGATAAGATTTTACAAAAAATTGTGTATTTTTATTGTTTTAAACTTTTTACGTTATCAGGTCTAATCTCTATGTGATAATATTGATATAGTAGATTATAATAGAAATATAAGATTTACGATTATTTAATCGATAACTATTTATTTTGGCGTAATTATACGAGAATACCAATAATTTTAATTTCGTATAATCATGTTGGATCAATTGAAAAAAATTTAAAATGCGTGATTTAAAATTTGGCGGGTTTTCTTTGTTTGATCGATCATCGTTAGATGTCACTTATAATGGCCACCACGCCTACCAACACCAAACCGTTTCAGGCTGAAAGAATAAATTGGAAAAAAAATGAATCATATATGATGGACAACCAAACACACCTAGTTCATACGTGATTCCTTTAAAAAACAAGAGAAAACGAAACCAAAAAAACCAAATCGAATTTTCATAATAAAAGGCAAATCGATATAACGAAACGAAAAGAATTATTAAAATCAAGTTAGTGTTGTTGTGACGATCGTTCAGTAAGACCGCACCTAATATCAACTATTCTATGTGTTTGTAGTGTTTTGTTTGTGGGATTAAACGTTATTATGGACGAATAACGTAAAATTATCAACAATCTCGTATGTTTATCTTTATAATATCTTATCTAATTAGATTTAGATCGCTTTTTTATCTGTATTTTGAATGGGATATTGCGGTGTTCGTGTGAAATGATAACGATTACGGAAGATAGGTCATTATCCTGTTATAGAACATAACTTTTATAGTAGGCTAGGATTATTTGTTTGGCTTTTTCCTTATTCTTTCCTATGCTAATTCAAACAAACTAGTGAATTTCCGTTGTTTAATCATAAAATTGAGGTTATTTTAGAGAAATTTAGGACACAATCAATCGATTTTAATTGTTTCATTTGTTATTTAATCTTAAATACAATTACGAAATTTTATCTAAATTTAATTGACCTAATTTGATGATATTCATTTGTCTTACATAGTTAAATTTGTTTTATTTTTCTAATCCAAGTGACTAGATTAGAATAAAATTCATTTATTCGAACATTTTAATTATGATTAAGAACTATGATTTAATTTATAATTCTGTCTTGAATGATGTCATCGACATTTAAGTAACTTTTCGTTGCATTTATTATTCTTTAATTTAGAAAAATTTATATGAAATCATCATTATTTTATTATTATTACAACATTATTATCTACAACCTGTTATAATGAAACTGTTTATTATCAAATATAACCAAGTTTATTCGATTAAATTATTTCTCATACTTTTATCAATGAATATAAATAGATTTAATGTATGAGTACTTAGTAATTGCAATAGTTTATTTATATTCATGCCATAGATGTATTATGTACAAAAAAGCAACAACTTACACACACATACACATACAAGATATGATGCATCATTTCGGTAATTGATAATTACAAAAGAACCCTAAATTGACAATACACAATAATAATAATAATAATAATAATAATAATAATAAGCGATTCTTATATTATTTATCGCTATAAAAATAAGTGGATAATATTATGACACAAGATAAACAAAATTTTATTATTATTATTCACAATGAATGGCTGTTAATTATATCCGTTTTTGTTGAATTTCGATTTTATCTCGAATCAATCTATTTATATGTCTATTCTTATAGATCCGTGTTTTTCTACCCTAGTAAATTTGAGGGGTTTCCCTGAAACCGTATATCGTATATTATCCTCCAACTTACACCCTCTTGAAAATACACATCATAAGATTACAGTCATATCAAACGAATGACTCACTCACAATACCAGACAATAATCAACAACTAGTTGCATTGTTATTAATAAACCGCAAAATTTATCAGGGGCTGTATTATCTATAGGAAATACTACAGGAATTCGCTTTATGGTCTAGTCGGTCTTTTATTCTATTTACATCATTTTAAAATCATCTAAAAACAATTTATTTTAATGTAAAAAATTTATTATAGAGACATCTAAAAAACCGTATAGGTAGAAGCAAATATTGATTTGACTGTAATACGCCGATCCTTTTCGAAGACACGTTTGTCTTTGAGATAGTTTCCTTCTTATTGAACCTAAATAAAGATAACAATAACAATTATAAATCATCGTCACACCATAGTGACAGGAAGGATGTGGGAATATAAACAATTCTACTATTAATAAGGGTAATACCGATAAACTTGTCGTCGCCTTAATAATTCTTCATTATCAATTAATTACCGATTATTAGAAGAGATTTTAATTAATTTAAACGAAAAATAATCTTATAAAAACGGTTAAACCATAATGGTGTTTTTTTTTAAGGTTATTCGAGAAGATCAATTCGAATTCAACGGAAAACGTTGCTTACATTTTATGTTTTTTTGAACATACAAACAGGGCCGGTTTTAGAAGTTCATGAGCGCTAATTACAATTAACAGTTATACATGAATCTTTTGCTTATGCAAAAACAAAGGCGCCAATCACTATAATTACGGTCCTGTATTGGGAACAAATAGCTTGTCAACTGTAAAATTATCTGTCCAACTTGGATGGTTGACAATAGGAATAGTTCATGTTAATAAATCACCGATAAAATAATAATATATTTGGCAAATTTCCAATATTTGAATAATAAAAATAAAAGAATATCCGACCTATTTACTAAATAACATCTAATAAAGTAAAAATATTGAAAAGATTAATTTGTTGATTAAATTTAAAAAAAAAAATACATTCTTGCGAGGCCGTCACCTAAATTTTTTCTCTAAATTAACGATTCTAAACATCTGTTTGTGAGATTGCAAATAATTTTTCTAATATTAACAAAATCGACCTACACATTGTGTAAATTCATTTATAAAAACCATTTAATGACAATTAGAGTAAAATATTTAAATGAAATGTAGGTGGGATGATGCTTTTGTTTTTATTGAGAAAATCTATTACTTTATAAATATGATTTTTTTTTTCGACAATTCACTTGTTTCATTGACAGATTTGAAATTAAAAATTATTATGACTATGTTAATGATGATAGTGATGATCTCATATACAGGTTAAAATAAGCAACATTTATTTTTGGAACTATTTTTTCCTTCATCAAATCTATTTAAAATAATTTTATCGTATATGATGAATAAGTAACACGAAAAATCAATACAAATATGATAAATATTACGGCGAATATTTCTCGTTATTTTTCATTATAAAATACAAACATAATTATCTTAATATCAATACTTTCTATAAATATTTAATTTGCAACAAGATTGCATATTTTCGTTTCAATGTTACTTTGTTTATTTGTTTTTATTATAGTTCATACATTTTAACAGAGTTCATTACCTTGCACAAGTTCTTTGAATAAATCGAATATTAAATAAAATATTCCGGCTTCTATTGTACGTTATGTGGGTATTTTAATGGGTTTAAAAAATAAATGAAAATAGAAATTGTATGCAAATGTCGATGATAATCAATCAAATAAAACTTTTATTAGACGTATAATTGGAATTTTTGCGTGACACAGTAGTGTGCCAAAAAAATTACACGTTTTCTTTATAATAATTTAATAATTTTTCCTTTTATTTCCAGAGTATTTTAACATTAAAGACATTACAAAATGGAGTTGGTTTTTAGTTTTGTGATAATTTCATTAATATCATTCTCATCAGGAAGAGAAGGTATATATTTACAAATTTGAAATTGTTTGTGTTAAAATTGATTTAAATTCTTTTGTTTTCCACTCCAGTACCCTCGCCCCCTTATATAATTAAACAACCACCGACTGATGAAGTACTATTTCAAGTAGAAAGTAGTGGTGAAAGTGATAAACCATTTTATATAGAATGTGAAGCAATTGGTGAACCAGCACCAAAATATCGTTGGATTAAAAATGGTAAACCATTTGATTGGCAAACATATGATGATCGTATATCACAACAGCCTGGACGTGGTACATTATCAATATCAAAACCACAAGATGTTGATCTTGGACAATATCAATGTTTTGCTGAAAATGAACATGGTATAGCAACATCGAATTCAGTATTTATGCGTAAAGCTGAATTGAATTCATTTAAAACAACACAACCGGTCTCGTTAACTGGACATGAAGGGGAACCGTTTCAATTGAAATGTCAACCACCAGATGGTTGGCCAAAACCGATTGTACATTGGATATATTTTTATACTAGTGGTGGTTTTAAAACAATAAATAGTTCAAGAATGACTATTGATCCAGAAGGCAATTTGTGGTTTTCAAATTTAACTAAAAATGATGTTACCGATGATTTTCGTTATGCTTGTGCTGCAACATCACCATTTAAACATGAATATAAATATGGTAATAGAGTATTGTTGAATGTTATATCAACTGGTGTATCTGCAGCACAAAATAAATATCCACCAGTACAACAATATGCTTCAAGAAAAAATACAGTTGCTTATAGAGGGAAACGACAGGAATTATTTTGTATTTACGGTGGAACGTAAGTAATCAAACATAATAAGATAATTGAGAGCAATTTATATTTCTTCAAATAAAAATTGATAAATATTTGACCTTTACTCCTGAAAATTTGTAATGTTTATATTTATTATAATAACATTATATAAAACATTAACTAAACTATATAAAATAATTACTATTGATAAAAAGACGAAAATATCCATCTACTTTAATAATAATTTTCGTTTAGACCGCTACCCCAGACGGTATGGCTGAAAGATGGGAAAGTGATACAATCCTCTGATCGGGTGACGCAGGGTAATTACGGTAAATCACTGATAATAAAAGTTGTTGATTTTGAAGATGAAGGAACGTATACGTGTGAAGTTAGTAATGGTGTTGGTGAAGCAAAATCGCATTCAATTAATTTAAAAGTTTTCGGTATAATTCTATATATTTATCAAATTATAATCTAATTGATAAACATAATAAATAATTACAGCTGTACCATATTTCACTGTTGAACCTGAACGTATAAATGCAGCTGAAGATGAAACAGTTGAATTCCGTTGTGAAGCTGGCGGTGTACCTAAACCGGAAATAAAATGGATACATAATGGTAAACCTTTATCACAAGCACCACCAAATTCACGACGACATGTTTATAGTAATCGAATTGTTATTGAACGATTAACGAAAAACGATACAGGAAATTATGGTTGTAACGCAACAAATTCATTGGGTTACGTTTACAAGGATGTTTATGTTAATGTTTTGGGTATATCCTTGATTATTATTATTATTATTTCTTCGTGGTGATTTTAATTAACAAAATATTTTAGCATTATCTCCTGAAATTATTGAAGCACCACAAAATACACAAGCTGTTAATGATCAAAATGTAACAATGACTTGTAGTGTATTAGGAGCACCGAAACCTTTAGTTAAATGGACATTGAATGATAGAGAATTAACTGGTGGTCGATATTCTGTCCAAGAAAACGGTGATCTACTTATTATTGGTGTACAGCCTGACGATAGTGGAAATTATACTTGTCATGCACAAAACAAATTCGGTAGAGCTCAAGAACACGGACATTTGTCTGTTAAAAGTAAATAGATTAAATATACAATTATTATTTTATATATTTTTAATTAAAAAAATTAATAATTCCAGGACATACGTACATTACTGATGGTCCAGAAGATTATGAGGTAGCTGCGCATACGTCAGCAACATTTAGATGTAATGCTGTAGCTGATGAATCATTAAATTTAGAAATTATATGGTTGAAGAATGATCAACCAATTGATTTTGATGATGAACCAAGATTTGTTAGATCATCAGATTATTCATTAACTATAACACAAACAATAGAATTAGATTCAGGGACTTATACATGTTTAGCAAGAACTGAATTAGATGAAGCTAGAGCTAAAGCACAATTAATTGTACAAGATGTACCAAATCCACCACAACTTCTTGGTGTTGATTGTCATAGTTTAGATGCAACAATACGATGGAAATCAATGGGTGATAATCGTGCACCAATTTCACATTATATTATCGAATATAATACAACATTTACACCAGAAACTTGGACTGTTGTCTTTGGCAATGTACCAGCGACTGATATGTCTTTTAATGTAAAACTAAAAATTATAATTGATGATTTTTTATTATATATTTATTTTTATTTATTTATCATAGGTCGTAATGAGTCCATGGGCCAATTATACATTCCGAGTAATTGCTGTTAATAAAATTGGTAAATCATTACCATCAGATCATTCTGATATTTGTACAACTGAACCGTCTGTACCACGTGATAATCCAAAAGATGTTAAAGGTGAAGGTACCCGACCTGATAATCTTGTAATTAGTTGGACGGTAATTTAGAAATTTCGATAGGTTTTTTTTTTTGTAATATAATATTATTTTATATTTTAGCCGATGCCGCAAATTGACCATAATGGTCCTGGTTTTCGTTATCGTGTCTTTTGGCGACGTGATATAGAAGGTGAACCATTTTCCAGTATTGATATAAATAATTGGCAAACACATGAATACGTTGTTGAAAATCAACCAACATATCAACAGTATCGTATAAAAGTTAGTGCTATGAATGATTTAGGTGAAGCAAATGTTTCACCAGCTGAAGTAATTGGTTTTTCTGGTGAAAGTGAACCAGAACAAGCACCAACTAATTTCACATTATTACAAATACAAGGACCGAAAACTGCATTCTTTACATGGAATCCTGTTGATATAAAAAGTGTACGTGGACAATTAAAAGGATATAAAATACGTACATGGAGTGATGTATCACCTATGCCAAATGAAATTCAAGTACAAGGATCTGTTACGAAAGCATTAGTAAATACGTTAGATCCATACACAAAGAATTATGCTCAAGTATTTGTTTATAATGGGAAA
The DNA here is from genome assembly GCA_039776855.1 of Mylabris sibirica. Taxonomy (NCBI): domain Eukaryota; kingdom Metazoa; phylum Arthropoda; class Insecta; order Coleoptera; family Meloidae; genus Mylabris; species Mylabris sibirica. The sequence goes on along the minus strand of CM077845.1, from coordinate 6,571,797 downwards.
TATAATGGTCCACCTAGTGAAACATTAAGTTTCGACACCCCAGAAGGCCCACCAGAGGGTATGAGTTATTTAGAAGCAACCCCATTAGGTTCATCTGGATTTTTATTAAATTGGAAAAAACCAGAAAAACCAAATGGAATATTAACAGCATATACAATCGGTTATATGGAAGTTGATAATTCATCAGTTGGTAATGTTATTAAAAAACCACCAATTTATGATGCAAATCGTTTAAGTGCTAAATTAAGTGGTTTAAAACCTAATACAAAATATCGTTTACAAATATCAGCAAATACAAGTAAAGGTGAATCGAATATATTATTTATTGAACGTAAAACACGTCCAGCTGGTATTTATCATCCTGGTAAACCGACATTTATATGGGATCCAGTAAAAGATGGTTTAACAGCATCTGTACGTGTACAGTGGATACCAAGTAGAACTGGAAATCCTGGTTCATTGTTTTTAGTAAAATATCGTAAACAAGGTGAAAGTGTTTATAGAAAAACAGATCCTATATACGATGAAGATTTTGTTGTTATAACCGGTTTAGAAACTGGTGAAAATTATGATTTTATAGTAACATCTATAGATGGTGATGATTATGTTGATAGTGATCCACAAACAGTTAGTACAGATTTTGATGGTCCAATAATTAGAGCTAAAGAAAATGTTGCAACAGCTGGATGGTTTATTGGAATGATGTTAGCTATAGCTATATTATTATTAGTATTAATTATTGTTTGTATTATTAAACGTAATCGTGGTGGTAAATATGCTGTACATGAACGAGAACAAGCAAATGGTAGACATGATTATCCTGATGAAGGTGGTTTCCATGAATATTCTCAACCGTAAGTTTTGTTTTTATTTTTTTGTAATTAATAATTTTTGTAAATTAGATTAATTAACATTATTAATATGTTTGAAGTTTGGATAATAAATCGCATGGAAGAGCTTCTATGAGTAGTGAACCAAAAGTTGGACCAGAAAGTGATACTGATTCTATGGCCGAATATGGTGATGGTGATACAGGTTAGTGTCAACCTGTTTTTAATCAATCAATTAGACATAAAGAGCACCTATTATAATAAAAATTGAATTTTTATTTTATTTTGTTTTATTTTATTGATTTCGTTTTTATTTATTTGTTTTAATGTAGAAGGTATGAATGAGGATGGCTCTTTTATAGGCCAATATGGCCGAAAACGGGGTCAAGGCGAGACGACGTCGCAAGGGTTTGCTACTCTTGTTTAAATATGTAAGGTTTTTGTTTTATTTTTATTTTCTTTTGAAGTGTTTGAAGGAATTACAGCCAGACTAACTTTCTAAGATTTCTATTTAATCATATTTCTTTTAGTTTGATTTATCAATGGTATTTATACCAAAATACTTATTGTAAATTATTTTCAGGTCGTTTCACTGAAGACGGCTCATTTATAGGTCAATATGTACCCAGTAATATGAAGCAGCTAGGAACACCGTCAATTCCGACTGGTGTTAATAATAATGCAATGGCCACATATGTTTAAATATAAAAATAATAGTAAAGTATAAATAAATAAATATGGTGGCGAAATAGCTTTCTCTCGAAGTAATATTAAATAATAATAATAAATAATTTATAATTTGCTAAAGCAGTGTTGTGAACTTAAAAAATTTTACTTCGTGTACTCGAGCAAAAATTTTCTATAATAATTGATTGGGAAATGATTAATCGATATTATTATTATTTGACGATGTGTTCACATTCAGTTTATTTTTGTTTCTCCATATTTTTTTGATAATAATTCGTCCATTTTTTCTAGGTTTAAAGATAAAATATAATTAAAAATAAAAATAAAAAAAATGTATAGTAATATATTTTTGTTTTACGTTGGAGCTTGGAAATTGAGAATTTTGTTCATTTCTAAACTCTAACGTTACTGATCTGTTAAGTACTGGAATATTTTTTGTGTATCTTTATGTAATATATAGTTATTAATTAATAGTATGATATATTTATAATGTTCAACATTATGTTTCTCATATTTACATATAAAAATCTAATGCAAATTGAATTTATAAACCATGTTTAATGCTTAAGATTGCATTATTTTGAGAGTTGATCATTTCATTTTGACTAATAAAAAAAAAACACTATGACAAAGTCTGGTTAATAAATTCGCTTAGAGTCAATTTAAGTCGTATTTTCACATTTAAAAAAAAGATTTCTTTTATTAACACTGCCTAATTTAGAAATATCATTAGTTAAAATGACGAAAATCAAATATCGGTAGCAAAATATAACAGAATTGCTTCTAAAATCAATTTAAAAACGTACAATAAGTATAACTGAATTATATTTAATAAAATACTTTAATTGCTAAGGATTGATTAGATTTTATGATGGAATACAGGGAGCATCACACGACAATTATACTAATTAAAAAACAGTATTTTTTTAATTGTATAACCGAATCGGTTGAACTTATTGTACAAAAATTTGTTTAAAATTGCTATATATTGCAAAAGAATTATATAAAAATGAAAATAGTTTAAGCTAAAATAATTTTTTTACAATTTTCATAGTTTGTAAAATCTTGAACATTTACTACAGACTAGCAATAATTTACGATTATTTATAATAGAAAATGATAATAGTAAATTATTGCTTATTTTTGTAATTAGTTGAGAAATTGGGCTGAATATCAATAATCTAAAAATTTGTTTAGTTTTTTGTCACGACCTTCTATCACCGTATTTATTTAAGAATATTAAAGCTAAGATTTAATAATGGAATTGTGAACATTAAAATTAAGATTCGACACTGATTACAATAATTGTGTCAATTGAAATTCGACGTTCTGTAATAATAATTTAAAAAAAAGATAATAAATAATTATATAAGAATGGAATGATTGGTGATGGATATAACAGGATATCGGTGCTAGTGTTGTGGTTATTGATTTGTTGCATGATTGTTGCTTGTTATGTTACTTCTTTTAAACGAACATTACAAAATTGATCATTTACTGGCTGCTGGTATTTTTTTTTTTTTTAATTTATTATCTATTTGAGAGAGAGAAAGAAAAAAGCGTTGTTTTTAAATACATTTTGTAGTTTGGCTTTTGTACGTGTCTAACATATAAAATGTTTTGTCGCCGAGCACGATTATGATTTTTATAAGGTCATATATTGACGAAGAAAATGCACTGTTGGATATTTAATAAGATATTTCAATATATTTATAATTATTACCGAATAATGTATCTGCTTTACCTAGTTGTTCTTATTATAAGATGATTATAATATTTTTTTATTGTCTTGTACAAATGTGCGACATTCTCAAAACAAGCCGATAATTTCCTCTAAATAGTTTTTACATTAATTAAAGGCAGTTGTGTCCCAATAATTATTATTATTATTATTATACATTGATGGAAATTTACCATAAGTGTGAGCTGTTTTTAATTTTTATTTTATTCTAATTTTTGTTAGTTTGTGTTGATAATGATCTTCCTTTTTAAATATTTAATGCAAAGAAATCAACCAATTCTCACCTCTATAATTAATTATTTTTATAAACAATTCTTTCTACAATTTGTAAATGCCTTCGATTTACTATTAAGTTGTAAATTTTTTATAATGACTTCTTGTTTTATGAAGATATTGTCATAATTTTTGCACTTAATAAATCTTCAAAAAGTATAAATTGTATATTATTCGTCATACGAGTGCACGGACATCGGATTGGTCATTTACAAAGGATTTTTATACGTGTAAATATGTTATTTTTAAAGAGAAAATACGAAATCAGGCTCTTGACTACGGCTGTTAGCCGTTGATAAATTATAATCACGCATACATTACAGCGGCGAAAAGTGTTAATATGTTAACAATTTTAATCATCAATCATTAGTTACAATTGAATTTTAATTTTTATTGTTTCTTTATTAATGAAACACCAGATCTAGTAATTAGACATAGACAAATGAAGCAGGTTGTGAATTTCTCTCAACATTATTCAGCGATTTTCTTGCCGCTGTTCAACGATTTCACAGTCGCTATTCAATTAATGCAAAACATTGATTTATATCACGCCCTGTCTTGTTAACATATCAATGATTTAAATTATTATTAATTGACACAAAATTTGCGTGTTTTTTTTTAAAGAAAAAGTACAAATTTAGGCGATTTTTTTCTTGATAAAATAGAATAATAAGCAAATACACAATTATTCCAACTATATTGAATATTGATCTATTTATTTGGATGTAGAGTGCATTGACATCGAATTGGACATTTAAAGATAGATACGGTTCATCTAAAGACAAAATTCGAAATCATGCTCTCGTGACACCGGCTGTTAGCTGTTAACAAATTTAAATCAGCGACTTTTTAGTCGCTGTTTAACAATTTCATAGTTGCTATTAATTAATGATAAATTTTCAATTTAAATCACGCCCCTCTTGTACCCTTTATGCATCAATAATTTTAATTAACACAAGAATTACATTTTTTTATCGATTTTTCATTAAATTTCTTGACAAAATGGAATTATAAAGCAAATACACAATTACTCTACTTGGATTGACTTGGATATTTGGACGTATGCATAGGCGTCGAATTGGGGGCTTAAATGGATTTTTTTATACATGTGTATAAAGTGGAAAGTGCGAAATCACGTTTACGTGACGCCGGTGGTTAGACTTATTTTCTAAAAATTTCCGTTCTAAATCATCAGTTTTTGAAAAATTTTGCTATTATTGAGTTGTGGAAATTAGACGATTTAAAAACAAACAGTCCACATTTAAGCATTTTAGTCTTATGTCTTTGAATTATCAAAAAAGTGAAGATTTAGTAAAATTGTGATTGTTTTTTAAGCAAAATTGTCATATTTCTCTGCTTTTTTAATCAAAATTTAGGACGATATTTCAGATTTTTGGCACGGGCGCGAACTTGCCATGCTACTCCGCCTTGCGTGGGTATACTTATTTTAATTCGTTAATAATTTTAATGCATTGATCTAATTTTATAACTAATTAATACTCCTATTTAAAAAGAAGAAGATATTACGTAATTACTACTAATTACCCATTAGAAATTGAAATACATTGAAATTGACATTGATTCAACAGTGTTTATGCGCTATCGGCCGCACATTTTATCTCATTTTTACTAACTTTTCGCCGCTCATTTTCTGCTTCTTTTTAATATTTATGTACTTTCACGTAATTAAATAATTAATTAGAGTTGAACTTTCCATCTTATTGTTTCTTGTTTTAGGTTTTAGTTAAACATTTTAATCACCTGATCTACATATATTAATTATGAATTTTTATTATCGTCATTTAGCGATTTTTAAGTGTTTTCTTTTTTTGTTTAAATGTGGCTTTGCTTTTTAGTAGATTTTATTTTGTACAAGATTGTAAAAATGAGGGTCTAATCTTAGGCTTAGGTATCGGCGAAAAGCCTCTAGAACGCTTAAGACGGCCCTGTTCCATTAAAGGAGAAATGCGAAATGAAACTCTCGTGACACCGGCTGTTAACCGTTAGGAAATTATAATCACGCGTACGTGATAGCGGCAAATAGTATTTTAAAGCAGGTTGTGGTATCACTAGTAGCGGGAAATTTGAAACGAAAAGACACGTCACTATCAGTCTGATTTGCGCAGGTGTTTAAATTATCAGGATACGTTTTATAAAAAATCATACGATTTATTTTTTGGTATAAACAGATTCAACTAAAATTGTGGTAAATTAATTGATTAAGTATTAACAAATTAATTCGCTGATTATCAGCGATATTGTTAATTATTAAAAAATGTAGTGACTACTAATTCAGTATTTAATCAATTTTGCAATGTTTTCTACAATTACATTACATATATTTTTATCAATATTTACGTTATCATTAGTTAGGACTGATGATATAGGAAAACTACCCTACTGCAAAGAAAATTACACTCCAGGGTATATATTGAGGTTATGTTGTTTTTGTTTATTTTTTTTAAACGGTATCTTTTTAGTTTAGCCCTTGTTAGCACAATTGATGGTAGACTTTCCGCTATTAATCCCCAAGGACGCCTTCAATGGCAAATCGAAACGGAGCCTGGACCTTTATTAGTATCGAACATTCACAATTTAGAGGTTAGATTAGTTTGTTTACTATTAAAACAATAAAAATTGATTATGTTTTCAGTTAACGAATAGCGGCAAATGGATTCGAATCATTCCGGCTTTATCAGGCGCTTTATATCGTTTCGATGGTTTAACAATCGATCCAATACCAATAACTGCTGAATCTTTATTGAAATCATCATTTAAATACTCTGATGATCTTGTTATAGCTGGTGGTATTGATGTTCGTACATACGGTATTGGTTTTCGTACTGGCAAAATCTTTTATACTTGTTCATCGTTGAAATGTTCAAATAGTACCGACAATGATAACGAAGTTGAGGAACTTTTGTTATTAGAACGTAGTACCCAAACTGCACGTGCCATTGAACCGCAATCAGGACATGAACGATGGAATTTTAGTGTAGGACATCACAATATTAAATTACCACAAATATCGTGCATCGATCCCAATAGAAGTCAATTCAATTGGAATTTAACAGCAATCATACCAGATGGTTTATTGTTAGCTTCTCAATATAACGATAATGTTGAAATTAATTGGCAATATCACTTCGGCTCGCCTATTGTTAAAGTATGGAAATGGGACGGTTATAAAATTACAGAAGTCGATCTATTTTCTATGAAAAACTCCAATAATAACGGTGTAGATGTGGCGCCGTCTATTTATATTGGAATGCATAAGAAACAAGTAATAACTAAAACATTATTTATTATTCAACAATTAATTTGTGTGTTTCAGTTGTATATTCACGAATCGTACGCTTTGTTGCGTAAATATACCAAGAATACAGCGATCACTGAAAGTCAAAGCCTGATAAAAATTCCATGGAAACCCGTATCAGCATCTGGAATGATAACAGAAGAAGATTCAACTGCATTATCAGTCCTCTACAGTTCCGAATACGTTAACGGTATTTTGTCAAATTAAATTGTTGACACGTATATTTCTTGTATTCTTGTAGGAAATGGTTATTATTTGTACTCTGAATATGCTCTGCAAGAAAAAAACAGCGGTTTATGTGAAAATAATAATACATTAAAATACCCAGCGATAGAAGATAGAGCTGCTGATATTGCAGATAATTTTCTATTAACATGGTGGAAAGAGATTATTGTTATCATTGTAACGACAACATTCATATTTCGTTTAATATTTGATTCATTCACTAAAAATAATGGGACGCAAAATGTTATATTTGTTGAACGTCATGTTGAAGTGCCAGCAATAGATCGTAGATTATCGGAGAATTCATCAGAAACCACCGAAAATAGTGTTTACAATTCGCGTTTTTTAAACGACTTCGATAGGTTACGTTGTTTAGGTAAAGGTGGATTTGGTATTGTATTTGAAGTTAAACAAAAAATTGACGAATGCTATTATGCAATAAAAAGAATCACATTACCTAATGAGTTGAGTTTACAATTTATTTTATTGATTAATTGATTAATAAAATAATTTTTAGATCGAAACAACGGGAAGCTGTAATGAGAGAAGTAAAGGCATTAGCTAAACTCGAACATCCAAATATTGTACGATACTTTAATTCATGGGTAGAAAAACCACCATATGGATGGCAACAACAATACGATAACGAATGGTTACAGTAAGAATGCATAATTTTACACCCTTTTGATAATAGTTGAGTCATTTTTTAAGGGATAATTATGAACCTACCACTACTACTGATGGTGGTACAAGTCAAATATTATCACCATCTGAGAATTCACCATTATCACTAAAGAAAATCGATTTAAAATTGAACAATAACGAAATAAACGATTCATTTATTGTATTTGAAAACAGTACAAATAATAGAAGCAATACAAAGAGTATTAATGATATTAGTGGTAAAACTGAATTATATGGTGAAACAATAACCAAAAGCAGTAGTGTTAATTGGAAACGTCCGAATCGACGATATCATACGTTAAATGATAAAGAAAATCCACCGGTTTTTCTTTATATACAAATGCAGTTATGTAAACGGGAAAGTTTAAAAGAATGGCTTGTTAAAAATAATGAAAGAAACCCCAGCAATATTCTAGATATATTTAAACAAATTTTATCAGCCGTTGAATACGTCCATATGCAAGGACTTATCCACAGAGACTTGAAAGTACTTAAAAATCAATTCTATACAACTAATTAATTAATTAATAAATGTTGCAGCCTAGCAATATATTTTTTTCACTTGATGGTCAGATAAAAGTTGGCGATTTTGGTTTAGTTAAAGATATTGAAGAGAATCGTGATATGCCTCAATCAAATTCATCACAACGTGGTCATACTAAAGAAGTTGGTTGGTATTAAAACAAAATTTTATAAAATTTTTAATTTTACAATAATTTCTTTTAAAAGGCACTCTTTTATATATGAGTCCAGAACAGCTTGATGGTAAAAAATATACTTATAAAGTTGATATTTACTCATTAGGATTGATATTTTACGAATTATTGGTTTATTTTTCTACTGATATGGAACGAATACAGACTTTAATGATGTTAAGGGACAATAAATTTCCGGAGGCTTTTATAAAGAATCGACCAGAAGAAGTAATTGTTAAACACAATTGATTTTTTTATTATTGATAATAACAATAATTATTATTATTACAGTACGAGTTACTTAAAATGATGCTATGTCAGTTACCTGAGAAAAGACTGACAACTGTTGGAATACGTGCTAGGCCCCCTATAAATTGTCCTGATGATAATTATAACCAGATTTATGATTTTGAGTTGCCTAAATTGGAGAAAAAATGGTGATAGATTGAAATTTTGGTATAATTTATTTTCCCTTTTCATTAATATGTGATACATTTAAGTTCTTTATTGCTAATAAGGATAGTTAGGATTAAAATAAATTATTTTGCATTTCTTTTTTTTTTAATTTATTAAATTATATATAAAAAATGTGGTTTTATGAAAAGGAGTTGGCAATTTTAAAAATTGCATCAGCTTTCGACATTATCCCGATATCGGATTCTAGATATCGAAATATTGCAGGAATCTCCTCAGGTACCTCCTAAAACAATTATATTTATGAATAAAATTCGTATTTATACACAAAATGATCAAATTCAAATCTATAAGCTACCTCCAATGCTTCGACTCGAATTTGACACTGTGAATCAATAATTACTTTATGGAGAAGCGGCGATATCTCTTTCCAGTTGAATGCGTACAAATTAGTTTTATTATTAAGTGGCCCAAAATCCAAAATGTACGGCTTGTCAGGATATGATAATACAATGTCGAACGTATCTTAAATTGGTAATGTAAATAATTAAATATGATTCATTAATTAAGTGATAACGTACAAGTTTTACGTGGAAAACGATTTAATATATTCTCTTTAAAAAAAGTGGATAAGGTATCAACAATTTGTGGTCCTTCTTCTTTAAAATGTGCATAATATGTTGGCCAATCTCGTGGTGTTATACCTCTCAAAATATTATTTATAACAATGCAACGAAATTCGGATGCTGGATGTATGCTTTTCCATGGTTTTAATGCAATATAAAATGGAATATTTGATTGGTTAGAAAAATCTTCTGATATTATATTCGATGCTGATAAATACAGTTTCAAATCGTCAATACTGGTTACTTTCAATTGATTACCGAAACTAAATATTTTAGCATCCTTAAATTTAAATTAATTAGCAATTATCAAATAGTTTAATTGAATTGAATTCCTACCATCGGTGCATGCCAATTATTTTTAACAAACACATTTCTGTCCAGCGAATTTATTGCGTTCCTGAGTTTTTCCACATATTCGTTTCCACAGATCTTTACAATTAGAATTACAAATAAGAAATTATTAGTAATTTTAGTTCAAAAAATCAATCCTCAAGCACGAAGGTACTTTCCAAGTGGATGGAAAATAGTAAATTAACGAAAATGTTATCGTCTTTTGTGAAATGATTCCAAAAATTAATGAATTATTGTCCGAATTGCAACAAAATTTTAAAAAATCACACTCACCTTACCGCTTAAAATGATCACTTTTTTATGATCCTGTCATGGCACACCTTCACTGCCAAATTAAGGTGATTGTGGAGGATTTATTTTTTGGACTTTCAAAACTCAAAAGCCCTACTGCCACCAATTTCAATACTTACATTTTCTAAATTAACATCAGAATCGTCAGATTTTAATTTGTCTAATAATACATCAGGAATTTCAATTTGAATTGTAGGAAGTGTTATGTGTTTGAATAAAATGTACCAACTATGGATAGAAAAATCAATCAAATCCTGAAATTCCTTTAATTCTAATTAATAATTAGCAAATAATTAATGACTTCTCCAAACTAACCAACATATTAAGCGAAAATTAAAAGAATATAATAGTTTTATATTCCATCAAAATTTGAGGTTAATTAAATATGACAACTGGAGATTGGAGATTTGATTGAGGTTTAAAACTATGTTGCCACAGCTCCATGAAAATCCGTTATAAAAATAAAAAGATTCAGTAGATTTCAAAATTGCTAGCTATTCTGTTGCATTTTTGAATTTGCATTATTACAACTACAAAAAATTAAACATATTTCACCCCATTTTCGAACCCTAACATAAATTATACTTTGTTGCAAATTCAACACGCACCCACGGTATTCTCAACTATAAGCATTTTCATAGTGTAGATCAGAATCTTGGATTAAATTAGGTCCTAAAACTAAAGTCTTGAATGTGGCTGAAGAATCGACCAAAAATTTGAGTGACAAACAGAATATTCTAAAATCTTGATTAGTAAACTAAAATTTAGCAGGAATTCATTAGCAAATTCGACAAAACATTGCTATTTTAGCTAAAAAAAACAAGCCAAAGAAGTCACAGTTTTCCGTTTTAAGACTTAAGACCAAAATACAATTAAAATTGAAGTGTTCAAATATAAGATTCACTAAACTTAACTAAACCTACTATTGAAAATTCGTCAGTAAAATTTGTTAAAAATTATAATTTGAAGAAAAATGTCTATAAAGTATAAGTCTTAGTTCTTCTCCATTTTATTCAGGAACAAGGTGGAAACATTCCGCCCTTTTTCTATATTTCAATGGAGAATAACGAGAAGAATCAATACCAGGAAGGTCATTCTAACAAGGTAACGTTCCCTGGTGTCCCACTCAGATTTCGATGAAATGATTAATGTGGTGTTCTTCATTGAAATATAAGAGATGCACTAGCTTCTGACGATATTAATGAGCTGCCCGCGTACACTCACGAGCACATAAAAGAGACCGACCCTTGAGTGAGGAATATCATGTTTTTCGGTTCGTGTGCGTCAGGCTCCTTCTCTCGTCAGCGGAAGAAGGTGTAGAGGTAGGAAGTGCTGTAGCCAGTTTCCGCCATAGCAAATTTTGTAGAACCACCCTCTTTAGAGAAAGTTATAATTTACTACCTGTTACCTGCCCGCTTTGCTATTCTATTTCCTGTCGAAATTTCGTAAATATGGAGAAGTGACAATAACTACCCCCCCCCCCCTGTTCCGATTGGACAACTCTCTTCCCAAATTCTGACCAGTTAAAATTGAGACGATTGCTCTCGAAAGCTGGTTTTACACCGTCGCACAAAAAGTGGTCTCTTTTATGTGCTCGTGAGTGTACAATGAAACTGCCGAATTTAGATAATTTTCCGACAACAATATGAATAGCCCAAATTTATCCCTATAGCCACCACTCATAAGATCCCTTATTTACAAGGTATTTAGACCTTGGATGGGTTATTTATTAGAATGTCACTCTAAGATCCTCCCAAGATTGTTTATTCTTTTTCCTATTTCTCCATTGTATTCTTGAACAGACTTTAGAATGCAGTAGAGTAAAACGATAAGAAAGATAAGATTTGTGTAATTGGTTTTTGAAAATCGTGACATTGTCCAAAACGACTGTTTTTTAACCGACTTCCAAATGAGCTACAAGGCTCTAATTTTGCTGAAAATGTTTTTAGAGACCACCCTATAAGTTCTTGACATATTTTTCTAATTGCTCGCCGACTTGTATGAGTTGCCATTTGAACCTAAGTATTCCTAAGTGAAAATCCCTGTATTAAAAATTATAATAAAGTACCTTTATTGCGTTTAAACGACTAAAAATTTATAAAAAATCACTGTTTATCAATTAAAACGAAATGTAATAAAAATATTAATGTTTTCTTCTTAATTTTATATCTCATTCTCATCGAAATCCGAGAGAAAATAACTGTACATAATTCGAAATAACGCTGTTCACGCTTCGCTGGATTTGCGATCGGACACTGACAAGATAGTTAGGTAGGCATCCTTGAGAACTTTTCGGCCAGATCCGTACTTAAACATTTAAAAACTTAACATACCTACTTGAAGACATATTCTATGCAACCGTATATAATCCGAACATGGGCTTAGCATACGTCTTTTTGCAGTAAGTTATACCTTCTTCAATTGTTGGTCAAATTAATTGAAAATTGATGATTTATAACGAAAATAATTTACTTTTTGAACATATATTAAATTAGATCGGGTCGTAATTTTGGCGCCCCTGTGAATTCGTGCCGCTGCTTAAAGAAGCAGCGTCTAAGTTTGCCGGAGCACTAACGACGACCCTGTTTTTAAGTATACTTATATGAATTTTTCGTCATCAAGACACATATATAATTTAGATAAGTTGAATAGCAAAAATACAAAACGAGTAAATAAAGTATAGTCAAAAATCATTTTTTTACATTTGTTTGCATGCGCCCCCGGGCATTAAATTTGCCCGGTTGCCCAGAGGCCCAGTCCGCCATTGCAGTTCAACATAAAATATTTACATTTCCGTTATATTTATATTTGCATGTTATATTTCACTGTAGTTGATTATTTTTTATGAATTTTAGTACCTAATAAAGATTCTGTTTGGGAAATTAGCCGCTGGCTTAACTATATTGGCGATTCGTAATATCGTTAAGCAAATTAAAATCCAATTTGAATTTCGGGCAATATGCTTCAGGGCTCAAGTTAATTTTTTTTTTACCGAATATGAGGATGACAAACGCAGAATTGTTTGATTAATCAGTGTTGAATCTAAAGGGGTGACCATGCGGAAAAATTCACTCGGAAATTGCAGATTCACCCTTGAAAGAATTCCAGAGAATATTTAATTAAAACATACTTTTAACGAATTGAATAGTAGGTAATAAAATACGATGAGTAATTTACTTTATTTGTACCTGTTTGTTAATTTACTGAATTTCAATTAAAAATAATCAAACATAGAGTACAATTTAAAATTAAACTTCCACCCCCTGGTGAAATGTCTGGATTCAACACTGGATATAATTGTTGAAACGGCATGTAAAAAATCAATTTAAAAATATTCTAAAAATAAAAATATAATTATTAAAAATTATCACAGAATATTTACCTAGTCCTAGGGTTACATTTAATTGTCGTCAGACATTATAATAGTTATAGCAAAGCACTAGTATCAGATAGTGATTGATCAGACATCAGTAAAAACATATTTATTTGAATTGTTTTAATTGATCAAATTATCAGTATACATACAGGATATTAATTTGGTCTAAGTATGGTCAGTTCTAAGAAACTTCTATTAGTCGGCAAGCGATTCGAAAAATATTTTAAGGATTTGTAGGAGGGTCCTTAAAGGACATTTCAGCAAAATTAGAACCTCGTAGCTCACTTGGAAGTTGGTCAAAAACCGCTCGTTTCTGACAATGTAGCGATTTTCAAAACACGCAAAACGACTTAGAATGACTTTAGGATCCTCCCAAAATTGATTTTTTCGTTTTTTCCTATTTTATTCTGGAGCAGGTGGAAATACTTTGTATTTTCTCTGGGATACAATGGAGAAAAACGAAAAAATTCAATGTTGAGAAGGTCTCTGAGTCATTTTTAGTCGTTCTGCGTGTTTTATTCGTTTTTTTAAAATTGCAACGTTGTCCAAAGCAATCGTTTTTTGACCAACTTTGAAATGAGCTACGAGGTTCTAATTTTGCTAAAATGTTTCCTAGGGACTCTTCTATAAATCCTCAAAATATTTTTCGAATCGCTCGCCGACTAATAGAAGTTTCTTAGAACTGACCATAATACTTAGACCAAACACCCTGTATATGAATGATTTTTACACAAACTTCGAAAATTGGATGAAAAAACAATTAAATACAGCTTCAGATACAATTAAAAATAGTTGGTTTATTAGTGATTGATAATTTTATGATTTACAACAGAAATTATCTAAGAGTAAAATAATCGCTATTATTATGGGCCTGGTTTTAACTACAATGAGTGTTAGTTGGTTGTACCTATGCAATACTCTTCTCTGGTTCCTTATTTTTCCAGCAACAACTGGTCTTTAAAAACATTTCGGCCAATTCAGTTATCAACAATTATTATGTTGTTGTAACAAAACTAAATTAAATGTAACAGCTACTAATAATAATACCACTAATAGCAGAACAATAAATAATGAATTAGATCGTTCAATGACTACATCATTAGATACACATGTATTGGAACCATGTGAAATAATTCGATCAGTACACCGTTAACTTTAGGGCCCTTTGATGTGGTCGTATTATAGGTGTCAAACAAGGTACAAAAAGTTATAATGAAGAAAGTTTTTATATGCATAACAGTAGTAACAAAAAGTTGCTGTCATTGTCAGTAGCGAAAAAAGCGAAACAACAAATAAAGACTAATATTAAGGAAAAAAAAACGAAAATAATTATTCTTAGAATTGATTAGTTTGTCGGGTAATCTAGGAACTAAACTAGAATCCTGTCTTTATTCTGGAATCCAGTGAAAAAAAACAAAAAGAATCAATACCATGAAGGGCATTTAACCAGGAAACTTAACTCAAATTTCAATGAAATTGTCCAAAGCGACCTATTTTTCAAATCGCTCTCCTACTTTTATGAGTTGCCATTTGAACCTATGTATTCCTGGGTAAAAGGTCCTGTATTAAATATAACAATAAAGTATTTCCTATTATTGTGTCCTAACTGCTAGAAATTTACTAAAAAAATTGCTCTTCATCAATTAAAACGAAAGGCTAAATAAAAATATTGATGTTTTCTTCTTAGATTTCAATAAAGAACAACATATTTCATTGTCATCTAAATCAGAGAGGGACATCTGAAAATGTTTCCTTGGATACTGCCTATATAAAACTACGGAGACATAATTCGAAATGAGATTGTTTGCGCTTCATTGGATTTGCAATCGGACCCTAGGAAGTATAGTTAAGGGATATAATTAGCGAATCTTATAAGAAAATTCAAATTACTTTATGTAGCTGTTACACACAAAGGAAATTGTTACTGTAGATTTTGTAAATAACGTAGGGGTAAGACTACCTGCTTTTAGTATAAATTGTAAATTATAATTATTATAATAAGTGAAATGAAGATATCTCCATTTCACTAATTTAGCGTATAAATAAAAAAGAAAAGAAATGTAAATGTTTTGGAAACCACATATATTTGATGTCACAATTAATCATTCCTTTAGCTACAGAACGTAAGAATTCGATTAAGCCAAAATTAAATTTAATAATCAACTGAAGCTATAAATGTCTTGCCGATGGGTTTATTTGCACAGAATGTCGGTTTAGGGTGCCTAATTGGCCTTCATAAATGATATCATTAATTGCTTTTTTAGCGAAAATTTGTTGTTCCGGATCCATTTTTTGTAATTCCATCACCCAAACTTTTGCAATATTCTCATATTCATTTTCATTTGTTCTAAAATATTTACGTCGTGTAACTGTAACATCTTCTTCCGTGTATCTCTTCTTTTTTATATTATTCGTTTCTTTTGGAAAATCATCCAACTACAATTTAACTGATGTAAACATCGTTAATCTTTTTCAGTTAATAATTACTTACATCAACTGAAAAAAAATCATCAACGTTCTCATCGTCTTCTTTAAATGTGTTGTCTTGTGAATTATCAGTAATTTCTTGGCCTAGTAAGAAACTCATCTCTTTAAAATACCATAAATTCGATTCTATTGCAGCATCTCTACAATTCCTTTCAGCATCATTCATTCTTTTCAATTCTTTACGGAAATTCGTTCGAAGAGAATTGAATTTTTTTGTTAAATCTTCTCTTGTTGCAGCCGGATATCGTTGGCGATATTTGTTCAATAATATCGAATACGCTTCATTCTTTATTTGACGATTATTATAATCTTTTGATTTAATATCCCATAATGCTGGTAATGTTTTGTACATTTTGATACATTCGAGAATAAAGTTTCGTTCTTCATATTTTGTTTGACTATTTTTATTGTTATTCATCTTATTGTTTATTACTAATTTTCACTAAATCTCTGTGGTATAATAAATTATCAACGAATATTGTGCAATCTGGATTATTGCACAATAATTTTGTGTAATTCGAGAGTAGGAGGTAAATAAAGGAACAAATAGCAAACGTTGCCAGTTGCCAAGTTGTCTACCTTTATTGGTTTACTAGATTAAAATAATAAAGGGACCAATAGCTCATGAATAAAAGCGATCTAATGACAGATATTTGTCGAAAACACTTGAAAGCTGTGCTAGAAATTAGCACTAACAAAAAATTCACTTGCTGAGTCTGTATCGTTATGAAATAATAAGAAGTAATTATTTAATTTGATTTTAGTTGGCCACGGTTTTGGGTAGTACAAGTTGGCCAACTATGAAGTTACTATTGAATTACGGTTGAATATGGCAACGCTGCAACTATAATGATTGCCTCCTGTGTCTAGTTGCTGTAGTTACATAACCTCAATATTTGATATTTTTTATTTTGTTGTAAATTAAATAATATTGCATTAAAGTGCTTCGAAATTAATTCAATATATGTGATAAATATAGGGTTGAAGTAAAATAATAATAATAGGGAAAAAAAAACAGGATGAATCACATTTATACAGTCCCTATAATACCCCAAAATTTAAATAAACAAGAAACAATTATACAAATTGCAGAAGTATTAAATCATTTAACAAATGTAACTGATGATATTATGGATCGTATTAATGTACGTATTGAAACAAATAATAGAAAAATATCAGATATTAAAAAACGTATCGAAAATGTTAATATGAAAATAACAAAATTAACTGGTGCTAAGAAGGCAACACAGGTATTTTCAAGTAATAAATATCCAGCTGTTGATGTTAATAAACCATATATATCGATATTCGATAATGTTGAACCGATTGAATTAGTTCGACATAAAGTTAAATATAAAAAACTACCACCAAATGACGATTCGACAAAATTACAAATTTATCATGTTAAAATTAAGAATGAACATAGAAAACCTGTAGTTGGTCTAGGTGAAATACCATGTGATATTGAATGTGTTAATGATTTATTATTTTATAATTCTGGTAAAAATTTATATAAAAATTTCGTTATGTCTGATGCATTACAAGTACAACAATTAATAAAAGAACAGGAAGTTAATGATAATATTGGTATTGGTGTAGCACCATTATCAATACGTGAACGCTCAACATTAACACGTTCAACAACCCATAATTATTTTTATACACCAAATCTGGGCGAAGTACCAACATTAGATGTACCATTAGATCTGCCTGATTTACCAGGCGTTGCCGATGATTTACGCTACGAAACTGATTTAGATCCGACTATTGCACCATCTGTGCTAACAACACCAAATTTACCAGATCTGCCTGTAATTGACGACAGTTTGAAAGATAAAGAACCGATCAACGAGAATATTGAACTGCCGCCACCGCCACCGATGCAACAACAACAACAACAAAAACAACCAGAAATTCCAGAAACTACAACAGCGGTGGTTGTAACTACTAAACATGAAGCAGAAAATCAAAAATCTTCAATAACTGAACCGGAGAGAATCATCGAAAATCACACACAACCGTCAGTTAAAGTCGAATTACCACCAATGGATGCTAGGGCGAGTTTGATGGAAGCGATTCGAAAAGCTGGCGGTTCCAAGAATGCTAATTTGAAATCTACTGACGTTGTTAAGAATGATCAAACATTGAAAACCAACACAGTTCGTATTAGAATTGAATTTATAATTCAATACAAATTGTTATTGTTTTAGGGTGGCAGCGATTTGATGGCTGATTTACATGCAAAATTATCGATGAGACGTAAAGGTATATCTGGAGCGAAAAAAACTGACAATATTTTGGATGCGACACTAGAAAAAATCTCGTCGATGGTACCGCCAACGGTTCGTACTGAAACCAATGATAATAACACTGAAGATGAAGACTGGGATGATTAAATTATTGTTATTTTCGTATATATTTTATATTAAAAAGCTGTTATAATATTTATTTCTACTATTTTATTATTAAATAAATATATTTACGTTTTGAATTTCGCGCCTTATTTCGACTATAACCCGGTCATGTCATCTAGCAACCTAACCTAACCATTTTTCAAACAAGAAAACAATGCTTTTGTTTAGTTAATAAATTTTGAAGAAAAAAAACAAGGTAAGAACAGGGTTTGGGGGGTTACAATTCTATCAGTTGAATATGATAGAACACAAACGTAAATCCAAAAAATCAACCCCCATTCGGGGGTGTAGCGACACAAATTCGCCTTTAAACAAATTTTGTATAAGACGTCCAACTTTTGGAGGGTTGATTTCTTGGATCTATTCCTAATTTCTAGTGATTCATCCTTAATGTCCACAAAATTTTATTCTTGTACGACTTACAGAATCTTCGATATCTAAAAGCCGTACCCTTCTCGAATTTAAGATGAAACATCGATTATGATGGCTGAATTTGCTGATTATTTGGATTTTGAAAAGTAAAATACCCTAATCTTAGCTTTTTTGATTCTTCATTGACTTTATTTGTTTTCCAGTAATCAAGACTATGATGTTCCGCTCGATTATTATCAGTATTATTATCCCGAATTTAAACAAACTGTACAAGATATATGGGAGAATTGTGTTGTATTATCAATAACCAGTATTTTACCTACCGTTAGTACATTAATATTACTTAATTTCTGTTTTGGTTCATTATTATCCACAGGTATTAATTAATAATGTTGAATTATTGTTAGATAATTAACGATTATATATTTAAGGGATAATTTCACCGTCGTTATTCCACATTGGAACAGCCTCAATCGGCATATATTTATTAAATACCATAGAAAACCCATCTGGAAGACTAGTTTTATTAGTTTGTTTTCTATCATCGTATATTTTACTGCATTTAAGTGATTTGTTGCACAAAACCACCAGTATTTCAAGTGGAAATTTCATCAAAATTATCTCTGTTATTTTATTGATACTATGGTAAATTTACAATTAATTTAAATTTAATTATTATTAAATTAAATTCCAGCGAATATCTGCTAGTAAGTCCAGAAATATGGCTACAAATACGCGGCATTTTGATGATATTAGTAATGAAATTAATTTCATTAGCTGACGATTTAGATAATTCACATAAAACACCATCAATCCTCCAATATTTCGGTTATGTATTGTGCGGTGCTAACGTTATGTTTGGTCCATGGATGTCTTATCAAAATTATCTATCTTTGTATTTTAAACCACCTAAAAGAGTAATGATTTTATAAATATATCACTTATTTAGTAATTTTAATTTTTTAGAGTTTATATTGGCTAGTCGGTATTATTCAAACTTTATTTACTTCTTTTGTGTTCTTATCATTGTCGAATTGCTGGGCTAGCTATGCGATACCAGATGATTCTAATCGGTAAATTTATTTATAATTAAATTATCAATAAATCTTGTAAATTTTTGGGATTTAGATGGTTGGTCGCATACCGTGAAGCATTCTCATTCCGTACTAGTCACTATTTTATTTGTTATCTATCCGAATGCAGTATGATAGCGGCTGGTTTTCGTAACACAAAAACACTAATTTATCGTTATATAACAACAGAACCGTTGGAAATTGAATTGCCTTCATCTTTGGCAATAGTTGTGAAAAAATGGAATCAACCGATGCACGAATTTCTCAAAAAATGTTCGTTCTACATTTGATTCTTAATAATAATTATTAATAATTAATTTTTCAGATGTGTACCGTTCATGGTTACCACATGGACGTTTTATAGCATTTCTGGCTACATTTCTTATGTCTTCATTTTTGCATGGTTTCGAATTGAAAGTTTCTGTTGTTTTAATAAATATCGGTATATTTTCTTATTTGCAAGTTGTACCAAGGAATAAATTCTCCGATATATTTAATTGTTGTATAAAAGTGCGTCCGTGTAGGGACTGCAATCATAAATACAAAAGAGACAATATTCGAGTTAAAATTGTATTATTTATATTTTCATTAACATCAATATTACACTTACTCTATTTGGGTATATTGATGGATCCATCAACGGATGAAATTGGTATTTATAATAAATGGAAAAATTTATATTTTATCAGTCACATAATAATGTTTTTTAACGGTTTGTTGATAGTTTAAACGATTTTTGTATAATTAATTCAATGCCCAGTAAATGTCTTATGAAATATGCTCGATATTTGTTTTTTATTCCTTCAAATTGAATAAATGACGGTGAATCATTTATTTGTAATGTAGGCAACATAGTAAACATTAAAATTTAAGTATCGTTCAGTTTAGATGTAAATATAAATGAATCTGTTGAAGCAGTATACCCCGTTTATATACATATGGACCCTTCCATATATATTTTGGTCTTATGCTAGTTTAGCAAAGTCTCTTTCACTAATTTTGAATCAGACTTGCGATACATATTGGGACAGTCTTATAATTATATATAATAAATAATTTAAAAAAGAAACAAATCGGATGTGTCCTATTTTTTTTAAACTTTTTTTATCGGCAATTTTAGATCAAAACGTGTAATCATTGGGCAATTGGAAATCGGTTTTTATTTAAAATAATTAAGACCATGTCCGTCCCAGCGTGGTAAGATTTTTGTGTTCACCAGCTAATAAATCAACTAACATTCGTTGTGTATTTATAAAACTACCAATTGTTATACTATTTGACATTATATTAATCAAAAATTGAATACATTTTGATTTTTATATTTTCCCATTGTTTTATTGGCAATAATTTAACTAGAATAGCGTGGTTTACTTTATTTTTAAGTAACTTATTCATGTTTCTAAAAATGTTATTTCTGGCTATTTGTATCTGCATTGTTCTTAGCTAACGTGTTTTAATTTGATTATTTCCCTGTAGATTTTTTCAAAATATGCAAACTATTTCCAATTAGATTCAGGTCAATGTCGTCGGGAATTAAATTGTGAAACGCTAATTTTTAATACTTTTTTTGATTAATTTATAATTAGAATACAGGATGACCTACGTAATTTTAATAGAAACATCTCTAAATCCGTTTATAAAAACCACGGATTACTGGGAATATTGAAATGAAATTGGATGCATTCATTTACGTTTTTCTCATTTGAATTACATAAAAACAATTCAAATTCGTTACTGTAATTGTAATTTACAGCATTTAGATGAGACGTAAGAGATGTCCGATTTTATCGATTGACGTTCGATGCTAACTATAAAAATCAATCAAATATCATCCGTTTTCTATTTATAATAATAATAATTGAAAATTATTCAATAGAAGTTGATTGATTAACTGATTAATTTACTAATAATATAAGTGTTATTGGAAAACTAATTTAGTTGTGTCGGAAAATAATGTTGACGAAAATAGAACACATTTTCAATCGCTATACTATTCATGACAAATATCCGGAAATAAATTTAAATGTCTTCTAATGATCACTAAAAAAGTTCAATCGTTTATTTATATTTTATTTTTTTCTTGTTGATAAATTTATTAAATTTTTATTGATTCGATTGGACCTTGTCAGCACGATAGATTTGATTTGTGACATCCATAAGTGATAAGAGTGACAGGTAACACGATGGGTTAGTCTTGAATCTATATTAAACGAAAACAGAATAGATTAAAGGGGGTGTTTTTTTTTTTGTGTAAAGGATAAATGCGAACTTGTCCTGCAGTGCAGTGTGTGTTAGTTTTAGGTTGGTTTGGTTGGATGGCGCTGTTGATTAGGTGTCGCGACGCCGGTCGTCGTTTCTATAGAAGAGTTTGTTAGCCGCCGATACTATGCGGGGTGAGGTTCAAAAATTCGCGATTACTTATTAAAGCAATAATAATAATAATAATAATGATGTTGATGCGGAAATAAAAGTATGTTGAAGTGATAAATAATTTTAACTGTGTTCAATAAATAAATAATAAAAATTAACAATTTTTATTAAAAAAAAAGCAATTTTATTGGGTGATTCTTTGTAATGTCAGTAGTGAATTCGAGATGGAGAATAGATGTGTTATAGTTATAAAACAAATTCAAATTTATTATGGATTCGTCATTGTATTGTTCCGGTAAGGCAATATAAAATTGTCGATTTTTGTTGTTGAATGTTGACCGGCATTTCAACTGTTTTGGCCGCCAAAAAGCCACCCCCGCATGATCGAATTGTCAACGTCGGACGCACGCAAGATTACATACACTTACTATATTACACGAACAAATACAAAAACAATTTAAATTAATTAAATAATCTAAATGAAATTAACGTTAATTATTAATTAAATTTAATTGATTCAAATTATATAGGTGGATATAACCCTATATTAGGAAACCACGCCCAATAACGATCGATATTTGGCATGTAGGTTACTATACTCATACTTCTATATCAACCACCAGGTTTTCGTACATATTATTATATAGATATATTATAGGCCCTTTGAAGATCCACCAACTAGTCATCCGTACATTGACATCACTCACTTTGAACTACAAAGGAATTGACGAATTCATTTATCTACAGAGCATTGCACCCCTAATATTGTCACATTAATATTTTTGCTAAATTTAACATAAAAACAACAATAATAACACCGATAAACAACACAATTCAAGTTGTACATTTTTAATTAAAGCAATAATCGAGATGTTTTGCAAATTAGATTTATTTTATTTATTAAACAAGGTCAATAAAAGTTAGTTTACTAATTTAACAATACAGTTAGGTAGAAATAGTAGGCAATTAATAAATAAAACTGTCACCGTGTTGGGTAGTTTCGATGAATGATTCCAATTAAATCAAGCGTATTTTTTTTATTCAGTAGATGCGTTTGCTTTTGGTGTTTGTTTGTTTGTTTGTTTGTTTGTCTGTTTGTTTATTTGTTAGGAATTCGCGCGACTACATTCATAAACATTTAAACAAAAGGAGATTGGTGTACACTCAATTAAAACCAACCCCAATTATTATGAACAATGCAATGTAGGTCATAGGAATGATGCATCATTATGCATCATCTATTTTAACAAACATGTCCAACACATATGTAGTAAATCATATGATTTGACATTCTGAGATTTTGTCGTACTTAAGCCAATTAAAATTTAGTAAATATATACAAGAATAGATTTTATATCGGAATGTAAATTAATAGCAGAAATATGTAATACTTAACGAATAATCAATTAACAATTAGGATTTGATTACAATGTTATGTTTTGTATTGGTTATATTTCTGTAAAATATTGGTTCAATTGCTTTGATCTACATACAATGAATTTTTCTCATATTCATTTACACTCGTAAGTCTATATTTATTTTGTTTTTCAGTTGATATTCCTTTTTATCTTTTTTACAACGTCCAATTTAACAACTTATTGTTAGATCCTTGATATTATATGTCTTGTAATTGTCTTTATAATGTTTCTAATTCAAACTAGAATTGTCGTCGTAAAATATAAAGCAAACGAGCTTCACCATATTATATTACAATAATGAAAATAGCGCTAGAAATACGATATAAATTATCAATAATATAGTGTTATAAGGTTGTTTTTTTCATTATAGGTATATAGCCTAAAACAAGAAACTTTGTTACGTGTGGCTTCTTTTGTAACTATAATCAAAAGAATTATTAAAAATATTGAAAGGCACGTTTCAAGTTTGTTGATAAACATCAGTTAACTAAATTTTGTTAAATTCATTTGATGGAGTAAATAGATTATACCGGATGAGTCACGTAAGATGAAAAGTTCTTATGGCGAGCGATTCGAAAAATATTTTAAGGATTTATAGCAAAATTAGGAAGCGTAACTTTGTAACTCACAAAACGCTAGTTTCTGACAATCTCGTTATTTTCAAAAACGCGCTAAACACGCAGTTATAGTAGGGCTCGAAGACCCTCCCAACATTGTTTTTTTTTTTCGTTCTTCTTAATTTCATTCTGAAATAGGTGGGAATATTTCCCATTTTTTCTTGAATGCAATTGAGAAAAATTAAAAAAATCAATGTTGGGAGGGTCTTTGAGTCATTCTTATTGTTAGTCGTTTTGCGTCTTTAGCTCCTTTATAAATATCACGACCTTGTCCAAAACTAAGTTTTTTTGAGCAATTTCCAAATGAGCTACAAGGTTGTAATTTTGTTAAAATGTTCTCTGGGAACCCCCTTACAAATCTTTGAAATATTTTTCGAATCACTCTTCAAATAATGGGAGTTGCCATTATAAATTTTCGTCTTACGTGATTCACCCAGTATAGGTACTATGCATGTATAAGGAATTCATTGTTTTTCAATTAATAAACAATCCAATTAACAAACTCGCTTTGAGAATCATTAATGGAAAAAATGAGTTTTATTGTAGAATTGGTGGATGTGCCGGGAAATAAGATTTCTAAATACTTATACATATCTGCGGAATTGGATAGAAACATAGCAAAGTATATATCTATCTCCCACTTTCATCATTCCATCTCATGTATTTATTTGTCTTGTCTAACTTATGGAAACTGGCAATATTTCCACTCGCTATCCTTTTCTCATCGACTTAACTTAGAGAGAAACAGTAGACATTTTTCTCCGTCTATTCAATGGAGTTAAATGAGTATTAGGAGGTAGAACAATGCCCCGCCTTAATTTGCTCGAACTTTTTCTAACACATGTGAGAAAATGACTGCGGAAAAGAGAGAAATGATTCTGTAATGTTTCTATCCAACATTTTCTGCCGGTATAAATTTTATATATCCCTATGAATGTAGGTATATTTTTAATCATATTGGTAGAATGAAGATATTTGAAACGTTAAAATGAACAATAATAGCAATCAATTGAAATAACTAATGAAAACAGTCGATTTTCCTTATTACAATTCAGATTGCCAGTTTTATAAATAGAATAATGTTGATTGAAATTACAATCATGAAAATTTTTTTGTCATTATTTAAAACAATTATCAACGTTTTATATCTATTAGTTTTATTGAAATTACCTTATTTATTATTTATAAATTTAAATGACAATATAAATAAATAATTGGGGCATATTCGATTGTTGGAAAAACACCAGTTGTCTGTACGTTTCAGGGTTAATATTTAAAAGTTGAAGGGTTAATTTACATAAAAACCGATAAAATAAAACTATCAATTTTAATGGAAGTCGATAACAATTACAGCTCGGTAATCATTGTCTTCATCTAACAATAAATAAAATAAATTTTATATGATTGTTATTGTCGCAATTTTTGATGGACACAGATGTAAATGCTTAGATAAAAGTCGAAATTGTATAGCAAATAGGTGACAAAAATTGGCTTAGTTTTTTTTTTTGCCTACAAAATTTATAAAAGCGCATGCTCTTAATATAACACAATATATAGACGTCGAGCGTCGAGATGCGGCGCCGTTGTTGACGCCGATTAAACAAGATCAGTCTGCGTCCTGTTCTGATTCAAGGAACTTGTACGTACTTTAAAATTATTTGTTATAAAACTGATATCGCTAACTATCTATAAATTCACCGCTAATGTGAATTCCCGCCTTTTATAATGGGGTAAGTTTATTGTTGGATTCATTCAATATTAACGATAAGATTTCATACGGTTTACATAAAATTTAATAATTATTTTGTAATGTAATCTTAATAATTTTTCTCCAATGAATTGTCTGTATCTTTTGCACAATTTAAACATCAACTTATGTTCGATTGAATTCACAATCGATGTTTCGTATCGTTTCAATTCCCTTTATTACGAATATACTGTTATTAATATACGAATAAAGATAAGTGGAGAACTGGGAACAATTTTGTTCAAAAGACAGGAAAGGAAGTTCAATTCTGTATTATTCACGAACTATTTACATTGAATTTCAAGTGAATACATTTATATGAAATTAAAAACTTGTAAATCTTTTGTTTGATGAAAAGTGTAAACTTTTCAAAATTTACTTTAAACAGTTCATTTAACGGTTGATGATCTGAAATGTGTATTCCATATTCAATTAATTTGTAATTATTTTAATTTTTTTTTGCCTGTATTACGCTCATTAGAAACTTGAATTTGATTGGTACCTAGATAGATTGTTTCTAATAGAAACAGTTTGGTAGTTTGGTACAGCAGCTAATTAGAGATTGATCAGAAGAAATAACCACGTGTTTGTGGTTTCCTTTCACCTCGTTTTACATTAATATAATTACTGTACTGTTGTATACGTGATGTTGTTTCATAGAATTGCTATAACAATTAGTTCGTTTTGTTGTATAATGTTGTGTGGGATGATAATTTTAATATTAAATGAATTGGTAAATTGTTACAGGACTACAATATGAACTTCGCGAAACAGCCGCCAATAATAATCGTCTGTGGTCTGTGCAACCGGCATACGGAGGGTGCGCATGGCAAGGGCCGATTAGTGCGACAGCGACCGCGATGAGCACTGTGGGGGCGGGCGTGACGAGCCCGGGACAAACGGGGGCCCGCACGCCGACTGCCCCCAAACGGCCTGTGCGCCGTGGTGGTAAGCCGCCTCCGGATAGACCGCAACGCGCCCTCTTCTGTCTTCACCTTAAGAACCCCGTCAGGAAACTCTGCATTGACGTTGTTGAGTGGAAGTATCCTTTTATCTTCTTCATAGAATAACATATAATTTTGTTTTTTTTTTACTTTTTACAATTCATTCTTATCTCTTGATGAACTGCCAACATCTTTCAATTCTTCCTATACGCGGGTGTCGGTTCTAAACGTGGTCAATTCTTATAATACTCCTATTAGTTGAGGAGCGATTCGAATATTTCAAGGATTTGTAGGGTCCGTAGAAAACATTTTAGCAAAATTATATAGTACTTGTAGCTCATTTGGAAGTTCGTCAAAAAGCCATTTCAAAAATAAGCTAAACACGTAATTCGACAAAGAATGACTCGAGGACTCTCTCACATTGATTTTTTTCGTTCTAAGAAATGCGAAGCATATTTACCTGTTCCAGAATGCAATAGAGAAAAAAAAAACAATACTGGGAGGATCTTCGAGTCATTCTAAAAGTCATTTTACGTGTGAGCAAGTTTTTGAAAATCGTGACGCTGTCAGAAACGAGCGTTTTTGACGAACTTCCAAATGATCTACGAGATTCTAATTTTGCTAAAATGCTCCCCAGGGATTGTTTTATAATTCCTAGGAATATTTTTCCAATGGCTTGTCAACTAAGGGGAGTTTCATAAGAATGGATTACATTTTAAACCGACATCCTGTATAAATACAGTTACATTTTTTCCTTAACAATACTTAGACCGTTCGAATATTTGATTTTACTTACAATTTTCGCCAACTGTGTTGCCTTAGCTGTTTACACACCTTTCCCCAATAGCGACTCTAACACAACAAATACGTATTTGGTAACTATTTTAACAATCAAATAAACAAACACATGTATTAAGGTCCCCTCAAATTTTAGGAAAAGATTGAATATATATTTTTAGTAATTTTCACGGTTGAATGTGTAATGAAGATAATAGCTTACGGTTTTCTGATGCATCAAGGTGCTTACCTTCGTAATGGATGGAACTTATTAGATTTCACTATTGTAGTTATAGGGTAAAAGCATATAATAATCACTAAATGAAACTAAAAATTCAAAAATTATTTAAAACTTTTTAGTATGGTGAGTACAGCATTATCGACACTTACAAAAGATAGTTTCGACGTGAAAGCTCTGAGAGCCTTTAGAGTTCTACGACCATTGAGACTCGTTTCTGGTGTTCCCAGTAAGACTTTCACAAACTTATTAATCGAGATAATTTTAACAAATTTCTTTAATAAATATTCCCTGTAGGTTTACAAGTTGTATTGAACTCGATTTTACGTGCCATGGTGCCTTTATTACATATTGCTCTGTTAGTATTGTTTGTTATCATTATTTATGCGATCATTGGCTTAGAATTATTCTCAGGAAAATTGCACAGTACTTGTTTTAAAAATAATGATACAGGTACGT
Source organism: Mylabris sibirica (assembly GCA_039776855.1). NCBI lineage: Eukaryota > Metazoa > Arthropoda > Insecta > Coleoptera > Meloidae > Mylabris > Mylabris sibirica. The sequence goes on along the minus strand of CM077845.1, from coordinate 6,543,372 downwards.
ATCTGCACGATATTGAAAATAAATAAAATATGACAAAACATATGAAAAAATTTAGACCAACCGATGGATGAGCCACATCCTTGTGGTGAGGATGGTTTTGATTGTACAGCAGAAGGCCCTGATATGGTCTGTATAGACGGGCATTGGGACGGTCCGAATTCAGGAATTACAAATTTCGATAATTTCGGTTTGTCAATGTTGACTGTCTTTCAGTGTATTACGCTTGAAGGTTGGACCGATGTGCTTTACAATGTAGGTGTTGAAAAAAAAAATATATCGGGGAGGGAAAAATATAAATTAGGAAATATTTCAGATTCAAGATGCAATGGGTGCAACGTGGCAATGGTCATATTTCGTATCCATGGTAATATTAGGTGCATTTTTCGTAATGAATTTAATTCTCGGTGTCTTGAGCGGGTAAATTAAATTTAATTTAAATAAAACAATTGAAATAAAAATAATCATCATTGTTTAGTGAGTTTTCTAAAGAAAGAGAGAAAGCAAAAGCACGTGGTGATTTTCATAAATTACGTGAAAAACAACAAATCGAAGAAGATTTACGTGGTTATTTAGATTGGATAACTCAAGCTGAAGACATTGAACCTGAAGGAGAGGACCAATCAAATCAAGATAATAGAAATAATCCAATAAATGAAACAGAATCCACTGATCATTTAGGCGAAGAAGAAGTACAACAAGATTCATGGTTTAAAAAACGCAAAAAAGACTTTGATAGAATTAATAGACGGATTAGACGAGCCTGTCGGAAGGCTGTTAAATCCCAAGCATTTTATTGGCTCATTATTGTATTAGTCTTTTTAAATACAGGTGTTTTAGCAACGGAACATTATAATCAGCCGGAATGGCTGAACGATTTTCAAGGTATATCTAATATCGATTTATTTTAAAAATTAAAAGACTTATTAAGATTAATCATTTTTAGAATATACAAACATGTTTTTCATTGCTCTTTTTACTATGGAAATGTTATTAAAAATGTACAGTTTAGGTTTTCAAGTAAGTCGATAGTTCCAGTGTATTTAAGGGATCTGGTTAATAATTCAAATTTCTAGGGTTATTTCGTATCGCTATTTAATCGATTTGATTGTTTTGTTGTTATTGGAAGTATAACAGAAATGATTTTAATACATACTAATGTTATGCCCCCATTGGGTATTTCTGTATTAAGATGTGTTAGACTTCTTAGAGTGTTTAAAGTGACCAAGTAAATAACAATCAATAATTATTATCTATAATAAAAATTAATTTAAAAATTATCGATTTATAGATATTGGCGATCACTTTCCAATTTAGTAGCATCATTATTAAATTCTATACAATCTATAGCATCACTTTTACTTCTATTGTTCTTATTTATTGTCATATTCGCCCTTCTTGGGATGCAAGTATTTGGGGGTCGATTTAATAAGCCAACTACTAATAAACCGAGGTCCAATTTTGATAGTTTTTGGCAAAGTTTATTAACAGTATTTCAAGTAAGTTTCATTTTGTACAAAATGAATAGTTTTAATTATTTAATTATTTTTAGATATTAACAGGTGAAGACTGGAATACTGTCATGTATGATGGTATAGAAGCTTACGGTGGAGTAAAAGGTTTTGGAGTGTTAGCCTGTATATACTTTATTATTTTATTTATATGTGGTAACTGTATCCTTTCAATACTTATTAAAAATAAAAAATAAAAACACTAAATTAATCATCCTTAACAATAATTAGATATTCTGTTGAACGTTTTCTTGGCTATTGCTGTAGACAATTTGGCCGATGCAGAATCGTTAACAGCGATTGAAAAAGAAGAAGAGGAAGAAGCACAAAATAAATCAAAAAGTCCAACACCAAATCAAGATGAGAATGTCGATGAAGAGGAACGTAGTGTTATAGAAGAAGAAGAAGAGGAAGCTGAAGAAGACGCACAATACGATTCAGAAAGGTTTCCAAATTTTTTTATCTAAAGATCGTGTTATTTTATTTTGTTTTTTTTTTCTCTCGTTTTTCGATAGATCGGAACATAATGAGGAAGAGGTCGAGTCCCAGACGAAGATCAATATGGAAAATGAAGAAGTATATGAAGAGGAGCAGAATAGTCACGGTAAGTCTAATTTCAGGTGTTGTATAATCGTTTTAGAAAATTGTTGAAAAGTGCTTCCGTCAAGTTGGATATTAAAATTTAGTTAGGAAAGAAAACAATGGCGAATCGTTTTCAGACGTACAAATAGAAGTAGCAAAAGACTCAGCCCGTCCTCGACGTTTATCAGAAGTAACCATCGTTAAGAAAATTCGTCCAATCCCGAAAGGGTCTGCCTTCTTTATATTTTCTGATAAGAACAGGTAGGCCCCATAAGAACGGGACATAGTTGCCGAAGCGGGATTCTTTCGAATTTTCGGCTTTAACAAAAGCTTATAAGAAATATCTATTTTATATAAAATTTTACAATACGCGTCCTTTACCCGTAAACTTCGAGCAGCTATGTTTGTTTATATTTGATAGTAATGTGGGGTGTGTGTGAAATTTACAGATGGGGATGATACTCAGGCAAAAAGCAAAGTCGGTGCGCGTCCTCGTCGATTGTCTGAAATAAAAACGAATCCACAGATATTGCCTATACCACCAGCAACATCCTTCTTCATTTTCTCCCCTACAAACAGGTGAAATATGGTGGTAGACAATGGTGCCGTAGGTCTTGTTCGAGTGTGTTTCGCTTGTGCCGTACCCTTTGTCCGTTAATGTAGTATGTCACAAAATTCCCGCACTGAATTTTCAAAGAATAGTGCGACCCCCCCCTATATTTAGTTTTCTTTGTTTTCCACCCGCATTTTCTAAATTTTTCTAGAAAAAAAAAGATTGATTGATTGAGTGTTCTTTTTTATTTTTGATATAGATTAGTACCTATTACCGTGTGAATTTAGGATAGTGAGTGTTTTTCAGTCATTTTCCCCGTATTCAATGGCCTTTCACTTTAAAAAAAATGTTAAATGTACCTACTACTAACTTGAAAAATTAAATTAAACAGTCTAATTTATTTGTTTTGGTTATTTATTTTTATTCAAGGATTCGGATATTTTGTCATTGGCTGTGTAATCATAGTATATTCGGGAATGTTATTCTCGTTTGTATTATGGTATCGTCGGCACTTCTTGCTTTAGAAGATCCAATTTCATCTCCAGAATCGGATATGAGTAGGGTATGTTTTAATTATAATTATTAAATAATTAATAAATAGCATGATTATATGCGAGCGGATTTTTACAGGTATTACAGGTATTCGATTACGTTTTTACGACGATATTCTCCGTGGAGTTATTATTGAAAACAATCTCTTACGGAGTGATTTTGCATGATGGTGCCTTTTTGCGGTCGGCCTTCAACGTTTTAGACTTAGTAGTCGTATGTGTATCACTTGTTTCAATATTTAACAGGTAAATTATTTTTTATTTAATAAAAGAAAAAAATAATTGAATTTTTGGAATTTATTATTTTAAATTTTTTATAGTCAAGGAGCAATGTCCGTGGTGAAAATATTACGAGTACTACGAGTTCTACGTCCTCTTCGTGCAATCAATCGTGCCAAAGGTTTAAAGGTATGTAGTTTTTAATAAAAGTGTTAACTGGTGGGTGCTGTCGTTCACTAGATGTTTGATTGCGGAAGTGGGTGGAGGCAGGCCCGTTGTTAGTGCTGCTGGTTCTGACGTATGTCTGTTCATAGCATGTAGTCCAGTGTGTGATTGTTGCGGTAAAGACCATCGGCAACATAGTGTTGGTTACCTGCCTCCTTCAATTCATGTTCGCGGTTATAGGAGTCCAATTATTTAAGGTAGGCACCAGCAGTCCGTTGTTGTTTATGAGCAAATGCACCTATGGGTTATTTTTTACAACAACGTCCTTTATTTCACAATATTAACCTTATTATGTATGTGATGGAGGCTATGGTTAGGAATATCGGACCTGACCATATTAACCCGCATGTCCCGCTCGAAAGCTATTTGTGCGTGATGTGTTTTGATATACAGTGGCGGTTATTATATTATCTTTCTACAATACACGTGGTCTTCTGTGACAATAATTTCAAATTTTTCAACATATTCATATCACATATAATATACACTTGTAGTCATATCTAGGGAAGGGCACCGCAGCTCCCCTTTAGTTTTATATAAAATTCGATACGAAAGCGCCTCACAACACCCTGGGTGCATTTGACGTCCCGGCTGGCTGCGCGATGCCCGACCAATATCTATTCCCTTAACTATATAGTAGGATTATATAAAATATACAATAATAACAACAACAAAAAATGAAAGAAAGATAAAACAAATAATATATCTTTACTATAATATCTATATTGACTGACTCTTTTTGTTCCATCCTGTCATGCCGAATCTTCCTATGGCTAGTATGTAGTCAAATGCGTGATAGTAGCCATTAAGACGATCGGTAATATCATGCTGGTTACCTACCTCCTGCAGTTTATGTTCGCTGTCATAGGAGTGCAGCTGTTCAAGGTAAATTAAATCATCTCCATGCTTATAGCTGCACCTGACAGTAGATCTGCATGTTCTGGTCGTAGCAGGATGTATAAGGATTCCATTATGGAGTAAATACTCCTTGATGGTGTCACTTCTATTACTGCACTATATTATATAAAATTTATTATGTTCAGTTGTTATGCATCTTTAGATTGCCTCTCTGTCGGCACTGTAGATGCAATGTTTGCCGTTCATAAATTATATAAATACCAGTGGCGCAGCCAGAATTTGTTCCTATGGGGGTTTTAAATGTAATTTGGAATGATAATGAAGTTTATAATTAAATACATTTCGAATCAATTGTCTAAAATTTAACGCATTTACAGGAAAACTAAATTGAATTATTTGACTTTAGATTATTCTAAGATTCTGAGGGTTTTAACCTCCAAACCCCCCTCTCGCTGCGCCATTGATAAATACCACATCATTATCCTCTAATTATCCTTTTAAAACCTACCCTAATCAATTTAAATTTGTCATAATTTTTGTGTTTTTTTATATATTTATAAAAATATATCTAGCATTTTGTCTCTATCTTTCTTTTTTTTTTAATAAACTCAAAAGCAATGCATCTGAATGATTTGTGATAACTGCGATTCGTGCCCAAGGCTGGTAAGCTTTTGATGCGCTTATTATAAGTTATGCCGGATGTCGATTTTGATCCTTTATTACTATTATGATTTTAATTATTATATGGCATATTATTTTTTTATAATTGTCAGTGTCTGCAAATTAAGGCTTATTAATTTTAATGATACATTACAGGTGGATGAGGTTAATTTATTTTTTATGTACGATACCAAAAAACATCTCTAACACAATGAAACATGTTGATGATATGTTTCCATTTATTTTTCTCAATGTTTTTATAATATTTTTTACTAGTTATGACTACAAGTGATCGCAACCAGTAGACAGCATTTGTTATGGGTTATGCACGATATTTTGCACGAATTTTCAATAACTGACAACATAAAGATTGGTTATTACAGTCTGATTTGTTTTATATGTGCATGTTTTTGTGTTGCTATCATAATTTTCGTTTATAAATTACTTGAATAGCATGTATTGATTGTAGTGTTTTTATTTTTTAATTAATCAAATAATTGATATTTTATTGGAAATTTAGGGTAAATTATCGCAATGTTCGGATCATTCCAAGTTGACCGCTAGTGAGTGCAAGTAAGACTTTTAATTTTATTTTTTTCAAAAAAATCGGTGTAATTTTTAATTATTTTTTTTGTGGAATAGTGGAACGTATTTAATTTATGAAAATGGCGATATTAATAAACCAAAAACAGAATATCGGACATGGGCTACGAATCGTTTTCATTTCGATAATGTAGCAAAGGCAATGTTGACATTATTCACAGTGTCAACATTTGAAGGATGGCCGTCACTTTTATATGTTTCAATTGACTCAAATGAAGAAAATAAAGGACCAATACATAATTACCGCCCTATTATAGCTGCATATTATATAATATACATAATTATAATCGCATTTTTCATGGTTAATATTTTCGTTGGTTTCGTTATCGTTACATTTCAAAATGAAGGTGAACAAGAATATAAAAATTGTGAATTAGATAAAAATCAACGTAATTGTATTGAATTCGCATTGAGAGCTAAACCGGTACGAAGATACATTCCTAAACATCGTATACAATATAAAGTATGGTGGTTTGTCACGTCGAGACCATTTGAATATGCTATATTTACATTAATTATAGCAAATACAATAACGTTAGCAATGAGATTTCATGGACAACCAACAGAATACAGTAATGTACTAGATGTACTCAATATGATATTCACAGCTATATTTGCTATGGAATTTGTATTTAAACTTGCAGCGTTTAGAGTTAAAGTATAATTGTATTGTTTAATTAATTTTGTTAGAAAATATTCAACCAAAATTCATTACAGAATTACTTCGGCGATGCTTGGAACGTTTTCGATTTCGTGATTGTATTAGGCAGTTTTATAGATATCGTTTATCAAGATGTATATGTAAGTTAATTAATTTGGAAGATTTGATCAAAATATTCATTAAAAATATTTCAGCCGGGATCGAAATTCCAATTATCTGGTAATTTTTTTCGATTATTTCGCGTGATGCGTCTCATAAAACTATTAAGCCGTGGTGAAGGTATAAGAACTCTATTATGGACATTTTTAAAATCATTTCAAGCTTTACCTTATGTAGCACTACTTATTGTAATGCTCTTCTTCATATATGCCGTAATCGGAATGCAGGTTCATTATTATTCATTTAATTTGTACTTAATTAAAAATTCCATGCATTATTAATTATATATTCGTTATATTTTAGATGTTCGGTAAAATTGAAAGTGTCAAATCATCATCATCAATCAATAGAAACAATAATTTCGCGTCATTTTTTCAAGCTGTATTGGTGCTATTTCGATCTGCCACAGGTGAATATTGAATTAGTATCTATTTATTAAAAAAAAACATAAAACAAAAGAATCCTCAATTGAGACGGATAAAAATATTCCATTATTGTAAGAAATTTACGTTAGAATCATATCTTTGATAATCATGAAATTAATCCGCCTCACCGATACCTTTTAATTATTAGTGTACTAAATTGAAATTTTATTTCTAAAGGTGAAGCATGGCAAGAGATAATGATGGATTGCGCTGATACAAATGCGGCACCATGTGATGAAAGATTACCCCCAAAAGAGGGAGAGAATTTTTGTGGTTCAGATGTGGCTTACCCTTATTTTATATCATTTTATGTTCTTTGTTCATTTTTGGTGAATTTACTTTAAATTAATAATAATAAAAATAAATATAATTTTCATTGTTAAACATTTACAGATTATCAATCTTTTCGTAGCTGTTATTATGGATAATTTCGATTATTTGACGAGGGATTGGTCAATTCTTGGGCCGCATCATTTAGATGAATTTATACGTTTATGGAGCGAATATGATCCGGATGCAAAAGGACGAATAAAACATTTAGATGTGGTAACATTATTGAGAAAAATTTCACCACCTTTAGGTTTCGGTAAATTGTGTCCACATCGTGTTGCCTGTAAACGTTTGGTATCAATGAACATGCCGTTAAACAGTGATGGAACAGTATTGTTTAATGCAACATTATTTGCTGTTGTACGTACATCGCTTCGTATTAAAACTGAAGGAAATATTGATGATGCTAATGCAGAATTACGTGCTGTTATTAAGAAAATTTGGAAGCGAACAAGTCCGAAATTATTAGATCAAGTTGTACCACCACCGGGTGTTGATGATGAAGTAACTGTTGGAAAATTCTATGCTACATTTCTTATTCAAGATTACTTTAGACGATTTAAAAAACGTAAAGAACAAGAATTGAAAGAATGTGATAAAGTAGCACACAATACAGTAACATTACAAGCTGGTTTAAGAACACTGCATGAAGCAGGACCAGAATTAAAACGGGCTATTTCTGGTAATTTAGATGAATTAATTGATGACAATCCTGAACCAATGCATCGAGTAATAATTAAATGATTTTGAAATGATGTTTAAATAATATTTTAATATTATTTTGTAGAGAAACCATTCTCTGTTTGGTAGTGTATGGTCTTCAATGCGTAGGGGACATAGTTTTAATAGAGCAAAGTCTTTAAAAGTGAATTCAACACAAATTAAAATAACTCCAGCTTCCAGTGTCGATTATCTTCCTTATAATTCAATACATAGAGCAGTCACTGAAGGTATGAATCATATAACTTCAATGACGAAGAATGTCGTCCAAAATAGAGCTAGTGCAACGTCTCTTCATAATCAAGAAGGACTTAGAGATGAAGAGATCCCCCTTAGGTCCCTTACCAACCTTCACAATGGCGATACAGAGAAAAATAACTTCCAAGTTATTGAGTAAGTTTTGTCACACGATCATTTACAACCAATATAATAATTTAATTTTATTATTAAAATTATTTATTTATTTATTTATGCTCCCTATTTTTCCCAACATGTGGGAGGTTCTTAAAGTAATATGTTTTTAATTATAAATAATAAATTGTTCTATTAATTTTGCGAGTAACACAATTTGGCTTCGATTGAGTAAATTGTTCAACATATAACCTCCTTCGTGTAAATAGTGCTGATTGTGGGCGGAGTGGTTGACGATATGTTTGAAAGATCCATTTGTCATTACAATATTATTTTGATTTTTCAGTAAATCTGTCTTCCTTCACCCTAACTACAAGGGTAAGCTAGTGTGAATGTATGCTGGTTTGGTTTGATTTTCTTGACGTTTTATTTATTTTAAAGAATTATTACTTGGTTTTGATTCTGCTAACCAGTGGTGATGTTGTGTTTGTGCTAGTCTGCAGGGTGACCACACTGAGCTGATGCCTCCGACTCCTCCACCGCGACGCGTTCGTCTAGGCCTGGGTGGCCTGGGCAACATTGGGGGCGGTTGCATGGCGTCCACGCCATCGCCTGTGCAACATGCACCGAGCTTTAATCGCATAGCAAGCGGCCTGAAACTTGCACAAGCACAAGCTATGGCAGTTGCAGGCTTCTTGTCGGAACCGTTGCCCAGCGAGTGGCCCGGCGTCCTCGGCGCTCCCACCTTGGATTCGGAAGGGGACAGCCGGTTTGCGCGTTGTACCCTCCTAAATCATAGGGCTTCCTTCCATGGCAGAGGTTAGCCCCAGCTCACAGCTAGGCCAGCATGTACCTACGTATTTGCATGAATCTTAAACTGGATTAATTCTTTAATTATACAAGGGTATACTTAATTAAACATTTAATTATTAATTAATAATTAAGAACTAACATGAACAAATTTAAAAATTACTACTAACCCATAGAAATATTATAACAATAAAAAGTAATAATCACAATACATATAATATAATCAGTATAGTGGTAGTATTAGTAGTAATAATAAAAGTAGCAATACATAGTAGAATAAGAGAAACACTTTTTTGAGATTTAATCCAGATGATAATTGTAGTTGTAGTCAATTAGTGTTAGATGTAGCTTTTTAGTTTTAATTCATCCCCTTATTAAAAATTAATAAAGAAATTGATGAGTAAATCAGTTTCAGTGCCGGCAAACGAACCCAACGGTCATGCGGGTTCTGAACGGCTATCACATTCATTACCAGGAAGTCCAGCCGATCGTCGTCCACCATCATTTGAAGTTGTTGGTTCAGCTGAAAGTCTCGTTGGTAGAATATTAGTTGAACAAGGTTTAGGAAAATATTGTGATCCAGATTTTGTACGTTATACATCAAAAGAAATGCAAGAAGCTCTAGATATGACACAGGAGGAAATGGACCGGGCTGCACATCAGCTAATGCAACAAGAGCGTCATATACATACGCCAACAATTGACAATTTACAACCACAATTATAGCAAATAGCTCGTTGTCGAAGCCTGAAGGTCTCCTAACCCTCCCGCCACACTACCAAGTGCCTAATTCATTTCTTCTGGTCCAAAGAAGACTAAATATAATAATAACGTGTAGTTTTTTAACCTGGATTTTACTTGAAAAAGGATTGTTTCTCCAGTTACAAATAAATTAAATAAGTAAATAAATAAATTAATGAATAAATAAAATCCCATGTACAGGGTGTGAGAACAAAATTAAGAATTGTCATTACGATTTTGTAATATCAAATGTGGCAAACTATTAAAAATAAATCCTACATCTAAGTAAATTGATTATTCAGTGGTTATTCCATTTTTAAAACACGCACAATTTCATTAGATTCTAATTAAAAATTTAAACGGGAATATTTACCTTTAAGCGATAGCAAAACAGATCCTCAAACATGTACTTTCAATAAAAATAAACATTTGATAAAAATATTTTTAAAATTTCGTCACACACCATTTCTGTAACGATCTGTTTTGCTGTAATAATGAGTATCTAATAAAAAGAACTTGGAGATATATATTGTTGTTATTTATTAAATGTCTACAATAATGACTAAGTTACGAAATGAACCATTTATGGTACTTACTGTTTTTTTTTTAAAGAATATAATTTAAAATACGTCAATCCAAAATGTCTCTTATCTGTTATTCACAATAAATATTGTACACATGTGATTTATCAGGTGGTAAATAGTTGATAAATACCAATAATAAAGGTATGTTCCTACGGAGTGCTGATCGAGTTTGATTTCTATCAAGGATATGTAGGGTGTGCCCAGGGAACATTTTAGTAAAATTAGAACCTCGTAGCTCATTTAGAAGATACGTTTGTTTTAGACAAAGTCGTGATTGACAAAAACGAGATAGACTCACAACTTCTAAGAATGACTAGTAAACCCTCCAATATTGATTTTCTTGTTTTCCTCCATTACATTCTAGGAAGAAAATTCCCACCTATTCCAGAATAAAATTAAGAAACATGAAACAAATCAATGTTGGGAGAATCGCTCGCCAAATAATGGGAGTTGCCATAAAAACTTTTCGTTTTAAGTGAATCAGCCGGTAAACAGGCTGTCCGGTATAGGAGTATATAGGGCCATTTCCAACAAACTTATAGTACGATTCGAAAAATATTTTAAATATTTGTAGACTACCCCTTAAAGAAAATTTTTGCATAATTAGAACCTTGTAGCTCATTTGGAATTCTGTCAAAAAAAAATTATTTTTGACGATGTCGCGATTTTAAAAAACATGCTGCATTTTTAGAACGACTCGAAGATCTTTCCGATAGGTCAGGTCGCATTTTTTTCTAAAAAATGGAGGAAAACAAAAAAAAATTAATGTTGGGAGGAAGATCTTCAAGTCATTTTGATTGTGTATTGTAGCTCGTTTTTTGACCGACTTCCTAATTTACTACGGGGTCCTACATTTTCTACAATATTATCTGAATACTACCCCAAAAATCCATAAAATATTATTTTGATTGTTCTATTAGTTTGGCGGACATCCTGTATAGGAAACTTTCAATAGTATCCCTTTTCAATATCAATCAAGCAAAAATAGATTAGGGTCTATCACAAGGGGTGGAGTGGGTGGAGAGGGGTCTCCACCCACTCACCCACCCCTGATCCATCATTGTCAATAATATAGAATCTATAAGGAAAATAATGGTATCAAATTACGAAATTCGGTTTTATTTACACTTCAATACGATAAGGTGTCAAGTTTTTGACCGCAACAAAAAAAAACAAAAAACGTAAGAACATTACCAGACTTTATTGATAACAACAATGGAAATTTCAATGGTTTTATCCGATTCTTCCCCACTCTATTGCCCTAAGCTCAGAGGAATAGACAGCGGCAAGAAATTTCAAATATTCTCTTTGCGTACAGTTGTAGTGTAAGTTCGGCGTTCGATCAAGTTATGTGATGTTGTCTTCAAGTGTTGTGTTTTTCATTTCACTATTCTCAAATTAAAACCCGACTAAATTAATGGAAATTCTATGAAAAAAAAAAATGAATAATGCAACGGATTTTCTTATAAAATATCCAAGAGAGGCGACAATTTTCGCATCAATCTGCGCTATATTGTTCTGTATAGTTGGTGTAATCGGTAAATTTTCCAACCAAAACAACAAAATTAAAATGAAAATAATCTTTTTCATATTTTTTTAAGGGAACCTGGTAACCGTCCTAGCATTGATAAGATGTCCAAAATTAAGAACACACGATACAACAGCATTTGTTTTATCATTATGTATATCAGATTTATTGTTTTGTTCTGTAAATCTACCACTGACTGCATCCAGATATATTTACGAAGCTTGGACTTTAGGGGATGCGTTATGTAAATTATTTCCTGTTTTATTTTATGGTAATGTTGCTGTATCTTTGTTGAATATGGTTGCAATTACGCTGAACAGGTAAAATGAATTTTGATCTAATCTGCATTTTTCGATTTTCTCTTTTTGAATAAAAAATAATTTAATTCGATTAATTTACGTCACTTGATTTTACAAATTGAAGATGACTAATTTAAGAGCAACCTCTGCATTGTCTTTAAATTAAAATAATGATTGACATATGACCCCTAATTAAACTGGACTATGTTGTTTTTATCTAATGATAAAGAGTAAATAGACAACAATTGAAACACTAGTCTGTTTTTTTCTTCTTTTTTTTTGTTAACAAGAATTGTTATCAACACGATTTAAATATTTTCATTGCGAGATTTGCTAAGAATACGGATTTTAATTGACCTATTTGGAAAAATCATAAATCAACTAGGACATCGCCCTTTCTTAATCATTTCAATACTAGTAAAACATTGTAGTTTATTGAGATATATTTTCAAAACAAGATGCGCTTTATATTATGAAAGGATGTAATTGATGATTGCGACTAGAGAGAACAGACCGCATTTGGTCCACGACATAAACAACAACAAAAACAAAAATGAAAGAAAAAGTAGTTATGAGAGACAATTTGTCTTATTATAATGTTGTGTTAATTGCACAACTATAATCTTGTCTAATTATAAACAATGTTTTTATTTATCCATTACACGTATATGGCGTAATTTTAATAAAAATTAAACCACATTCTAACTATATCGAAATATAGATAAAAGATGAACAGGAAATTGAATGTTTACTTATTGAAATTACAATGAATGAATCATCTAGGTAGGGCGGACGTTATCAGTTATCAAACAAAATAATTTAATTGGATCGAATCGAATTGAAGAAATTTCATTATTATCAATATATTTGAGATATTTAATAATTTTTTCTATTTAAATAATTATTATTGTAATTAATTTGTGTAGATATGTTCTAATATCGTGCCATCAACACTATAGTCAATTGTATTCGAGAACCTCCATATGGTTACAGCTGTTGTTCGCATGGGGTTTTGCATTTTTAATAATGGTATAGACCCTATTCTATATGTATTGATAGAAAGATTTATACTGACAATAGATAATGATATTTTTTCAGTTACCATCATTGTTAGGTATATGGGGACAGCTGGGCTTGAATCCATCGACATTCTCTTGTACAATTCTAGAGAAAGACGGTAAATCGCCGAAAAAAATTCTATTTCTAATTGGATTCGTATTACCATGTGCCGTTATTATAACATCATATACATGCATATTTTGGAAAGTACAAAAATCAAGAAGAAATCTCCGAGCACATCAGTAAGTATTGATTATGTGATAAAGAAAAATTAAAATCGTGAATTTATTCAATTTATAGTATAACGAACAGTCGATCCATTATCAATATCGCTATTTATTTTTAAAATATTTCAAATAAGAAGGCTCTTTATTTAAATCCGAATATATCGTATCCAATACTACTTACAATATAAACTATATACGATTTTATAAATAAATTGGTTTTAGATTATAGTTGAGAAGTATATCCTGTCATATCTGCATTCTATTAATAAATTTGTTGGGTCTGGTGAACACTCTTCTTCTAAATTCATATGTCATTATTTTTATTTCAAAATCAAATCAATCGATATTCTCAATTATTAATAGAAATAAAATAACTATAACAAAACAATAATAAACAATTAAATTTTAAATACACAAAAACTTCCCAACAAAATTCGTTTCTATATCGAGCTTTATAGCCGCAAAGATACACTGACCTTACACAACAGTAAACCATACGTACAGGATGTTTCACTATTATTAAAAACAAAAAACATATACAGGGCTGTCCCAGGGGTACGTGCAAGCTCCATAATTCCGTTGCTAGAAGACATATCGGCTTGCGGTTTTTTTCTTACAGTATCCATGGACATTCAGTACAACTTAAAATTATTTTCGTTCTTTTAACTACCCCCTTATAGGGGGTAGTGCACCCTACTCTCTTATTTTAAATAGAACGGTATATTTTTTATTACATTTTTGAATTCTTTGATGAAATCGAAGGAGACTTTGATAACATGACCCATGGTCTAGTGCTGAAAGTTTTTCAGATATTTTGCCTTTTCATGAAATTTTAAAATTTGCAGTGTTTGATTGAAAAATTCATATTTTTGAAGCTATAGCATTTAAAATGTTGAAACTTCAAATTTATGTTGTACAAATAATGTACTTTTTATGAATTTAAACAGAATTCAATTATCTGTCACTGTTTAGCTAAAATAAATTTTTCTTTCAGACAATTTTCAAACTCTAATATCTTGCTTATTTCAAATGGAACATCATATTTTTCTTTATATGGTTGGATAGAGAATAAAAATATGCATCAAACTGTATTAACATTCCCTATACCTATCTTTGATAATTTTTCAGTTATTCAGAATTTTAAATTTCGTTCAATCACCTTCCTTGAAGCAAAATGTAATACTTCTAGTCGCCTATGCCAAAATTATTCAACTATAATAAAATGCATAGAAGGCTTAGCAAAATGACAAAATATCACAAATGACGGTTAATATTGAATATTTTACCTGTATTTTTACAACTTTAGAACATCCTACATACACAAAAAGCAAATGAAATAAATATTACTTTTATTAATTATCAATTTCTTCCATTTTATTTCATAGAGATAGTCCAAATTTAATTAATTAATTTCATCTTAATTGTGACAATTGAATTGGAGGTTGTTTTGCAAAGCCTTCTATGTTTTACATTTTATTTCAGGAAAGAAAATTAGACGAAATTGAAAATTCTGAATAACTGAAAAATTATCAAAGATAGGTATAGGAAATGTTAATACAGTTAGATGCAGAATTTTTTTCTCTATCCAACCATATAAAGAAAAATATGGAGTTCCATTTAAAATAAGCAAGTTATTATAGTTTGAAAATTGCCTGAAAGAAAAATTTATTTCAGCCAAACGCTGAAAGATAATTAAATGCTCTACAGTTTGATAGAAAGTAAGTTATTTGTGTTATTAGAATTGTAAATTTCAAACTTTTAACTGCAATAGTTTCTATGTTATGAATTTTTTATTTAAACACTGCAAAATTAAGAATTTCATGAAAAGTCAAAATATCTGAAAAACCTTCAGCGATAAGCCATAGGTCATATTATCAAAGTCCCCTTCGATTTCATCAAAGAATCTAAAAATGTAATAAAAAATATACCATTCCATTTAAAATAAGAGAGTAGGGTGCACTACCCCCTATAAGATGGGGAGGTAGAATAACGAAAATAATTTTAAGTTGTACAGAATGTCCATGGATACTGTAAGAAAAAAATCGGAAGTCGATATGTCTTCTAGCAACGGAATTATGGAGCTTGCACGTACCCCTGGGGCACCCTGTACAAAATTCCACTAAAGAGAAATAATTTCGAACAATTATTGTAATAAAACGCCGACTATCTTGTTCAAGCAATGAAAATGAATTGAATTGTACGAAAATTAATTTGAAAATAATAACAGTAACCTTACAGAACGTTTCATTTTTATTTCAAAAAAACAAAAACATACAGAAACTTCCACCCAAGAACTATAAATTTAAACACAAAAATAGCTGCGCGATTTTTTGAAATTTTTCCCAAATCATCAGTTCCTTTAAAAAATCATCAAATCAATGTTATTATTAATTAACGAAACTCATTATGTATCTGTATTTATCGTTTTGAATTATAACATAACAAAAGGATTGTATGCCATTTTCAAAATTTGGATTGATAATTTAATAAAAGAAAATGAATTAAAACTCTTGGAATTGAATTAAAAGTTTTAATTTATTTTATTATCGTTTATAATCTACGCAATTTAGATTGAATTTTTATTTTAAACAAATTTTTAAGAAATTAAAATGAATAGTAATTGAAAATTAACTTCTCAATAACATTCAAGCTTCTTTTAAATGGAACGTCCTATAAAATGTTTCGTGTTTTCGCCTTTTTTCCAAAAAATTGTGTTGAAACTAATCTTCAAGAAACTAAAATGAATGGTAATTGTGAGAAAATTAACTTTAAATTATTATTTATACTCGTTTTTAATTCGTTTAACTGTTATATTACAACAGTTTTATCGTTGTTTAGTGATGTGATTTATTTGTTTTAGATTAACAAACACACCACAAGATAGAAAAACAAGTCGACGTGACAAAGATGATAGTCGTTTAACAATATTAATGTTAACAATATTTATATGTTTTGTAATATGTTTTTTACCATTAATGTTAGTGAATGTATTTGATGATAATGTTAAATATCCCATATTACATGTGTTTGCATCAATAATGGCATGGGCATCTAGTGTTATAAATCCATTTATTTATGCGGCAAGTAATCGTCAGTATCGATCAGCATATTCTAAATTATTTAATTTAGTTAAATCAAGTGTTGTCTTTTCTGAATCAAAACAACAATCTAATAATTCAAGTAAATCACGGGAACGTAATGGACAATCTGTTAATTATAAACCGAATGTTTAAATTTAATTAATTTTACACAAAATTCCAAATATAAGGTAACATTCCTTATTAATAAATAAACATTTTGATTAATATAAGTACCAGAAAAGACTGATTTGTTACCAGTTTTTTTGATAGAATATAAACAGTATTACAGTTTTTCTAACACGTTTATAATAATTAGTGATAAATTATTTAATACTTTGTGATAATAGCACTATCACGATATTATTTTGTATATTTATTGTATCATAGTAGTTCAAGCTATTTTGTGGATTTTGACTGAAGTTTCTCTATTAGTTACCTACACCCATGTATAATTTAAGAATTTGAATAAATATTTTTTTTTTAATTTGAAATAATTGTAATTTATCAAAGTTGGATAATTTTGAGAAAAATTACATACCTTTCTTTTAAATATCAGACACAATCGGCAGTTTTCGTAGAATGCTTCGATTCCAGATAAGTGTATTGTTTTGCATGCCATTGTTGACTCATAAGTTTTATACATAAACAATTCCCCATGCGATATGTACCCATTGAGAATTTAAAGTTATATTATAAAAGTGTACCGTGTTAACCGTGTAATTCTAATAATCTACTATCAAAGTAATAAGTGCGCGTTACAGTATGGGTAAAGTCGACTTAGGTCCTATGTGGAATATTCGGAAACTCCCATGTAGGCATTCTAAGTAAACACTTTTAAAAAGTAATTGATTTGAATTCTTTTTATTTCGACAGTAACAATTGCAACTGTATTTGAGATTCGCCAACAAATACCTAATTTGATAAAAGAAAAACTAAAATCTTAAAGATAAATTATAGTGATAATGTTGACAATACAAGTGTCGTTTAAATTTTTGATTTGTTCTTAAATAAATATAAATACTGCCAATTAAGGAGGTAGATTTATCGAATAAAATGGATTTAAAACAACTAAAATTAATTAAAAATACAATGGTAAATTATGTCGCAAGGTAGGTGTAAATATGGCAAAGTTTTGTTTGTTAAAAGTTTGTAACAAAATTCCATTTCTATTGTATCCGTATAATTTACTAATTATAGTGTTTTGTTTTGAGCCATGTTCGGAATAATTTTAAAAATATTGTAAAATCTAATTAATAGGCCATTTGTTATTACTAATTTTACACTCTTTTAATTATTTTTTGCCTTTACTGTCTAGGAATCTATCTGGCAACAACTAACATTGACTTAAGTCTATCGTAATGTTTTCCTTCACCATAACTTTTTGATCTTGCCTATTTAATAAATAAATAAATTAATCGATTAATATCTGAAATTAAATAATTATAAGTAAAAATTACGTTAATGATAATCGATATTACCGGTAATAATTTGGTTTGAATGGTCCGGCTTTATTTAGACCCATATATTTAGCCTGTTCATCGGTTAATTCAGTTAAATGGGCGTCAAATGTTGGTAAATGTAAGCTAGCAACATATTCGTCTGAAATATTAATTATTTTTTATTATATTAATTTTACTTATTAATTTTAATTAATTACCCATTTTTTTCGGTAATAAATAAACATCGGATTTATAACGTCCAACTGGTGCATTGAATAATTCAATTAAAGCTAAAGCTTGTGTTGCTGATGTTATTGATACAACAAATGATGGTAAACTTGAACAACTTAAATTCACTAATCGTCCTTCAGCTAATAATATTATTCGTTTACCATCTGGCCATATAACATGATCAACTTGTGAACGTACCTTTTCCCATGTTAAATCCGGTGATCTTAAACTATTCTAAAAAAATATCGGCAAAATTATTTATTTAATTTACACCATAATTTATAATCTAAACTTACAACATCGATTTCTGTATTAGAATGACCCATATTGCATACAATACAGCCATTCTTCATTTTATCCATATGTTCACGTGTAACAACATTTTTATTGCCAGTTGCTGTAATAACAATATCTACATTTCTAATAACTTCATTCAATTTAACAACACGGTAACCATCCATGCTGGCTTGAAGGGCGCAAATTGGATCGATTTCTGTTACATAAACAACACAACCTAAACCTTTAAGTGCTTGAGAACATCCCTTACCAACTTCACCATATCCACAAATTACAACTTGTTTACCACCAAACATAACATCAGTTGAACGCTTTAAACTATCGACGATTCGTTAGAAATATTCATGTAATTAAAATAATAATAAATTACCTATCAATAATTGATTCACGGCAACTATAAAGATTGTCGTATTTAGTTTTAGTAACTGAATCATTAACGTTCATAGCTGGTACAGTTAATTTACCAGCTTTAGATAATTGATATAAACGATGAACTCCAGTAACACTCTCTTCAACAATACCTTTTATCAATTTGAACATGGCCGGATATTTTTTTAACATTAAATGAGTGGCATCACCACCATCGTCCAATATCATATTTGGTTGCCAATTTTCAGCATTAACACACTTGTCAATACACCACCAAAAATCCTCTTCACTTTCACCACGCCATGCGAATACTGAGAATCCAGCCTCGGCCAAAGCTGCAGCTACCTCATTCTAAAAATTTGTGATTTAATTAGTAAATTTTTATAAATTGATTAAATAATTTACTTGTGTGGAATAAATATTACAGGCTGCCCATCGTAGACTAGCACCTAATGCGGCTAATGTTTCTATTAGTACAGCCGTTTGGGCGTTTATATGTGTACAACCGACAATTTTGGCGTTTTTCAGGGGTTTATCGTCAGTGGCGCGCTTCCTTAAGGCCATAATCCCCGGCATTTCTATTCAAATTACAATTATTGTTAATTAAAAATCATAATTATTTAAATTTAAATACAACACCTTGTTCGGCTATTTCTATTTCACGTCGACCGAAAGCGTGTTGATTGATGTTTCGTACACAGAAATCGGAATTTCCAGCTGTATTTTTTTGGATTTTCTCGCGTGGTGATACATCGTCCTCATCGGAACTGCTGCCTGTACATGAAGCTATAAAGAAATTTTCATATTATTGCTATTGTAAGTTAATTTGAATCGACGTACTGGAACTGTAAGAATCAGTAGATGAAGCTGATAATGAACGGCTTCTATATCGACTAGATTTTTTCAGTGCACTAGACGATTTGGAGTCCTGTAAAAATTAGTTTCAAAACTGTAATTATTTAGGTATTCATTGTTTTGTTTTTTTATATATATTAGCAAATAAACAAATAAATAAAATAAAGAGACATAAATTAAAACAAAATAAAATTAGAATATTAATTTAAAACAATTGATAAATAAGCGAAGAACTGATAACTACATGCGGTTAAACATGTTATATAATCATTTCTGTTGATAAAGACCTAATGAAGGTAAAGCATACATATAAACATGTATATCTTACCAACTTAGATCTTTGGCTCACGAAGGCATTAGTTCCTTCCAAACCCTAGAAATAAATCAATTAAATTATTCTGGCAAAAATCAACGATTTTATCCGTTTAATTAGCTTTTTGTTTCTATTATTAACTATTAATTATGTGGAAAATTTTATCTTTAAAACAATTACCATCACTTGTACATCGTTCATCTTGTGATTGTTATGTTAAACTAATTATAAATGTTGTAATTATCACCCTTATCAAAAAGCAAATGTTTTATTACAGCCTTAAATTGATAATATGAGTCTCAATATGGTTTCTTTGTAATTATTAATAAATTTTCTCACGGTCATTTGCATCTTATTGTTACCAATATTGTTACAACATCGGTTTTATTATTATAAAGGAACATTAATTGTCTATAACAAAAACTAAATAATTACAGTACGTAAATGAATTTAATAATTTTCATCCAAAAATATCCAATTAAAAATGCTTCTACACACGTTTGTTTTTTAATATTTCGATACAAACCTTGGCCCCAGATGCTGGATCAGTGACAGGACTATCTGTAACTGTATTTAAATTTCTATTACCAAGTATTGTACGTATTTCAATATTTTCAGTCATATCCGTTTCAGATTCAATTTAATTTTAATTATAAAATCAACAAATTTCGTTTAAGTATTGCTGATACTTCTATAAAACAATAATTCAACAATAACAACAATAATAATAATAGTAATAATAATAATAAACGGACAACGTGCACAACCTGGAACAACTAAAACTGCCAACTTGATACTAAAACTATGCTATAAATACTACTGAAAAAAAATCAATAAATAAATTTTTAATTTACATAAAATAACCGTAAAGACAAATAAGCCACAATTTTAAATTTGTTGTTCAATTCATAGAATTACATAACAAGAAAATTAAATTTTATTTATTGATTTTTTTTTTCACAAAAAAACATCCAACGTCTATTAATGTTGGCAGACATTTCAAAATAAACCCAAGAGCGCAAACATTAATGTCGATTATCCAAATTAAAATCGATCATTTTTCATTATCCTCCATTCAAAATAAATAAATAAATCCTCGATTATTGACTTTATCATCAATATCTAATTAATTTGTACGAATTATGATAATTTATATGTATGCAGGAAAATAAGGGAAATGAAATAAAAATGGTATATTGTAATAATTTAACACATTTGTATTTGTTTATGTAATATTTCAAATTCGTATAGATAAATTGTTTTAATCTTAATAATTATTCAAATTTTGTTATAGTAACCTTGGTAACCACGGAAACAACACAGGTTTGTAAATGCGCACGCATTCTAATTGTAGGCGCTCAATAAATACCTGTTGCCAATCTAGAAGAAAACGTCCAATAAATCACTGACAATACAAACAATGTTATGTAATTAATTACCTGAAATTACAACGTAATATAATATAATCTAAAAAGATGGCGAATATTGATTTCATAACAATATTTTCATGGAGAACCGTAAATAATCTATAATGGGAAAATCGGCAGCATTGTAATTTAGTATCATAATCATAGATATCTAATAATAACTATTTGATGTATAATTAATACTTAATTTATCGGAATAAAAGACGTGATGATTTATTTAAATTCTTCGTAAATTTTTGATACAAACCGACGTTTTATACAAGTTTCAAATAAATAAGGTGTTTTCGCGCCATCTATTGTGGAACAGTCAAACTTAGTTGGATAATATGACGTCACTGATGTGAATTTTCTAACATATTTTTGAAAAATAATCGCTAATTTGGTAGTTTTTGAAGTTTTATAAATTGTTGAATAGGATGTTAATTTCGTATTTCTATTTTTAGTCTATCGAATTTATCGTCAATTTTTTTGTTGCAACAAAGATAGATTCAAGTGTGACCTTTTGTAGTAGAAAGAGATAGTTGCCATTATTGTTTAGAGGTTATATTGATGTTCTCTTAACATGTGTTAATTTTTTGAAAATACTATTGAAATACGATAATTTGGTTAGAAGAAAATGTTTAAAAAACCATTTAAAGTGAAATCCAATACTCAATTAAAAGGATCAGATCGGTATTGATGTTTTATGGATAATTGTTGATTAATTTAATCAATTTTGTTTGATTTTAGCAAATCTATAAAAGAGTTGATATTAAAATCGTTTACAAATCTAACAGACACAGATATAGAGACGGTATTTTCGAAAAAACAAGCTATACATAATGTTAAAATAATAACATCATTCAATGAGATTGTTCATGTTTACACAGTCGATAAATATCCAATGCTTTTTATGATACAAGAGAAAATCTATCCAACAGTTTATTTATTATGGAAATTTCCAAACATATTACACGCTTTCACCACACACACTCAAGTATTCCAACAATACTTATCAACAGGTGCTGATTTAATGTTACCCGGTGTTATAACACCACCAAATCCAAATAGTAAATACGGTAATCTCGACATAAATACCATTGCATATGTTAATACGAATAATAATAAAGCAGCTATTGCTGTTGGTGTAACAGCCCAAAGTTCATCTGATATGTTAAAATCAGGTGGTAGAGGCAAATGTTTAATAATTCACCATTATTACGGTGATAAATTATGTGATTTTGAAACGGCACTTTTACCAATCATCGATATGGGTCCGCCTGATTGGTTAACAATAACAAATAATTACGATAACGAATTTCCTGAATTAGGCAACTCGAATAAGAATGAACAACAACAACAACAAGAACTACCAATGGCATCATTAGAAAAAGGGGATGCAATCGAAATGACTAATGAAAATGTCGAAAATAGTAACGAGATTACAGTTGAAGAAATGGATGAATTATTGAATTATTGTTTTCTTGTTGCTTTAAAATATTCAAAAACACTAGTTTTGCCGATATTGACGTCGAATTTTTATAAATTACAAATGCTACCCGTTTGTCCACAAGGCAAAACTTTAGATATAAAGAAAACATCATTTAAAAAATTGAAACCGTTCCTAGATACTATGGCAAAGGTATGGATTTTATTATAATCAAATTAGATTATTTATTTTTTAAATTTTAGAATGGTCTTGTTACGATTCAAGAAACTAAAAAAGGTGTAGAATCTATTGTTGCAATCAATAAAGATCACCAAAAATTTACAGAATTCTATGTTGAACCATCTAAACGACCGAAAAAACCTGACGAAGATACACAGACAACATCCACAAATATTACAGAATCGTTCATTATAACACAAAATGTTGTGCCAATATTTACCGAATTTGGATACAAGTAAAAACCAGTTTATTTTATGAAAATACGGATATTAATTCAGGTTTTTTTTAGTAAGGGAGACACTGTTCAAATGCCCGATATTAGAAAATGTGTAACAGATTATGTTAAAAACCACAACTGCCTGGATGAAAATAACAGAAGGTTATTGTTATTTTCAAAATATCCAACAAAACTAATTAAATGATGTCTTTTTTTAGATTTGTAAAACCGAAAGAGGCACTTGTTAAAATTTGTCAAACTGAAAATAATATAACATGGGAGGAATTAATGGAGAGAATTTGTGATTCAATGAAAAATTGTTATAAAGTAACGACAGGTAATGATGAATTTATAAATAAAGGTAAAATATCACCAATTACAATAACAGTATCAACAAGATCTGGTAATAAAAAAGTAACACTTGTTGATAATCTTGAATTATTCAATATACGTTTAAATGATTTTTCAAAAGAATGTCAACATGGTGTTGCTGCTAGTACTACAATTAATAAAATACCTGGAAAGAAATGTGATCAATTATTAGTGCAAGGCAATCAAGTACTTTTCGTCTACAATTTACTTACAGGTTAATTTAAATTAATTCAAAATTGAATTGTAATTATAGTTTTGTTTAATTATAGAGAAATACAAGATTCCTTCCAAATATATTCGAGGATTAGAAAACGCTCCAAAGAAAAAGAAGTAGATTGTTTTTTTTATAACAAAATTTTATTAATAGAGTATCAAATTTTAATTATGTTTTTAAAGTTCCTAAATCTAATAGATTTTCCAATTAATTAGAATTTTTTTAATTTATAAGCAATTTAAGATCAACTTATTCAAATCCAGATTGTTTACGCGTGCGTTTGAAGTGCGTTTTAATTTGCAACGATGCTAGACTTACCGATTTCGTCAGTAATTATACGTAAAATTCTACAATGATAAAATTTGAATATTTTTTTGTATTTTACGTTCAAATAGACTTGTTTTAATATAAAAATGGTCTGGAAGTGTACATCTTTTGAAGTTAAAAGTCTTGTTACTTGAATTTAACTGGCAGTTGTCAAACTACATTGAATAAATTATTTGATAATTTTCAATTTGAATTTTCATTAATGTTCTAATTTGCTGTCTTACTGTCTATTTTTTAAATAAATAAATTGTTATAAAATATGAAGGAAAGTCAAATGGCAGAGTGAACCGAGAAAACAATTGAAATATGACTTTGTAATAGTTCGGTCAAGTATACCAAAAATGAAGTTTTTTAAATTTCAAAAATTATTTTTATCAGCTGGGAATAAGTTTGATAACCCTCTCATTTAGCCCTATTTTCAAAAAACTAATAAAAAGATGTTGATTTGTGTCTTCCCTATGATGAGGGTTTTTAGATACAAATACTGTGAATTTTTCGTCAAATTTACTGATTTCACAGTCATACTTGGCAAAGCTTAAATTTCAGTCACTTTTGAAGCGTCACCTAGAAAACTTTCTTTTATTCGTGAAATAATGTTGCCATATATTCTAATTTATAGCTAAATTAATGAAAATGTTTCCTTAGTAAAATGCTTATTATCAAATATTTACGTCATAAACTGACTTTTATCGAATGCTTCGCCTGTAATTTTCACAGGAACGGTGTAATCTACCATATATAAAAGTTACACGAATAGAATTTTTTTAATAGATCGTTTTAATGGAAAAATTGCGTCGTAAAACATTCGGCAACATAGTTTGACAGGTCTGTATATGTCTACAGTTGTCAGTCACTTTTGAAAAGAATTATTTTGTAAAGAAAAAGTTTTTATTGAATTTTATTTTTAGTTTTTCGATAAATATTTATCAGGCGATGGGTTTAACAATATCAAGTGTATTAACACGTTTATTTGGCAAAAAACAAATGCGTATTTTAATGGGTAAGAATAACGACGTTTCGATGTGAAGACGTGGATGAAAAACTAATAAAATAAATGATGAAATATGATTATTATTAATTTATTTCAGTCGGTTTAGATGCTGCTGGTAAAACAACAATTTTATATAAATTAAAATTGGGTGAAATTGTAACAACAATACCAACAATCGGATTTAATGTGGAAACTGTCGAATATAAAAATATATGTTTTACTGTATGGGATGTTGGTGGTCAAAATAAAATAAGAAAATTGTGGCGTCATTATTTCCAAAACACACAAGGACTTATATTTGTTGTTGATTCAAATGATCGGGAGCGAATTAGCGAAGCTGAAACGGAGCTGCAAAACATGGTATATTCACCTATTCTTTTTTCTATAATTAATTTATAAAATAATGAAAGGTTTTTATTGGTAATTTTAAAGGATTCAAGAAAATTAGGATTGATACGCCCTTGTTTTGAAAATTTAGCAATTTTGCGCAAATTTTCAGAATTATCTGACAATGGCGTATTGTTAGAAATTGACGTGGCATAACGTGCTAGTAAAACGTTAACGATACGAAGTTAATTGCTTATGAATCATGGTCTTATCTATCTATATCGTTATTGTCGCGTTTATTTGTAAACAAATCATATTCTAACTAAATTATTAGTCGAATTTGATGCAGCCGGTAAAAGAACAATTTAATATAAATTGAAATTAGATGAAGTTATAAAAATGATATCAACAATTGATTATAATCGTGAAAACATAAAAATATATCATTTACTACGTGGTATATTGGTGAAAAATTATCCTACCGAATACAGGAGGAATCGTATACAGGGTGTTTCACAATTGACCGGATATTTTTGTGGTAACTCATACTAGTTGAACAGTGATTCGAATTTTTTTTAAGAGCAATAGCAATATGATTAGAATGACTCGATAATTTTCCCAATATTGATTTTTCTCGTTTTCTCCACTATATTCAGAAATAAGCACAAAATTTTCGCGACAGTGTCGGAAAAAATCCTTTTTGTTAAAATGTTCCACAAAAACTACCTAAAAATCTTCAAAATATTCGAATTACTCGTCAATTAATATGAGTTATTATAAAATAGATCCAGTCCAGCCTGTATGTTGATTCAAATCATCGAGAACGTACTGTTATAGTTCAAGAATATTGCAAGTGAATATTTGAACATAAAAATTTTTATTTATGAATATTAATTACTAATTATTCTCGAAATTTGCATATGACTCATTGATTATGTATTTATTTCTAGTTGAAAGAAGATGAATTACGTGATGCTGTATTACTTGTTTTTGCCAACAAACAAGATCTGCCAAATGCAATGACAGCTGCTGAATTAACCGATAAATTAAATTTGAATCAATTGCATAATCGCCGTGTAAGTTATTGTAGTTTACTATCTGCTATATGTTCGCCTTAAACATGGTCAGTTTAAAGATAAACTCCCTCCAATAGCGCAACCAGGATGCGGCTTCGGGGCTGCGCTACCCTGTATATCGTTGTGCCCTCCCTTCCCCCCATAAATATACTGACTATTCGGTAAGGGGATGTGATGAACTTTCAAGTGGTTGTAATGTAGTACCCGAGGAGTATTTTACAGATGATTAGTGCTTGACCTTCAACGAGCTAGCTCCTTTACTTTAGATTCACTTGAGGCAAACTTTCAACAACCGCTCAAATTCATCCTAGATGACACACTACAATCCTTTAAAACTTGTTTGCTATACCTTACAAATAAAGGGAGTTGCATTGACTGACCATAGTCAAGTGGGATGTGTGATATTAGAAGTATAAGAATTTCTAACTGATGGAAGTTTATGGAATTTCGATACCTATAGGGAGTAGTGTAACACTATTTTAAAAGGGCTTCGATAACATGAGTAATGCTTTGATATAAACGGTTTTTAAGATAAAGTTAACCACTAATGGAGTGGCTAGAACGTTGGAGATATTTTCTGAATAGATTTAATGAAAAAATGTCTGTTATCAAAATATTGAAACTTCTATCTTGTACTTCTAATACGCAATAACCGTACATCACTCTATATGTATTTTTTTTTTAATTATTCCTTTATTTTAGTGGTATATACAGGCAACTTGTGCAACTCAAGGGGATGGCTTATACGAAGGTCTGGATTGGTTATCAAATGAATTAGCTAATAAATAATTATAAAATAAATCATATTTACAATTAAAACATTTAAGGATATTTTTTAATTAATTTTACTGTTTTGTGATTTATATGGATAAGTGACTGAGAAGAAAAATACACATAAATTCATAATGTTATCATTTATTTCTAAAGCTGCGTAATTTTTTGATTGAATGAATTCATGAACGAATAAATAAATAAATTAACAAAATTAATTTGAGCAAAATTAACAATAATAATAATAATACTGTGATTAGACTGACTAGAGTGCTTTTGGAACGGCTGTGAAGCATCTCTTCTCAAGTATACGTTTTTCACGTTTCTTTTCCGGATACTTATGATAAACTGGTTTCATATCGAAACGTACAGGTGTTGGATTTTCCAAGTGTGTTGACTGACGTTTTCGCATATTATTACCAGTATAAGCGACACCTTTCAATTGATACTCTTGAGTTTCGGCATTCCAAATTAAATGACTTTCGATTTTTTTCTAAAAAAACAAACAAAAATATTTAAAATATTTTATAATGATAAAAAATTCTACCAAATATTCTTTGTGAATGTAGTTATCGATCATTAGTGATGTTAATTGTGATTCTCTGACTAATAAACGGTTATTGTCTAATAATGCTTCCATTTCACGTTGATATTCATGTTCTTTATCAGCATACTCAACACGATATTCATTCAGTAATGATTGTACTCTTTTAATTTTTTTAGTTATACCAGCATCTTCCTCTTGTAAACTTGAATATTTCTCTTCAACATCAATCCGTTCTTGACCTTTTTTCGTTAACTGTTCCTCTAATTGTTGATGTGCTTTATCTAAATGATCGATTTCAGCACATATTTCCTCTAATTGGAATGCTTGTTGTTGGGCTTTTTCTAATAATTTCTCACCACCAACCAATATTCTCTTTTGTATCATTGAGATTTTCTGCATCAATTCATGTTTCTCAGATCTACAATTTATTATAATTTTATTTTAAATAGAAATTAAATGAAAATATACCAAAAACGTACTCTGTTTTCTGTAATTCTTCTTCACATTTTCTGATCTCTTCAGCCCTAGCATCTGATATAACTTTTTCTTTCTTCTTTGGTTTCGGTTCTTTCTTTTTCTGCGATTGTTGTGCTAACAAATTAATTTTCTCTTGTAGTGCCGATATTTCATCTTCGAATTTATCAATTAAGCCTTTCTCTTCAACATTGATTCGTGCATGATTCTGTATATGTTTAGCTCGTGCTGCATATCGTAGAGTACACATACTTTCTTCGTAATCAACATCAGCCGGACTTATCATCGCTATCTGTTTAAATTTAAAATAATAAAATAAAATAAAATTTTAATTTTTGTTGTAAAGATTACCATTGCAGTTTTTGAGTTACCACCCAACGAATCTTGCAATAATCGTGTTAATTTCGAATTTCTATAAGGTATATGAGTGTTCTTTCCATAAACTAATGCTGAAATTACATTACCAAGTACCGATAATGATAAATTTATGTTGCTGGCTTCGCGTAAACGTTCACCTGTAGCTTGTGTTCTACTGGCACGTTCTGAGCCCTAGAAAGTTTCAATTATTTAATATTTGCTAATTAAATTTTAATAAAAACAACTAACCGCTAGATCAACAAGATTTAATTTACCAACTGTTGTTTTACTATTACTCTTATTTCTTGACTCGATAGTTATTGTAAATATGGCATGTGATCTTGAACTAACATCATTCATTAATGTTGACCGTGTAACACGATTTTTAGTGCCACGATTTAACAATTCCGTTATTGATTCAATTGAATCAACAGTAAAACCCATTAAATCTTTAACATATACACCAACATCAAGACGTTCTTTAATTTGTAATTTTTTATTTGGATTTGATGATAATAGATCACGTACTTCTTCATTATAAATCTCCAAAAATGTAACTGTCACAACAAACGATTTTTCGCCGCTAGCACGGGATATTTGACTGAATATATGCGAAAATGTATTCGGTATAATGCCGCGTTGTTCTTGTTGATTTTGTATACCGGCCATTGTGTAAGTTTTACCGGTACCAGTCTGACCATAAGCAAATATTGTCCCATTATAACCTTGCAATGCTTTCTCCACAATTGGTGCAGCTACTGTACGATAGATATTCAACTGAAATTCAAATCCAAATTAAAAAAATCTCCAAAGGCAGCAAGTACCTTATATAGCGAATTTTTTTTATGTATCTACATACTGAAATATTAATTGCAAAACATTCTTATGATACTGACAATTAATATATTTTAATAACATTGAATCAACTAATAAATTCATTTCCTCGATGTTATTTTAATATTTATGATTTTTATTGAAAAATACTTTTAATCCACAAACAATAAGAAACACTAAAAAAAAAATAATAATGAAGTTTGTTGTTTGTCTAATACGTCTAATCAAGGCCTGCTTGATTTTTTCAAGCGAAATTCTCTAGCAGGCCTTGCGTCTAATATTAACTGTCAAAATTAGTTGCCCCCCCGCGATATTCAATTTTTTTTCTAATATCAATAGTCAGAACATATAGCCACCTGAGATAATCGATTTTACTGCTTATACTCAAAAAAGAGATTTTTGCATTTTTCTTGCGAACCAACGAACCGATTTTGATGATTTTTTTTCTGGGTCATAGAGAATGGTCGGCTCTACTGTTATTTTAATTTTCATCAAAATCTAAGCAAACGTAATATTGAAAATGATTTTTTTTAACATTTCTTCAGCTCTTATTCCAAAAGTGTTGGCCCTACCAGTCTGGCCAACGAACTTATCCAAGCTATCACAAAGACCGATTTTTGTACCAAGTTTCATTAAGATTGGTGTATTTTTACGGCAGTTATCGTGGATATACATATATAAATATATATATATATATATATATATATATATAAAAAAATTTTAACGAACGGTGGATATGGGTTCCTGAGGTTCCAAAACGAACTTCTGTGCAAAAATTTTCGGAAATTCAAAAGTGAGGATCTCGTCATTAGCTAATTTTTTTTAAAAAAATTCGCTAAAATTACTAATAAAATTTGATTGATCTTACTTGAGTTGAATCTTCACCGAAGACTTGGTCGAATTTGAACGTTTTCTGTGAATCGTTTCGGTTTAAAGCGATTAAATTCTCTTTTGGATCAATTAACAATATATTACGACAACCATCTGCTGTCTCTTTTTTCGTCAATGGACGAGCTCTGACAAATACGCGAACATTTTCAACTTCAGGTTGATTTAAATTCTCCATTTTTATTTGCGATAATTATTCACAATCTACAATGACGAAACGTTAGAATTGATTTTTCTAATGCACCACGATCACAAATTCGTTTAAATACCAATAAATACGAATTATTTGTTTACCACACAAATTATTCTGAGAAAATATCGATCTTTTCTGACAAATTGATCATTATTTACAATATTCATTTGTCGGCTGCTATAAATAATTACTTCTGTTTAATTAAAATCCCGAAATCACTACATTTGTCAAAATCGTTGACACATAACCTCAGATTTGTAAATATTCGTAGGCAACGTTGCCCACTTGTATACAATTTTGTAAATTTAGAGTTTTGGAATATTATTGAAAAATAATTCAATTTAAAAGCTCATAAAAAATAAGACGTCACATTGGGAGCATAACTAAAACGTATATTATAACAAATTATGATTATGAATAAATAACATAAATTTAAACAGACTGAACGTGACAACACTGTAAAAATAACAAGACATCCTATATTATTTGGTATGCAACACATAATACACTTACAGTGCGGAGATTGGCAGTGTTGCCACCTTTAGGGATTGTCACTAAGTCTAACGATTTGATTAAATATTCCATTTTTCTTATTTTATTTAAATAAAATGATCTATTTTAGTACGATTTTAGATTGTACAGTCATCGTCAATACTAAGAGACCGAGTCTTGAGCCAAAATATCAGGTTTTTTCTTTCTTATGAGTTATGAGTTATACTGTTTCTTCCGTCAGGGTAAAAAGGTGGGCTTGTAGGGACTGTTGGAGCGAGTTTCAGCCATATCAAATTTGTAGATAGTATTTTTCTTTCGAATAAATACCCAAAATGGCATCAGTAAGCCCATCTTCTTCTGATTGAATATCTTTTTTTCCAAATTCTGACCTGTTAAGATTCTGTTAGAGTACGTTCTGTTGCAAGGTGGCCTTCGGCTAGGATACGCGAAGGCGAGGCTTAAGCAACCCATCGGAGATATTCGGTAGGCACCCAAGTTAAAAATGCCGTTCTGAAAATATAAGACACTTGCGCCATAAACACGTGTAGACTTCCCACTCCGCAGTGTGAACTCTAATGCCCGTATTTATAAACCGATCTCAGACTCGATCTCAAGTCTAACTTCCAAGCACGAGTTCTGGTTTATAAGTCTTACTTCGGCAATTTTCGACGGAAGTTAGGATTGAGTATACCCATGGAGGGTTGAGAACTTGGCGGATTCTAGTTACATTTTACAGGGTCACGTTTTTCTTTTTGTGCGCACGCGCACTTTCTGCAAAACTCAAGCTTGTCTCAAGGCAGCTACAACTCAATCATGGCTTGGTTACATATTCTGGCCTCAAGGCCAAGCTCAAGCTCCAAGACGGTCTCAAGATCGGTTTATAAATACGGGCATAAGGCGCTGCCAAAATTGTGACAATATCTTTAAATCGGGTAGTAGACATCAACACGATCTCAGTTGGGTTCATTTAGACGATCTGCGCACCGAAGGCCACCTTGCAACTGAAATTGTATGCAGTCTACTTTGTGATGACCGCCCTCATAAGCCTGTTTTACACAGCCGCACAAAATGTGGTGTCTTAGTTTTGGCGAATTTCAGCCGACTTTATGCTTTAAGCTTCATTCACAACCTCAAAATTAATGTTTAAAATTAATATGTGACAATTAACGTCAAAGTTTGTTCAATAGATGTAGGCGTTACCGTTCACAACATCATCAATTAATCGTTAAAATTAATACTTAACGTAAAAGTTTGCAAACTCCAAACTTTTACGAATTAATTTTAAGAAAATTACAGTGCTACCAAAACGCGATTTAGAAAACCCCTAAAATCGAAACAAAATACCCTAGAAACAATGGTATTTTCAAGAGTTCTGGAATTACCCAAGAGATGGCGCCATCTCACTACGCACTAATTTTAACGAATAATTATGCTGATTGTGAATGATACGATTGCACCCAAAATGTACGAATAATGATTAATTTTACAATGACTAATTTTAAGGATTAATTTTGATATTGTGAATGAAGCTTTAAAGTGGATAGTTTTCAAGATATTGCGGTTTTTAGTCAGATTTCCACCTATAACTGTATTTGATTGAAAAAATCATAACACAAACATTATCATCTTAAAATTTAGAACGCAAGTATTTGAAAAAAACTACTTGTTGCAAAGTGTAATAACTGCTCTTAATTCCTGATCATTAAAGTAGAATGTTTTTTTGAGTGCTATTTGCTTATCCTAGATGAAACACCATATGTTTCCTTTCAAATTTTATTTGAGAAAATTGTTTTACACAAGTATCTATAAAGTGTGGGCTGATGTCTTAATCTTAAAGCAAAATTAGTGATGGATTTTTATTCAATTTTGTACGAACAAGTCTGGTTTTGTTTTATTTTTTTTTTAGTCATGTCTCAATCAATTTATTTATTTATTTACAAAATATAACATGAACTAAAATTAAGAACAGATCATGGTCTTCTGATGTGTGCTTATTAATATGTTGTCAACACTAAATATCTTGAAATATGAACGATTTCACGATAAGAATTTGAAAACAAACACGTGTAGGTAATTATTAATAAACCATGAAACTTAAGAATTTGCAAGGAAACTTTTATAAATATTTATTTTTCTGTTTGAAATGGAACATCTCCTAAGCGTGCACCCAAAAGTAGTTATTTATATTTAATTTAGTTTTAATAGTTTAGGAAATATGCGGAATAAATACGATTTCTCACTAGATTTAAGTAGGTTGTTATTTTAGTTCTGTGGTGATATCTTATCCTAAAATTAGTCTGAAAACTGGAAATTTAATAACAGCCCTTATCAGTAAATATTCTGCCGACACTATATTAAAATTGATGAAATTGATCAAACAAATTCGAATAAATATTATTTGATTTAATAAAACCCTTATCAAATAGGTAATCTGAAGATGGCCAGATGTTAGTTATTAGAATTTCATTGGTATATAAGCCAAAAATTTCGCCCACAATAGTCAGTACACTTGCTTAATTTCCAAACATTTATCTGGAAATCGCTAATATCAATTTGCTTGACAACATGAAGGCAATCTTGATTATTTTCATCGTATTTTTGGCGTTAGCTAATTGCTATTATTTAGCACCACATGTTAATCGGCCAGTTAAAGTGGTACCACTTCGCAATCTGAATGATTTATTTCATCGTTTAAACGGTCTCGCTTTACGACGTTGTGCTAATTTATTCGACGAAAGCTGTGCTAATGGTGGTATGAGTGGTGCTGGAGCTGATGATGATTGGTTGCATGGCAATACAAATCCAGGGAAGAAGCGTTGTGCAAATTTATTCGATGAAAGTTGTTCAAATGGCGACATTAATGGTGCTGGTTCTGATGATGATTGGTTGAACGGTGATACAAATCCAGGCAAACGTTGATTTTTTTTGTTCCAACTAGCCAAATCATTACTTGTGTGAATTTATGATTGAAATAAAATTTTCAAAAATTATTCCATTTTTTTTTTAATTTTAACAATAACAAGAATAATAATAGTAATAATAATAAAGTGTTGAATCTGATGAACAGATTATAGGTGGTGGCATCTATAATTCAGCCAGTTTTTCTTAAGACGCCTGAGGTAACGGAAACCATACAACTAAACGTGAAATTTCCCGGTTGCTGCTGTTCAAATCTAACAAAAATAACAACACAACCGATCATTTATCGTTGCTTTTTTTCTATCAATTCTTATTATTCATCTAATTATTGAAATAAAATTCAAATTTTATTATTAATGCTCTACAACGAACTTATTTGAAAAATTTTTGAAAATTAGTCTAGACTTAAATACCGGATATTCCATTTTAAAAACTTCTATATAAGTAGGCAATAACAATTAGACACCACTTTCGTGATAGATAAATTCAAAAATCGTCTGGCGCCAGACACTTTTCGAAGGTGCACCTTTCTTCAAATTTTCATGCATATTAATAATTGCCGTAATAAACAGTTTCCGGTGACTTTTCAAAAACGAAAAAATACTATATACATCGATAAATATCGATAAAAAAAAATGTTACCATTCTATTTCCTGTCCCATTGATAATTAGCTTTTATAACCATCTTAGAAAACTTTTCCGCTCATTTTCTGATATAAAGAATCGAAATCAGAATATCACGAGTATGTAATGATAATTATAATAAAATAAATAGAGAATTCTAAGAGATAGAATTCCATTTAATATTGACATATCCGTTTGTTAATTATTTATACGGTTTTCTGCAATTTGCTTTACTAATTTAATTTGTGTTTTTTTTTTGTAACAGAAAAAAATCAATATTATCTAGTTTCAAGGTTGTGCTCCTCTTTCTCTCATCTTTACGCCGTATTTTCTGTTATGTGAACTTCCGGACACAACAGGTGCGGAATACGTAGACCTGTACTACGTAGGACAGGTATCGAGTCTAAACAAAAGCACTGATTTTCTTCTTATTTTAAATCAGAGCAATTCTTATTTGGCAATTTTCTAATCGTTCTTCATATTGCAACCGATTCGTTTTATTCTCAAACAATTTTAATGTCGACTCTAATAAAATGCGGACAAAATGTTTTGAAAAGAATGGCAACAGATTTAGATAGTCAATTATTTTTAATCAAAATTTCAATGGCTATATAATCAAACAATAATAGCTTATAATGTGGTTGGAATATAATTTTAGACGTTTCAAAAATATAACTGATATATAAATCAGAAAAAGCTCATTGTTGAAATGTCGAAATTGCAAATGAATATCTAAATATTTATTAAATTGATCCATCAACTCGCTGACTCATCGGTTCGATAACAAAACGCAAAATTTTTGTTGTTAAAAATAAATATCAATCGAATAAATTTACAATAAAAATAAAACCATACTATATACCTTTCACTTTTTCTCTTTGTTTATTCGATAAAGAGAGAGAAATAGATTTTATTATAAAGATACAAGTCAAACAACTTGTCAATTTGATTTCAAATAATTTCAAAATCAAATTAAATTAATATCCATGAAACGTGGTTCATTTATTTTGTTTCATTTCCTTCAAACTTATTTTTTTCGCAATTGACAATACCATCGCCTTTCAATACAACCCCTCCTTTTTGTTTTGTTATTCAATGGAATTTACGAGAATATGAATGAAATTTTTACAAATAAATACAAGGTGCTTCTGCTACCATTCATAAATTCAAACGTACTAGTCAGGCGGCGAGGATCGTTGGACGCTAACAGGTAACAAGTCCAAAACAACGTTATTATAGCTATAGTATTAAGAACAGCAAAAAAGTTCAATTTTTTTTCTTCTTCTATTAACTGAAATTTCCTTGGTATAAGATGGTGGATGCTACTACCACTTTTGTTCGTTTGAATGATCGCCTGAAGAGATAGCGTCAACGGTCCACTCTAGTTCCCTAATTTGTCTCCATTCATGTCTTGAAAAGATCGGGCATCGTAGTACGCTCCGTGAAATGATCCGAGTAGGACCATCGTCTTAACGTGACGCAATTCATTCATATTTTCAAAAGTTTTCCCCATTGAATCGTTCAGTTTGTTTCCTTATTTTATTCGATTATCTATTAATGAATTGATTTCTTAATAATATTACGGAATAGTATTAAGAAAAGTGAAACTGTGATTATTATTATTTTTTTAATTAATTTAATTGATCAATAATTGAATGTTCGAACGAGATATTTCAATGATGAATTCTGAAAGTATTGTGTTTTTAGTGTTTTTTTCTTGTTGTTGGGGCTTACGGGTACCATTAGAGGTATTCCAACATCACCCTAATGAACATTATATTTATCATCATCGTTTAAATCACAATAACAATTTCCATAGAAAGAAAAATATCGATTATAGTAATATTAAGATATTGTATCAAATCGGGGTAAGAATAATTAAACAAATCAAATTAATGAAAAATACTTTTTTCAAAATTTTTTTGGCCGACACTTTGAAAACTATGTGGTTTTAATAGTAGTAACAATCAAGTTTTTGGTAGGCAAGTCATCAAACAACATTATTTTTATATTATTTTTATTATTTATTTTTGTTTTTCTTTTGGTAATCTGCACTGGGGCATACCCATCTCACAGGTGTCCAAACGCTGAAAATAACTGATCTAACCACGTGACATAAAAACAACATTACGTGACAGAAACCTTTATTAACGAGACATCTTTCAAGTAGAAGCTGATTGTTGAAAGTTAATTCCCGCGCAAGCGTTCCCTTAAAATTGTTTCTTCAATAAATTTTTTTATTTACCTAATAATAGAATCAAAAAAATAATAATAACAACAACAAGATTACAACATCATTGCTTGTTAATAACAGCAAAACCGCATCAAAAACGTTGAAAATTTTTGTAATTTAAGCAACATTTCGATTGTTGCCCATTATTGTTTAATTATCCGAAGATTCCAAAAAATTAATATCTGTTTTTTTTTTTTTAAATGTTTGCATATAGTAAAACTGACAATAGGATCCAATGTAGGTGATTTTAAAAGAGCGGAAGTACCGGAACCCCGAACATTTACAACACTGATTCTTGGCCAGGTTCTAAATCACCTCGTCCCATTGATACGAAATTGAATAGAACGGAAGTGGATTTAGCTTTCAAAGATATTCTGCGTCTTACATTATCCATCGAAATCTAAACTAAGCATGTGTCCTCTGCCATCCCTCGATTAGTTGTCTCATGATCAATAACAATAACAAAAACAAGAGGGAAAAAACAACAATAAACATTTCGAAAAATCTCTAAATTAGAGATAAAACATAAAAATTTATCTATATTTGTTTATTTTATTGTAAATATTGTTTATTTTAAATATCAGCCAGCTGGGCAGCCGAATAAATTTTCCCACGCTTAATGTAGACGCAAGGTGTACAATAATTATTGTGGGGCACCCTGTAGGAACACCTGTGTGGTGTAGTGTTGCTCCGCCCGCATGTTCCTCCTTAAAGAACCGATCCAATGACGTACAGGATTTATTATTATAGCCATCCGTTTTATTTATTTCACAATTCAATTTCCTCAATTTCAATTTAAACCCCACCTTTTTATAAATTAATTACTTTTAATAATATATTTACACAATTATATAAAGGGAAATAAACGTAAATTAATTGATTAATTAATCGATTTTTCCAGAAAACAGACGTTGATTTACCAGAATGTGGTCCAAAAGTTGTTTGTAATAAAGTTGATATGTATGATAATCCATGGATTGAGAAACAATGTAAATGTTCAGGGGAACGTGAATGTTCAATGGATATACAATCAGATGATGGGCACACGTTAATTGATAAAACACGACAATATAAATTATGTGAACCTGTTAAAAAGCTACCAAAATGCAGGTATATTCCCAATCCCTATACTACTCTATTGTCCACTAAATTCTTAATTACTTACGAAAATATTTTAGATATTTCCTAGACACAACGTGGACTATCAATTTCTTCAATAATAACATTACCGAACAGAAAGTCCATTGTCATTGTCCGAAAAATTCGGTAACTTATCTGACCAAACATCAGACGATACAATTACCGAATGGCGATCCAACTTATCAATATTTTTTTGCATGTTCACCACAATCTGTAAGTTAGCACAATAATAATCATTGATCATTTATTTAATTAATTAGAAAATTTTCAGCGATTTAGATGCCAACGTAAGGAACCTTGTCGTCTATTTACGTTACGGAAACGCCAAGAATACATTGATGAAGTTAACGTTGATACGTTATGTCAATGTCCACATGCCCATAGATGTCCACATCATCACAACGATTTTGGCGTACTTATCGGGAAAACTTACACGGAAGAATCAATAAAAACGTATAGTGCTTATTGTCTACCTTCCACTTAAAAACACGATTTTATTTTTATTTTATTAAAATTTCATCAAAATCATCACATTTACACACCACTCATTTATTTTTATATCAGCTAATTGACGAGAAATAATCACCGACATTACCATTTTGTTATGTATATGTTATAAGATGATTATTTTTATAACTATTACATTAATATAGTGACGTTTAACGTTGATCACATATCTGAGATTAGACCAGTTTACTGATAATTACAAAAGACTCTTGCCCTTCTATTAGAAATTGTTTCAAAACATAAACATTGGGAGACAGGACCGGTGTAAAAATTTACACCCCGGATAGATTGGAAGCCGGCCCTGGCTAATCAAATTATAGCTCAATAAATGTATATTTATGTCTTGGAACTACACGTATTTTAGTGTTGTTTTTTTTTTTTGTAAAATTAATGTTATTTTCTGTCCATTGTACAAACATATTAAATAAATTTATATATTATTTTTTATACAAAACTGTCCCTAATCACACCCATTTATAATAATCCGATGATTTATGACTATTAAATTACAATTGTAAGCAGCTATAATTACCGATTATGTGTATTGTTGGTTGCTTGTATAAAGCCGATTATTCTATATTTTATTCTCATATTTAATAATTATAAATAATTTAATTATTACCCATGCTTAAAAGCGGACAATTAGGATAATTTTGTACGATTACTTTTATGGTTAACTTAGAAACGTAATTTATCGAAACATAAAAAAGTTATAGTTTCAGTATCCATGAAATTATTATTGCACCATTGGCGTCGCATAAATTTCATGTGAAGTTTATCGCTAATTAATT
Organism: Mylabris sibirica; assembly: GCA_039776855.1. NCBI lineage: Eukaryota > Metazoa > Arthropoda > Insecta > Coleoptera > Meloidae > Mylabris > Mylabris sibirica. The sequence goes on along the minus strand of CM077845.1, from coordinate 6,503,766 downwards.
CATTTAATATAATATTAGTATAGTTCAAAGAAGAAGAAAAAAGCATCGTACTGTTTATATTGTTGGATTTCAATAAATTGAAACTTGTTATAGTGGAATATTGTCACGTAATTGGATGTAAAACGATTATCACTATAGAAATACCGTTGTTGTGTATGAAAGAAAATAATGAACTGTCCTTTTTATAAGTGTAATCGTTGTTGTTTTTTTTTAATTATTATTTTTTAAATAAAAGGCCAGTTATTTAATTTATTTATTGTTTATAAATTGTATGAAAAACAAGTGTAGTTAATTTACTGATAGGTAATTATGGCAATATTACGTTCGAATATTTTAATAACCGTTCACGATGATTTCGACAATCGTGGGAAATAAATTTTGTTCGATTTTAAATTTATAATCTGTACAGTCGCATTTATCTCGTATATTGTAGATTTTCAATTGTTTTAATGGTTAATTTCCGATAGTTTACGCAATCTGAAAACGGTACTATCGATTATAGGGATTTTTATTTTTATTGTTCATTCACGCAAATACAACAGAATATCAAAATATTTTAGTTTTCTACCGACTTCTTTAATAATTGTTATTATAGTCAAACAATTGTTGGTTTGCCACAGTTGAAAAATAAATAAAATTGAAAAACGATCATTGATTCTTGATTATATTTTCAATCTATACTGTTGTATTTTCTTTCATCTTTCTGATAACAATAAAAGCATAATGCCGTAAAATGTGCGGTTTAGATGTGAATATTTAACCGCATTGTTTTAAATATTATTTCTGTAATAATTGGGCTATGAAAATGTAACATAACATCATTAGACTGGCAGTATCTAGATGTAAGTATAGTCTGTGTAAATGTACAGACAAAAAATCACCGTTAATTCTTTAACGACTAATAATAACGACGAAAAATTTCAGTAAAACAAAAAAAAACACAGTCTAATTTTATCAGACTGTAATTTTTCGAAAATTGTCCTCATTTCTCTTTTATTAATTAAGAAACAGCTACAATAAAAGTTGTAGAAATTTCATTGCAAAAATAAGACGTTTTTAATTTTCGAAATTACTCCAATTGAAATGCCTGAATGTAATAAAAAATTCCACTTAGTGTTGATGTATCCGACAAGGATTTTATGCATTTCAAGCTTCCGTAATTTGTAAGTAATTTAATGGCGTGTTGATTTCGCAAAGTTATACTTACTAGTTGTTATTATTAATTGATGCTTGAAAAGTGGCGATTGATTTTTAGTAAATGAACCGTCACATATACGACTAGAGGGAGTAAAATTGTTTTTGCTTTTCTTCTCATCTGCTCTTTTGTGGTAAAACAAGTACGGTACCATTGGTTAGGAAGTGGGTTAGCTTCTTGGTTAGCTGTTGGGTAAACTGCCTGCATCGCGCACATAGTGCATGAAGCTTCTTTCCGGGACACAACACGGCAAAGATTGCAAAATAGTTGTTAGATTCGTACATATTTAAACAATAGGTGTTATATCAAAAGTTTATTTTTTTTAATTTATATTAAGGAACGAATCGGAGCCGCGGATATAAATTTGAAACCAAAAAAAATCTAGCCTGCAGTTCCGTAACTATGAAATTCTCAAAAAAAATTATTATTTTGTGTGTTATTTTTGTTAATGTTGATGCACAATTGTGGCAATATCCTCAACAATTACTAACAAATTGGTTAAGACAAGGTAAAATTGAACGAGATCTGATAAATTCAACAACATCAACATCACCGACAACAGCAACAACCACCACAACAACACGTTTAACAACAAAACAAGAAAAATTAACAACGAAAACACCTGAACCATCAACAATACTGGTGACAAAATCACAAGATCTAACAAGCCTTTTTACTGAAACTAGCACCACATTTTCTGAAACTACAACACATGAAATAACAGCTACAACAGAAGAGTCCCGTGATAGTCATAAGCCACACGAATTTTATTTGAACAAACATGAGAAGCCTTTAATGAAAATCGCATCGAATATTAGTCAGGTGAGGAGTCATCCCACAAACAAAACAAAATTTATAAATATTTAGATTTGAATTTCCGGTAATAAATCTTTATAATTAATCTATAATTAACTGATAACATGACGTTTATTTGAAATATTCAATTTTACTTGTTTTACTGTGAAAAGATGAGTACTAACGATGATGCAGCTCAATGACCCAAGTTAGATCAAGCACGACGAGAAGTCTTGGATGCCGTTGCTATTATACGAACTTTGATATGCATCGTTGTATCCTATGCAAATTCTAATTACACACTTCAATTAACAGATCCGCAGTCCTGTGCGCTCTTTGTTCACTCCGCACGATCGTCACTTACTTACTTTTACAACATAAAACAATACATTTTTCCAACTAGAGACAAGGGGACATAAATTTATGAAAATAAAAACTTTATAAAATATAATTATCAAAGACATTGACAGGAAATTACAGATCTGTCAGCGTAAGATTTAAAGTAATTAAGTTTAGAATTTAGTTTGAATCTACGAATTTCCTGTATATGGAATTATCTTGAAAAATTTCTGAGTAATTTACATCGGTCGTAAATATAATTAAGGAAAAGAGAATCTTATTATACAAAAACGACGTAAAAACACTTTCAAGAATTTCCTGGAAAATAACAATTATTAATAAACGAGAAATGTTTAAATTACTTTTTTTTTTGTTTTTGTTTATTTGAGTAAAAGCGCTCGTAAAAAGTGTCCTTTCTTAATTGAATAATAAAATAACGATCGGCGTAATTGATTAATAATGAAAAGATCGCCACAAGATGACCATTGTCATTTTTTTTTATCGTATCTATTGAATAGAGGAATTTGTACTAATTGACCGGTCGTGCGTTATTCTCACCGTGGAAATATTCAATTAAACGAAAATCGGCCTATTTTTGTTCAGATTCAAAAATTGTCGAGTCAAGTGTCAATAACAATGACTATAACCGTTCTAAAAAAAAACCTAGAAACTAACTTTCGTCAATTATTCTAAAGAAGGCATGAAGTGAATTATAAAAGACTACTTTATAACGTCAACGATGAAAATCGCTTCTTTAGATTGAAATTGATTTATTTTTAGAACGGTGACTGTTGAAAAAATTGCGACGTATTGAAATATTTGGGTCCTTGTCGCAATGAATTTTAAATCTAACACATAATTGTTTTATTATTTATTTATAGCATTGTATTTACAGTTTTACAATAAGTACGCGATGGTATGACTAGAGGTAGACTCTAATTAGGACCGCATTTATTTTAGTTTTATTTATGTTATAATTAAACTTTTCCTGTGATAAGACCGTAGACGGCTCCAAATTGGATTTCATGGGAGAATTTCAGAAAAATTCATTCAAGTGTAACATTATCGAAAATAATCCAAAATGATCTAACTGTAAGATACTAATCGTAGAAATATTTGATTTACCTTAACGGAAGGGGGTAGGGAGGAAGACATGGGAGATTTAATTGAAAACTTTTGGATTTTATAAATATAATTGTCGTGCATGAAAATTGTGAAATTGACCCGATAATTACATCAATTTTTTCGGTTAAATTCTGATTGTGTATAAACATTTTCTATTTGTTAAAGAAGAAATTGAAATATCGTGATGTCCTATATAAAATTCAACATTGATTATAATCTTTTAACGATTACTTATTTAAAGAACGGTACTGTTTTCCCAAACAATATCAGTTAATGTATAACGAGGTGATTTTCACCAAAAAAAGATCGACAACAATTGAGTCATTAACCATTATCATCGCTATAATATCGATAATGCCCAACGTTCCAACTTTACGGATTAACACGATTATACAATGGAAATCTTGTTATTCACTCACAGAGGAAATGATTTCATTTTTCATTCAATAGTAAGCTTCAATGTTAATTGGATTTGATAATTTCACGTGGTACCGTTAATGTGAAGCTTTCAATTTAATGATAAACGTTTTTTATACTTATCCAAATTATGAATAATGATGAACATGAATGGTGCGGTGTGCACACGAAGTGTGAATTTTCTCAAGATTCCAATGGCAATTTTCCTTATATTTATCTCTATTTTTTCTAAAATCTAGGACATAAAGCATATTAAGCGAGATGTTTATGAGAAATATGCATTGTTAGGTCTATTTATTTATCTATTTTTTTCTTATAAACATAAACTTATACACATACACATACGAATAAACTTAAGAGTACAATAATGACTCAAAAATGGAAATTTCGACAACATTACGGCCTAGTTTCGTTCTTTGTTTACCATTTTTATAGTATTGACATTTGACCTGTTGTATTATATTTAAGACTATACTTTGAAGATGATTTGTTAACATTATTTGAACAGAATGCATAAGATACGTACAAATATGGCAGTAGATTATTGTTTGTTTGAACAATCTCTTTAACAACATCTATTGATGAATTTTTCTTAAATATTGCACGTAATTTATTGAAATACTTGTGAGAGAATACAGTGGAACAGCTGTTTAAGTAGGTGGTTAATTCAATTGTCCTAAAAACAGTTAAATCAATTCAATTATTAAACAATTAAAAAATATCTCTAAAACAGGTCCGGTTTGAAATTGATTAATTTAAATACATAATCGATCGAAAGTGCTTTATTTTCAATTGTAATTTATTTAAAAAAAATATCGAGTTACTACAATAATTTTTACTTCAATAACGGTGAAATAATTGTGGTATTAAACAACAGTTATTTCCATTTATTAAAGTGCAAAACTATTGCAAATTGTAGCGATTTGATAAAAAATTATAGATTAACAATAGATACATCATTTTTTTGATTGTATTCAACTGTAAGCGATTTTCTAAGTTGGAAATTGAACAAAAATTGCGGTTTTATTGACAATTTATATAAATTTCATAATGTTTCTTGTGGTATTCCAAACGAAATTAATAAAAAATAATTTATGGTTCACTTTTTCGGAATTAATCTAGTTTACATTATTTTAAAATGAGGTTTGTATAATTTCCCACACATAACTAGGTGATAAAGTATTAAATAACTTTCTTAAAAAGAACAAAATAAAATAAATTTCATTAATTAAATACTATAACAATAAATAGAACATAATCAATGGCATATATCAAATATCGCTATATGATCGTTCGTTTATACATATATCGATCTCCTTATTATAATTATGTTACAATTGTAATCGAATATTAATTAAAATTGAATTTATTTATTTTTACTTGCAACAATTAAAACACTTTCAATACACGCTTAAATCATAAAAATTAAATGATTTGATTATGGAAATCTAGCATTATTTTTAACAATTCCGAATGAAATCATGTCAGTTATTCAAGTCATTTTCGATCAATTTTATTCAAAGCAATATTTTTGAAGGGGTCCGCAATAATGTTGGGAACCGTTGCAGTATAAGCGGCTTAGTATTATCACTCGGACTGCCTTGAAATCTCTTTGTTGTTATTTTTTTTTTTTTTTTGTAAAATTTTATGTTCATGTTGCCGCCAATGTAGTACGTGTAAATATATTTATAGTGGTTCGTGACTGTACTGTCCTTGACATTAAGCATTTTAATATCCTGGCGCATGCGTTACTTTAACGTAGGTCAAGAACATCCTTACAAGATTATAAAATATATACACACACACATCCGAATTATTATCTATCTATAGTTAATGATGATTCCGATTATTTCCGGTTCATCTCGTTTAATAAGAGCCCACTATTGTCATTATAAATATAGAAATATTTTAATAGTCCTTTTATTGTCCATCTTCCTTGTTATTATTTGAGAATAACTTCAAGGATACAGGAGATCGACAAATTGACTACTTTACATTATTATTATATTCTTGTTGATGTATCTTTTATTTTCATTATTATTATTATTATTATTATTATTACAGATGTTCCATTAATCAGATCCTGTAGCGTTCAATTTATTTATTAAAGAATTATCGTGACGAACATATTAATCGTTAATTATCTTGTCAAGATTTCTTACACAAAAAACAAACATTACATAAAATGTAAGACAGATCAACTACTGTCCCTATAATTATGTTAATTTTTCTATATATCCATCCAAGACTTGAGTGCACACTGTAGTAGAATAATTTCAATAGAGTGGCACATTAATTGTTACTGTAAATTAATTTTGCCGTTTATGCCGTTAATAATTTTTCATATAAAGATCATGATTTGATAGTTAACCGAGCTGTTGCCATTAATAATTATACTTTTGTTACATAATTTCGAATTAAATTAACATAAATAATGATAGATTATAAATAGTAATTACTATATATGCGAAATCAAAGGGTTTTATTGAATATAAATTGAATTTATATAATCATAAACGAATAGTTGAATTGTTTTTGCAAATTTACTGCAAATTTGATTAGATGAATAATTCCACAACATCTAACGGACAATAAAGGATGAATTAATTCAGTTTTCTTGATTAGTGAAGAACGTTCAATGACTTGAAGATTGACAATGTAAAATCCTCTCTAAAGTGTAAATTTATGAGAAATTTCAGCTAGATATGGTCAAAGTTCGCGTAACAAAAACCGAGATTAAATCGCAATATTTCTCCATTTCTAATTCTAATCTATCATTAATAACAATTCACTATTTTAATTAAATAAAGTAAAGGTATGATGCAGCGAAATATTCTACAATGCATTGATAAAACAATAGATAATTTGCAATAAAACAAGATGACTCAGGCATCGTCTGTTTAAGAAAAACTTTCTATAAAATAATTGAATTAATGGAAATTGTAAAATTGAAAAATAACAATACGGTTATGGTCCATTAGTGAAACAGGTGAAGGTAAATCCGATAACATTAGTTTTATTGAGATATGAAAACAAACGAAACGGATGTTGTAAAATGCATTATTTGTGAGATAATTATGTTCCCTACAGCATAGTTGATTATCTTTCCACCTACTTTCCATCTATTTACATTAACCGCGTCAGAAAAAAATCGATTTATCTCATTATTCTACATATATTAGTTTACACCATGAATTTACAATTATACCACTGTAACTGTATTAAGTACTGATAGGTATAAAAAAAAACATTTGCTGTTCTTTTCAACAGAATCTTCTGCCGCTACCAGCTGGTGCTAGTGCAGCACTTGTTAAACCAACAAAGTACCATTATTACCCTCACAATCAACACATTTACCTGTTACCAGAATGTGCCATTCAACAGGTAAAACTGTTAATTAACTGTACACGTGCAAATTAATTAATTTATTTTCTATTATTAAATTATAAATACAAGGTTTGTAATGCTGTTTACGTTCGTCTAAATTGGACACAACCACTGTGTGCCTGCCCATCAAGGTATCGCGATCCATGTTCAGCATCATTAAATTCAGACGACCAACACACAACTGAACTGATGATCGATAGGAAATCGAAGGTGAATTCTAACAATTATTGTATTCGATTATTAACTTTTTTTATTTTAATTTAGCGAGCTTTAACATTGGTGAAAACTTGCGAACCTACAGCTGATATGCGAATTTGTCGTTCCCCAAGAGATTGGTCTTTATTGGCATTGCAGAATATACGTACAGGAAAATCGCATTATTTGGTAATTTGTAGATGTCCAGAGAGCAGTATTTTAGGTAATTAATTAAAAATTGACACTTAATAAATTTATTAAGAATAAAAATTGAATTATAGAGGGGCCAATGTCGCACGACCAACCGACATATGCTAGCGTACCCGGTATTCGTGTTTACGGAATGATGTGCGTTGATAGTAAACGTAAAGGACGGCCACTTCGACAATCAAGATCCGATAATACATTGGAATTCCCATGGGATAAAGTTGAGGAATTAACGAAACAACCATTGTGGAATTAATTAACAACAATCAACTTGTGATTAGTTTATTATTTGTTTATTATAATTATTATTTGATTAAATAAGCCATAATATTAATTTAAAATTAGCTAATTGTTTTATACATGGAGGAAAATAATGGAGATTTTGTACGGGGGGTTTTTAGATGTTACGCCACTGGTTAATGCATCCATGCATAGTATTTTAAATGCACTGTTGATGTTAACATTGCAATCCAATCTGATCATATCTGAGCGACTTCATGTACAAATTAGCATCAACTAAAGCATTGTTCTTTTTATTATTATTATTATTATTATTATTACAAGAGAAAAATGAGTTAATAATGGAAGAAATGCGCAATTTAATGGTGGTGGGTTCATGATTTTATGCAGTTTTTTTATCGTTATTATTACTATTATTATTATTTATTTATATTTATTATTAGCAGTTTTAATTATTTATTCATTTCCTGCAATTAGAGAATAAGTATTAAATAATAAATTTTATGGATAATTTTATGGAAATAAAACAGTGCTCGCTTAATCAATTAATTTATTGTTTTTCAACTTCCCGCTAAGGAAATTGAAGATTTTCAAAATTTCGGGAAGTTATTGGTTTCACCCCGATTTTCGAAAATTGAATTTTCAGCAGATCTCGACGTTTTAGGGTCCTAGGAAGCTATTTTGACTATTTTTGCGAGGGTGTCTATATGGCTGTATGTGTGTGTGTATGCGAAGAGTATGTAAGCAGCTCATAACTTTTGAACGGCTTGACGAATTGAAACGCTCTTTACAAAACTCGAAAGGGCTCCACCAAACTTAGATTTCGTGCAAATTTGAACCGATTCGGCCCGATAAATTTTGAGAAATTCTAAAAAAAAACTGAAAAATTCCTTTTGTTAAAATCATGTTTTTTCAAAATAACTATTGAGCTGCTGTACCGATCAATTCCATAATCTAATCAGCTCTTAACCTTAACTAATGACGTCGAATGCTGTTTGAACGACCAAAATCGGTTGATTCGTTCACGAGTTATCGTTGTCGAAAAATATCGAAAAAAGTGTTTTTTCAACATAACCTCAAAATTACTTAACCAATCAAATTTGTACCTCTCACAATAATCTTAGAGCTTTAAAAACTGCGTCGAATTTTGCAAAGCTCGTCAAAACCCATTTATTTGTTCGCGAGATATCGTTGTCAATAAATTTCGAAAAACATGTTTTTTCAACATAACCTCAAAATTACTCAACCAATCAAATTTATACCTCTCACAACAATTTTAGAGCTTTAAAAACTGCGTCGAATGCCACAAAGTTCGTGAAAATCCGTTGATTTGTTCGCGAGATATCGTGGATATATTTCGAAAAAAATGTTTTTTCAACATAACTTCAAAATTTCTTAACCAATCAAATTTAAACCCCTCACTCACAATAATTTTGGAGCTTTAAAAACTTAGCGGGAAGTTTCAGGAATGGTCTGCAGGGTCAACCGCATTCCACATTTTTTTTTATTTGTAATATTGTATGTACGTTTTTATCCTCAATAAAATTTAATTACTTTAAAACAGTCTCAATATTTAATAACCACCTCATAAATGTATGCCAATACTAATATACTGCGATGGCAGTTAGGACTAAAAGCACTACATTCTTCTCTATAAGAATGCAGGAACGCTTCAACGCATAGCCCATCCGTCTCCTGATACGTCCCTGTAACATCAAATTAATCACCACTTGAAAAACAACAATAAAAAGTGAAATAGATATATTTTTCAGTGTAGAAACAGTAAGTGCAGTGTTCAGAAGCGGCTTTAGGTAGTGGTTCTGGTTGGGCGACCGTCCAGGGCGCCAGGCACATAAGAGGCGGCATAAGAACTATATGAATTTATTTTTAATAATTGATCTGACGTCATCCGAGCGCTAAATTTGCTAGGGCCGGCTCTGGCGGTGGTATTCAGGTGAATAAAAATCTTCTGTGTTATAAAATGAAAATTATTTATTATTAAACTTAATTAGAAAATTTAAACAAATACACTGTAATTTGTTCTTTGGTAGAGTTACAAAAATATAAAGCAAAATGGTAGATTAATTTATTACTATTGCGAATCTAAGAACCCGTGTTACCAGAACACAAATTTTTTTGTCATATTGTTTTGGCACATGTGCACATATTTTTAGATTTGTTGAATGGTAATTTGGTAAAAAATATGGATAACATTAACAAAACAGGACCGTAGCCTAGCGTAATTTCTGTCATAAGAACTTTTTACATTGTTAATTTAAAAATTACCCTGCTTTTTAAAAAACGCACCCCACCTGGAATAGTTACGGCCCTGTAACGAAACCTTATTACTACATATACCTATATGTATAAACATTTAAAAAAATCGAACATTAAACAAGTAAATATAAACTCTAATCTATTAGTATTAAACATGTAAATAATTATTTATTTTAATTTTAACGATCTGATTGTGAGATCGATTAATGATTTGTTTGGAGAAGTACAAAAAACATCTTTATCTACAAATACGGACGGATTGCATCTGAAGAACACAATTGGTAGTTTTATTATCAATAATTGTAAATTTATTATTTTGTTATTATATTGATAATATGGCAAAATTATCGTTAATAACAATCTATGTATTTTTTATACAGTGTGCTTCGGATGCACTTGAGTGTAACAAATTAGAAATAAGCCACTAATTCAAGCAGCACAATAGTGATGTTTCTCGATTTGTCAAGCAGTGATTAACTATAATAACTCAAAAGTTCATTAACTTAAAAGCAAAAACTGATTTGACTAGAAGCAACTCACTATTGCTGCTTTTTTAAAGTTGATCAGCAAATAGTTTTGTAATTTTTACAACTTTTTTTTTGTCGTCGATAAAAGCCGATCCGGCAATACAATGGCAGTAATCAACCATGAAAAACACAAGGAACTGTCAAATCATGGCGGTTTTTATCACGACAAATCAATTTGTTCATGTTGTTTTTTATTGTCCTTGATATTTATTTGAAAGAAAAGGTCTAAATTAAACATCGGTCTGCGGCACGTTTTGTATTATTTGTGTTCTATTCTTATTTCTACTATGTAATACAGGTGTGCCTTTTCTAGGCACATCTGTTGTAGGGTTATCATTCATGAAGCCTTGAATTTCTTTCAATGATACACCACTTTCAGTTCGAAATGATGATGCACTATTTGTACGTGCCGGTAAACTGCTGACTGGTGTACGTACTTTTTCTGTATATTCATAATTTGGACGCGTATTATCGATACCTTCATCGACATCAGTATCAGGTACCATGAAAATATCGTTGTAGTAACGGTCAGATTGTCTGTAATACGATTATGATAATTAATAATAATAAAAAAAAATAGATTTGTGAATGTATTTTTACCTCTTTGCGTTCCTCCAAAGCATGCAACAAACAACTAAGAGAACGATCAACAGCAAACAAGTAGCAGACATGCTCCAGAATGCTATTTGTAATGAATCTCTAGGCTCCCACCAAAACTACAATTAAAATTCTAATAAATTCTGATTAATTAATCAAATGTAAATCTACCTCAGTTGTTGGCGGATAAGTAGGCACAAGATGTCCGACCACAGTCGGTATATATTGCGACCAAAACGCCGATTCTGTCTGCCGGAAATTCCACATAATTGATGAGTTATAAGTTGTATTCAAATTTAAATATTTTAATTGTCCATGCTTGGCTCGTTCAAAATGTATGCCCAATATTTGCGTATAAGTTGGATTGCCGTAACGTGCAAAGTTCGTGTAGGCTTTCATGAAAAAGTGGCTCATATTTCTGTCGTTGTTTGTCCATTGGTCGCGTACGAAACGATTTTGGAAAAATTCAACATCCATAAATGGGGCACCGCACAGTAAATAATGTTCGATATCGTGCGGAACTTTACGCCATTCTTCCAATTTGAATGATTCAATTGTTGTATTTAGAACATACATGTAAACCTCCACACCTTGTTCTACCAATAATTTTACAATTTTATCATTAGGTGCCGTGTAGAGAAAATCAGAAAGCATCTATAAAATTAATATTAGCTAAAACACATACATAGTTTTTAGTTTAATTATACTTGAATATATTTGTCGCGAATGTGGGTTTTATTGTGGGGATCAGGCCAATAAGTGTACATATATTTGATAGCCTCGTAAGTTCCGTTGGGATTTAAAGTGTAATTATAACGCAAAACCAATTCCCAAATTTTCTGATCGAAAAACTTTTCATCAATAATAAAGTAAGGTTCTAAAGACTTATTGGACGCTAAAAAATTAACAAATGAACAACAATTTTGCATAATGTAACTTTTAACTCACTAATAAAACTAGCAGCTTCCTGTAAAGTAACACTGGACATATATTTCAGGCCATTATTAAATTTACGTTGTCGGATCAATGATTCTGGTGTTTCATAAAGGAAATGCCAATCTTTCTCATTCCAACCTTCATAGTATGGCATAGATACGTTCATTTCAGTAACCGGCGCCCATGGGAATAATCCAACTTCAGGTGGAAATTCTAAATTACCGATTTCATAAAAACTACGACCTTGTTTGAGACAATTCATCAATTTCCATGACGATTCAATACTACAACCGATTAATTTGCCAAATACACGACTTGTATTTTGTGCACGATATTTATCAACGATAAATGCCCAATCAGCTAATGCTGAGCCACTCTAAAATAATTCATAGTATTAGAAATTATTTGATAGAATTAAGATTCACTATTACCTGGGCGATAACTTTCGATACCATATGCCTAGTGTGTGGTGCTACCATTAATAGTCCAGCTGAAGCTGCACCAGCTCCTGGTCCAAACAAGGTAATACCGTTTTTATCGCCATTAAAATTATCAGCGTTCTCATAAATCCACTTTAACGCCATCACTTGATCCAAAATACCGTAATTTCCTGGTGAATTTACATCACCGGTACTTATAAAACCTAAGGCTCCAAGTCGATAATTGATGGTCACAACGACTACACCGTAGAAAGTTGCCATAATATGACCGGGGAAAGTATTCGAGGCACCTCGTATAAAATCACCACCATGTATGTAAACCATTACCGGGAATTTTTGACCGGTTTCTTCTTCTATTGTCTAAATATAGATTTGTTTTTAATTATACATTTTGTTATTGATTAATTTAAAAAAAATTACAGGTGGTTTATAGATGTTGAGATAAAGACAATCTTCATCCATATCTCGAACGCCTTCTGTTGCACCAACATACCGAGCCGGTTGGGGACAAGCTGGACCAAAATCAACAGCTTGCAATAGTTGCCAGCCTTTATGCCATTTGGGCGGCTATAAAATTTTAATTTACTTTGTTAAAATTTTGATTAATAGATAAATAAAAATGTTACTTTGAATCGAGCATCGAGAATGGGTGGTTCTGCGTATGGTATCCCCAAGAATACTTCAGTGATCCCTTGTTGGCGCTCAATGAATTCGGATCCCGGACGATAGAGAGAATCTGGATCTGGATTATCGAATAAATAAACTAAGAAGCCTTGCACATCACCATGGGTTGTTTTAACGAAAATATCACGTTTCTTATCTTTAGTTTGTTGGCGGTATTTGCCTTGTAAATCTTCACGCCATCCACCCAAAATTCCAGGCAAAATTGGTTCCTCATTACCTTGCTGTAAAATATTATAGATCGAGTTCTTTGGATGTGTTTTTATAGCAAAAAATACGGTTGTTTAACCGGTTATTATAACATCAATGTGTGATTCACACACGTAATTATATTAAATTAATTATTATCAACATTACGTTATCGTAGAAATATCGCTCATCCTGTCCTTGGATCCGTGGATCTCCTGGCCGCCACCCTTGATTATAATGTGTGCTCGGTTGGCCATATCGTCGATTTTTATAGAAATATGTTCTATAGATTTTATCGTTAGGTCTTTGTATATTATACGGGTCATAAGGATTCTGTGATTGATCGTATGAATTTTGATAATTCACTGGTCCATATTGGCCATAATTGCTATACTGTCCGTAACTATATTGTCCATAGATTAAAGAAAACTCACAAAACAACAACAATAACAAAAACAAAATAAAGAAATGATGGCGTTGTTCAAGCGCCATGTTACCTTTCACGTTTACAACAGTTTCACAGGTGAATGTTTACAATTACAACTACCTGTGTGACGTCACCGGTTAACTCCCTCAATTCTCGATAAAAACAACAATGAAAGCTACGATAAATAAACGTTTTCTTTATTTAAATAAACAGAACAAACCGCAATTTAAATATAATTAATATGGAAATTATAGATTGACTTAATTATTGGGTAAAATATGTATAACATCTTTGTTGGCCGTTTTGTTACTAAAGTGCACTATAAATTTCCCCGTAATTGGCTCCTTTGTGTAGGCGGTCCCGTTCATTTAATCAATGGAAAAAGTTAAATACCCTTTTAATGTTTTAAAACATCAATTAAAGTATGTTTTATAAAATAATTATTGTATGAGTAATAAAATCTAGTTAAAAATACATAAACAATTAGCAAATAAATAATGAGATCATAAACCCAATATCCATGTTGAGGCATATTTAGTTGCATAACCACACAAAAAACGACATAATTTGACTGGAAATAAAATTATATTGATTTAATTAATTAATAGCAGTAGCGGCTTTGGGGGGCGAGCACTCAGGACACCCAGCGCATGAGGGGCGGCATAAGAGCGATATAAATTTATTTTTAGTAATTCATCTTGAAGAGGTGCCGAAAAGATTTCGACCAGGGCGCTAGACTCGCTAGGGCCGGTCCTGATAAATAGAATAATTTTCGATGAGACATCCGATTTATAAATTAAAGCTTCTTGTTTTGGGTTAGTTCACCGTGCAGATGCAGTTTGTTCTTAATTTAGATTACTGATAGTTGGCCTAAAGCGACTCATTGGTTATACAGGCTGTTCCTTTTAACTAGAGAAAGATCTTATAACAAGCCCTATTAATTGTTGAGCGATTCGAATAATATTTTAAGGGTCCCTAGAGAAAATCTTAGCTAGATTACAACTTCGTAACTAATTTTGAAATCGGTCAAAAACGCTTGCTTTTTACGATGATGCGATTTTCAAAAACAAACTGAAGACGCAGAACGACTTAAGCCCGGTTTTTCTACAATTACTTAAGCTCGCCTTAAATCGAGCTTAAATCTAAATCGTTCATTACTCAAATTTTGTGATCCACGCTTAGTTCGATTTAAAATCATAAGATGACTTAAGAATCTTACAATATAGGTATTGATTTTTTTCGTTTCTCTAGTCTGTGTTCTGGAGCAGGTAGAAATGTTTCATATTGGAATAATACGAAAAAATCAATGTTGGAAAGGCCTTCGGATTATTCTTAATCGTTTTGCATGCTTATCTCATTTTTTAAAATTGCAAAACTGTCCAAAACGATCGTTTTTCGAAGAACTTCCAAATGAGCTACGAGGTCCGAATTTTGTTAAAATAATCTCTAGAGATTACCCTTTGAAATCCTTGAAGTATTATTCGAATCGCTCACCAACTAATAAGAATTGCCATAAGAACCTAGTTAAATGGGACGCATGGTATATTAGGATTTAATTAATTCGCCGTAATTTTTCTTTTAGCGAATTGTGTTAAAAGGTTTAGATTATAATTATAACAGATTCTCGTATTTCGAGTCATTGTAGGACGACTATAATGTGTTTCAAAGTAGCTAAACAGCTTGTGTTATTTGTTTTCATTTTAAAAATTTGCCACGATTTTATTTTCTTTTAATTCGTTGAAATTTTTTATTTACATAAGCTCCGTACGCATGCTTTAGTCAAAAAGCTCTTTTTTTGATTGGTTAAAAGAGTTTGAGGTGGGGGTCACAACATGTGGTTGATAGTTTTGAAATGTTTCATGTTTTCTCAACACAGAGTAGCGCGCCAGTTCAAGTTTAGAGAAGTTGTCGTGTTGATGGTAATCAAAATAAAATCTTCTCATTAATAATTGGTAAAGAAATGTTTAGTGCAATAAATCAAATATAAATATATTCTGATAAATATAATTAATTAATAAATAATAAAATGGCTGACGAATTAACTAATTTACCAGACGATCAAACATTAGAACATCATCTAGTGTTGTTATTTGAAAAATTAGAAACAATAAAAAAAGATGAATTAAACAATCAATATAATTCAAAATTAAGTGTACAAATTGAGATACGTACATTAGAATTTTGGCGTTCTGTTATGTCGGAATGTTTAGCATCATTTATTTATGTTTTTATTGTATGTGGAGCAGCAGCAGGTGCTAGTGCTGGCGCATCAATGCCTTCTGTACTACTTGCTACAGCATTATCAGCTGGTTTCGCTACAACATCGTTGACCCAATGCTTCGGTCATATTTCTGGTAATTGTCCTATTAAATACAAAAAAAAAACACAACATGCATATACAAAGTGAATTATTTTGAATTAATAAGCAATATTGTAATGTATGAAATTGTATCAATGTAGTTTTTTCGGATTAGTTTGTGTTTTGTATAATTGAATTTGAATGGATGAAAAGCGAAACTATTTTTTTTCTTATAGGGGCCCATATAAATCCGGCAGTAACGGTGGCAATGGGTCTAACAAAGAACATCTCCCTTCTAAGGACATCGATGTTTGTTATAGCACAATGTGGGGGTGCGATAGCTGGTGCAGCATTTCTTTACGGGTAAAATATATAATCAAGTATCTATATATATGTGAAATAAGGTTTATATTCGTAAAATATACAGAGCAAAAATCGTATCATATATCATGGCAAGATTTTTGCTTTAAACACTGTTTAATACAATATGATCATTTATTTCTTTATATTGAACATTTCCGTTTTGCTTGTGTTTATATTATTGAATTTATTAACAATACATTCATATTTTACTCGACTGATATTGAGAGATATTCGACTCGAACAAGTAGAGATTCCTCACATCTACACCATCTGTCAAGGTATTTTCGACTATCACCTGCCTTTTTCAGCTGTTGCTTTTAAAACATTCCACAATCTTTTCAACCATCTACATATAATTGCGTTAAAATTACTTAAAATTATTCAAAAATCTGATATTTGCCTCGAAAAATACGTGCGATTTTTACCAATTTTTTTTTTTCATTTTAAAAATTTGCTGTTATTTAGTTTCTTTTATTTTTTCATCCGGTGTAACCGTGTAAGATGCATTTTGCAGCTGTTGCCCTCCCACAATCGATTCTCTCTAGGTAATTTTCGATCAGGTAAAAGCCGCCTCGACCGTCTGAATGCAATAAATTGTAACATTTTTGTTCTATATTCACCTTTTTTTTTGGTCTCATGAATAAGGATGAATTTACATTTCTATTTATTATTATTTTGGTAGGGTGAAATCCGCTGATATCTCGAGAGATTGCTGTAAAAAACGGCACGAGTCATTGAATAGTCGATCTATAGAGAAAAAAAAATGTATCAACAATACTAACTCCCCTTGAGATTAACAGAACAAGTACGGACTTATTTATGATATATCATTGGGGTTAACCCAACAATAATCACGCCGTTGTATGCGAATTAAAGTATATTGTCACACTTCAACTAACCAAATGTGATCAACTATCCTCCCTCTCAATGTGTTAATCTTCACCGCATGTTCTTCCCTTACTTTAAACGATAATTATTTAAATAAATTGACTATAAATAAATTGTTACGAAAACGATTTTTTGAGCAATTTGTTATTGAAAGCTCATCAAGTCTTCATATTGTTACGAAACACGTTTTCTGAAAAATTTGAATTTGTCAATTCGAATTTTGTTATTCAACGCCGATCAAGTCCACACACTGTTACGAGAACGATTATTTTTTAAGAAGTTTGAATGTGACACATCGAGTTTTATTATTGTAACCGCAACAAATTCTCACGCCGTTACGAAAACAATATTTCTGAGAAATTTGAATTTGACAGTTTCAATTTTGTTATTGAAAGCCGATCAAGTTCTCACACTGATAATACAGTATAATATAGTCAATTAATGTCAAAATCAATTGGGGTAGATGCTTTAAACATGGGGTTTAAATTATAAACATTTCACACGAAGATTGCCCATTAAATAGCTTTCAAATCGTTGTTCAGCTTCATTGAAACGACATTATTGATTATAATGAGTGAATATAGGAGGAAGAAAGAATAATTTTGAACACGTGCAGCTTACGAATAATCAAATTCGGCTATAATTCGGACAACATTCGTTATTTATTACATGATAATAATTTAAACAGAAGACTAACGGACGGAAAGTTAAAAAAGATACCTTGTTTCGTTAATTTTGTTAATTAATACTGAGAAAAGCAGCAATAAACATTTGCTGTGGATGAGCAGCAAACGAAGGTCGTCTCTCGTCTGTCTACCGGTTTAATGTTTAATTCGATATCACCTGCGCTAGTGGAATCTTGTAAATAACGCTGATTTTTTTTTTTTTTTTACAATAATTGTGTTATCGATGGAGCACCACAGCTCATTTTTGAACGTTTTGTTTATTCGAAATTTCGTAAACACATTTACTTTGTTTTTATAAATATACATTTTGTAAATATTCATCTTCTAGTTTGGCTGAGCTGAAAGAAAAATAAAGAAGACAAGGCATCGTTCATAATTGTTGCAGCTGCAAGTGAAATTTAATAAATTCCTCCTTATGACATTACAGCTATTTAAATTGATTGTCAGATTAAACAATAAGACTACAATTATTATAAACTGTCCAGTTATTAATTAGGATTATTAACATGTATATGTAGACAACACGTTTTAAACAATTGTTGAAAATTAGACAATCTTATTAACATTACGGTAGAGTTTTAAATATTTAGCGTACCTACTTTGCGTAAATAGATTTTTTGATTATTCCCTCAAGACAACATGTGTTTTGTGAAAATTTATAACCAATATTAGATCTCGGTGGTTGTTTTTAATTTTGGGTTTCGATATAAATAAAGCAAAACAACCTCTGTTATAGATAAATCCTCCCTACAAAAGGTCTGTATCTTGGAGCACGTGTGTAGTTACAACCACCTGGTCTTTTTTTTCCACCACTTACTCCCGGCATTTCCTCTTTTGAGGGATGGTTAAATTGAAGAAGACCAATTTCTCTCTTCTATTCATAATATACTACAATTCTCTATCTTTTACTATAAGGTTTTGTCATAGTTTTTAAGAAACGTATGGTTGAGTAGTTTTCAAATATTGTAGGTCGAAATTTGCAGCTGTTACTAGTTTTTATAAAACTCCATAATGGATATGTGTATTTATGGTATTTATAAGAAAAATTGATAATTTCTGTGTTATCAAAACAGGACACTGGTCATTTTGTTAGTGGAGATGATAATAGAAGATTCTCACGCTAATTTCAATTATTTATTTCAAATATTTAGAGAAAGGAAAACGATTTTTTATTTTATTTAAACGTCTACAGATGTTGAACATATGCGACCTGTCTTCTTGGATTTCTCCAAAAATCTATTGATCCAAAACGTCAATATACAATTAAGTTTGTCGCAAACATCTCAAATCCCTTGAAATGAATATTTACAATCCTACCATATTGTAAAAGAGAGCTGAAATTATGCGGTTCTATATCAATAACAGGTGGTGTAATTTCGTGTGAACATGTGCATAATAAAGCGCCACAATTTCTTTTTTAAAAAAATTATTTATAGAGCTTGTCAGGGGCTACTGTACTAGTACACCCCCGGGACTTTCAAGCGTTTATGTAACTAACGATGATCCAATGGCAATTGAATAACTCCCGGACGAGTCACGCACTAATATCGAATTAAAATCAATTGTTACTTAATTATACTCAATTTCAATAGTTTCCAAATGATAGTTGTGCCGTTGTATATCAAAATAGAGTACGGTGGGAAATTGTCGGAGGAAATCTGACTTTAAAAATCTTGTCTAATTTAAGTTTGTGACATGCGATATAATAAGTTCAACTTATTTAATCAAAGGTCACTTATAACTTATAACAACGGAGACGTGATTTGAATTTAACGAATTAAAGAAATTGTCGGTGATAGTTTGATTTTTTTTCCTAGTGTCACAAGTCCGGGTTATCAAGGTGGTTTAATTCAAGATGCTCCATGGGAGAAATTTGCTGTGGAATTTGTACTAACTTTCGTTGTAGTCTTCGCTTATTTTGTATCAATGCAAGGACCTAGAAAATGGATGGGGACATCATCTTTAACAATCGGCGCTACATATTCAGCATGTTCTTTTGTTTCGGTAGGTTAAAAATATACAAATTTAAAAAAAAATTATTGTCTTATTTGTACGTGTTGCAGGTACCTTATTTGAACCCTGCTCGTTCTTTGGGTCCATGTTTTGTCTTCAACAAATGGGATAATCACTGGGTTTATTGGCTGGGACCGGTTATCGGTGGTTGTACAGCTGGCTTAGTTTATGAATACATCTTCAATTCGAAACGGAATAAACGTAAAAGAGAATCAACAGAAGGTGATTCATCTAGTATACATTCAGATGAAGATACTTACGATAATTTAGATAAGCCAGCTCCTCCGAAATTTCATGGATCCACTTACAATACTTATCGATCAACTGGTGCAAATGCTGTACCATCTGGTTATTGTGCTAGTTTAACATCAGCTAGTCTTTATTCAGCACCGGTAACTAAATTAGAACGGGTTGAATCACTTTACGGTGGTAGTAAATCGTTGTATTGTAAATCACCACCACTTACTAGAGCTAATTTGAATCGTTCACAATCAGTTTACACAAAATCAAACACTAGCGGTGCACGAGATATTCTTCCAAAACCTGGGCCTTTAGTACCGGCACAATCGTTATATCCGATGCTATTGAATCAACAAAATCATGTCCAAACACAAAATCTACAAAATCAACTTCAACAACGCTCTGAAAGTATTTACGGTGTACGAGGCATAACTCCTGGTACTACAAGATCAGACACTTACACTGCAACAACAGAACGGACAGTTTATAATGCGAAAAATAACCAAACTGGTAATGATAATGGGAAATATGAGGAAAACTTAAAAGGTCGCAGACCGGAATCGATGTACGGTATGTTGAGTTCACAACGACGTGGAGCTCATTCAACACAATCAGAAGATTCCAGTTACGCATCATATGCATCGTCAACAAGAAACAATACGAATCCAACTAATGTTACTTATCAGAACAACCAGAATTATCAAATAAAAAGTGGCAACAACACCTTTGTAGGACGGAATGTTAATAATGGACAAGATAATAATAATCGACCAACACCACCACCACCATCAACAACAACAACAAGCCACCATTCAGCTACCACTTCAAGTTCCTACCACCATAACTTGTCGCAAAATTCACCAAATTCGCAATATTGATAACGGAAAAAAACGATTTCGGATAAAAAATTGTTAGTAATATATTGTTTTATGTATATTCAACCTATATTAGTGTGTTCCAAAGAATAGGTGTAACTTATGTTTATTTTATTTAATTATCATTTTTCAGTACATTCTTTTTGTTAATTAACATTTACGTTACTCGTAGAGGAATCGAGTATATAAATATATTGCTTCATTTAATTCTTAAATAAGACTATCTAAATTACAATAATTGTTTTATTTATTCATATTACTCTAACCTTCTACATTCCAGATTAGTGTAAGGATTTAATTTTGAATAAAATGTTCGAAAACTAACGCTTTTCAAATTTCGCGCCACTTTCACGAAACCTCAAAGACAATCTGACAAGGATAGATTCAGCCGACTGCACGTTATAGAGAGAGACAAAAGACACTTGAGAATAAGTCCTCTATTTGAAAATATTTTTGGATAAAAATCGGTAATCCATGTATTTTACGTCATAATTTGAATTATTTTTACATAATTATTATAGTTTACCGATATTTTTATTTCATTTATTTTGCCTGTAATTACGAATTAGTTTTACGTTTTAAATTTGCCGCCATAAAACGGACATTACCGCGGGCACAAATCCGACAAAGATAGACTCAATTTGTTCGTATGATATAGACAGAGACAGGTAAATATTGTGTTTTATCAATCTTGACAAGTGCAATTAATATAACCTAAAAATTGTAGAATTTCGATAATTGTGTAAATATATCCAAAAAAAATTAATAATTAAAGAAATAATAATGGTATTAACAGACTCTGATGATAGAGAAACAAATTCCGGTAATTCGGATAGAGAAACAAATTCAGGTAATTCTGATACAGAAAATACAGCAACATATCAAAATCGTGAGGAGTATATCGAGAAATTAAAACAATGGTTAGATGAAGCTCGATTATGGCACAATATTTGTGCTGGGTTCCCTTATTATATGCAATCACAAAATCAGGTGAATTCTAATATACCAAACAATGCATTTACGCCTGGTTTTGTTAATAATGACAACAACCGGCAACAACAACAACCACAACAACAACAGCAACAGCAACAAAACGTACCAGGTTAGAGTTCTTGCGTTTTTTTACTGTCGTATAATAAGTATCGTTTAGTATTTCAGCAGGGTGTATATGAGTTTGTGATACCACCACTATGGAAACGAGCAGTTGCTGAAGTTGTCGATTTTCTCATATTACTTTTCATAAAAATGATTTTAACATTTATCCTAATTGAAACATTCTATATTATGTAAGTATCATCAATATTTATTGTTGAAGATTAATTGATTAATCTTTAGTAACATTGAAAACTACCGATTTGACTCCTTTAGACAGAATTTCCAAGATCCTAAATTAGCCATGCAAATGTCCGCTGAATTATTAACATTAGAAATATTACATCGTTTCCTAGTTTGCTGTTATGAGGTAAGATTTGTTGTTGAATCGAAATCGACTTATAATGAACGAATTTTAAGGTTTATTGGTTGAGAGGCGGCCCCTGTGCGACACCAGGTAAACGTTATATGGGCTTAATTGTGATTAAAGTTGATGAAATCATACCAGTACCAGATCGGGCAGATGACATTATTAGAGCTACCAATTGTGAGCAATTAGGTCTACGTCGAGCAATTATTCGAGCCGTCATTAAGAACCTCTTCTTAGGTATCATGTTGCCAATGTTCACATTTTATATATTTAGATACAACCGAACTGGTTACGATGCAATCAGCAATAGTATTGTTGTTGAATACAACCCAAATAATCAATTTCAACCAATTCAATAACCAGATAATTTCGTGTTTTTTTTTGGGGGGACCACGTTTTTGTTCTTTCAATTTGTTGTACGATTTGTTTGAGAAATATTTGATGTATTAATAAATAATATTATTTTTGTCAAAGTTTTATTGATGAAATTTCAAAAATTATAACCCATTTACGGAACACTGAAATATTACAAAAATTTAACAATTGAAGATTCCTATTGAAGAACAATTATAACAATAGAAAATCAAAAGACATAAAATTCTTTGAATTTAGATGCCTAACAATTAGGGTTGATGCAAAATTTTATTTTGCAAGATCACAGAAATGAAGATTTTCCTTTTTTTCTCTCTTTCAATATATGTACATTTTTAAACTATGAAAAACTATAATCACGTTCCCTGATTACAATTGCAATGCTACATATTAAAAAAATAACATATAAATGAGATTCTAATTAAGGATTTTTTTTAACAATAGAAAGTTGAAATCGGTCTCACAGTCACCAGTTAACATTTTGTAAAATAAAACACATTCACCGCTGCTATTATAAATAATCGATAATGATCAGCATTTCGTTACGGGAGTATGCAAATTAATTTTGGCAATACTAACAATATATCAACAATTTATAAATGCTTAATAATAATAATAATTTCTGTTATCGATATTAAATTTAATGATGATGAAATTCGAAAATTTCTTTCAATGGACGGGTTAATTTACAAAAATTACTTTCCAACACGAATAAAATGCAGAAGTGAAAGTGTTGAAGCAGGAGCTTAAATTCCCACAGAATCGATTATTGAACACATAGTGATTAAAAAATAAACATAATTTTGCATTTTCGGGGCTAAATTATATACAGGGGTACAAATCTAATTCACCTCGCAGTTGGTCATGCCTTTGGTATTGCGTTGTACACCCTATTTTTAATCTTATGAGAAAACTATCATTTTATTTCAAAATATCCCCGAAAATGCAACAAATTACGTATGGATATAGTTAGAGACTAAAGTGCGTCACTATTTCAGACAATTCGGGATGAAAGACTCACCTTAATCTCTTGTTATATGATATACTATTACTAATTTTAAGGAATTAATAAGTAAACCCGGTATAATAATACTTTAAATAAATTATTACGTATTACAATAACTGACTAATTATAAGAAAAGTACAATATGATAATATTAATGGATCATTTTATGGATTTTCAAAATTTTTCCCAATCGTTGCTTTACAGTTTTCATACCTTTCCTAGGTTTAGGTGTTGATACAGGAGTCACTGTAGTACTAGTTGTTGTTATTGTTGTTGTAGTCGTTATTGTTGCTGTTGTGGTTGTTGTCGTTGTACTTGTTGTTGAGGTACTTGGTACTGGTGCAGGATTTGTATTTGAATTCTTAACATCTAACTTTGGTTTAAGTTTCTTTTTACGATACTGCCTTTTCGGTGACTATAATATTAATATATCTTTTGTTATATTTATAAAATAATAATAAAAATAATAAACCTTTTCTGTAATTTCATTAGCACGTTTAGCTGCCGCCGCCTCTAATACTTTTTCAACAGCCTGTTTTTTAGTGCCCTCACGTGCTGGACGATTTATTTTTGGTAATAATGGACCAACACGGGCTTTTGGATTCCAAGCTTCATCGATTTTTGAACGCCCTCTTGGCTTAAATATATGAACATCTTCATCATCTGAATTATCCAAAGATGGATAAACTATAAAATTTTATTTAGTACAATATTTTTTACATAATTAATAAATTAATTTACCATAATCCTCATCTTGATGAACATTATTAGTAGCATTATCTTCAGGTGTTGGACTATTACTGTATTTAGGATCCGTTTCGTAATTTTGATCTGTTTCTAAGTAAGTGTGACTGATTGAAAGCATCCCAGCAATGGCTTCCTGTGTCGTAGGCGATGCACTACCCTCTTCGTTTTTTAAATAAATCAATTCTAAGTGAAATAAAAGAGAAAAAGATTCAAGCTATTGTTTCTAGTAAAGATTCTATACCTTTTTTAGGTGGATCCTCTGAATTATTCGATGATTCTTTCTTTCTTACTTTATGTGCAAGTGAAACAATAAAACGTTAGATTAAATCACATTAAATTTAAATGTATGCATACCTGGATATCTAACTTTTAACGTTCCTTGTTTTTTCAATTTTCTCGGACTTTCATCAATTGTAAATTTAAAACAGTCTTCATCTTTATCACTTTCATCATGGAAATCATATATAGATTTTGAACTATCTGCTGATCCATAATGACTACTTGGAATGTCGGTTGTGTTATGTGTAAGAATATCTTTAGTTCTAAAATATATTTATTAAAAAAATGATCAATTAAAATAGTAAATAATTAATATGATTACCCTAATTTAAATTTGAGTACAGTCCCGCCTCGATGTATAGCAGTTGTTTGTTCAGGTCGTGAAAGTTCCTCTTTTTCCCAATTATTTTTATTATTATTTCGTTGTTCTAATACGTTTGTTGTTTCATAATAATTTACAGGTTTCGGTAATGTTATTTTAAGGGTTGTTTGACGAGATTCTTCGGTTTTAATTTGAGGTAAGACCTAAATTTTTTCATTAATTAATAAATTGAAAATATTAATGATTTAAATATAGTACATTATGAGTAGAAGACTTTGTATATAATGAATAATCAACAAAATCACGATTAACTGGTCGTTTACGTTTCCTTTTCGATTCCCTTTCCGGTTTTGGTGGATTCAATTGATTAATAAATCGTTCAGCATGACGAATCTCTTTTGATAGATCTTTTAATAATTGTACAGGATTTATTGTAAACGGTATTTGGTCACGTATACTCGTATTATACTAAAAAATAATCAACGTAATAATTAGAAATTATTGTAAAATTTTTAATCATACATCTTTTTCGTTATTCCATTGTTTCAAATTGATCAATAATGTTTTTAAGCCAGTTAAAAAATCATTTGGACATTTCCGTTCTTCTACATTAAATTGAGTTATTTGTTGTAGTAATCGTACAGCAGCAAACCAATTAATTAATTCGAAATTTGGATAACGATATTTTGTTGCTGTTTTAATTTTCTTCTCAATTTCGTAGACCCTACAATTTTATTAATTAAACAAAGAAATAATTGGGAGAAATTATTACGTTAACTGCATGGGTATATTAAGACTATGTAGAAAATTTCCACCAAACACAAGAGAATCTACTGGTGTTAAAACTGCATGAATCCACCCGGTAGGTATCAGCATCGTTTGGCCTTGCCTCAAAACGCATTTATAACATTTATCAACTTGATCACCGAAAAACGTCTCACTTTGAGTACTCGATGTCATCCATTGTTGATACAATGTTAAATTAGCTTGTGTTGGTCGTATCAGATAGAAAATTTTTTCACCTCTTAAAACATGATACCAAACACTAGTACCACCAAAATCAATATGAAAATCGGTATAGGAATCTTTAACACTCATTAAACAATATTTTTGTACTTCAGGATGTTTAATTGGGAAATCACGCGGCCATACTGTATTCACCCAATCAAGTTTTCTTGCGATAAACGGTGCCTCAACTAATGACGATAAACTACAATTAAATATAATCAGTTTTATATAATATTTATTATTTATCCAAATATGAGATACTTTGTACTTGAGAATTCAAGACTAACAACATTGAATACTCTAGTCCGATTTAAACTATTAAAATATTCGATAAATTCTCTTAATTTCATTTTAACATTACATTGTCTAGTAACATCAATAACATCAATTTCTGTATTACCACCAACAAACGATTCAACATCATAAAGACTGAAATTCTCCGGTGGTACTTTCATATCTAAACCATCTTTATTATCAATAACAATCGGACTATTGAAACCTTTTTGTTGTAATAGTGTATCAGTAAGTTGTTGTCCACGCATATGTACAACAACTTCACCTTCACTAGCAAAATGTCTAGCTAGTAATTCTCTAATAAATACACCAGTACCTGTTTGTACTGGCTTTGATTCGGCATTTTCTTCCCAAAAATTATGTCTATGCCAATTACGATATGGTTTATCTACGATCGAAAACGTTTATTGTTAATTGGATTATTTTAAATATTATACTTACGAGTTGATGGGCCGAACAATGGTACACATCTAGGACAATGGTATTTATCAATTTCGATAGCTAGATGTTCTTGAAAATTACAGCATCTAGAATTATAGAAGAAAATTAATGTTTGAATAAATCTAAGGTTATGTACAATGTTGACGTTGAATTTTTTTTTCATTTAATCCTCCAAACAAAGCTATAAATTCTATATTTACCTACTATGGAACCAATCTTTACATGCATCACACTGTATCATAAATATATTCGGATCATACGGTTGACCACATAAACAATAAGATACCTCCATTGTCAAAAATTCATAAACTACAAACGGACATTTATTGAAATTATCATCATAGTGCAAAATTCCCTAACTACGCCACAACATAACAAAGATTGCGCTTACAAGCTGTACTAAACTGTTACTCGAGCACTCGAACACAATAATTGCGTTTTTATAAACGACGCAAATACAAAATTCTAACTGTTTTACGACTTATTTAGACTATCTACAATAATAATATGATATTTATATTGTTTTTCATTAATTTCGATACTAACACATCATAATAATTCAATATAATCATCTTTCGAGCCTTTTTTCAAAATATTCAATGCGTATCCAATTTGACCAAACGCCATACCGGTGGAGTCGAGTAGTCGTGACTATTGTTTTTATCTCTCTCTTTACAATACATATGGTGTATACAAGCCTCCTTGTCATGTTTCAAACGTAATTCACTATTGTAGATTATACATTTTGGCACTTCTAAATGGAAACACAGTGGAAAATATTTTCATATTAGTTAGAAAGAGATATACGTCGAACTTTCAATGTATTTAAATGAAGAGGCGCTTCTAGTTAGCGTAAATGTGTTAAAAGTAACAAAAGAATAAAATTATATATATCTTATATGGCTTTGTGTCTAATTTCCAGTTATATAGTTGTATAATGAAATCTATCCTTATCCTTAAATCAGATAACTGTCTGAGAAACTATTAAAAATCTATTAAATAAATTTTTTATAAACAAAATTAGAGAATACATTTTCTAATTGCATTATTCTGTAATTAATTAACTATTTAATTAGTTTAATTCTGTTTGTTTGTTGTTGCAAAACTAGAGAGCGCTATAATCAAATTAGAGCAACGTACAGCGGCAAGTTTAAATTTATCAATAATACGTACATGGAAATTAGTGGATGAAATAGAAATTAAAAAATGAAAAATAATTATCAAGTATTGCAATTAATTTGTTGACGGATGATAAGTTCATGTGCACTCATCCTAATGTATCTAAGGTAGTCGATGAAATTTAATGATTTTCAAATATGATACCCTCTAGTTATTGGGGGATGTAGCATGACTGTTTCTAGTGCTATGAACATGCTATGAACATTTTACAGCGACTTTTATCTAAATAAAAGGTGAGCTATAGTGCTGCCCTCTGACAAAGGTTAGTATAAGTAACGGTTAATTTTGTTCCTTTTTCTAAATATTTATAATATATTTATTTATAACAATTAACTTGCCAGAAATATGTTTTTAATTCCATTAATTTAATTGAATGCAATTAAATTTAAATTTGATCAATTAATAAATTTTACATGGTAGAAATATTGTAAAATTTGTGTATGTTAAGGTAGTTACCCACGTTTTATCATAGTCATTATGGCGTTGATAATTTTCTATATTTATAATTACTAAAAATATTTGTTTGAGATTAATCAATTATAAACAATCACAAACACATTTGTAATATTAAATAATTTTTTTCAAATAATTAAATATTTATTATTTTGTGTAATAGACAAAGCGCCGTCTGGTGTTTTTCAGGAGAATCAAGCAACTTTCTTTAATGTCGTGACATTTTATTTCAAGTGAGCTTTATTCAGTTTTAAAAGTTTTTGTGTACTTTCGTAATCAGTGAATATGTTTTTAATAATTTTTATCAATTTTATAAAAAGTTAAATCAAAATTGACGATTTCACGGCTCATGGGTAACAACATTATAACAAATTGTGAAAGTGATAATTTTTTATTAATTATTAATTATTTGTTTTTTAGCAATGAAGAGTTGAATATCGAGCTTCAATGGTGAGTAATTTTATTTTAATTACAAAGTATCAGCATAGATAAAATTATCAGTCTATATTCATTTATTTCGATTCTATCCCACAAATTTTATGTTTGGTTATGTTTGGTTCAATTATGTTTAGGTTTTTTAACCTGAAAAAAATTATTTTATTAATTTTGCGAATATTTCAAATATTCGTGATTTAATCAAGTATTCTACTTTCCAACACTAAAAATAATCATGAGATTCCTGAAAATTTGCAGTGCTTCAGCGATTGCTTAAAATTTCCAATAATAGATGACGCTGTTATAGTAATTACGTTATAATGGGACATCAATTTATAGATGTATTGTCCTAATTGAAATTTTTAATTATCAAATTCAATTAAAGATGATCGATAATTAATTAAATATATTAGTGTTGATTATTATTATTATCTAAAAAAAATCGAGATTATGCAGCAACGAAATATGCTGATAAAATAAATTTAAAAATAAATAGATTTGAAGAAAAGCAAAATTGACAATGTTATAATTATGAAATCGAACTGATTAAAATAATCTATTGGTTATAAAAGCCGATTGTAGTTGAGAATATTTTTGTTTTTTAATAATAAAAATCAATGATAATTTTCCAACCATATTGTCTTTGTGGAAAAAATCGACTAAAAAGAATATGATAAATTTACATCAGGACGTCTTGTTTAATTTGTGTAAGAGATTGATCTTGTCTGTAAACTTTCTAAAATGATAAAATCCTCCTGCCCAAGGTATAACAAGAAAATCTCAGCGTGGATAAGAAAATTAGGGTTGTTTTTAATTATTGTTAGGTGATTAAAACATGTAGCCTAAAATATAAAGGATATTACTTCATTTATAACAGTTATAAACGTGAAATCTTCCTTTTTAATATTCCGTTGACTAAGTCATTCGATAAATTATAATCTTATTTTTGTCTGAAGCGATAATGATGGATTTTATATAGTAGATACAAACTGGCGTTTTTTTGTAATTATATTATGCAGGGCCGCACTACGACAATTCAGAGCCGTCGAGCAAAATATTGATGGGCGCATTTTTATAAATCCGTTCAAAATGACTGTGGCTATATAAAATATTTTTAACAGGGACGGATTTAGTCATGTTTTTATGGGCTGCAGTTCAGGGTCTCAATTAATCAAAGGGCTCATTTCGCGCCCGAAAAAATTAAAATATAAGCAATTAAAATGAAAAATGTACGGAAAAAATACTTTAATTATATTTAGAGCAGTACTGTCTGCAGAACATAGGGATAAGAGGTGCCTTGTTGTGTTCTCTTCAATGCTCTGTTTTGGAAAATTTTGGGGAAATTGTGAATTACAGAAGAACATCCTGGAGCATGTTCAATCATACATAACCAATCCAAAGGGCTCTCTAAATCTTCCAGAAATTTTTCGATAGATATTTCAGATAATTAATCTGGAAAACCAAAAATCCATTTCGCACATTTAGCATGATGAATTATAATTAAATAATTCTCAAAATCGATATTCCTTTAAAAAAATTATTAATAAATTATTAATTTTTAAATGATCAATTATTATTGAAATATTTTGGTAAGAACCTTTTAAAACATATTTAAACAATAATTGTTCGGGACTTTAAGTTCCGAAACATACGTCATCTAAGTAATTTATTAATTTCATTTTTATGGAATATCGACATTGTGAATTTTATTTAATTATAATTGTTACGAACGAAAAAATCCATTTTTAAGAGATTGACCAAATATTTAATGATGCCTTGAATAAGCAAGGCGACACCTTGCTTATTCAAGGGAAAACCCAATTTTTAAAAATTCAATGAATTTTCTCGAAAATTCTTCACTTGTTATTTTCACTTATTAAACATAATTATTAAATATAACAAGATTCATAAAGTTTGTAGATGATTTAATGGTCTTTCTGATGATGATAACACTGTTGGGACAGAAAAAACATGTTTATTTATAATTATTTCACTTTATTCAATTTAATTAACTTGAAATACAAAACAGTTTTTTTAATAAAATGGCGAATGTCATGCTACAACTAACCCAAACTTGGCATTAAAGAGTTTTAGCCCAGGAAGCCTAAAGTCCACTTCTGATTTTTAAGGGGTACTGTCTTGTCCCTTGTTGTAATTTGAGTAAGCGCCTTATGGTGCCCTTAGTCCTCGTCGTCGTACTTATGGACGGTCCTGATATTACGTATACTATTGATGTGACATTAATTTTACTGTAAAATATAGCGTAATCTTTAGTAATGGACGTAAGCATAGTATCTACTGGCTAGATAAATACCTTATTAAATACGATAAACCATATTTTGTTTCAAGCTTGTTATAAAGTATCAGTAGAGAATGGTTGATAATACGACGTTTAATTATTAAAGATTACAACAATTAGTTAAAGGACTAATTGTGTATTATTTCTATAATGAATTTTGCTTTTACTTTGAAATTTTACCATTTTTAGACTGTTTATAACAATGTTCGAATTAGTTAAAATATCTCTCAAGAAATATCTCATTATTTTTTAAATAATTAGATTGATTAAAATAATTTACTACATTGTATAGAAGTATTTCTAGTTTGATTTGAATTGAATCTAATTAAAAAATGTTGAAATGTTCTATTGACCACCAAAATCGAACACGTAAGTACTGAATTATTAAATCATGGGCAGTATCAACATGACCACGTGTGGGTCTCCTTTTTTCCCTTGTCACCACCAATGCTGCTAAAAAATTTCTAATAAACTTTTAATTACATTTTTTATATTCTAAAATTTAGATTTGAAATCAATTGAATTTGTTTAACATATATTAGATTTTGTCGTTGTCTAATAGTAGTTGAGTGTCTTATAAGTTTGTTTTAAATATGACAAACACAGAAAGGCGTATCTAAGTCCATTTATTACCTAAGGGATCGACACATACAAGTTAAAGGCGGCCACTGGCTTCTTCCTGAATCTTCATTTACCTAATCGAAGTCCGTTTCTCATACTTGTTGTAGAGGAACATTTTCAATCGACGAGGACCGTCACGATCTACCAAATTTCCATTCGTATTACATTCACATGACCGAAAAGGGATAGAACTAGACAGTTACAAACTGTAACAAGAAATATGATGATAGGAAACGATGGGTGGCAGTAGGGGGCATTATTTTAGTAAAACTTTAATTCATGGATTAATAGGTATTTACATCAAATTTAATTGTATTTATTGTCATTTTCTAAATATGCATACATAAACTACTGCTACTACTTAATTTACTCTTAAAATAACATTTTGTAATTATTATTTTTTCCGAGTGGTCTCGTTAATATTTACAAATATAAATAATGCAGTTCCATTCTTATCGTTATTGTTTATACTACATACATCCATTAGACTATTTAAACAAATACGCTAAAAGATTATATTATAAACAACTGTAAAATAGGTATTATTAAGCTTTATGAAAAAGGTTATTATGTACATGAAATCTTCTGTCTATACAGTAAATAAATGCTCAAGCACAGCTCTTAAGCGTAGTAAATGCGCTAATAGCATTTACATAGGATAAACAAAGCCTGCTATTAATCTTATGTACTCGTGACGAGAGCTTTTGCCAAGAGTATGCGCGATATCTTCAGGAATAACTAGTATTTTCCGAATAAAATATTTTAGGTATATTTATATGAAGTGGTTATTAATCTTGTTAGACCGCCATCTCTATCGCCTATTCCTCTTAAGGGCCAGGTGCTGTGAATATAATTTGAATATTGATATAAACAAGACAATTTTATGCTTACAAATTGTCATCAACATGAAAACCAACTTGCACCTGTTACAAGTTTGTTGATGACGATAACTGAAGTACAGTTAGTATAATCGTTGCTTAGATATCTGTCATTACAGCATCCAAACCAGTCGGAATTCTCTAATTGCACTACCTCAACCACAAGGCATAGTGTTTATTAAGGAACCCTTATAGAAGAGTGAGAGGAACTAATACAAATGTTACCACCCCTTACACGTTATACTAATAACTTATTGGATTCGTTTGTGAAATGTTAGACAAATGTTAATTATTGTATACCCCTTGTAATAATATAAATACTAAAGTGTCTTTAAATATTAAAAATTCAATATAATTTTAAATTAATTATCACTAACATTACCTATTATACAATAGTAACAATGTCTTTATCATTGGTAAATTTCTCGATCGTGTAACTATCGAAATTATCATTTCCTATTTGAAAGAAACCGTTTCCCTCGTCTATAATAGTTGAAGAAACGTGTCCCGTTGATATTGCACAGGATATTCAACTTAACATTACGGATTTCAGTTGATATGCTGTTCGTACAAACGGTCAAATTGGTTCATGGTCCATTGCTGTTGCATCCGGGGTCCTTCTGTTGGCCAATCTATACAAATGGATCGCGAAACCTACAACCAAAACCACTTATCCACTTGCGACCACATAACGTCGGTCGGTCATGCACACTATTCTACTCTACACTACATATACCTACTACATTACTTTACCTTTACTGTATGCTTGCCTGAAAGACGTACGTTAGAAATGTCGAATGATTGTGGTGAAAATATTTTAAAATAAATTTTGATTATTGAAATAACAATTCTAATTTGGTGGAAAATGTTCAGTTTGAAATTACTTCATAGCCCTTATATCTAATTGCCTACATACCCCCACCCTAATTAACACAAGTAATTAAATCAATTAAAGGCAAAGCGTCCGCACGACTGCAGAGATTTATTTCGAATTCCTGGCAAGATATTAACCCTTCCTTAGGAGAGCTTTCGCCCGACAATGTGGACTTTAGTTAAACTACAATTAATTCACAATTATAATAAATATATAAAACTTGCATAAACTATTTTAATTTTAACGAATAAAATATTTAAATTTTATCATAGAAATATTAATTAAAATTATTCCAAGAACACAGACGTATAAAATAGACAACGTGAATAATTCAAAGCATTGGTTGGGAAATATTGTTAATTCGTAAGGTTCCGCTTCAATAAATCCTATTGCTTATCCACACCTGTATATTACCTATTTTCAACTACGCAATACCAGTCATGTCTGTCTCACATATTTATAATCAGTTTAAAATTGATCGTGTCAATTTTACTATGATAATCATCAATGGAAAAATATTCCAAATATTCTAAAAATAACATTTTTAAAATAACGCTTCAAGTTCATCCAAGCTTTCTTTATTAATTTTGCATATGATTGGCTATTTAAACGATTTGGTTTCAGTCTAGCGCCCAAATACGAGAGTTCTTCAAAAATGAATGACATTATTTTAAATGGCGGGGTCGAACTAAACGACTACATATTTAACCTGTCTATACGCTTAAACAAAAAAAGAACACACACCAATTAAAACACACACCGACTATGATCGAGTATAGAACACAATTGACGAAATCTAAATACCTATCAATGGCTTATACATAAATTTTAATTTATTTTCGAGTGATTTTTTTTTTGTATAATTTCTATGTAACTAATTCTTTGTAAAGCTTTGAGCTTTCGTAGAATGATCATTTCGAGAAAAAGAGAATATATAGTGTTTTAACCTCGGCAATATTTGAAAATAGTTTCGTCCCTTTTGTGTTAGTAAATATTGCGGTGGGAAACATCCTAGGGGAAGATACCAACTTCAAATAGAATTTCCCGAAGTTACTGTTTTTTATTCGATGATATTTCTGATAAACAATAAATCGACTTTTAGTTTTCTACTAACATAAAATTTACGTTTCTCTCATATCGCAAACAGAATAAGTTTTCAAATAAAGTGTATTTTTTTCTAAAAAAAGAAAATTGTGTTTAATTTAAAAAAAAAATTCTGGAAAAAAAAGATATATTGAGGAAAGTATTGTTGAATTAATGAGAACTGATAACAGTTATCGATTTTTAGTAGGTGGTTACAATTGATGATAAAATGCTTTATGTCAAGAACGGTCGAAAATTCAAAGGGAGAGCTTATTTTAACATGATTCGGTTATTGGTGAAATGTTTTTTATAATCCTCTACAAGACTGACTGGCTTTATAAGCAGCAATATATTTTATAATGAAAACTGGAGAACGTATCAACTGAAAATCGTTTCAGATATTGTTTGGTAGAATGAGAGGGAGGGTGAGTGAGAAGAGCCAAAAAAATACAAGGGCTATTGGATTAATCGCAAGGTGCATGTTTCCCCATTCCTGTTTATCGTTCGTTTATTTTTCCCTAGTTGGGATCGATTCCCTTGCAAAAGAGGTGCGAGACAGATTCGAACGGCAATGATTATTCGCAAATCTTCCTTCCGTGAAATGGAACTTTCAAATTGTTTTGATGTATCTCACAGCTTATTGTGCCTTTTTACTGCAACATCATTTGCATTTTGTCATTCGCGCTCACTTACTGACTGATTTATAGGCTGATTGCGGTTTGTTATTGGCTTCCTGTCTTCCATATCGTACAATTTTTCTTGCTAACTTTCTTTAAAACTTACAAACACAATTTGTTGTCTCATTACACATTTTATTCCACACAATCATCATCATTATCGTCATGCAATATAAGGTTTTATTTAATAAATTTATCAAAAACTAATTTAAATCCCAATAGGTATAGGGATAGATATAAGTATCTAATCATATTAAATTTTGTTTATTAATTGGAAAATTTGAAATTAAATAAATAGGAGTTTGAAAACTTATCTGTCTAGATTTAAAGGCGCAGGACGGGGGTATTATCTACAATCGATTTCCGGATGTGGCGCACGTTCTAGCGGTTATGTAGGGAGAATGCAATATATATTTCATTTGGGAATTAATTACATGCAAAGATTCTGTCAGAGGGATTAGTTGAAAGAGTTAGAAGATTCAATGGTGCAAATACATAAACTGTCTCGTTAGATGGTGTTGGTATGTTAAGAGTGTAGAAAGATGGAGGGAGACTATGGTACATTGATATTCTGGAGTGATGCCATACCTCAGCCACCTCACGAAATAAATTTGCAATAATCTGCATTGTATCCCGTCAAGGGCAGTTTCAACTAAATTCGGATTTTATTTTGAGAAAGCCATTCTACTATACCTACACCCTCAGAAAATCTATATACTCAACTGTAAATCAAAGCAGTAAATAAATTATACATTATACAACATTCAAACATTAGTAAACGAAAGGTGATCAAACTATGAATTAAAATATAAATAACGACAATAATGAATCATTTCTTATTGTCGTATACGTGAAAATATAGCCCTGTTATTGTTATCTTTCGATGAATGTAAAAACATCGAAAGTCGGTTGTTTCTTTAATTATTATTCTGAGTTCATTCGGTTGAAATAAAATTTGTGATTTTTTCTATCGATTGGAGAAGGGAATCCTGAATTTTAATCGACACCCTAGATTTTATTTGCATATTTCAAGTTTTAAAAACTTGAACTTGTTCGATTTTGAATTGATATCTTCTAATATATGCGTCCAATTTTAGTATACAATTTGAAAAAAAAAATGAGTTATTTAAAACTGGTAGGTAATATTCTATGAAGATTTTCATTTATTAAAAAGAAATCTAATATCATTTAATTTGATTTTAGTAATTAATAAATAATGAAATTTTTATCTTTTATGGAGAGATCATCCGGGATAGCTCGAATACTTTGAAATTAACTAATTTGCGCTATTAAATTATTGAAATTAATTAGTAAACGAAATTTTTAATAGAAATGGAATAATATATCAAAATTTAATTAAAATGTTTTCATATGAACTATACATAATGTAAGATACGTTGGTTTGTAGTTTAAAAATTAATGCGTTGCCATTCTCTAGTTGTTTTATTTCCTTTCTCAGCGCATTTTTCGCAAAACTATTCAGATACCCAGTGAAGCTTATAAAGCTGGTAAAAAGCGCCGTAGCTTCTTATTCTGATTTAATGAGTTTAATGTCATTATCCCGCAATGATTTTCGCCGTTTGGTCCCCATTGGCGGCGTTTAGAGGCATTGGAAGTCATTGAGGTGGAAGCGAATGCAGGCAGACGGCCGATTTTCACTTCTATACTATTACTGCGTTATATACTTATCTTTGTCTAGTAAATATTAAAACGTTTTACTATATAGTAGAATGTTTCTCTTGAACTGAATACGACCTGCATCTACTGTCTTCCTGATTGAACGGATGGCTCTGATAAACTGCTGCCGACCCGCCGCCCGCTACGCGATACTTGGAGATTTTATTTAAATCAGAGAGCTTAGATGGGGACGACGTTCACTAAAGTTAGCGATTCTCATTTATATGTTTCCACCTAGCTCACTATTTATTCGACTGGAATTATTTTTATTTTTTTGTCTCAATAATACAATAGGTAAGTGAATACAATTCATTTTGACACAACGCTTCTTGTATCAATTCCATTTAAAAAGGAAATGGACATTTCCTTTTGTTTGTCTTATTGCCCTTTTCCTTTCTATTGTCGTATTGGAATTATTGCTTATTTGAATTTCATTATATCATTCCGACTAATTTTATGCAAATTAAATTCTATAAATGGTACCATTTGATAAGAAATAATTTGACAAATGTTGATTGATTTTTCAGGACATGAAAATAATAAAAAAGATTGGTAAAGCTACTATTACTACTATTATTTATAATAGTAAAAAATAAACATATATAATTAGATATTTGGTGAAAATTTATCTACAAAAGCGTTATAGGTAATTAAACAACATATAAAGTCAAAAGGAATTAAGGATGAGGGTGTAGTTAATGCGCGTCGACTTTTCATTGCCAATAAAATTAGTATACCTAGTGTGCCGACGTCAGCAAACCATTTGGAGTTTTTGATAAAGCTCGAAATCACCCCTCACGGCCAGACAATGGCTTGCGGTAAATCGGTCGCCCCTAGCAAACTGTAAACAAGTACGACTGTGCTGTCTTCGAATCGGCATCATGTTCACGATGACCATCCTTTTCAGGGACAACACGTCAATACTACACAGTGCTTTTCTAATACATTAACCGCAAGCTGATGAAACGAGAATCGTGATCTGGGATCACTACATGACAATTATTACTAAATGTGTCAATCAAACATTCTTGTTTATTTAAGATTTAATTATTTATTATAGATGGATAACATTTAGATAAATTTAGTTAAAATTTACGATTTTCTTATCTGTTTAGTTGTGTATATGTATAGTGTATAAGGGGCGGCTATTGTTAGCACACAGCCATGAACCGATCACTTTAGTGGTCATCAATAGAGCCATAGCTTTAACGAGCTACGCTTGTTTTCTCTCTAGACTTCTTTCGTTTGCCCTTTGGCTAGTCTAATGTGTGCTTTTACAGCTTATTCATCGAAACTTTCCTCAATGCTATAAAACATGTCAACAAATTAACTACCTAACTCGATTGCTTTAGCCAACTTTTACTAAACGTCAACAACATAAATAAAAATCTCATTAGCAACACAAATCTAATATCATAAGCAACTAACAATATTTCAATTATTCATTAAGAAATTTATAATAAATCTATCCATATCATACTATTATTGCAATAAAGCAAAAACTATTATAGTTAAAAGGAATTTGTCTTATCGTCTAATGAATTAGTTCTTATAGTTCTGTTAATTCATTAAAAGCATTTGTATGATAATAAATGAATATTTGTTGATATTTTATTTTGATGCAAATTTTATTTTTTTGTTAGTTACAATAATGTTTTATAACAGTTGTTGATTTTGTTCGTATTTAGTATTTCAAGAGGTAAATGTCGTGTTAAGCGGCCGCGTCTGAAATACGATGTTTAGATAGTGAGGGTGATAAATTTCCGAGGCTACTAAACAAAATTCGATGTGAAGTGAAATATTTATCTACTTTGATGGCTTTATTTGCTGAGGATAAACCTTTACCTCAGATATTTATACATTTTTTGTGTAAATGTATTTATACTCTCCAAAAATTGTTTTTCCTATATATTTTCTATAAATACCTATGTATTATAATAGGTGTTTCTTAAATATATGATTTACCAACAAAGGTTAAAATGTCAAAGTCAACTAACAAGACAATTCTCTTGTAGTCTGTCGGTTTTATTAAGTTTTCATGACTGTTGAATTCATAATTAACACGATCTGACAAGACGTATGCAAGAGAGTCATGCTTATATCTTCTTTACGAGTGTAAAACTTACGAATCCAATGTGGTTCCAGGTGGTTGTAATTTGGGACTTTGAAACGAGACGCAGTGGATGGTTGCGTGCCAAAGTTCTATAATCGACCTACTCTATACAACGTTGTTGGATTCACGCGTCTCACTGTTATGCGATGACACCCTTGTGTACAATTTCACTGCAATCATTTTCATTTAAACACCAACTTCAGAAATGTACTTATGTATAACTTAATTTTTAGATTACGTAGATGCTCAAATATACTTTTTTTACCAATGTGGATGGAATTTTTTATTCTTATTTCATCCAGTTTATTCATAAATCCACAAGTTTTCTGATATTATTTTGTTTTTCTATTTTTTATTGTTATTGTTGTTATTATCATTTTATTTTCCACATAAAATTTGAGGGGAATGATAGTATGTTTGAAGCGAATTCTAATGGAGTTGCGATTTGGCAAGATTAACGTTGAGTTGTGTTTTAAGAGTTGTGTTTGCGGTGTCGGGTGTCGTGTTTAGTTCCGAGCCGGGGGTGATAAAAGAGAAAAATTGCTTCTTAATTTTATAATTTGCGGTGGAAAGTCGGGCGTCTGTAAATCTGATGTAATTTTCAGAGGATGTTGTTTAACAAGTTCCCTAAAGCGTACTTTCTAGATGAGAAAATACCATTGTTAAAGAGTCGCATTTGCATAAAGAAATCTCCGACAAACACGATTTACACGATTTTAAACTGCTCCCTCCTTAACATATTTATTATATATAGATTTAAATGTTTTTCAACACGGTTCTTTTTTTTGGTATTCTTACGTAATGTTCTTATACTGTATGTATTGTTACGGTAAATTAACGTAAATCTATGAGGAAATGTTCAAATGGTTTGTTTGGCGGAATGTTTTCCTCGTTTTCCCTTAGATAGGAAGAGCGTCATCTTGTTTAGGGACTAGTAAAGTTACAAGTGTAACCTATATTAATTCTGCCTTGCCGCTATTAACCGGCAGATGAACGCATTAAAACAGAGATAACTATACATTCTCGTAATTGGTAACCGAGACAGGAGAAACTGACTACTTCACTGTCAAATATTTATTAGACGAACAGAAGCTTTTAGAACTCGCGACAAATCTTAGCTGCTTTATGATTCTCTTCTAATAGCATTTTACACTGCCGTCTTTTAATTGAGTAGAAATGAATATGTTATTGTTACCCTTATTATTGCCTATACCTCTTTTGATATATCGAAACAGTTTTATGATGTCTCTTTGTCAATTTTTGTTTGTTTGTTTGCTTGTTCGCTTTTTTTCTTGTTTTGGTGGCATATTCATCGCCAACATAATGGTTTAAATTAATGAACTATTACTTCAATACAAATAATGCCAGACTTAAACAACATAATTTGCCCACTGCTTAAATACTCCAACATAATTAATGATGCTGAACGCCTGCAAACAGGCTAATAAAAACATAGTAAAACAAGTACGGATAACCGAAAACTCTTAGGTCCATTCAAATAATCAGCAA
Organism: Mylabris sibirica; assembly: GCA_039776855.1. Lineage (NCBI taxonomy): Eukaryota > Metazoa > Arthropoda > Insecta > Coleoptera > Meloidae > Mylabris > Mylabris sibirica. The sequence continues at coordinate 6,462,699 of CM077845.1, read as the reverse complement.
AACACATCGTCACCCTTGTAAATACTCGATCATTTATCAAACAAATTGAAAACATACATTACTTTGATAGATAAGGGATTTTTTGAATGAAAAAAATTAATAAAATACATTTACAATCATATTTGATTAATAAGTATCAATATTGCTTCTATTAAATTACAACAGTTGGTGAATTTTCAGTTTCATTTTTGTAATTTGATGCATCAATTGTAATCCTGCATATTTTTATGATCAAAGTCATGGTGACAATGTCAAATTTCCACATCTACGCACTCTATTATTCCACACGACTAACTGTACACTTAAAGCAAACATTAGGAATCTTGCGATGCATACAAGAAAGAAGAATACAAGGGAGGGGGCTATGAAAATGCGGGATGATGATGTGGATGATGTGATGATAGAGTCTCTTGGACAGTAATCAGTTGCAGTATTGTGATTATGACACCGGGCTTCTTTGAAAACACCCGCATGTCCGCGGGCTTCCAATCAGATGATACACAACTCACAACCATTATATACAGAATATGTATAGATAACATACTATATGTAGATACATTAGGCGTTATTCCTTCTTTGAGACAAATTACTATTGTTTACTGAAAATAATGATAACTGTTAGTGAAATATTTAACTTTATAACATACTGTGGCGATTAAAAAAAAGAGACTGAGTCTTGAGCGAGAATTTCACATATTTTCGTTAGTGTGATTCAGGTTGTTTCTCTCGTGAGGCTAAGAAGGTATTGGAGCTAGTTTCAGCCATAGCAAATTTTCAGAATATATTCAGATAAATACCCAAAATGGCATCAGTAACCCGCTTCTAAATTCTGACCTGTTAAGATTCTGTTACATTGTAATGACTGCATTCATAAGTCTATTTTACACAGCCGTACAAGAGGTGGTCTCTTTTTTGTAATCGCCACTGTACATACATATACTTAGAAATTCAAATATATGAAAGATAAATGGAAATAAAAAGAAAATATATAAATACATATAGTTGGCAACCGACCACATGAATATTTTGATTCAATAAAATTTTGCATAATGGCATCATTTTGAAAACAAAATTAATTGAAATTAAAGTCGGTCGACTTTTTGAAGTGATTTAGTGTAACGATCGAATTATTTTACCTTTGAAATGGAAGGTCTATAAATGCATACCTACATACCTATACAGTACATTTGTAAACGATATCATGACGTAATAGTGCGATTTGGAATTAATGATGAGTGCCCTATCAATCTAGAATTAAATGAGAGAGGGGACTAGTTTGGTGTCACTGCTTTTACAGTATTTCGTGCGTGTGACATGCGTTTTCATAGCAACTCGTGCGAACAGCCAAATTGCGATCTTTAAAGCTTCAAGATGAATTGACTTCCTTTTTTTTTATTTTTGTCTATTTTACAGTCAACTTCGTGGTATTTAATTGAACTCTCACAAATAAATTTATCATTTTTTTTTAATTTAATATATTTATTATTGAATTAGTTATGTGAGCTAATGAATTTAATAAGAACAAATAAATGATTTGTAACATGAAAATAAATTTCGACTGTGTAAATTTCTTTTCTGGTGGATACGGCAAATGGACGAGGACGTGCATGTATGCAAGAGATAACTGGGTGCTACTTTATCTTCGGACCCTTGTTGCTGGCCAGACCATATCTCGTATCTTAAATTCTTTTATCCAGCGCGAACGCGCGGAGACCATTTGTTTTATATATAGCTAGGTAATATATATTTTATAACTACCTTTAAATGCCGCTATCTATTTCAAAGTTTGGTGGCACAATGCCGGCTATTTTGAGCTTTATGCATCAACCCCTCCGACCTTACTTTTTTAAAAGAAGCTATACATATTGGGTACGTCGCATTAAGCCTTAGTATTTTTTAACACCCACCCTTAAATCTAGGTGACTGATGTCTACCGTCACAGTTAAATAGGTAGCACGAAGTCATTCTCGGTAACATAGCGAGGGGAACGAAATTATAAACAACCCTCTCAAGATAGAAATGTGAAGAATGGGCAAGTTGAAATTTCGGGTAATTTTTTAAGCCTTTCGTTAAATAAACAATGTCTCGCAAATTTATATCTTTTCTCATTATCTTACTAACGTATACTTACTTGTAGTATAATAGGACATTTTTAATCTTTATTTTCATTTACAAATTTGTAATTAACGTTTTTTATACTAATAATAATTGCATTTGACATTATTGCAAATGTGTCGAATAGAATGTCAAACTAAGCGAATATTTTGTGGATTTCTATCCTTGATATTTCCTTCATTTCCATTGAAATAAAGCAATGATCCTTTTCATTTAGGGTCAACGATTAAGGCAGATGCCATCTAGTTATTCCAGATATTTAATTACAATTAAAACTGTCAACTTTATTTAAAATTTCTTTAAAATTACTTTTTATTAATATTATGAATACGCTGAAACTTTGCAAGGCGGTAAATCGAAAATAATTAGATTCTAATAAAGACCCACGGGAAAGAAAATATAAAGATGGAAGAAGGGGGTCACAAACTTTCTGTTCCCACGTACAAAATATTCATTTTTTAATTAATATAAATGACAATTTATTAACTGAGTTTTAATTTATTTCATTATTAAAAAATATCCATACCTAAGTATATAGAAGCGGATTATAATAATTTAAAAATTTTATGTAATACCAATTATTATTATTATTATTAGTAGTATTATTATTATTGTTATTACATAGATTTGTATTATATGCACGTGTGTATATCCACATATGCATTATCAGAATAGATAGACGGAGATGTTATCTGTCTTTCCTCTAATGCTATTTCAGCTGAGTATTTCTAAGTCTGTAGGGAACGCATACTGTTCTATCTTCTCTTAGAACATGACCTATATCTGTTATTCTGTTGATAGGTATCTACATTTCAGTCTCTCATCTGTTTAGGTGTGTATACCTGTACGAATATACCTAGGTATTACAAAGGTGACGTATTTTGTAACTAATTTTTTTCAGTGGCTACTAATAAACACGAATATTTATTTAAGGTTACGTATATGTTTGTTTGTATACTTGCATGCATGTATGGAAGGGAAATACATACTGTACTTATGTGAATTGATAGTAAAGTGGATGATATGAAATGAGGGGTCGGGTGTGAACTGTATTTTTTGATTGTGGGAATAGCAGGGTAATATTAATAATAAAAATGGTAACCTCAAGTAGGAGTATGATGAGAATATATTGTTGAAGGTTAAAGGGATTGTAATGGGGAAGATCAAGTAGTAGTACTAGTAGTAGTAGTAGTAGTAGTAGTATGTTGAATTCGTTTGGTTTAGTTCGAGGTGCGGTATAGTGTCCATTAGAGAACGAATAGTATCAGACCAAGAGTTATGAAACAACGGCAGCCGTCACTCTCGCCCATTGATGTTTACTTTCCTCAGCCGGTACTCGATAAGTCCTGCTGGCGAACTAAGCGTATGTATGTTTCTGGCTGATAGCAAACAACAGTTATTGATCAGTAGACGCGGGTAAACAAGTAGATTGGTATGGGGGTGCTGGCTGCTTACACGCTTCCCATTTCATTGCGATTTGAGAGAATCGCATGGATAGTCACCGGTATCCCTTATTGTGCATCGCCAATGATTGGCATGTGTTGTACGGTAGCCGTTAGTGTTGAGTGCGCCGCCGCCACCACCACTGAGCGAGATAACGGCAACTACTAGAGGCGTCCACAGTCTAACACCAGCTTCAGTAGTATCGCTGTGTACTGTCTATCCGATACACGACGCCAAGCTCACGCCGGCCCGCCAAACAAGCCCCTGCCCCCAGTGGCAACCCCAAAATAAAGCCTCACCGTTAACCACCATGCTGGAACCGCGCTGGAGGCCCGTGCAGGTAAAATCCGTCGATCGCTATTACTTTAGTTTTTAATAGGCGGTAGCGGGGGGAATCACCGCCAGCCCGACCTCCAAGGAGGATCTCGTCTTACTCCGCGGCTCCTCCCACCACCACCTACCGCCCACTAGCGCGTCTCACGATCACGTCTTCACCACTAGATACTCTCCAGCATCTATTTTTTTCTTCTTTTACATCTCTTATTTATCATGCATATTTTAATTTTGACCAGACTTTACTCAAAAAGTATACCTATGTTTCTACATGTATCATATTCGAATCAAATTGAATGCCAAAAACACAAAAGATTAAGAAAAATCTTTCAATAATTATTGCACCTTAAATCAACAATAATTCAATATATTTTCTAACAATTTGTGTTTTGTGTACAGAAATAGAGCCTCAATAACCACGTGGTTATTCATGCGGCAACGATGACAGCAAACATAAACAAACTTTGCCAACATTCCGGGATAATTTAAAACAATTTAGATCGAACAATAAACTTGACTAAGTTTATTCAATAACAATGTAACATGTAAGTTGTTTGTGTTCGTAATAAACAGAACGCAAAGCTTATATTAAACGCGACATTAGGCCGTTAGCGTCTATTTAGCCTAAAACGACGTACTTATATTTACCAATACACTTATCTCTATTTGAACGAATTATTAATCCAAACTCATCAATAGTTAAAATTATTATGGAATATATGGGGTATGAATCTTAAAAATTACTTCTAATTAACTAATGATGCACATATTTTTATTTAATTGAATGGATTGATTGTAATGTTTATTTATTTAATTTTAAAAGCCTACTTACTATTTATGTACGTAAAATATTTATTTTATTTTAAGCTCAAATGTTTAATATACTAATTATTGCTTAAAGGTACAAATTATTAAAGATGGCTCCTTATACATTTTCTTTACTGCATTCAAGTTTTTAACGAAATGATACAAGTCCATAGACAATATAGGTAGATACTCTTGTTCTATTTATAAGGATCGGATTAAAAAAAAGTTCCTTTTTATCCATTTTATTACGATAATTCTTGATTGACCAATGTTATTAATAATCTACAACAATCAATTTAATGACGTAAAAATACCTGTTCAAATTCATATAAAATTCAATATCGATTTGTTTTGAATTTTCAATTAATCGTGTTTTGGATACCTGATGCGCGGATTATCGGTTCACTATCGTTATCACACAAACTGTAATCATCTATTGGTAAGTTGTGCATGTAATTTATGCATACGTGTATCATGTGTCATGTTTTAATGTTCGTTTATACCACTCAATTATTTGGAATATGATTTTCATTATCATACTAACCTAATTGACTAATTATAATTAGCTTTACAGTAAAGGTTACTTGGGAAGGTTGTAAAATTTTTAATAAATAAAAGATCAATTAAGATACGTTAAATGTTTCGTGTTATTTGTATAATATTAAAATTTTATATATCGGTTCTGCTTTCTAACTTCATTATATCTAAGAAGTGGGCGTGCCCCGTCAATTCATGTTATTTTAGTCATTCCAACAACTCATTGTGTATTCCTTATTTCAAATAAGTATTTTACAAAATTATAAATGCAAGCTTATGTGTAAATACATACATTTTTGACTCATTTTAATTAAATTCACCAATAACAACTATATGGAAATCTATAAAAGAATCCCCTATTTACATTATTTCAGTATATTTAAATTATTTTTCTAAGGTGTCCCATCTATTTAAGGGAAAGCGGAATTGTAAAGGGTGAAGAGGAAATCGAGATTCCAAGTTTATTATTAGATTTTCAATGTTTCTCATAATTTTTGTAATAAATCATCGTTCTTCCCTTCAATTAGAGAATTTTGTTATTATACACAATATATACCAATGAAAGTTGTCAAAACATTCGCTTTTATAACGAACATCTATCTATAACATCAAAAGTAGAAAGAAAAACTAATATTACTTAAAATTGATCTAAAAATAGAATGATATTTACAAATATTAAAATAATATGGCACTTTTTTTTTGTAAATATGTTGTTAGTTAGACTCACATCAGCAATATTCATCTGATATCAGAGATTCCCAAAATATGTATGTATAGGTCACGGTGACATGCATAGAAGTTATGAAAACATTAAAGACTTGCAAAAGAAATTTTGGGAATCCCTGATTCAAATCACATTGCTTCTTTTCTATTTGCTTGTGACGACTTTTGCATCTATTTTCATTATTTGAATGACCACCTAAATTTACTTCTGATTAACTCTTAATTTACCTTGATGGATTCGTCCAGTTTAGACGTGTTTTGTAAAAGTAAATTGCTGGAAATTTAAACAATAGATTTTAAATGATCTAATTATTTAATAAATAAGACAAATTTGTTGCATGTTTGATAAATTGATGGTAATTTATAGTTTGATAATGTTTTGTTTACTGAAAATATGTGAAAATTTTGGCCGTATACTGAGGGATGTTCATAATTGTAGTAAAGTTTTTGATAAAATTCCTCAATTTATGTTGAATTGTATGGTTAAAGGTATTTCCATTCTCATTTATAACATATATAAAAGCCGATCCCTTTCAACTAGTTATTAGAGAGAACTATCTAAGAAGTGACATTTAAGGTATTCGCTAATATATTCTAGTTTAAAGTCGGCCCAAGACGTTCATAGTGACAATGTACCACGAACTAATGCTTTTCTGACCAAACTACATAAATAATCTGCAAAGGGCAATTAAGATAAGGACGTGTTTAATATTTCAATGCGCTTATAGGGCCAGATATTGGGGAATAGGTACGACTATATATTGCTGAGGTGTTAAGACTATTGTAAATCCTCTCCACTTTAATTAATTCTGAATGTTCCCTTATTGCCTTACCCTGTACACAACTCTATATAAATTGTTCAGACTGATTGGGTTAGCTGTTAGCGTATCTACCAGTTCGAAAAATATTTATATTGTAAAATTGTTCGATTTATAGTTGAAGTAACAATTGCAAAAAGTAATCATTTTCTAGTTTAAAACATAAATTATTTATAACGGAAATTATTGCCTGAATGATGAAGATCTTCAAAGGCGACAATATTAAATACAAAAGACAGCCTCCGGCAAATCGACAGCATTTTTAATCATCAATGTTTCTTTTCTCTCATTCTTTCAAAATTAACGAATTCTCAAAATCAACACTCTTTTGTTGTATTTGTATTCAAATATTCTTCGAATGTAAGTTAAATTGCGGTTGGGGATTACCTTATAACAAGTTCTCAGTTTAATCCCTATTTTATAGTCTAGGTATGGACTGTAAACAAGGACAATTTTCGCTGCTTCTAATCGTACCATTGCAAATACAAGTATTTACTGATAACGGATTATGAAAATCATAACAGCCTATCTACAAACAATAGATACAAATATTATAAACATGTATTTAATAGATACACGAATATCATTTTAGTAATTTTAATAGTCTTTCTAGTTTGATGCAATTTGACAATTCGGCTGTTGATTTAATAAAAATCGATTAATTCACATTATCAACAAGTTAACTGTTAAGCATGCATACAGGAAATAATAGGAGAAATCTAAGTATGTTAACCCGATTGTTGTGGATATTTTCAGGATTGTGTGTGTCTATGTTGAATTAACATAACACTAATGTTGTCTTGTTGATGTTATGCGTGGTATATAGCAAACATGTTTGTCTGGTTGCAGATGATATCTAGGGGAGAAAAACATTTAACATCTTTAGTTTCTATTCAATAATAGAAGGGTTAATCACTATAGTACGCTTCTAGCTAATTTCCATTTGTTCTTGTTTGTTCACTAGACTTGAGATGAGACTGAAGACATATAACAACCACGTTAATTTCAAGTTACATGTTTATACTGAAGAAACCCTTACTTTGCGATTTGTTACTTTAATTTAATTCCATCAAATTGCTTGCCTACCCTAGTTTTATTTACAAAAATATTTACTATATCCATTTTAATTATTTTTGTTTTTCTTTTTGTAAATAATCAAATATCAATTAATTAATTAATTATATCAACTATAGAATTGTCGGGACTTGAACAGATGTAATCAGCATAGCTGAATATAAATATCTAATTCTGACAGCCACGTCTTGCATTTTCAAGTTTGTTAAGTTCGCTGTTGTAGATGAATATTTAATAGCGCACCTTAATTATCAGACCTAATGTCTAGCTTTGTCTCGACTCCGGCGTCTTTTCTTATACATCATGTCGATTCCGTCTTTATTACATAATTGGCAACTGTAGTACCTATATACAAATTATACCCTGCATGAAAGTAATTAATATTTTTAACTAATTAAAATTTGCAAAGATTCTCTAATATCGTTAATATAAGTTTGATTTAAGACAAACAATAGGCATAACTTGTAATATAAAATTCGGTGGCAACACACTAAAATTAGAATTGGTATATTTTGACGAATAATATTCTGATTTTAATACTTCGAATATGACTTATCAGCAAATATTGCTAGTATATCATTCGACGCGGTAGGGGCTTGAATTCTTATAAAAAACTCACATTATCAAATAGACAGCTCCCTATAACCTACACATTACTTAAAAACAGTAAAATTACCCAATAAATCAATTTTCATTAAACAATGTTTTAGTAAAGCCAATGTAAATTTAGGGAAATTAGCTGTTAATTACTGGCAATAAATACGACAATTAACGATTTGTAGAACACGTCATCAGTGAATTGATGAGGATACAAACCATTCTACCGTTCTATTCTACGTTAAATAAGTTCAATTTCTTTAAATTTGAATATTTGTATTGTTTTGTTTAAATTCAATTAACTTTTTTATAAAAATTTTTATCTTACTAAATAATATGATATTAGAAATAGTTCAATATTAAATCATTTACGTTGTTCTGCTCAGAAATGTGTGTCAAGTGCAATTCTCTGTGATAATGAAGAAAATCGATAGAGATACGAGATGATTTTCTATTTCCATCAATAATCATCTTTTATATTAAAATGTACTTAATAATTAGAACAATTATAGTTTTTTTAATTATTATAATATTAGAAAAATAATGTTAATCTGATAGAATAATATTTTGTTAGAGTATTTTTTGGGCTATTTTAGAAATGGCCTGTATATATTACTACACGAAAGTAGGAAATGATCTAATGATAAATTTTCGAAATGGAACGATCTGTCAACTACTAAAATGTTTCGATGATACTGAGTAGCTATCAATAGAGAATTTTTATGGTTATTGATATTATGAAATGTGTATTATACACATGAAGAAATTGACTTTCACCTAAATAACGATACGATTTGTTTTAGTTTAATATTAAATAAGTTTTAAATAACGGCAATTACTAGGATATCTTCGGTATTTTTTTGTTGGGAAAAATCTCAATTTTTAAAAATAATTGGTTTTATTGTTATTATTTCATAGAATGTGATAGCTATGTAGTAGGTACTACAAACGTGTATCGATATGTGTACATAGAAGTGTGTGTTGTCTAATTTCCTGTAGATAAATTTCATATGAGTTCTATGATTTGGTTTGTTACACCAGTTGGCATTGTTTACTTTTTTAACATATGGTGGATAACATCATTTTCAAACACAAGTATAATGTTTTAAAATTAATATGTGATTTACTATTTCCAATAGCATCCGGGTCGTAGTGCATTCAGTTAAATGTTAACCGATTATTTGCCATATGTCGAGTGATAGAGATACATCTCGTACAACGTCGGTGAGGGTATAAAAGCCCTCATACGTCTCAGTAATGTCATCGCATTTGTATGGACTATCATCTGGATTGTTAGTGCAAAGTCAACATGGATTTACGTGTAAAGCACGTCTTTTTCCAATCGCGTTGGTCCTCTAATACGTCCCTAGAGTCCTTTCATGCGTCGCCCGAGACATTTCTGGCCTTTACTTTATTTCAGTTATCAACTGCGGATCTACATGATATTGATATTCTAGTGTGTTCTGCATTATTTTTCACTAGTAAAACGAAAAAATGGTGATTGTTTTTCTTGTCTAACAGTTATAATAATAGTTGAAACAATTTCATAAAACAAACATAAATAAGGTGATAGTATATTTTCAATATTGAGCAAACTATCTGCCCTAGGAAGGAAACAACAGCTACTAATAAATAACTAATCCTCGTAACGGGGAATCGAACTCTTAACGACTATTTCCTGCTATATCTAATAGTCCAAGCTCGAACAAAACAAACGCAATACCTCGAATGCCATTTGTACGGCGCGATATTCGACTTTTGCAGGAATAGCATTTCTTAACACAAAAGTTTCCAACTTATATTGCCGAGGATAAAAACAAGATCCCTATAGATTTTATAAGCAGCAGTTGCTTTACAACATCAAGACTGATCGATTCAATCCAAACAAAACAACCCCGATCTTACCACCACCACTACCACCACTACTACTATCCACTAACCATGGACCCGTAAATCAGAAAACAATACCTTCCAAACCATTTGCACCCAAAGCATTTCAACAAACAAACTATGATTACATCACATTACCAAAACCAAATAAATATTGACAAACTTAAAACAATACAATTTATTATTGAGCTAAACAAGTTCGAAATTACACATAAATTGACCTCGTATATTGTTGGTACATACGTGGGTGGTATTTTTACAAGGTAATTTGCTATTAGTTACAAATAGCCATTTTCAAATTACTTATTTTCGCATATTTCAGCTAAATAAGCATCATATTCATTTAAACATATACCTAATAGAATTATCAATCAGGTATTAAGTTTATCATATTTATCATATAATTAGGTACCTACATATTACACATAGAATATTTATATAATTTTATTTTTTATTAAACAACTCTATTATTATACTTATTATAACGGAAAACATCATTTTATGGTATCATTAAAAGAATATGAGTGTGAAAATTTGGAAATTATCCAAAAAATTTCAATAATATTTTGAAATATTTTATAAATGTACGTTTGTGTACGAATATATAAATTTAAAAATGAGGCATTTATGATATAATTTATAATCGTAAATAAGGTGCAATGTGCGTAAGATGCATTATTCTAAATCAGAACATTAACTAGTCCCAAGATAGGTCGCTTACCATTGGACAAAGTTGTTTCCCTCGAGGTAAGTAAGTTTAGTGGAAAGAGAACACCACCTCGTATTCCTGTCCGATTGAAATTAATCCGGAATCTTCCAGTATTAATGGAGAATATACGCAGATTTGGAAAGACCATTATCCCTATGTTAAAAGACATAAAGTATCTAAAACCGTATCATTCACGTTACCATTTAACTACAATGTATTAAATAAGGATAGTATATATATTGTTGTCTCTGTTTGGAAAATATAGCTTGTTTCACCCCATTCGGCCGGCCCGAGAACAAGACGGACTGTGCATAGAAATTAGCGACAATGCCCATAGACGCCCTTTGGCTTGACTTTACATTTAGCAATTTTCGATGTAAATTTGCAAAATACCTATTTATAAAATAATAATGACCTATTTAGGAACTAAATTGGTATTGGGGCATCCGTTTCCACATTTTCTTTTAAACAATGGGATATGTTTACGAATTATGTTGATTTGTTTAAGTTTTATCATAATACTTTATTGGTCTGTTGCTTCTATGATGTGAATTTTTATATCAAATTAAGATCCTCTCAGACTGATTATTATTTATGAAAGCCGTTGAGACGTGCCACCTAACTCTTTACAACCACAATTTATGTACACTCAAATACAGGGCAATTCAGACATAGTAACTTAACTTCTTCAGATTCATCACCCTTAAGTGCACTCAACTAGAAAAATCGGATCAAAATCATCTCCAATTTACTTTCTCAACCAGTCATTATTGATTATGACCGCTTCAAGCCTATTGAAATATCTTGTCTCTTTTATCTTTGCTTTTTTTAATAAAAGAAAAGAAAAGAAAAGTAGCTCCTTTAAGTCTTCTGTTTTGCTAGAAAAAAGGAAAATGTAAATAATTTAGATTTACATTTAGTGGTTAGCTCAAGTTTATGCAGAGAAAAGCGCAAACTGTAATTGTTGTCTTGCGAGAGAGTAATAAGGGCTTTGCGGTTAAAATTGGTAGTCTTACACCCTAACTCACACCCTAAATCAATAATACGTATTAGACTGTATAAGAATTTAGGTAATATCTGATATAATTATAGCAATGATTATATATTTAATACGAATTAATGTGAATGTAATAGAAGGCGTTGAAACTCGAAGAACAGTGCATGTCTATAATTAATTAGTAGAAATGAAAAAGCTTTGGAGTGCGCATTTGAAAAAGTCAAGTTGAAAGTCCGCGGATAATGAGATTATCCTTGCAGGCGGCTAAATTGAAAACAGAATCCTTTATTGGATAAATTTAGTAGTTGTAGTTGCGAATCTAGGCGAAATCATAACTGCCTGAAGGAAATGTTAAATTTGCAGAATGTAAATAAATTAAAGGAAATTTTACGAGTCTGAATTCAGTGTAAGTATAAGACTGTGAATTATAATTTCGTTACATTTCCTCTCGAGACCCCTCATTCCAATGCATTTCCTCATCTCATTTACTTCTGCAGTTCATCACAGAGACAGTTCACCTGTACTTCGTTATATCAAATGATTGTCGTAGTTCTTCACAGAGAATTATTGTCTTATTCGTACGTGCGACACACTATAATGTCCAAATACCGTTGTCACCCCTTTTAACATTAACTTTACTCTACGACAAAATGTTTGTATAAAAATAAAATTACGTTATTCTAGTAGGATGTTTTAAATCTATATATCTATCAATATCGAATCCTCTTCATTGGTAACGGTTCCATTGTCGAATAGGTGGAATTCCTGAATCGATAATCTCACCACCTATATGTATGTATAGGATGGATATTGATAACATTCAATCCCTTGATGAATTGTTGTAGTACTACACGTCTAGTTCAATCCTAATGGACTTGAACCTTTTCATTTGATTCTTTTGATGTCCTCTATTATTATTATTATTATTATTATTATTATTATTATTACTATTACATTATAGAGGCTGATACCTCATCTATCTGAATAATTCAATAACATTGTTTTTGTATACCTACCTACCTACATATAGATGAGAAATTTTAATATTTTGTATTAAAATCATATAAAGCGGACATAACAAAGACAATTTATCAATACAATCGTTTTGAGGCAATAAAGTGATTTTGAGTTCCGGTCCTGGATTAACGAAGATATATGTGGGTAGTGGAATGTCCACGTCTTGTCAATGGTGCGGTGAGAAATTGCGTGGTGGCCTTTGTCATCAGAATAATGACTTCTTGGTAGATAAGGCGGACGGTCAATTCCGATGGTCACTTGCGTGCATCGTATTTGTATTGTTCCATCAGCGAATCATTGTAGTCCAGTAAATGGAGTGTGAAGCGATAGTGGTTGACCACACCGACTTATCTTGTCGACAAACAAACAATACAGGTCGATGTTGCATATAGTGTGCGAAACTAAGAACAAACAAAACAACAAATAAGACAAAACTTGAATTTCTAATCATTATACTATTAGAATATTTTATCGATCATTTCCAATATGATTTTCATTGAAATTTACCCACTAGGAACTAGTCAAATAAAATATAGATATTTTCTTTAAAGTGTGACATTTTTTTTTAATGGCTATGAATTTCAATAAATTGTTATCCAGTGTTATAATTAAAAAATCCGATATTCACTGAAAGAATATTTTTGCAGTCATAATTCACAGAGTTTTATCTTCGTCATAAATAAACGACCCTAATAATTAAAAGTTTTTCTCGCGTATAAAAAGATGGGACAATGTCCTAAACGCTACGGTTAGAGAGAGTGCACACCGCCCCTGAAAAGACCGGGCAATAGGTAATCAACACTTTCAAACACGTGGGAAATATATCTGTTATAAATTGATTCAATCTATACCAATAATTGTTACCGCATCCATCTAGAGATCTGTTTAATTATTCATGTTTATTATATTTCATTTAAATCTTAAAATTTAAAATAACTTACAATTAATCTAATATTGGAATGTAAATCTATTAATATAATTGTTTGATGATCGATTAGAAAGTAGCGCCACCGCTGACAATCATAGGGATGTTGTCCTTTCTCCGATGACGCATCCAGAATCTCTGAATTGTATGCTGAACGTATCACTTTTCGCAGTACTTATTTACATGGTTCCGATCAATAGACTGGGTATAGAGTATATACACATAGGGGCCGTCAGCCGAAATGGCCGTAGGCGACATTTTCGCTTCGTTCAAACATGTTACATATTCTTATAAAGCTTATGAGTGATTTTCATGTAGAAAACTGGTTAACGTAGTTCGTATTTCTTCTAACACAGACTATATCACAACCCTTTTCAGATTATCGCACCCCTAACGTGACTCACTATGTATATTTACATCCTTGTTTTCTATTTATAATTCTATTCGTTGTTCTTCATGGACCCTCACTGGATCAGATCATGTGAGAAGATCTATTTCTGTTGTTTTATTCAAGTATTTCCTTTTTTATTGAATATACAATGTATAACAAATTTTTGGTGATAATTTTAAGGAAATGTATTCAATAATATTGTATTTATTTCGTCTATACAAGGGTGTTTTTTTGATTATTTTCTTTTGAAAATTTTACCGTTTTGTGTTATTGACTTGTTGTTTAAAATTTTCGTGTTTACCTTCAAACAAATGAAAATCATTATGTTGACACTGCCTTGTTTAAACGTACAACAATTCTATTTTTGCAGAAATTATAACATTAAGTCAACAAATACAATAACTTGTTAAGTTCAATTGATTAGAATAAACAATCTATTAACGATCGACTGTATGAGTATTGTGCAATTTTGAAAATTTCCAATAAATATTGAAAAGTAGTTTTCTTTGGAAAATTTGATAGTACACTTTACGAAAATGATCCAGACTAAAGATTCTGTATAGGTAATAGTGTTTAATGTATTGTATCATAGGGGTCTTTCTGTACTATGTTCATCTAAAATGGGGAAACGAACTGTGTGGAGAAGGAGCACGCGGTTGCACGAATCTTTGCAGTAGTTTGTAATTTGCCTGTAATTGTAGGTAAGTATAATTGCTCGAGATAATAAACGAAACGGTTTATTTCGAAGCTGGGGACGGTAATGCTATCCTTTTCCATCTTTAAACTTTCCAACCAACTTCTTTCTCGGTCTTTGTAGAAAATGGCAATGTCTGAATGAGAATTTAAAGGCAAGCGTTTATTATATATTATATTGTTAGTATCAGCAGCGATAATCTGACGGTACGTGAGCAGAGCTACTGGGCACGTGCTAAAGTTCGAAAAAGAGGAACGCATTCAGTTCCAACAACATTAACTACAATTTGGCTTATTTATCATTAGTAAAATATTAACTAAAGCCCATTTTTGTCTTTATTTTATATATATGTAATATACTTTTCAATGGAAACAAGACAATTGAAAAACAATTTTAAACTCAATTCCACAAATGGAAAATTGGTTGAAAGTTTAATTTTCTAGAGGCGGTGACATACCGCCGGGAATCCAGGACGATATCGAACTGTGTGAATGTATCCCCATGCATGTATGTTTGGGTTGAAGTGTGCGTGTAAAGAATTAATAGACATAAGCATTGATGATTTAAGTATGATGATGGTTTGTGTGTGAAAACTCAACCGAAAGCGACTTTTTTTTTAATGTTGAGGGGCGTTTCGAGTTTCCGTTGAAAATGTTCTTAAAACTTTTAAACGGTTTGTATTATGGAGTTTTTGTCGCGTCTCAGTCTTCACTAAATCTATTACATTAAACGCCCGTTCCACTTGAAATTTATAGTTTTAGTTTCTTTAAAGGCTTTGAACATTATTCAAAATAGAATTAAGGATACATAAACTGCATCTTGTGTTTTCCTGATTTACACAAAAAAAAAATCGATACAATGTTGCTGTATATACAACACATAGAAACCTACCAAAATTGACTAGTAATTATAAATTATTTACGACAAAAGAAACGTCGAGTTTTACTAAAATTGTATACTTTGATCCAATTTGATTAAACTTGTTCATTATCATATAAAATTAATTGAAAAAGGACTGAAAATAATGATGTTCATGGTATCAATTTTTCTAGTGTGCTATTTTGACAATAATAAAATGAACAAATATTTAAAATATTTACAAACCAATTTCTAAATATAAGCATCTTTACAGCATTGGTTTATGTTTGTACGTTTTGTAAATAAAGAACAAATCGTTTTTAAAAAAGTCGTAATAGCACCGCTAATCGTTTTTATTTTGCCTCAATCTACAGGAAAAATAGGGAATGGAACCGTTTAAAAAACACATAAAGAAAACCGGAGCCATATAAATGACAATAATCGTTATAGGCGAAGAGCAAAAAAAAATTGTAAAAGGAGTAGAATAGAATGAATGTCGTAATATATTTGAAGAAATATAAATAGAAGATAAAGAACTGTATTCAGAACATGACATTTATATGGGAATTAGAATTTTGATAAAATATTTCGTATCTCTATAAGCATTTATGGTATACAACAATCCAACAGGTGGTTTGTTTTGTTGTGTGTCGTATCTCGGTCGTCATTTCACATGTGCACTCGAATTTGTATTAACTTCCCCAAACTTCAGGGCTTTAACATTCAACAATCTATCTATAAAATAACAAAATTTTTTATTAATACACACATACATGCATAGAATGTATAACTCTATACAATTTGAAAGAATTTTGCCATTATTTACCCTCAATGCAACTCCATTTCGATAAAACGTGACCTATTCGTAACGAATCTGATTACTTTTAATTATCATTTGTTAAATTACATTATTACGCCGTATTATAATATGGAACTATTTAACGAATTTTAAAATTAATTGCAAGTTGTGAAAAATAATTTTAATAAAAACATGCTAGAAATCCAATCGATACATTTTTAACAGTCTTTCGTTGTTTTTTCTTTATTAAACTATGTGTGTATTATTGTGACTTTTTTTTAACTACATGAGATAAAGCAGGTGTTGAAAGGTTTAATTAAAGCGAGCTATTTGGTGGTTGAGCTTGTTGGGGTAGTCGCACACATATCAACTTGAAATAAGCTTTATTTTGTTTTGTAACACAACATGTTGTTTTGGAATGATAGTGTAAATAGATTTTCAGTATTTTTAATTCTATTTATAGTTGCTATTATATTTTAAGAATAGTTGGAAATTTTTCTTTTATTAGAGAAGGAAAAATTAGAGTCGAGATTTTACGTAACATCCGTAAAGGCAATGTTTAATACTATACCGAGTGTACAAGAAAAATCAACACGATCTAATTTCATGAAAATAAAAATGTGAAACAAAGTGAAATTATAAGCATCCGTTTTTAATGAAGAATAGTGCAACCGAAAAGCTCAATATTCACCACTAGTGATATTTTGAGAATATGTATTTCCTAAATTCGTTCGCTTTTGTTGTTATAAGAATGAAATAAATTGATAAAATTGCATAACTGACCATATGAATAAGTCGTTAACGATCGATAATAATTAAAAAGTCGAAACTCGCGAAGCAGGTAATGAGCGATAGTTGTTATCACGCACATACGGTGGACGTCGTTATAAGAGACGCCAATATTGAAGTAGGTCTGAGCTTGTTTTGCACCCGCTCCGGTTCACAACTAGCTAACATTTTTTGTTTGTTTTTCTTCCCCTGTAAACAACATGCATGCTACCCTCCTACCCCACCGGTCTTCTTGCTTTAGTACAAATATACTACAGTATTGATTTATTTACCCCATCCCTCGCAAACACTGTGTATGTAAGGAAATACACTACAGTCGTGGACAAACATTATTTCATTATGCGTCGCGTGAAACGTGTCTGAATTTAATGCAGCTTATTTTTGTTTTAATCATTTGTTGTATTATTTTTTCTGTTCTCTTTACTGTTAAATTCCAATAAAAGAACAACATTTCTCAGTTGATTCATTCATTGTTCTTTGTACTCTTTATAATATTTTTAAATTTATATTCAAGTTATCTTTATGTTATGTTTTGAACTTTCAAAAGGATTAGTCAACGGGACGACTGGAAGTTTCAACAGATCGAACAAAACAACTTTTTTTCCAAACCCCCGGAATGTGACGGCTAATTAATTTTAACGTTTGCTGTAAATACCATTTATATAGATGATTATGTTTTCAAAACCGTATTTTATCCAATAAATACAGATATTTAAAATTTTCAACAATACAAAGATGTATTATGAAAAAAAAGCTCGACCACGTGGCCGTTATTTTATCATCACATGATATGTGTGTTATTAAAGTGATTCAAACTCATAATGCTTGAATACGTAAGTTGTTTATATTTATGTTTAATTAAAAATTTTCTAATAACAATTTCTATAGTTATTTGATTGGATTTTCGGTAATTTCCTCCATTTTAGATTATAGAAAGTTTGGTGTGAGACATCATCGGCGGAGCGTGTCATTATAAAAACACGAAAGAACATTAAGGCGCCTTGAAAACTTTCGGCGATGGTTACTTCATTAGGGTTGGGCGGGCTTAATCGCCGTTCCACCATCCGCCTCGAGGTTAGACATAATATTCCCTCCGCCGCAGCAATAACAATCTACACAAAGATTACAATAAGAACTTTGAGTTAAAAAATCCATTGCAATTGAACCAACATTCAGATTACTAGAAATCCACTAGTGCACACGATTTTGTCCACTATTGTTGTCTGCCACCAACTACTACAGCCACCACTATTGCTAACGTTATCGCTATATCACCGACAATCACATGCATAAATGAAAACTGAACAATTTCAGTGTTTTCACAATTGACGTGTTGCGACGAACTTGATTGAGGATCAATTCTCAATAGCAGACTGCGATTGATTCTCTGGCGGTATTATGGTTCGGAAGATATTTTATATCCAATTCAATTATCAAAATCGAATTTGTATTTCAAGGGTTTTCCGTAAAAAAACTCATATTTCGATATTCGTGCTTATTAAAACTTTCTTAAAAATTCTATTCATTCTATCATTATTATTTTGTCTTTGTTTATAATTAATGACTTTTATTGTTTAAATTCCATACTCTATTAAGCTAATTATGGGTTAATGACAAAGCTTTTATTCATGTTTAATATTTCATAAACTTATAGGTGCCAAATTTAAGCGCAATTCAAAACTAAAACCCAAAAATTCTAACTAAAAATGGAATGCACGTTATTCATTTTTACAATTAAGTCACCTGTATTTTCTTGAATATTCTTAATTTTTTTATATATTGCAGAATCTTTAATCAGACAGATTTCTTTATTAAGGGTTGTTCTATTTGTGTATAGGGAGAGGGAAAAAAAACAGAAAGAAGGGTTCAAACGTTAATTATTCAATTTTTTTTGCAACGACATTTATAGAATCTTGAATGATGAATAAAGAATAGGTTTTTTTTTGTGATTTAATAAGTCTCTAAACTCTTTGCTTTATGATTTTATAATTCGTGTTAGAATGTTTTATAAATATATTGTTGACAAATTTAATACGAAAATAGTGTTTTATTGTGTTAAATGTTATAAATTTATATTTCCTCTTCGAGATCTAAATATGCAACAAGAAAATATTTCTAGATAAATGCCTTCCTGTTTGCTTTCCTGTTAATACTGTCATGTAAACGAAAATTGTAAATTTACATTATTCTAATTACATATACGTATGTAGGGAGTTTTATAAAATTTTCAAATTTTTAATACATCAACTTTATTATTTTTATAAAAAATATATGATTGTAAAAATGTGAAATGGATACATCAAGAGTGTATATTAAATTTGACGATAAGACAGTGATTTTCTACATGAATGAGCTTATAAACAGTTTAGACTCGGATAGAATTGGGCATTTAGAAAACCATTGTTCCAATAATACCTATATGAAAACAAAATACACTTCACAGACTGTTCCAATTTGTTTATAACAGAATAAGGTGGCACTCAGGCAAAGACAATAAAAACAAAACGATAAAAGCAAATCCGTTATTATCAACAGATTCAGCTTACTTCGCACTGTTTGTTCACTTCCAAAACTTCCCCCTTTTCTAGTCCTTTCCGTTCATCGTTATAATTTTAAATAATACATTTTTATGAAACAATATTCAACCAACCGACAAATCGTCTTTCGTTTTTGTTTATTTATTAAATAAATTGCCAATGGATGAAGTTTAATTAACTCGATAATTAATTTTAATAAAAACTGTTTTTTCAGTCCATCGAAACCATCAGCGTAAATTGTTTGTTTTAAATATTGCTTTTAAAAACTTTGAAGCTCAGACTTTTCAATAAACTCAATCTTTACGGAATAATTAAAAAAAAAACTGAACTTTTTTGTTTTTGTTTTAAAAATACAGAAATACAATGATGAGCGAGTCAGATAAGTAATTTGATTGTGATTTTCTAATGCTGTGACTAGATTAAGAGAGTGTGTTGTCGGTCTCTATTGTGAAATTTGTTAATTTAATAGTTTTCAAATCTATAAAACAAATGATTATATTTGAAAAAAAAAACAATTTCCATTAAATAGTCCACGCAAACCCATCGTGTTGTTTGAAGTTCTAATTAAACGTTATGGGCCCCTAAAATTATTGTGATAACTTCTGCAGAATCTTGGAAGAGAACATTAAAATTTACGATCCGAATGTTGGTGCGTTGCGGGCTTCAGCAATCTTCTATCTGGAATAATAGCCGTGTCATTTGTGTATATAGTCAGGGATCCGGAATTCGAGACCGGGTTACTGCAATCTTCCGCCTAAGCGACATTCATATTTTATAAAAAGCAAATGACATACAATTTTATACTTTAAACAAATTCAATATTATATTATAGCAAATGGCTAAGAATAGCTGACAACATACTGTGAAGTCGACAGGAATTTGATTGATGTTAGATTTATAATATATGTACCTATATAGATATAGTTAATATGTAGTAGTATACCTGAACACAATATAAAGCTCGATATCTTAACCGCCAGTTACTTCTTGCTATTACTACACAATTAGTTAAGGCCTAAGGGAACAATCAGCTAGCAACTTCTACAATCTCTATCCAAAACGAGCGGGTTATAGCCATCGTCTAAATTACAGACATGTATATTGAAAGACGTTTGCTCGCACGAGTCTAAAACTTAGTAAAACTTGTGTTCAAGTATGTGGATCGACAGAAAGAACCGTACGCGATATTATCCATCTTCGTTTCTCTTATTATTACCTTTGAAATGTTGAGACGCCATGTGCTCAAAGCCCACAGTGTATGTGTGTGTGTGTCTGTGTAAATGTAGGTATGTACCTTACGATCTAAGCTCTAGGGACTTGCCGTTGTATTTGTACTTTTACATTACTAACTAACCACTTGACTGTTGTTAAAGTCAAGTTAGCTTTAAGTTTGCTGACTTGTCATACTGTTTCTTGGCAAACAGAGGTCTAACCTGGGCCCCTCAACTCATTCACCCGTTGTTACCACCATATGGAGCAGAATTCACAATTTCAGTTTAATTCCACCCAAAATTTTGTGTCCAACAATTCTATTGTAACTAACAGCTAGAGAAATCCCTTTTTCAAGTATACGCAGTATAAAACCGAGATCATTTTATTATTATTATTGTTATTTGAAATAATCAAATTTCTCAACTTGTTTTCTTTTTGTCTACGTAAAGTATGATTAGAAAAGTTACTCGAATGTTGTATATTTCTTTGAATATATTAAGTATACTAAGTCATATCGCACAAATAGGGACATTTGCGTAAATCAACATTGAAGAGTGTCGTAGTCTGGCGAATAATAAAAAAAAATATTTCGATGGAACTTAATATTGAGCGGTGGAATTATATTAGCGGAAGCGGAATATATTTACTTTCTACATTTCAGGATTGTCGGAAATTCTCTTATTTTGACTAATGTAGTGTGGTTTATTTGATGACGAGTAGATTTCAATTTTTTAAGAGTAATAACGAAAAATAAATAAACTTTCAAATATAATATTGAAGAATAATATATAAGTTATGACAGTTTGTCAATTGACCATCCCCCGGGAGGGAACGGCATATGGACCGTCAGATCGCATGAATGCGTTCATCAGCTTCGGACTCTGTTTGTCAACTTTTGATTTACACATTTTCAGTTGACGATTCAGTATTCTCCCCGCGCATTGATTTTTGTCAATAAAACCTATCGTTGTATGTCACACTGCTGAGATGCAAAAGTCGCCAAGAACCTAATTTGTGCCACCTACTTACTCGAATGTGACTTGAAATAAGAAATAATATCTCTTCGAATCGTAGAGCAGGAGGTTTGAACGATTACGGTGGGCGAGAAAGCGAGACGGACAGTGTACGAGGGGAATGCTAAAATACGCTAGGGTTGGCACTTCTTTTGATTTTCCCCTCATACCATTCTAAGTTTGCCACTTTATATACTACCTTTTCTGTGACGAGTATCTCTTTCTGGCCCAGTTATTACAACTTCTCTGTCTCTTATTGACTTCCGATCATCCCAAGAAATAGTAAAGACGCGTTTTGCCAAAATTATATATTCACCTATACCGTTCATAAAATTCCAAGATGAACATCCTGATTCTTTTAGTTTTCTTTTCATTTTGATATTCGATATTTGCATTATTTGACAAATACAGTTTGAATTCTTCTTTTTGTTTCTGTTTTTTTGTGTTCGTTTTCTTGTAATTTTTCTTTAAAATTATTTTCATTTCACAGCACATTATTAAATAAAATATTTGTATATTCTTTTCCAAACAATACTACTCACTGAAGGCTATTTCAGTTATTTCAACGTTTTCTTACGTGACATTATAAAAAAATAATAATATAACAACAATTCTATGTATGACAAGATAAACAAACATTTTAAAGATGTCGAATGTCACAATTTGATATTGCTGAATGTTGTTTTCGATTAGAAAAGCTTTTCGTTCATTGTTATACAGTAGAGTGCACTCGTGCCCTGTATCAAGGGTCTTGTAATACAGGCTTTTCGTAGATACACCCTTATAATAAGTTTTCACCTTTGTGGCACGAGGGATGCTGAGAATCGCGAACAGTTAATATGAATACTGATTTCTTTCTCCCAAAGGACCTGACAATCTATCGATGCTTGGTGTTATCGCTTTTTCTATTTTTTATGAGAGACTTTTTAAGGTTTTTAAACACATCAATTTGCATTATATTCCCCTCTTTTTTCTCATTTTTATTATACATCCATAATATACATATATATCTATACATATATGATATGTCACGTATTAAAAGAAACATTATTACGAAAATAATATTGACAAATTTTTAACAATATTTTATTAGTGATTGATATCAAATAATATTTATAAATTTCTTCATGTTGTTGTTTACTTGTTTATTTTATAGTCATGTCGTAATCGTTTTAATAGGTCGAATTATCAAAGCAATAGAGTAATAAAGACTTTGAAACGAGATACTACTGTTTTTTAACAATTAAAATTATCGTAAATATAACAATTTTTGTCTTAAAATAGAAAAATTATTATTCTATTTCAAAAATTGGCACATAATAAAATGCACTATTCTACATCTTAAATTTATTAATATAAAACGAATTAATTATAGTTGATTTTATTATGATAGAATTGTGTGATGGTTAGTTTTTCCTTTGTTATTATGTAACACAAAATATTTAATTTACTGTGTATCTAGTTTATATGTTTAATACAACCTAGATTTGCATTGTTGTATATTTTACCTTAAACCAGTAGAAACTGTTTACTTTCCTATTATTTTTTTTTTTGTATTTATTTATTTTCCACAAAAGTCTTGATAAGACAGACGCACTGTTGTTTTGTAGGTATATTAAATAAATCTACGTCAGTTTTTCAACAATCATCAATTGTATATATTAAATTTTGGCCCTTTTACAAAATTGTTGGTCAGAAATTTGTATATGTATAATCCGTCCCTGTGGAATCTCCAGCCGAGGCAGGTGTAGTTGGTTTACTTTTGCATTTCTCTAAACTCTAAATATAACTGAGTAAACAACATCTCATACGGGCGAGGCGAAGCAGACATGTAAACAGTAAACAACATTATGTGCCGCACGAACGTGTGCCTATACTCAGTATGTTCTCGACTAGAATTGCTTTCACGTCGAATCTGTACACTGTAATAACCTCAAATTTTAAATATCCCGCCTGAATCAATGATGTTACGTAATGTGAAATATGTGTATGTGTATATGTGTGTTTCGTTTGCCGAAAATTCGATTTTATGAATGAGTGATGTTATTCAATTGTTGCCTATCAAACTGGCCTGAGGATAAACTTTGACAATATTTTTAAATAAAAGGTTTGTTTTCATTTTTCGTATTAATTTTATAAGAATCGATTGTGCTGAGCAAAAAGCTCGGTCGGAAGCTTTCGTATACTGAACATCTCACTTTAGTTGTTGCGCATCAAACTTCACATGTTTTCTTCTTGTTTCGTTATTAAATCACTCGAGAGAGAGGTACATAAAATAAAATTTTATATCGTAGTGAATATTCATTTTGTTTTTAATACAGTTGTATTTTATTTAACAAGATTTCAAATAATTTAAATGTCAAATTATATCAGTCTACTAAAAAATATATCTTTACTCTAAAATAATAAAACAAAATCTATAGTTATTCAATTTTCTAATTGAACTTAAAGAAAATCATGTTTTCTTCGTTTTTCTACAATGATTCCGAATTTTAGGCATTTTTCTATAAAACCCATTTTTCTAATCACCAAATTTGATGAACGCTGTTATCTTAAAAGTAGGGCGCCACGTGGTTGTATATTTTCAGTTGTTCTCTTCTATAGTTGATGTGAATAGAAATTTTGTTGCTGATTTATAACGAAATTTATTTGAAAAAATCTATTTGTTTGTTTTGATTTCCCCACATAATAGTCCACGAATAACTTTGAAAAAATCGTTTATATTACACATATGAAAGAAAGCAGACCCGTTTACCCAGTAAATTTTTGTTTAGATGTATCGTGTGAAATTAAGTAAATATTAAAAATAAGCAAATATGCAAAAATATATCTTCTTAAAATTTGTGTATTTTAAAATAAAATTAAATGAAAATTCATTTTAAAATATTCTGCTGTATCTATGGTCGATCTTATAAAATAAAACAATTTTGAAAGTCTTCACAATTGTTTGAGTCTGATTCATTAAAACGGACACCCTATTTTCCACACAGCCCTCGCTTATCCTATGTCAATACGAATGATAACGGATGCAATGAAATTTCCACCCTATACCTCATGTTTTATTAGATACACATCTGAAAAATCTAGAAAACCCTTTTCATATAATATACATACACAAACACAAACACACATATAAAAAACACAAACGAAGTTTATCAATCGCCATTATCATTAACCGAATACTTAATTTCCCCTAACAATTTTCACGTTTATTGTAGAAAGATATCCTTAAAAATACATCGATAAAAAGATACCAGTTTAAAAAACAAAACAAAAAAGATTACATCCATGGATATTCGTCTTTATTTTCCTATTATAAGGGTATTAAGGGCTACCCCTAATGACCTTGACTGTAGGATCCTCAACATTTCCTACGTTTTTATTGTCGCTCCCCCTATGTTTCAATAGTTAACGAAAGTTGTTGGTCACTACTTAATCTTCTAATTTCTGCCGTTTATCTAAATAAGAACAAAAACAAAAAATTGCTAAACGTTTTTCTTTTTCCACTTTTTTTTTCTTATTCGTATCTGAAAGGACCCTTCGTTGATTAAGTGCGAATAGCAGCAATGATGGTGTGGTATGTCGACTGTATGCGGCTGATTCACAAAGGACCATGCAAACGTCAGCAGCCCTCTTTCATTGTTAGTAATGAGATGCGATTCGGCAGCTCAAAATAAATGCAACTTACTCGACAATAGATTTTTTTTTATGTATGGTAGCTACTTTGAAATTATCCTAAAAATAATTGTTTTTTATTTATTATGAAAATGTAGTGATACTTCATAAATTTTGGATTCTTCCAAGAAATGAGGACAAAAGTGTAATTTAATGAGATAACTTATCGTTCTTTGAGCTTTCACTAATAATTAATAACGATACACTCAATATTTCCAAATAATTATAAAAACAAATTTGATGTGAATGGTCTTTTGTACTATTTAACTAATTTCAAGTATTTTGTGTCGAATTAAAATTGAATCAAAATAGAAATAATACATAGCAACGTTGTATGATTTAATGTTTTGAATTGAATCAGCATTTTCTAAAGCTGATTCAGTGTAGGTTTTTAGCGCAGGTGTAGTTCATTGTTCCTACATTGACACTACTTATACAAAAAAAAGTAAGTAATATCTACACTTAAATAAAAAAAATACCATTGCCAGTAAGTCTAGAATCAATGCTGTCTGTATGTATGTATGTATGTATGTATGTATGTATGTATGTATACTAACTAAATGGGTTGGTCTGTTACTTGTTAATATTATATAAATTCATGTTTAAATTTTTATAATTTTTCAGAACAACATACGTTTTGTTATAATCAAGCGTAATAATACGATATCATTGCATAACCGTATATAAATTGCCAACAGTAAATTAAAGAGCAGGAAAGGACGCGTCTGAATAATGCACAATCTTACAGCGGGCATTTCCTCTGTTTTTCAGGCCGCTAATTTGAACAATAGCCGATAGCAGTTACCCTTATAGTAAAAAGATGAGAGGGGACACATAACGGAATTAACCGGAAAGAACTTGGGTGTGATGTTTTTTATCGTAGAAACAGGCGGTAAATAAAATTATAATAATCTTTTTCAACTAAAATGCAATGTCCCGTAAATAAATTTTCCTTTTCCCATTGATTTTCTCTAACATATATAAATTATAGATGCCAAGTTTGCTACATCCTTTATTATATTTTCACATAAGTATACGTTATTTTATTATATTTATTTGAATAATAAAAAAAATAAATATTATTTTCAATATATAATTGAATAAATGATGTTATAAAAACATTTTATTTTGTATGTGTATACCAAAAATTGTATAAATTGTACAAAGGAAAAATCATTTTAATTTTTAGGGCCACATTGGAGACGTACCCTTTGAAAGTGCCGTTGGCTGGAGTAAAACCCATTTCGCTGCCGCCACGAGTCCTTGGCCGCCAGCCATCAGGCATTCTAGATACAGTGTAAGTACACACATAATTTTTTTATAATATTCCATCATTCATCATGACTTTAAAATATTTACGATTGATTTAACTAATTTCAACCCCCCTCGTTTTTTAAATAAATATTTAATTACGTTTATTAAAAGCTTTTATGGGAAATTAATTGTATAATTATCCAGTAATTAAGTGGGGACTATTGTTAATTAGAAATTAATAGTTTTATGATTTGTAACTTTTAATAAAGTTATAAAACGAATTCTCATAGTTTTATGACATTAAGTACACTGTATGCAGTACTCAAGCATATCTGCAATTGAAATGATTTATGAACTAGTTAATAATTTAATTATTTGTTTTATTTATTAATTAATAACAAGACCATTAAATTTGTTGTTCGATTTATAAACGGGATAATTATGTAAGTTTATTACTTTTGTGTATATTTGGGAAATAGCAAAAAATTTCGATGATTTTCAACAATCTATTCCGGCTACGGTACCTGTTTATAATTATTAGCGAATTCTTGCTTTATATTAAAGGTGTTTTAAACAAGCTTGTCGTCAGCTAGTAGTGTTTGTTTGTTTATGTGTCGTCTAGACGTTATGTGATCAAAATGTCTTTTTCGTGTCTTCCCATGTGGATAAACTCTGTGTGTTTAAGAGAGGTTCTTTAACTGATGGTAAAGAACAAAATAAGATAGAGGATAAGTGGCATATTTCTTTCATCTATGTAGTTACCTGTACTTGTTATAATGGCTATTATGTACTTACCATGTATAAATTAACATGGATTTTCAATAAGAACAACCTCTTAACAAGTGACTATAAGAATAGAATTAATTAAGACGTTTACTGATGTTTTAAGAACATTAAATGATAAGGATTGTATGGGAATTTGTGTTGAAATAGATTAAGGAATTGATTTTTTTTTAATAGGTTTATAGTCTAAGATGTATAGGATTTAACTTATTTCCTTGAATGACAAGACCGAATCTATCTGTGTATATTTGTACAAATACATAGAAATATTTATGTTACAGTTTTAGGCTGATAGGTATCTATTTTTATCGTATGGTAGTTAAATCTTCCAAACGGTTATTTTATGGCTAAACCGAAATGATACAACAAACTTATGAATATTACCAATATTTATACTTATTCACTTATATTTTATTCTTAGTTTAAAAATAAAAACTACGTATATGAATTTTCTAAATAAATAATTATCAAATTGCAAATTAGTTAATTTGTAATATGTGGTATATCCTCATAAACAAACAGCCGGAACCAGGTCCTGCAATGGCGATATTGCGTAAAAACCGAGTTGAAATTAGCATAATCCCTGTGTTTAAGGGTTTTACGGTATGTAAACATTCTATTTCGTTTTTGGTAAGATAAAGTTTATAAAATATTCACTATATACTTGTGAGGGTGAAGTGTTGAACGTTGAATTTTCACACTCCGAAAATCACGAGAAGTTTTCGAATTAAGTAATATTTATTTGAAAATGGCAAAAAAAAACTTTTCTTCCTTCATTTTTCCTAATACAGTAAACATGCGATATCACCTCTGATAGAAAAAAAAACTTTTAATATAAGCAACCTGTGACCTGTGATATTGTTAGCAAATCATTCGATATAATCACCTAAACTCATTATTTTTTTCCGTATATTTAATACTTATCGTGATAAAATGAACACTTTTTGTAAAAGCAACTTTTTCAAAATTTTGTTTCCAGTAAAGCTGCCTATATCAAATGTTCACTATATTTTATTATATGGGTCATTGGATATTCTTGTTTCATTTTATTTATTATTATCATTATTATTTTTAAGGAGGTTGTTAATTTTTTCCGTTTTAAGATTAAGCAATTGTCAGAGGGTAAGTTTTTAAGCTGAAAATATAGGGCTTTAAGAAGTGAATTGATAAAGAGGGCAATAACTTCGGACCCCTACGTTTTAAATCTCAGGCACAAACAAAACTTGTCTCTTGCTACCGAACGTCGAACTTATTATGATACTATTATGATGTAAACAACAAACAAGGGGAGAAAGAGAATTGTTGGATTTCGTCAAAATTTCACTTTTTTTTTTTTGGTCATTTTATAAAAACTAACAGTAGCGGCAATTAGTCTTGTTTATTTTTATTAAAAATATTGATCTGTTTATTTTTGTTTAATTGTGGCTTTAAGTGAACTCTTTTGCGGTAATTATAAAAATAACAAACAGTCAAGATTGTTGATACTTATGGTGGGTCGTTAAATCGTTTTGGTGATATATTAAATAGGGCGAAAATCATTGAAAAAGTTTGTTATTGAATACTGTGTTATTATGTATAGAAAGCTGATCGTCAACTTCATGTATATTTTATCCGTAATTTCGAATTTTATGAAATGCTACCAATGTAGTAAACAAGAATATTATTTCGACACTCTTCTACCTCTCCCTGATCGAGGGGTTTGGGTTTATTCAAGAAGAAAAAAATAAATAATAGAAAACAACAATTTTTATTGCATCATTGATGTATTGATTCCTCCAATAGTTCATTCGTTTTATTAATAATTTGATATCAACATTCGATAAAAAAAAAATATAGTGAGCTTATTTTATATAAAAACAAGTTACTCTTATCACGTTGTTTGCGGCCTTCAATTGTTTATAAATATTTATCAAAAAAGAAACAATTACAAAATATAAAATATTCTGTAAAAAATATTACTATTGATTAGAATTTTATCATTGTTATTTATAAATCGCACCATTTTAGTTGATAAAGCTATTTAAATAAGAGCAATATGTATAGTACGTTATTTTCGTCACTATACTTATCACTTTACATAAGCCAAATCAAATTCGATTAAAAAAATTTATTGATTTATTTACTGTTTATAACAATTTAGTTAAATAATTTTATAATTTTCTCTTGTTTTCACTTTTTCATTCATTTTATCAAATATTTAAAATTGAATAGTCTTCTACTACGCCCCTTCCCCTGCATTTAGATCCTTTAATGCTCTTTGCTCTATTCTTACGTGTTTTTTCACAATACGGATGTAAACTCTTAGAAGATATTTATCAAAAATTGCATCCGCCACTTTTGTGGCTTTGATAAATTTGTTTTCCGCAAATGTCTCGACATTAAAAATAATTATCCTAAATTAAAATTTGAAATTTATAGCTGTATTGTCATGATGTACGTTCAGTATTTCATAGTTGAAACCATCATTATCATCCCTTTTAACCAAACAATGAAAACAACAACAACAACAATAACATCGACGACGGAACAAAACAAAAACATCACAATAACAACATCACAATAACAACAACAATAATAATAACAACAATAACAACAACAACATCAGGTACAACTAATGGCAATGAAAATTCAGACTTGGAGGTCAATGTATTTTTAACAAAATAAAAATGCTTAACTTGATGTTGTTTTATACGATTATTATTCTCAAACAATAACTCAACTATAACGTTATTATAGACATTAAATTGCATTTAAGTTCAAGGTGATTTTGTGTTAAAACTTTTAATTCTCTAAAATTTTTAAATGTTGACAAATTTACCTATTTACAAATATTTATTTGGAAATTTTCTAAATCATTTACAACAATATAAACTTTTTTTATACATTTTAATTTCACACACATACAAAATAATTTATCAGTTAGCTTACCTAGCATTTTTTATAGAAAAAGTATTTTGGAAATGAAAAATAAACAAATAAATAATAAATTGCATAATCGATATTTGTTAATTTATTATATTCATATGAGTGACACGAATTAAAATGAAACTATATCGATTTTGATTAACGTTAAACCATGTACATATTAATAAAATCAATTAATCAATTATAAACAACAAAATTAGAAAAATAGCAATAAATATTAGATTTGACAATTATATTTAAGTAAATATTGAATGGCAAAACTGTACTCAAAGATGCTTAAAGTGAACGCTTTAAACCATCCTATATTCAAGAAACCGGTTTAGAAATTATTGTCGAATCACAAGTAATAAAACATTCAAAACAAATACCCGTTGGCCTTTTGTTAATACTTCATTTATTTATTTATTTTTAACTTGTTTACGTTAATAATTAATGTATTTTTGTTTCGACGAACAATACTAACAATAAGTTGATTTGGTAATGTTAAATTTGACAGTGGTTTGTTAATTATAAATAATTAATCTTAACAGCATCACAACTGTCACGCCAATTTTATTAAAAAAATAAGCAAATTAAGAAAACAATCATTGATTTATTAAATATCGATGTAATTACTTTATTTATTTTTTCAATAAAATTCTACCGGATATCCTTTAACAATAATAGTAAAGGCCGATCCACACACGAAGATATATCTCATAAGACGGTCTTAATAAGACCGTCTTATAAGATATATCTCATGTCTCATGTAGCATACAGACACTGAGATATGTCTGTAGTAGTATTGAACCAATCAGTATTCAGTTAACGATGGCTTGTGGACAGTGGGGGGTAAAGGGTAACACTAAAAATTCAACACTTTCTATACCCTCCCCATTTAAAAGCAAAACATAGAAAAAAAAAGCTAATAAGTAGCTAAAACCATAAATTTACTACTTGTTTGTTTGTCTATGGTTGAAACGAGCTGATTTTTTTTCTATTTCATCGTATTTGGAAAGAAAATCCATTGTGATTAGATAACCAAAGTTTTATTTCCCAAAAATCAGTGGCGTAAATATAAATTTTTGGCCCTTACACAACAATGTTCTACGGCCCCCGGGAGGATTTATTGCGTTTAAAACAGATCCTATAAAATATGCTATTAAATTGGTGTCTTTTTTTCACTTTTCGACTTAGGTACACTTTGGTATACTTTGATCTTGATCTTATTCGATCTACTGCTAAATCCTTTTATTCAGTTCGTAAATCCAATGATAAGAATTTTGTTTTTGGACATAATAGGCACATAAATTGATACTTATCATAACTAAGGTGATTATCATGATTTCATGAAATAAGTACAATTTAAATATTGACAGTCTTGATATTAGTGATATTGGTCATAAAATAATAAGCAATTGAAACAAATTAACATATTACAGCAAATTAATGGGGAGTTTGAATAAAAAATTTGAAAATTGACTACAAAAAAAAATTACATATGTTTATGCATGGCAATAGAGCAATGGAAATTTTCTGCATTCACTGCAACTTTGATTCTATAAGAAGGGTTATACAACCAATTCCTGAAAACACATCTTTAAAATCGCCAATTAAATTTACAATAATATTTGGCTATTAATTTGACTACTTTGTGGAAGGTCACAACGAAACCATCATGTGGATTTTGGTCTCACATACATGTCTGTGGTCTGCCGTCCGGGACGGCAGACCACATACATGTATTAATACCACTTGAGACCTATTGAGATCAGCATCCACACACAAAGATATATCTGTTGAGACCGTCTGTTAAGACATATGTCTGTGTAAAATCCTACTAGGTCTTACAGACATGTATGTGAGACCTGATGATACAACATGATACTTACTAAGACCAGCATCCACACACGAAGATATATCTCATTAGACGGTCTTATAAGACCGTCTTATAAGATATATCTCCGTGTGTGGATCGGCCTTTACGCCCAATTATTATTTAAAGTGGCTTATTCTATATCGATTTTACATAGAAAACCTGATTTCAAGACAATAAATAATTAGGAAATATTGATCTACTTGACATTCACTCTGAGAACTACAAGGAAATAATACAGTGGCGTAACGAAAATTTTGGTATATTTTCGCAAATATTACCAGTTTATAATGTGTAAGTTCCATTGATAAGAGGATTACTTATAATTACACTACTTAAGTAGGCATACTTATGAAAGGAACATCAATAATACAACTTAAAATTAATCATATGTTTACAAGGCACTCATAAAACTAAAATAATCAAAGAATGTAATGGATAGTAGTATATTGAAAAATGCCGTCAGAATTAAATCAGTCATTGAACGGACGTTGAAAGTAAGACTTGTCGTTTGTTTGTATTCACTTTTAAAAATTGTAATTATTACTTAAGCGATCTTTACTCTCTTGATGAACTAGTTAGTTGGTCAGTTAATAGGATCGAACAAACCTTTTTTGCAAGATTGATTATCTCTATGGGTGATTTCCCTAGTACCTGAGCAAGCATGGCATGTGTTTCGAGGTTTCAAGCTCTAGTCCATATAGTACTTATACGCTTTACTATAAAAAAGGCTCAGTTTTTTAAAATGTTATCTGCTTGGACATTGCTTATTTAAAAGCTTCATGAGGTTAAGTTGAATTTTTCTCCAATTGGGAATTTTGATGATCCTTTTCTACATACAGATTCCGTTTCCTTGCAAACTTGTTGGCTATTTGTTTAAAGAATGAAATTTTCGTTTTATCGTTTTTCCAGTAGCTACTCCCAGGTTAACATCAATTGTTAGAAGGACAAATCTTAACTTATAATTTTAACCAAAAATTGCTATATTCTGGGACAGATACCTATTATTGAAATTTAGAAAAATTTCACTAAAAATAATAAAAACAATACAGTTTTCATATCTAAATTGGTTCAGTACAATTATTTTTCAATGAGAATATGGATATTACAATTCACAATATGAATCTTGTAACAAACATATTTCATTGTTTATGATAGGCAAAAACTAAGAATTAAAAACAACAATGCCGTTAGCAAAACTAGATACATCTAGTAGACAAATAAACATTGATTTTTCAATTCAAAATTTCACTTTTTTAATACAAAAAATTTATT
Source organism: Mylabris sibirica (assembly GCA_039776855.1). NCBI lineage: Eukaryota > Metazoa > Arthropoda > Insecta > Coleoptera > Meloidae > Mylabris > Mylabris sibirica. Next base: position 6,428,654 of record CM077845.1, on the reverse strand, counting down.
TTAAACATTTTTAAATTAATAATTTAAATCCCTTATAAGTTATAATTAATCATATGATTGAATCATTCACGCAACATCTTTATATTTCGGTATATTCTCGCAGTCACGACCACCCATACTTTTAAATATAGTATTACGAACATTTCTGTATCTCTTTTAAATTATAACAATCCAATTTTGACTTGACTGACTTGACTTCTAACGAGCGAGAAGTTTTTTTTTTATTATTCTAAGGCATAATTGTAATGTCTTCGTTTTTCGATTGTTAAGTATTGAATTATAATTGGCCGAGTCATAGTCGATCGTCTATATTTCTCGTGAAAATACATAGTTATAAGTAACGCTTCCGCAATAGATTGATTTATGGACGATATTTTTAAATTTGTTTATAATTTCTTGTTTGTTTTCTATTGTTTTTCCATTTACCTATAAATTCAATGGAAAGTATCCACTTATTGATTGTTTATCTGGTTGTTTGTGTTGATCGTTCGAATTTTTTATTAGTTTTATCATTAATTAACATTAAGATTATACCGGCTGTCTGTTTTAAATGTGGTCGATTTTTATGAAACTCCTTTCAGTTGATGACTGACTCGAATAATAATAAGAATTTATGTGGGGGGCTGGAGACCATCTTAGCAAAATTAGAACTTCGTAACTCATTTGGAAGTTGGTCAAAAAACGATCGTTTTGGACAATGTCGCAATTTTTAAAAAATGTGCTATGCACATAAAACGGCTAAGACTGACTCGAAGACCCTCTCAACATTGATTTTTTTGGGCTATTTTCATAGTATTTTCGAAAATTTGAGAAAAATTTCCACCTGTTCCACAATACAATAGAGAAAAACAAAAAAGGAAGATTTTCGAGTTACTTTAAGTCATTTTAAGGATGTAGTAAGTTTTTGAAAATCGTGACATCGTCAGAAACGAGTTTTTTTGACCTACTTCAAATGAATTACGAGGTTCTAATTTTGCTTAAACGTTCTCCACGGATTAGTCAATAAATCCTTGTAATATTGTTCGTATGGCTTGTTAACTAATAGGAGTTTCACAAGAATCGACCACACTTAAAACAGACGCTCTGTATTTTTCATCAGATAATTAAAAATAGGAAATTCATTTTTTTTAAAATTTTATTAAAAAGAAATGTATTAACGAATTAGATTGAAAATAGAATTTGTATTATGCGAATAATGTGTTTACCGAAGTATGAAAAAAAAATCATAACCTTCCAATATTTCTAATTCTGTCATGTCGAATAAACAAGTGACGTCAGTTTACAATAAACAAATAAACATGTGGAGATAAAAGATGTTTATTATATGATGGCATAAAATTGGAAAGACGTATTATATATACATCTTTATCCAACACATGTTATTAATATTGTTATTGGAATTAAGATTAGGCTATTGTGTTTGATGAAATTATATAGAAATATGTTTATTTGTATCGTGGATATAGTTGGAGCATGTTTTTATAAGTGCAAGGTCAATTATCTTGTACTATATACATTATATATAATATGTATACTTATATTTTTTTTCTCTTAATTATAAATAATATTTAGATGACCGATAAATAAAAATATACAGATGATTGTTTCTCAAATACCACATACAGTAAAAAAAATCTATCCGTTTTTATTTCATCTGTATGTACGAATACAAACAAAGGAAATGCGGGGCTTCGAAGAAATATTTAACAAACATTTGTTGTGTGTATTTATCTAAATCCAAGAGCGGCATCGTTTAGAATATGAATATTCTAGCGGGTTATTCTTCTTTTTTTTATTGTTTTTCCCCTTTTTTGTTTTGTTTAAACGCTAACTGTGTTTAAGCAAAGATGATTACAAAACAAATAACAATTAAAAGAAATATCATTTATACAATGTCTTTCCGAAAAGTTTCTGAATTTTATTTATAAAAACAGAAAAAAAAAATCAACTGTTATGCCTACATCATATACGTTAAAACTGACTTTTTTCATTCAATATTTACTATGAATATATCCAACAATCAAATAAAATACACTTAACGTATGTAACTGAAACGATTTTGCATGTGGTTTTGCTTATTTACAACAGTTATCTTGAAAACCTATGGTTATTATTATTATTATTGTTATTGTCATCAACAACATTATGTGTAATGAATGATTATGCAACCAGCTAATACTTTAACTAGAGGCATAATCCATCATAATTACATAATATGCATAATGCATTTGTTATTATTCTTATTTATAATATTTTATCAAACAATAATTATGCAAATGCATCTATAGGTAATAACAATAGGTATAATATTCGAAATACATAGTGATCCTAGAACAACTTGAATATAGTATCTTTTTAATTTTACTCAATCGGTGAGACTAAATACGTTACGTAAATACCACAATGTGTGAAACCTTGCTTAAATCTGATCTATAACAGTACTTAGCAGCGGGATCGGGAATTTATTTCATATTGTCGCCCGATTGTCGTCAGCGCACGCCATATACATGCGTGACTCTGTTTTTATTATAATCGTAATCTGTATACCTATTTGTATTTCACCAAGTACTTTAACCTACCTACTCTCTGCACTCATAAAAATCTAGCAAAAGGGGAGTGAAAATTAGCTATACAGTAGAGCCTACCTTATAGCTGCCATGAGTAGACACCGTCTGTTTATTGTTTATGTTGTCGCTCATTCGCTTCATCAACTACGTTGTATAATTGTCGTGTTATAATCGCAAAAAATAAACTTATAACTCCATGAAGAGGTCGTTGGAGATCGAGTGCGATAGGTAAGCGATTGTATTAAAGTTAGTTCAAAGCAGCGACGTCAGGAGTACGGGAATGCGTGCAAATTCCGCTGCTAAAGCATTACAGCCTGAACAAAGGAGGCCATAAAGTCTTTCAGTCTCTTTTAATATTAGTTGTGACTGCAAAAATGTCTTCATCTAGGGAGTTTTATACAAACACTAAACTTGCTCTTGAAATGAAAATCACACAAATTCCGACAATAGAATGACACTTTTTTGGGTAAAAACCAAAACCAAAACCGATTTTATAAGCTTATGTTGTACAGGGAAATCAAAATTGAGGAGTTCGACTTCTTGATTATAAATTTGAACTCATCATCTTCACAACGGGTGTAAAATCTGTAAGATCAATAGTGAGCAGTGGTGGCTGGTTGGGCGACCGCCTAGGGCGCCAGGCACATGAGGGGCGGCATATAAGAACTTAATGATTTTATTTTTAATAATTGATTTGACGTTTTTGTCTTGGAGAGGCGCCGATAAACTTTCGCCCAGGTTGCTAGAGCTGCTAGGGCCAGCCCTGATATTGAGTATTATTAAAATTAATAATCAAAAACAGCCGCCTCTGGGACCATTGTTGTGGTAACAAAAACAACAAGAATGCCGGTGCAATAATTTTATTGTCACTATAAATTCTTTTCGCTACCGCATAACTAAAAGTATTATTGGCCGAATAAGTGTTTTTGATTCATCATTTTAGTGATAATTACCGTTAGTTTTACGTATTGTTAAATTATTAATTATGTAAAACTTGAAAATGCTATGATTGATAGAGTTCGTTTAAAATGTGATTGATCATACGTGTGAATTATTTAAATTCATTAATGCTTAGTAATTATTAAGAATCGAATAAATGTGAAAAAAATCTTGAGCTTATTCCAGAGGTAGATTTAGAGAGCTTATTTACAACCCAGGACAGTAGCTGATTAAATTTTTCATGACCACGAATAAAATATTGTAACATGATTTTTTAATAGGTAGTCATATAAATAAAGAAAATGCTTATGCAGAGATCTTATTCAAGATCCAACATGTTATAGCTAAAGCATGCTCATTATATTTTGTAATGTTTGAATTATTACTGTTGTGATTGTTTACGGTTATCGTCTTAAATGTGGAAAGCTCTTGTTATGTTAACTATTTTGGGAACGTTTAGGTACAGTTTAGTCGTAAATTAATAAAGTATAACGTCACGTTCGAAATAAACGTCCTAGATTGGATTAAGACATTTCAAAATTTTATTATTGTTTAATACCTACACACTCAGCTCAATAATGAAATAACCATTATTAACTCGATTTTGACTAAGAATTCTTGTTTATTCTTTTTTGAAAACTGTTTTTTTTATAACATTGTGTTTTTTTGTGATACATATCTATATTTGCAAGATAATTTTTAATTAATTTGATACTTTGATGGGAGGATTTGCGATTTTCAATAAGATTTGTGTGAAATTTATTGATAACTTGTTCATCTTCTGAGAAAATTAATTGGTAACAATCAAGTCGTACGGAAACTTGAAAGAATAAAAAAACTGTCTAGTTTCATCCACCCCCGCAACAAAGACAATTATCGATTAAAGTTAATTTTTGAAATAATGAAGACTGCACTTTGACAAGGACGAGTTTTTAATTATCACTTTTAAATCCTCTTTTCAAGAATCGTAAGGGCGAGACAAAAGCTCGAAAGAAATCACTAAAATAAAATAATAAAAAAAGAAGTAAAAGAAAAAAAGAAGCAAACCCTCGACACATCACCATTTCCCCATCTGGCTGGTGCTTGTTCATTTCTGATTTGATTGCGATTTCACAGGTCACTGGAGACTTTTGTATTTTTTAGATTCGTTTTGTATTGAAATTTACCTAAACAATGTAAGAACTTGGAAAATAAAGAACAATCAATATTAAAGTAGTTTCCATACAGCGCCCCATAGTATTTTTAATTTGTTCCTACCGCTTGGTTACATAATATCATTTTCATTTATGTATAAAAGCTTTTTACTTCTAAAGTAAAACAAGTAAACGAGAAAATGATTTCTGTTTTACTTATTCGTCTACACTTAGTTGATTCTTGGCCGCAACCAATTATTTCTACAAATTAAAAACAAATAATCTCACTGCCAATACAACAGAAGTTGCCGGTTTTTGTTAATAATCTTGAAACAATCAGTTTTAAGACAGTACTGATGTTGTATTTTCTTTATGTATTTTTTTTTCTTTAATATTTATTTTAACAAATTTAAATGAATTGATAAAACAATAATAATGAATTTGTTGATAATACTTATAATTAGCTATAATCATTATGAGGAAGTATTGCTTTGTTATAAATAAATTTTTATCAGTACGTTACATAATCTTCATAATCTAAATTTGTAGATTTATATTTATTGTGTCTGAAGGATCAACGACCATCAAAAGAAACATACAATAATAAAGCTTTTACTTTCAATGGGACTTGTCATTTTGGAAAATTTATCCCAATTATTTACTTTAATTAATATTCAAATCGTGGGTGATGTGATGAGCACGAAAATTGTTTATTCCTATAGATTTTGGAATTTGTACTTATAATTTATAATAATGATTGATTAATCTAAAATTGAAAATAAAAATAAATTAGGCATTGTGCGTGATATCTTGACCAATAAAGTGGCTGTGTAAAGAATCACATCTTTACCTAACACAATCGAATAATTTAACCCTCATCACAATCCCTATACAAGGGTAATTACTCCTCTTTAACGTTCATTGTTGGGGAAATGTTTAGAAATTTATAATTTTAATTATCTTCAACTAAACAGTTTAGGGTCAAGTTATATTTGAATTTGTTGTATTATCTAAATGTATGTATAGAATTTTTACCTGTTTTAATAATCAATTCTAAAATAATTATTCATTTTAAATGCGTACTGCACCCTATGAAAAAATAAACAGCATATTGATGGGTTTGTTTACGTTTCTTAATGCATCAGATGATGACTAGCTGCATTTAGTTTATCCTCTTCTGCACACTTTCGTAAACAACAATGATGTTACAAATTTTTAGGTCCTTATTTAGAGCAAGTGCCGAGATAAAAATGCAATTATATTTTCCCGCAGGATAAGGTTCGGAAATAAAAGGGACTGGGTCGAACACTCCTGCGGTCTTTGTAAGAATATACCGTCTATATTAATGTAACAGTCTTATATTGAGGGTTTGTTGATCGTAAAAAACGACTCGTGTATGTGCCCGTTTAGTTGAATTGTCCTACAGGAGACGTCCCTCTATTTGTACGACCTTGAAAACTTATTATTTAATGATTTTCTGCTAACTGATATGAGTTTTTAACTTGAGAGTGATTGTATAAAAAAACGTACTTGTATACTCTCATTTGTTTGAAATAGTAAAAGACAATTAAATTTATAAGAATTTCCTCGTTCGAAAAAGTAATAAAACTCATTTTATTTACTTGATATTGAACAGATAACTGTCTATGTCTAATTACAGCTTTTTTGTTGACGGAGAAAATTATTACCTGCTTGTAGTTGTCTGTTAAAGTTTTAAATTTCAGTGATTCTTCACATTTTGTGAACGATCTAGAGTCTGGTACGATCCTCCCAAAAAATTCATACTTGTTTCAGAGTCATTTCGGCTTCTTGTTTACCCTGGTGGGAAGCGCCTGTAAATACAATCTATTCATCGACAGTTGTTTGATTTTATCAAGTAATTTTGAGCATTCAATGATGATGAATTAGAAATAACTGTTGTAGTTTTAGTGTTTCTTCACTATTTATACGTTTTGGTTTCTGCTTTTTTTAATTTTGGGAAGCTTGATTAAAATTAACGAATCTATACGGATATTATTCACTTTATAAGAATGTAAGTTAAGTTTTTGATATGTTTAGCAAATGTACTCACACGTTCGTAAGGTGGTCAAAATAGTCGCGAGGAAGCTATCAATTTGTGTGAAATTTCGTTGATATTGTCGCCGGTATACAAATAGAAGCAGGACAAAGGATAATACATAGAGTGGGGTAGCTGATCTAGGATTTAAGAGCACTCGCGGTATGTGTCTGATCAGCTGTTTGAGAAATGTTGGGAAGGGTGTGCGATCTGCTTGGTGGCCCGTTTTAATATCTAAAAAGTATCAAAGCAACGAATGAATTGGCTGTATCGTCGACACGTGTATTTGTCGGTGTCCGACGTCCTTTGGACGGCGGCGTAGTTGACCGTTGCAGGAGTTTAGAGGCGTGGTAGAAGATCGCGCAGTCGCCACCTGGTTGGCACGAGAAAATGTAAAGCCCGCCCAGCCGCGAATCCGATGCCATACGGGCGCGGCCCATATTATAACTATATATTTTATTCTATTTCTTATCTAGAAAATAACAAAATAGAAAATTGTAAATGGTGCATCTTGGGCGCGCGCCGGTGGGCCGCCCAATTCGCGAGGGTTGACAGTCAAACCAGTATAGAATTCATACAATAGCTTCCACATCTAAAGAAACCAAATAAAACAACATTCGCGTTCGCCATGCCAGACAAACTGATTTATTCACGTGGCTAAGGAAACCATCCGTATGTTGTAGAGCACCCACTGTCCCTAGTCCAAATCCACCCTAACTGTTGTACTCCAGACTAGATGGACTGGCTGCTATAGCAGACGTTTTTTTGTGACTTACTTTACTTTGTAGACAGTGCATTTCAAATATTCTAACATCAAACACTCATATTACGTTTTTATATCATCAGACAGTTGCCAACGATCATACAGTTTTACTTTACATAGAATTTCAACCATCTTTTTTAAAACATTTACAAATCAACTTCAGTATAATGCAAACATATCCAGTTTTTGTCATAAATCTCAACATTTCTAATTCATTTTTAATCAACTAAATAATTAAAACACACACAACGTAAATTTTAAATTTTGAAATTACAACTACCCGCAATCAAATCTTTTATAATAATTCATGTTGTTTACATTATTGGAGATTTGAATGACACAAAATAAATAAATAGATACCGACACCCATTTTATAACAAACCCACCTACCTACCTACATACCTACAAGTAAAGTGTTGTTGATAGAACAACTTCGATTATATCCGAGACTATAATTAACTTTATTCGAGGTGTTTTTTAATCGAATTTACATTAAGAGTCCGATACTGCGAGAGAATTGTCTCGGCTGCGGCTCCCTTCATTCTGTTTACCTTCAACAATATACTAATGGATGGTTCTATTCGAATCCCTCTTCGTTTTGAATTCGACCATCTAAAATTTTCTTTAGTAAAAACTTATTTTAATTTTGTTTTCGGCTTCCGATAGGTAGCCCTCAACGTTGGTCCCTTCACCCTATGGTCCCTCACACCAAATCCGAATCAATGCTTCTTGCATTCTAATTTGTAATTCTCTCTTCCTGATGAGAATATCCGATTGGGAAAATAGCAAACCAACTCTCGATCCTATCTCGTATTGCAGATATCTCCTGATATTTATTGACTCTTTTTCTTACTTTAATTTCTTTTGTGTCTGTTTCCGATAAATACATATAATTTAACGAAATAATATGTACTTTATCTAGGTATATAGGTATATGCACGGTCATTAGTTATTTTCTAATTTAAATTGGCCGATTTATGTAGGTATATAGATTTTCGATTGATGCGCTTTTCTTCTGGCATATAATTAGCGAGTTAAAGTTGAAGAAGCTCGTAATTGCGTGCAACCCCATTCACTACTTGCTGTGAATGTAAATGGTTCATCTAATCTTTTCATTGGCTTTTTCCCTTTAATTTATGTTTTTTACTTTAATTTTTCACAATCTTCCTCTTTTACTTGTTATTTTGGTTAGATTCACTTCTCACCCTATGGAATTGCTCACAAATCACCCAAACTTCCATTTAAACGTTCGTTGCACATTAATTGATGTCACCCTCATGGTAGGTAATGCAACAATATATATTTGTTTAGGTATATATAAAAAAAATTAAATTGTATATACGTTCATACATAGGTACTTATATTTACCTGGCGATATAGCAAAATCGATATATCGATAATATATTGTTATTCAAATCACGTGAGTAATCTTTCTGAAAAGGAGGTTGGCATTATTTTTCCACAAGAGAAAAAAATTGTCATAATCATACTATCATCCCCTAATTTAGGTATTCGCTCCCCTTGGTTTTGATAAAAGTCTAACTAACGGCGTCTCATGCGGGTATTTTGGTGAATTTTATTTTTGTGAAGCAATCTTTGAATTATAAAGGTGTTTATTCAAGTGTGTTATAATATTATCAATTGTTTCTTCACTATCGATTTACTTAATTTACTTAAAATATTTGTAATTTATAAATGTCGTCTCATACATATTTAAGTAAATATCCAACAAAAATCGTTGTAAAACAATCTAATTTTCTAAAATTTCCATTAATTATACAAATAGCTCAATTATTAAATAGCATATTGTAGTAATTGTGAGCAAATTTTTGTTTTACAACAAAACAAGCTATAGTAAGGGTAATAACTAGCTGGATATATATTATTCATGACAAACAAATGATTTGAGTGGGGGCAGCTCAGAGATTGTCTTGCTTGAGGCTGTAGGCTCCTTACCCTTTACTTAATCAATACCTCAAGTTCATGATGCTATTAGCTAACTTGACAAATAGAATGATTTACACATTATCATTAATAATAAAAGTAAATGTGTAAAAAAGAGATGAAAAACAAAAATAAAAAATAGAACTAGAAACGTCAAACAAATATGCGAAAGTGTCACTACTAAAGTCGTTAGGTGCATTTGGCATCACCCCTATATCACACCCTATCGCTGACCGTTCCATCTCGTCCATTTGAAATTGTAAATAAGAGCTTAGGCAGCCCACTCGATAGGTCATCTACTTTATTTGACGTTGAGAGTCGAGCCGTGAATGGAGAAAAGTTCCCGATAATCAACTTGAGCTGCTATTGTGGATGTTTTGAGAAATGAGGGTACTTTACTACACGAACTGTTTGTATCTTGATAAGATGATTGCATCCCCAATCTGGGATTATTTTATTTCAGCATTCGATTTAACAAAGAAACCTCAGAAAAATCAGGGAAAGCAAAACTAAAAATAAAAAATAAATAAATAAATATTGTATAGGTAATCAGATTTAATTAGGTATCTAGCAAGTTAATTGTTTCTAGTCGTCGATTTAGAGATGCTTATATGTATAGGAGTACGAGTATATTTTTATAAACCCTTGAATTCTTAAATCCCTAGAAACCCAACATAATACACTAGACTCATATAAACCAGTAGCGCGGTGAAGATAACTCGAACCTATTATCCAGATTATCCTCTAAACGGAATAAATGACCACAAGGGGCAGTTGTGCACTCTCACTTTATCTACCTTTTTGATCCTAATTCTTGATCACAAAACGTTGTTACTATTTTTAGATACATGGTCGTAACGTTGTGATAGGTCGTTAATTCATACATAGAATGCTGTTAGTATGTCATTTCATAACAAGTTGATATACGATTTGTTGATGGAGCTTGTTTGTCTGAAATGATCCGTATGTGTACTGTTTTTCAACATATAAATATTTAAAGAATGAACTTGTTGGTTAATAATCGTAAAAACTAAGAGTTAGACTGAAGAGATTGTAAATGGCTTCGAGGACGTTTATCCTAAATGGACGAGTGTCTTGAGAACGATAAAATCGAGCCTAGGTATCTTTTGCCCAGCGGGATTTGACAGTTTGTGCGTTTTGGCATAACACCCTATAAAATTATATCCTTAGAATAGCTTCAAGCGGAAAAATATAATCAGATATATGTTTTGTTGCAGGATGATGGCATTATGGACCAGGACATAGATGGGGATGGTGCGATCAATCTTTCAACATCACAGAGACCATCAGCGGCAACTACACCTATTGATAACAACGTGAATATAGAAGATATTGAACAGGTAAACATTAAATTGTAATATCAATAATAATAATACCTATGTATACATATACGTTTTAAATCTGCAATGATAGATTGATAAAAAAAGCCATTCCAATAGAGTTACCCCTTTCTGTCTTTGAATATTGATTTTCCTCATTGTGTAGTCAAGTGCAATAAGGGGTTGTTAATTAGGTAATGTGATTGTTGTGAAGGGATGATGGAAGTTATTTCTTTCGATTGAGCGTCACTATATTTCCGGAAATAAATCCAAAGTTGGAATATTAAAAATCGGTATCTTGTTTGTGGGGCGCGGATCAGAAGCTGTCCTTTCTAATCAAGACCTGCGGGCTGTGCCCCCTCCCCTCTCACCCATCAACTCTCTTGCTAATGCACTAGGATTTTTCATCTTAATTGAAAGAGTTTGGACCAGATGTCTCCAATATGAAACAGGATGGTCTCTGTTTAGATGCGTTTGTATGATTACTGACTGTAGTTTTTGCAATTTGTTTCAACTTTCAGTTTTGTAATAAATTAAATGAAATCTTTTGACTTGATAGATGTGTTCGATAAAGTTTTTCACAGTTCAAAATTAAGATATTTGCGCAGTATAATTAGAAATGAAGCTAATTTTGCATTCTTTGTTTTCAGCCGTACTTTAATTAAAGACTTTAACAAATGCCAGGTGCCTTCTGTTCGTTTCGCACCTCCACTTGTTAATGTCGAAATTAAAAAGCGGTTTTAAATATAATTTAATGTGAATTCTGTGAACTTCCTTAGCGTCGTCGTGGCCTGTCGCTTAAACTCTTAAATTGAAAACAGAAACTTTCGCCTTATTTTTACGATATTTTATTGAAACCTGGTGGGTGCTGATAATGTTGACTATAAAAATCATCAAGAATATTGTAATGTTTTATAAATCGTTTGAAAAATATTTGTAAGGAGAAGTCAATACAACAACATATGTTGTAAATTGCCTATTTCAGAATGCAGTATGTTATCGATCGGCGGGAACCGAAATAGTGCATTAAGGCATATGTGAATGTAGTGGTCACCGATCACCCCTTGTTACCAATTTTAAATTCAATTCAATACAATTAATGTTTTTCCACTTGTTGCCAATCAAATGCAACAAAAAAAATGACGATGAAGTAAATGTAACGTTAAAATTGACGAAATTCTGTAATTGTTCGATGCTATATTTTTAAATGAAACGTGTCGCCTGTAAATTTTCTTTAGACTTTTCCCTCGTCCTTACCCTTCATAATCCGCTTTGAATGGAAAGTAAGCAAATAATTTTGAACACGTTGCATTTTTGACCCTTTCTGTTTTCACATAGGTTGTACCTATATTCACTGTACAATTTAAAAAGAATATTTTGATTAAATGAAGTGGTTGTATTTAAATGTATCGAATAAGGGGTAGATCTATTGACTGCCTTCGGGTGAAGAACAACAGAATTTGCAGGAATATGCACATCTATGTATGGTCAAGTTTAGTTTTGATGCTTTGAGGTGGCTTTCCGTAACTTGGCTCAATAGATGCGATGTTGACGTTTTGCGATATAGCCGCATGCAAAGACTAAATTGAATTTGGGACTGGACGGCCTGTTTGGATTCCAGGATGGTTGTTTAGTTTGCCGGAACAAAGAAAACAGCCATGTGTTTATTCTGCTTGAAATAGCAAGCCACTCCCTGGACCGACTCTCTCTCAGCAGCCGGTGTAAACACCTCGATGTGCTACGGTCGACCATCAATACATCACTTATACACAACAGAAGCACATTACGCGCCTATTTCGCTTTTCTTTAACGACAATCCAATCGGAGAGACTAGGAAAAAAGGGAGCTTTAAAGACACCCTGATACTAGAATGGCAGTCGTCTAAGTGAGATGTAATGCTGTTGTAGATATGGGGACTATTAATGCGTGCACTGGATTTTCCTTATCTAGATAAATGGATGCACAAGTTAAGTTCTCAATTTCGAAGAATATTTATATATCATGGCAAATAGTTGTCTTAAGGTTGTACAGTTTAAAATCAACCATCATTTCGTTTTTATTGTCTTTATAATTTTTCTTTTCTTTTCCTATAGATATATACCTACTTACTGCAATATTTTTAAGAATTTGTTTTTCTTCTTTCTTTCATTTCTAACTAATATTATGTATGTATGTGTGAATTTAAGTGAATAGACATACGGATATCTTCAGAGTACTCAGCACGGTTTCACTAAACTATGTTCCCAATCCCCTACTCTAGTTCTAATCGATAAAAATTCAGGACATTCATGATCACAACCCCTACAACAAAACGTATACCAATCCCTCAAAATGTACGGATATTGACATTGAATTCTTACTAATAGTTTTCAATTCTTTTCTATTTTTTTTTTTTTTTTTCGTTATACCTACAACAGAAACCGAAACTTTCCAATTTTCAATGTATTACAAAATTATTGAATATAAAATATCTACATGACAAGTGTTTCTTTTATTTTCATCAATATATAATATGTTCAATAACGACAGCAAAACCGTTATTGCTTTCTTCGTTCACCCCTCCAAAGCAGCTGCAAAGTTTTCTGCATGACCGAACCAAGTGTGTCAGATCTTAATGCTTAGAAAATATATGATCGACGCGTATCGACTGCAACGTGAAAGCTATCATCCAACAACGAATGACACGAGATTTTCATCGATAAGAAAAAAATCGCTAACAGGGATTTAAAATTTCAGACACCTTTATATTTAAGTATGAAATATGGTTAAATTAAATTATTATTCCAAAAACCGTCCATATTTGACCAATCATTCATCGAAATGTTTGTAAAATTTTTTAAATTATTTTATATTATTAATATGATCACTATAAAAATATAATGGCAAATTTGTTGTATCTATCTTAAACACAATATAAATGACATTCTTCGTGGATAAAGAAAACATATTTTCCCCCGTTTTGTAAATACGTATTGGTAATATTTGGAAAGTGTTTGCAGAAGGTACTTGGAATCCGAATTTATATAGAATCGAAAAATATTGTTGAAAAATATTTTATCGAATGCCGAATGTTGAAGAGGGACATTAATGAGCGAGCGTAGCGTTTATTTCTCGCAAACGGATTAGCCACATTTCCCTAACCGCGCGCAGCTCCACCCGGCTTGTTTGTGTTTGGGTTTCGAGATCCATCTGTAAAACAAATACTGCTGTCAGTCGACGCTCTTATTGTCTTTTTGTTATAGAAATAAACCACGGTGGAGAAAGCAGCCATTTTAATTCGCCTCGACTAAACAAAAGCTTAATTCGTTTATCGCAAAAAATTTATAGATCATTTGTTTTTCTATCCAGTGTCCCTCCCTTTGGCTTATTGGATTGATAGAAAAGAAGTCCATTGTCGGAATAAATATTGTCTCTATACATTTAAAAAAAATTCAATTCGTATATTTTTTTTGTTGTTTTTATTAATAATCAGTGAAAACATTCTGTATGTGCAATTTTTGAGTTGAAATCGAAATTGATGATAGGTATCCTGCAGGTATTAGTCAGATGGAAATCTCTAAAAGTTTTTACACATTTCTAACAGCTAACCCTCTTGTTTTATTGGCGTACTTTTTCTTTATCTTTTTTCCTCAACTAAAATCTGTGTTATGGTAAGGCGAAGGTAATCTTAGATGGTGACGGGTGACGAAGGACGGCAATCAGTACTAACGGCCGTCCACTGACCGCCAATGTTGCCACTTACTGTTTCAATTCGATCGTAAGCTGCTGCTGCTACTGCCTCTTTATCGAAAACTTCAATCTTTTTATTTCGTCTATGGTTTACAAAACACTATCATTGTCTGTTTATAAAATTAAATATATTTACCATTTTTTACTTGTATGTATAAGTATACATATTATGAAAACTTACAATTAAATTTTATTGATTGGTTTACGTTATGTTTTGCATATCTGAATTATTTATAGTCGTTATTTAAGCAATTTTCAAGTAATTCATATGATAGGTTCAATGTTCTATTATTATAGGATAATTTACAAATGTTTTAGATATTTAAATTGTTTTGTATTTGGAAATGATTGAATGAATGTTGTTGCTGGGTGTTATTTATGCGTGTTTGAGTGGATGAGGGAACATACAGTAAGGATGATGCGATGCTAGTATATGGTGATGCCGCCTCTTCCGGTCACTGTCTCTTATTATTTCGGTTCAACATTTCTCATTGCGCTCGCTAGCGCCCGCTCCACGAATACTAAATAAACATAAGTTTTAATTGAAGAATCTCGTTGTATCTCGGAGCGATGTGGACGGCGTTTCGCCCGTTCGCCTGCTCCCCAGAGTTATTATTAGATCGCTACAAGCTGATGCAAATACAGATTATAAAGATCGGCCAGATGAAAAATGAGATACAGCATTCGCATTGTCTTATGTTATGACAATGGCGGTTCCCAACGCGACCGAGGCCAAATATTTGTCTTCCACCATAATGCCGCTGCCGCACCGCGCACCACGCTTCGCCGTGCATATTTATCATAACTACTGTTTATATACCTTTACCCTCACATGCCTCGCCTGGCGTCTAGTTACGTATGCAGTTGTAAGCACGAAACCGCGCGCCAATAATATTAAAATTTGATTCTCGCACGGGGAGCGTCATTCATTTTAGAAGGATCAATAAAAAGTCGCAAAAGGTGTCGATGAATTTGACTCACAAACACTTATTTACCCCAACAACATTTTCTTTTGTAAAACAATCCAGGATATAAGTTGAGAAAAGGATGCTTATCTTTATTTTTCACATGACATCTTTGTCTCTCTATTTTCCTCATTTCCTCTCTCTCACCCTTAGGTATATGTATCTATCCATCTATCTATCTATATCTATTATATTTGCAAGCGTTTTCATTCATTTAGTTAGTTAAAAAGGGGTCCTGTTAGTCAATTTATACAAAGAGAATATGAGTTGTATGTCTAGCGTTGTGAATATGATAATGAGGGGCTGTGGATGTGGTAATGGTAGTAGTGGTGGACCGCAGTCGGCCCGTGTCCGCGAAGAGAGATAGGACAGACTGCTGACGTAGCGCCGCCCGAGCCAAATGGACAGCGTTCTCGGCTAATGGCTCAGCGGGTGCCACTTATTCGACTTGGACTAAATTGTTAAGGACGGCAAAAAACAAGGCAAATGCCGATGTTGCAAAGAAACGTCAGCGTACTCTAATGGAAAATAATTTAAATTGTATCTAACACCAATGTATTCAAAATCGATAAGGTCTCTAAACCAATTGCCCTTTTGTAACAATTGTGGCATTGACCATTCATTTTCAATCTTTTGTTATTTTTCTTTCGTCAATTTGATATTGTAAAGTGTTGAAAAATACCTGTCGGCATGACCACCAACTAGAAAGATTCAGAAGGAGATTTGGTTGTGCTTTGTATTTATCTGATCCAGAGACCCTAGACGGAATTGGAAAAAAAATGAAAAGATTGTATCTTCGAAATTGCTTTTATTTCTTGGTTGACACCGCTGTCGATTATTTGTTAGATCGTTGGGTCGTGAATATTATAAGGATATGAGTTACGTATGAGATTGCATATGGTGCCTTTTTGCCGGACTGTTATTGGCGATTCGCTATATCATAGGGAACGGATGTATCGGAAGTAAACTTCCTTAGAAAGCATGGTAGGTCAGCTTTCGATACCCTATAACATAAAAAACCGTCAAGCTTATGCGTTTTCACCATATTCAATAACTTCAATGAGTTATGAGTTAACGTTCCACAGCCAATATTCAATAAAATAAAAGTGAACTGAACGATCACTCTGTATACCTTTCAAAACGATGACTACAGCTTATAGTTTCGGAAAATATATTCGTATGTCCCCATGTTTCTTTCCATAGTGGAAAATCATATAACAATCGAAAAGGGATGGCATTCAATATCAGTGTTATATGTTGTATGTACCTACTAAAAATATTCGTCAGGTAATCTAGTGTAGGTACTATATTTTCAATAACCAATAACTAGTTGAATGATATAACTTCATTATTCATTCAGTTGATTTGTTATCAGATAGTGTCTCTAAGGCATTTCTCCATTCAGATTAAACAACAAGCAAAATAAACACGATAACTACAAATGTGTGCAAACACCACCATCTATTATCCACTCTGTATCGTCTACATTTCCAATTATCTGCGACAACCTACATCCCCCACTGCCAAACTAGCCCTTGTTCGTTTATACGTACAATATGTACATCGTTGTCTGGGTTGATTTTCTTAATTTCAAAACAAAAATAATTGTTGAACAAATTGTAATAATACCTATACATGTAATTTATATGTAGGTATGTTTAACCATTAATCCTTATACTATATGTGGATACTATTTGTCTTAGCTCAAACTTAAAAATGCTTCTATTATTCACGAAGAAATTGCTTGAGTTTTATGAGAGGGGCCGAAATTTGTTAATTAACATTTCTATCTACGAGGTTTAATTTCATAGTAGAGGGTACAAGCAAAATATCATGTATTTGTCATGACGTTAGTGCACAGTTACTCTTTCCCCTCTTTCATTCTTGTTCAGTACCGTAATAGTAACTTTTGGTCCCATTTATTCAAAGAAAGAAGGAAAAAAACCTAACGCTGTCGTTGCAGTTTTCTTATCAACTTGATTTCTTCAATACTAAACAAAATCGCAACACCGGGTGTGTGCTGGTTTTATTAGAGGGTGGTTGGTGGTGCAGCAGGAGAGTGGCAGTTCGGGACAGGGTAGTGGCAAGTTGTAGGCTGCAGGGTGCTGAGGATGGTTGTTAGAGAGGCGGCGGGTGGTGTGTTGTAGGTGTTGGTATTGCGCGGAGTGTTTCTGCGTGTCCGTTTGCCGCTGCCGCCACCGCTACCAACGCTATAGATATATACATATATATCTATATACATATATATCTATATACATATATATTATATATATATATATACACATACAAACAACACAAACTGCAGCGGCGCATCGGAGACGCGCGTCCCGCCTACGAAACGTCCTAGCATCTCGGCGACTTCAATGACCCTTTTTGCGCAACAACACAACTAACTCTTGTTCTTTCTACCGAAAAAGAAATAATTAATAGACGCTGTTACCGTTTATGTGTTTAGTTGTGTTTAGGTGTTGTGCTGTGAGTGTTGTGTTTACTTGCACTTATGAAGTACTGCGAGACTCGGATGCTGGCCTCCTTTGCTCAGGTACATACTTAAACCTAGATTGTTTATATATCTTTGACATCTAATAACGCTATAATCGGTCATAACTATTTACGTCGTCGCGACCCGATCGTCTGCCCTCACCGTCTTGAACTATTCAGACAATTGACATCATCCTGCATTTGGCAAACTTTCAATAAGTTAGATTAGATTGTAATCTTACTAAGGGTTCATTCAAAGTTTTTTTCTCTCTTATTATTAACCTTCAGACAATTTAGCTTTATAGGGCAATTTCTAAATGACATATAGACAACTTATTATTTATAACAACAATACAAACAATAACAATAATAATAAATATAATTATGAATATTATTATTATCAATTGTTTATTTATATTTTAATTATTGTACATTATAGTAATATTGTTTATTATTTACGCATTTTAAACAACAAAAGAATGTGTTGTTATTTATTTAAAAGAAAGGTCAAATAAAAATAGTACAAAGAGAAAATAATAAATACAATACTTATTAAAGAAAACTTTATAATTAATTTGGGGCTTCAAGATTACTTACAAATAGGGGAAATATAATCGGATAATCGTCAAAACAACGATCCGTCGGGACGCAGACCGACGCTAGCAGCTCGACAGCTAGCGTTGAACTGAATCCGCGACCAACCCTCACTGAAACCTTGTACACTGTTGTATATAGAATGTATAGCATCACAACACAACACATAAACATCGCCCCAATTTCCTAGTTCCCACCGCGTGCGGTCTGGTTTGCTGGCGGCAGAATTTCGATGCACTTTGGAAAAGTTTATATTGTAAAAGAAATATAAGAAAACCACCTTATAATTCGTTAAATACAATAGAAGTGTTGTAAAGTTTTGTCATATATTAATATTTTTGATATGTAAAGTTCAGGGTGTATTGACAATAAATTCTAAGAGACGGGGTGAAAAGTGGACGCGACAGGGCTAACTACTTGCAATTAATAAATTGGTCAAATCGAGTAAGAGAAAGGTAATCGGGAGTTATTAATATTTAGCAGTCCTTGTTTAGTGGCTGGGAGCTTGTGAGGAGTTACAAATGACGGCTGTCGGTGGCAGGCGGGCATATGGTGCATCGACAGTTTTGCTGGACGCTCATAAATTAGAAGCACAGTTAAGTACACCGCCGGTCTCGTAAAGTGTGAAATTCAGCAGTCATGGGCGTTATTGAGAATGGACTGCTGTAAATTATGTCCTGCTCTCCGGCCTCCTTTAAAACTGTACATTTGTCAACGGATATATACGCGATAAGCATGTTTTATAGGGTAATATGGCGTCTGTCCGGTCGGGAAACGTCCGACCCTGTTTCTCGTATTTCTCATTTTCACCGACGCTTTCTATCTTCTTGTCTAGTTTCATTATTCAGTCAGCAACATGGCGTGAACTGATTTGCTTCACTCTTTTATATTTAAATTGCTAACTGTGGCTCATCGTGTAAATATTCCGCTCTTCACTCATCACGACAAGATATTTATTCAACTGTATTTTTCTTCAGAGTATTATTCGGATCAAGTTTTTTCTTTATTTCACCTCCCTATTTTCTAATTTCATTGTTTTTTCTCCTTTTAAAGAATGTATGTACAGAAAAATAAATTGTCTAACAATAAGGTATGTAGGTCCCAACTTGCATATATCTATTTTTGACAAGAAAACCTTTCTACAAGTTTCAAATACTCATAAAATGAAAGAATCCACGATGTTATATTATAAATTCGACCCTAGTCAACCCCTAACAAATATTTACCGGAGCTCCTTCTAAAGAGTTGCGAAGATGCCGCAATGAATGATAAGACGTTAAAATGCATTACCATGATGTCACATGAAATAAAACCCATATACAGACGCGCATTATGTGAAAAATATGGAAATAATATTGCTCTAGCAAGCAAAACAGCCCTCTGCATATGAAATATGTGATCAGGGGTAAGGAGTTTTTTCCGAGTTTTTGCACGACGTTTCGCAGTGAATATCAATGGTTTTAGGTGCGCTCGAGAAAGCAATTTACCCTAATTTATGTAACGAAACACACATTCAAATTAACCCATCGCCATACACCCCCACATTAATCACCCGTTTACACACTATCTATCTACATGTTCCACAATCAAACCGCCACCATATTATTTGCTTAAGAATTTCATAAAAGTCAAAATTATCCATAAACAACATATACCTACAGATAGATACGATAGATATTTCCCATTATAATTGCATCTAAAATGATTTACTTATAAGTTTATTTGTCATTTTCATATTTATGCGGTCAATAATTAAAACAAATTAATACAATTTGACAATAATGTGTATGCAAATATCTTATTTGCAATTATATTTCAGTGTTGTAAGGAACATTTTAAAAACTGCCATCATTTCAATTTAAATTTCCGAACAAAGTATTCTCTTTTGAATAAACATATTTTGGTGGACCCTTTTCAGTCAAGTAATAAATATGCACAAGTTCCTACAATTCACAAATTTGTATCAAATTTGAATTTACATTTTTTAAATTTGATTAAAAATATTCGAGGGTGATCTTGACAATACGCAAAAAATCTACCACGACCATCTTTATTTTGTTACTAACATATAGATTTTGATGAATATATAAGGGTCTGTTTGTTGACTTGCTGCTGAGGTGTTTACTTTAGACCTGGTATTGTTATGTGAGTCTATCTAAGTTCGTCTTTTTTTTTCTCTTACGAACTATATTTGTTGGACATGACCAAACTGCCTGCCCTTAGGTCTCGAATTGAGTTAAGTCTGTAAATGTTTGTTCAAGTAAAGCTGAGATGGACAGGTCAGTGTAGTTCAAACTTCTTATGTTGATAAAGATTGTAGTTGTTACAATGATATACCTATATTTAAAATTATTTTTAATGTCTGATACAAATTTGGTAACAACACACATCGAATTTTCATAAGTTGCATTTTTTCTTTTTACCCCAAGATTGGGTTTATATAATTCAGAATACCGTTAATTGATATTGAATCATTAATAGGGAGAAAACAGAACAGTACACCCTCTGTTTGTAATCTAAGCGGAGAAGGGAAGGGAAGCTTATTATATTAGCAAGCAGCCGGCTTCATAGACAATGGTCCGCAAAGATGGAATAGTTTAACTGTACATGTTCCCGATCAGTCCCTTCTTGTTAACGATATCTAACCAGAAGGCCTTAACTCGAAGTGATTTAGATATTTGGCGATTGTCAATGACATTCATTTTTTACAGGCACGTCTCCATTACCGTTACAATACGTTTTATTGTATAGATTTCTTCTTTCAATTAGATTCTTTCTTTTCATTTCGTTACCATTATTCCATCTTCTTTATTGCATGCTTCCATCTGTAAATCAATATATTTTATTTCAATACATATAAAATTATTTAAACATTAATTTAATGAGATTAGACTAATTCGTTATTATTTTATTCAGCACTCTTCAATTGAATTCTATACAAGTTTCATTATTTAGTATAGAGAACATGTTTTTGTATTTGTATTATAAGATGTCGGTACATATACGAACATAAAAATACATTCATTTCCCTTAAATAATCTAAGTGAAACATTATTAAATTACCCATTCGTAAGGGGTGTGTTTTATGTGTTGTGAGTTTGTGTTAGAGGCAGACATTACGTTTAGATTATTTTAGTGAATGGAGACCATATATTTAAGGAAGGTGTACTTGTATTATGACCGGACCATTGCTCCAAGATACATGACTTCCGTGGTCCTAATGTGGCTGTTCGTAGCCATCCCGCGCTCGGGAAATCAATCACATTTACCACATGCACGAGCCATTTCTAAACTTTACTACTTACTATATCACATGTAATTACTACCTACCTATATACATATTTGTTATGTTGGTTTTATATAATATAAAAAATACAAATTTATTTCTATTAATTGATAATTATAAAAAGAATTTAGATAATATGTTTAGTTAATTAATATTATAGCAAGCTGCCTCCTTGGAAAAAGTAATAAAGGAGCAACAGCAACATCAACAACTAGAACTGGAGCGAGCTTGGGATCAAGATAAAGATGCCAAAGGCAATGGCAATACTAGTCCAAGCTCTGAACATCGTGTTCAGGATCATTCGCCCCCGCCCACCACAGATACCCAAAAGAGCTTCACCGCCACCATTCCCCCCACCTCACAGGTGTTATTATTATTATTATCATTATATAATATACCTATATATGTATATTAATATTATCAAAATATATACTTAGATTTAAATTTTTGTACAGACACAAACACATGGGGCTCAAATGATGTCATCGTCAGCATCAAATTTACATCATATGCAACAACTCCTTCAACAACACGTTTTAAATCCATCACAATTACAAACTTTAATGAAACAACATACATTATTACAACAACAACAACAACATCAGGTAGACTGAATTTATTTTAATTTATTTATTAATTTTTTTTATTGTTTGAATATAGAAATGTTAAATTTAATTTCTAGCAACATCAATTAGCAGAATTAGGAAAAAAACAAATTGAACAAACTATGCAACAATTACAAGAACAATTACAATTGAATCTCATTCAGCAGACACATATCCTACAAAGCGCAGACAAAAAGAAGGCGTCAGGATCTTTACAACAATTAGCATTACAACAACAACAACTTATACAACAATTGCAGTTGATGCAACGGCAATATGTTGTACATCAGGGAATGGGTATGCAGCCTTTAATACTGGGTCAAGGACAAGGTAGGACCCTCAGCATCTAAACCACGAAAATAATGGGGAGATTCTTCACGTCACGTCCCTAAGTTTCACTAAAACTAGAACACAACATTATTTTCGATTTCAAGTCAATGTATTTTGTTTTTAATAATTGAATTTAAGATAAGATATTGATATAAAATTTTCTCGATTTTCAATTAGTATTTTTAATTGTCATATTAGTAAATAATTAAAAAGTAGCAAACTTTCTATATTGAATCATTGAAAAAGTAATGCATGTAATTTTTTTTTTAATATTGAATAAATTCGCGTTCATCGACGAGAACAAAATTAATAGAAGACATTGGACAGTCGGCGAGTTCCAGCAAGGTATGTATTTTCCTGATCCCGCCTGTCCATTTACCCTCGTTTTGATATCGAAACCCTTAAATTGGGCAATGCCACTTGAAATAATTAATTACTAGTATTGATGAAGGTTTTCTTTTGTCATCGCCGACCGACGAAATGAATTTTCCAGAGGCAACCGTCACTACAACAACGGATTTCACGTGCGGTTAAAACTATTGGCACTTGCCCATCCTTCTTCCCATCCTATTTCCGTCAAATTTTCACCAATATTCTACCTCAATGCTGGAACCCGTACGACGACCAATCGGTTTTAAGCGCACGTGAAGCCATTAATTCTATTCATGTAAAGAAACATCTATCTAATATTGAAATCTGATCATAAATTTTTTTCGTTGCAATTATAGGTTTAAATGCTAGAGAAGTTATAAGTCCTTGGAAGGACATGAATGACCAACATATTACCAATAATAATAAAATTGCTGAAATCAATGGTAGGTAATTTATTTTTGATTGCAATCGTTTGAATAGGTAATTGATTATTTCTATGTTTGAATAATAGAGGGTTCACCTGGCCTTTTAGGGATAGCGTCAAATCGTTCTAGTCGAGAAGAAGTCCAATCTGACGATAAACTAGAAAGGGCATCAACACCTGATAGGGTACATCACCTGTACGGTCACGGAGTATGCAAATGGCCTGGTTGTGAAATTATTTGCGAAGATCTTCAAGCATTTTTAAAGTAAGTAAAAAAAGTACATGTAAAATATTAAAAGATGTTTCTAAGACACCTTCTAAGGGGAAGTAATAAAGTCGTGTCGGTGAATTAACATTTAAATCCAGCAACTTTGCGATCAAACGTCTTGCATATTAATTAAACATAGCGTAATTAGAGTTTTTAAACCGCTATGTTGCTCCTAATTTATTCCAAGTCCTTTATTCTTTTGTCGGGTAAGACGACAAAATATTTTAATTTAATGGTTTACTTTATCTTCTTTCTTTTACATATTAATCACCTTGTCAAATGGTAAATCATAAAATGAAATTATTATTGACTTTGAGGCAAACTATTTTATAGTTTTGACCTATTCTTGATCATTTTAGTGTTGTAAAATTACAAATAATTACAAAGTGAACTCAACCAAAATTTCCACTTCTTTAATTATAAATCGACTACAACTTTATTTATTTATTATTTAAAGTTTGTGTTTAATATTGGCCAATGATAAAACTCGATCAATAGCCAATTTACTAAAATAAACACGATAAATTTGGACCGTACAACATTTTGTCAAGCACAATGCGAATCTTGAAGAATTTTTAATCTTCTTTGTTTATTCTAGTAACAGCCGCAGAGTTTAATTATTAAAACGAAATTATTAAAACGAATCGTGTTCAACCCCTTTCATCAATATTCACATATTAAAATAAAACAATCAAAAAAATCTTATTTTGAATTGTAAAAAACCGAGCATTTGCTAATTTCTAGTTTGCTATTTTTTTTTTGTTTCACCATTTTAGACATTTAAATACAGAACATACGTTAGATGACCGATCGACGGCGCAGGCACGTGTTCAAATGCAAGTTGTCTCCCAATTAGAGCTTCAATTACAAAAAGAACGAGACCGTTTGCAAGCAATGATGCATCATCTGCATTTATCGAAACAATTAAATTCACCAGAACCACACAAAGAGGGTCCACCCGGTGTGAGTCCACCAAAAATTTCAGTAAATGCCTCTTTACCTCAACCGCCCGTATCAATGGGTCCTATGGTATCAGCTGTCAGATCACCCGTTCTTCATTCACCAGCACCAAATGTAGGTGGCCCTTTACGAAGGCGACTTACAGATAAATCGGCTCTATCTTTAGCTGGGGGTAAGTAGTATATTATTTTTTAAGGGTTCCGAAAAATTCTTGTTTAATGAATAGTCTTTTCCATTCATGCTGCACCAGGCTTGCCCTATATGCTTGAACGGGCAGGACTGGATGTCCAACAAGGTACAAAGTGATACTTTCAATTTTTCAATTTTAACAAATGCATATTTTTGTATTTTTATATCTTTTCTTTTTATAGAAATTCAAAGGAATAGGGAATTTTATAAAAACGCAGACGTTAGACCCCCCTTTACATATGCTTCTTTAATTCGACAGGTATTTTATAAATACATCATTAAAAAATAGCAATTTATTTTATTGTAAAAACATTATTACAGTCAATCATTGAATCTCCAGATAAACAGTTGACATTAAATGAAATTTACAATTGGTTCCAAAATACTTTTTGCTACTTTCGGAGGAATGCGGCGACCTGGAAGGTATTGTAAATTTTATCATTTTTTCCCCTTACAAAAAAAAAAAAAAACGAAAACAAAGAGACAAATTATTAACAAATGCCGGAATTGATATCTTAAAATATGAAAGAAAAAAGAACAAATAATTGTTGATTAGGTTCCTAAATTGAGTATAATGCTGAAAAACGAATTAACGTCTTAATTTCTATTTACTTAAAGCTAAGACCATATTAATGTAATTGTTTTGGTAAAGTATTTTGATGTGTGTCAATAAATTTCAGGATATTTATAATTGCTTTTAGCTTGCATGGTCATTTTTAAGTTACTTTTATCTAAATTAATTTCTTATACTTGTTTTTCTTTTTTTTAGTTTTCATTTAATTATTATTATATTTTATTATTATCATTATTATGATTTTATTATTAGTAACGATTCGGCAACATTTGATTCAATTAATTTTATTAGAATTATAATCGTTGATGATATAGTGATAATCAGTTCAAGGCTTATAATATGAATTATCTCGAGATATATTTTATATTTTCCTATATGTGTATTTTTATGTAGACGTGAGTTATGCAGAAACAACCAGCCAAGGTAGGAGTGTGAATGAGGCTTTATTTAGAATGAATCAAGTGAATGATGTATGTTTAAAATCTTGGGATAATTTCGTAAAGAATATTCAGCCTTGAATTGATTGTTAATATATCAACTGTCTTTTCTGTTTTATCTGCAATATATCTATTTCAACACCATTTAGCCCCGTGTTGTGGCTTATTATCTCGTTTGAGGTGATTGTTGTTGTTGTTGTTGTTGTTACGATATTTGCAGATATGTGTATATAGCAGAAGAAAAAAAAAACGAGAAGTCAGTTATTTTATTTAGCCCCTTTCGATGTTGTCGAAAAGGGAAGTTTGCCGAGTCGTGCTAGGTTGCGTTGTTTATTTGGCGGTGTTTGATTTGTTGTTAGAATGCAGTGCGCCACAACCTGTCACTCCACAAATGTTTCATGCGCGTGGAGAACGTAAAGGGGGCCGTATGGACTGTGGATGAAGTGGAATTCTACAAGAGACGTCCTCAACGTTGCTCATCAGGGCCGTTAGCCCAGCCAGTCGTCGGGTACGTCATCGCGGCGCAACATTTTGACTATATTTTTTTTCCATTTGTACATTGTGTGTTTTGTGATTTTAATATCTCTTTTTCTAATCTCTTTTTTATCTCTTTTATATTTATTATATTCATATTTATATATCCTATATATTTATATTTATATATTTATTATATATTTATAATATTAACATTGTGTGGCTTGTGGCGTGGTTGAGTATGTGAGTGTGTTTTGGCCGGTTCAGTAACAGCATGACAAGCCGCAGGCTTGGGCGACTAACTGCAGGAAACCGAAAGGTATTCGCACAAGGTGTCGCCAATGATTAACCTTAACCTTACTTGATTGTTATCTTTCTCTTTTTTGGAACTGGGTGTATAGAACGCGATACGCACCAATCTGTCACTCCACAAGTGTTTTGTACGCTACGAAGACGACTTTGGGTCATTTTGGATGGTGGATGATGCTGAATTCGTGAAGCGCCGCCACCTGTCGCGTGGCCGGCCACGGAAATATGACCCAACCCCATCACCCACTCCACCCCACTGCGCACAGTAAGCACCCTTCTGAAGACGACGTGTCCAAAACGTCGTAACGTGCGTGTGCTGCTGTCTGCTCAGCTCTGCTTAGATGCTATTATTATCATATTTTGTTCGTTCTTTCGACACAATACCCCTATCTAGGAAATACCATTTGAATAAGAAATTATTCGAAAGCACGAACAAAAACGAACAACTAACACCCACAAATTGTTGTTCGGCTTTATTATTTTTAGTTCTATATCCATCTATTTATTTATTTATTTAATTTTTTTTATTATTATTTAATGTGTATCTGTCGTTACAAGTAGAAGTTTATTTCGGTTTTACTGCCCAGTATTTGCTATAGATGTTCAAAGTATAACACGTACATTTACACACATACATACATAACGCAGCTTCTGCTTGCCTACACGTCCCGCATGATTTTCCAACCATAATCTGATACAAACTAAATTACTGGAAATTATCACTGAGAGAACATCATACAAAAGATGCAAAAATTCTATTTTTACAATTTCACAAAGTGAATCGATATTTTGTCGTTTAATTTAAATTCCTCATTTGCAAAGGTTTAAAGTATGAGAAATTGATCAATATTTTATTAACTCACCTGTACTAAAAAATAAAATAAAAGGAAAGTTTGTTGAGCCACAGACATATACGACACCTATCCTGGGACGTTTTCCCTCATGCACGAATAGCACCCACCAAGCGGCTGCGAAAGCAATATTAGATCATAGAGAAAACCAACATAGTTGAGCCGGCTTATGGAATGTTTGGATAGCGCATAGCGTATATGTAGCATTTTCTCTTGTTAATTACAAATTATCGATTTTTAATGAAAGTGCTACATAGACCATTTTTATCTGCATTTTAATGTCTTGAATGAATGTGAAAATAAAATTGGCGCCCTGACACTATAACGGGATAAATAAATAAAAACCATCAGGTATATCTAGATTTTTACGAATTTTTCTTTAAATATTCTTTTTTACATATACTTTTTCAAAATCTCTGTGTATTTTTCATTCAAATTGTGCATGTTTTGCAAAGTTCCTGTATGATATTTTTTTTATCGATAAAATCATTGGTCACTCGGTCAGTAACCCATCTGGACTACTACTACTAACATCAGGTAATCAAATCATACAGGAACATTTTAAATTCAATGAAACCTCATTTAAAAATCCATTATTTTTTTTTAATTATAACAAGGGTCACTCATTTAATCCAATTCAAAGTTGTCATTATCTATCGGTATGTACATATATGTTTCATTTTCTTCTCCTTTTGCTTAATTGTTTTTAACATCTTGGTGTTAGTTAGTTTTTCAAATATTTGTTTGTATTTTCTATATATTTGAATATTATAAAATTTCTTATAAAAATGTTGTACATACATACAGGGGTACTACATCGAAAAGTCCTACGTTGAATCACAGTCCGACACTATATGGTGATCATTTATCGGCAAATGTACAGGTATTAATGCAATTTGTTTTACATTTATCTTAAATAATCATTATTAGTTTATGCAGGCGTCTTTAATTGATGAGAATAATCTGCCGTTTTTAACGAGTGCCGCTTCTCTCACGAATAGAGCCAGAGATCGATCGGAATCTCCAATACACGATAGTCATATAAGGTAAATTATGATAATTTAACAAGTTTTTTTTCTTCTTTTAATTGATGAATTTTGTCTTTATAGAGATTGCGCTTTTAATTAATTCTTTTTGTTTTTATAAATTGATGGTTACAATTTAGGTCACCAATAAATGGCGGTTTACATATTAAACAAGAAGGTATTCTAAATCAGGACCATCATTCGACGCGAGAATCGGACCAAATGCATCATGTGATCAAAAGGGAGATGCATCCAGAATACGATGATATAGATCAAGATCAACATACAGAAAATATGGCTGAAGACTTGACAATCCAATCGGATCATAATGATTCGAATATATTAGACGCGTAGTGCGTGAAGTGTTAGCTTTTTATTGACTAAAGCTCAACAATACCGTGCTCATTTAATAATAATAATAATAAAAATAATAATAATTATAATAATTCTCAGAATTTCTAGATAAAAGGAGATAATGGATTGATTGGATAAATTAGATCAAGTAGTTGCATATCTAAAGTGAAACAGATAAGACAGTATGAATATTGTACATTTTGTGTATAAATTAATGAACTGTTAAATATGAATGGAAGTGTGTTTACCTACTGTTGACTGTTTACATTTAAAGATTTCCGAATGTTGTATAATCAATATACGTATAGAATTTTTTAAGTTTTTAAAGTTTTTTTTGATTAATACAGGGTTATTTGTTACACATAAATAATGAACTCTTGGCGTGGCCAAAGATTTTAAAACATTCTTTTTTTTTTTGAATTATACTGAACTGTTAAAAAACACAAGCACGATCAGTTTCTCTCAGCATATCAGTTGCTATGTGCGCGCTGAAGGACAAGATATAGGAAAAAATTTATATAAATTAATGAGAAAAATTATGTTTATAAAAGAAAAGCACTGATGTGCTAATATTGTTTGTGTTTTCAAGTAACGTTGCGCTCATATAGTGATGTAAAAGCAATATTATCATTAAATAATTCGTGCTATTTATATTATTATATTCTTTCTTTGAACGAAGAAAATTAATTCCATATCATTATATAAAAGTAAAAATCGTATATCAGTGTATAAAAAAAAAGTAGTCCATACGTTTTCATATACCTTGTTAGCTAATTTCGGACGTATGAATTCTGCTCACTTACTGTACTTACACTGTTTATTATTTTTGTGTATTTTTGTTGAAACGCTATTATAAATTAAAATAAATAAATAAATAAATGATTAAATAATAATAAAACAAAAACTATTTTCGCCATCGAGGTTGCCAAATACATTCGCCTTCATGTGATAGTATCTTAGTTCAGATTTATTAACTGTAACTAGAAATTATAGATAGGTATTAAGCGTGGCCATTGCATGGAAAACAATTTGACTCATTTTGCTACCATATTATTTACAAATAATTGGATATTGTTTAAGTCTGTTATAATGATCGCTTTAATTTATTTTATTTTTTATTATCCGAAACAAAATCATTAATTAAGATAGCGATGCCAACATATCACAGTAGTTTTATCGGCAATAATCGCTCTCATTCAAATTTTAATAAACGATCATTATTACAGACCTATTCGATATCTAATTTAATACGAAAAAGGATCCATCACTTTTCATGTAAAATGTACTGTACGATCTCTCATATATCAATCTTTCTCATTTGTTTAAAAATAATTATTAATTACAATAAATCAGGCAATACATTGCATATTATTATCTTATATCCACCTGATATCCATCAAAAAGTCAGCAGGTCAAGTCGTCAGACGATAAACTATCAAAAGACTACGTACCGTATTCAACACATCATCTGCATCCAGCTTAACTGAACGACAAAAGCTCCACTAAAAGCGTCATCTAGTAGGCGACCCTCAAAGTTTCTATATCTTCCATAAGAATCTCTACTGAAACCTACAATACTGTCATCTAGTGGTGAGTAGAAGATTGAACTTGTATCGTTAAGCCAGAAGGCAGGTATCTGACGTCAAACTTTCTGTTGTATGTTAAGCCTGGCTCTCACTAGAGCGGATGCGTTAACCGAGTTTTCTGCAATTTTATTATTTAAAAAAATGTACTTTTTCGCAATTTTTATGATAAGATCCGGTCTTTCCACATTTATCATCGAAAGAACAAATTTAAAAATATCTCCTTTCACTTCGGAAACTTACCGTATATTCCATTAATAGGATCAAATAAATCAGATGTTTATAAATTATTGTATAGATTAAAATTACAGCAAAATATTACTAACTAAATTTACTGCCTTTAAGTAATCAAAATATTGTATGAAAGAAATTTTTGCATGATAAAACGCTAATAGATTTGAATCGACGTATTTTTGGTTAGGTCTAAAATCAATAGACATTCCATCATTTAACCGCACCTAAGTTGCTAAGGCAACCTTTTTAATTCAACAACCCTCAGGACTTACCATTTGAGCTACAGCCGTGGGCAATGTATTTTATAATTCATAAAACCGAAAATGGGAAATAAATTACTTACATTTAGTGAACAACAACTAGAAAATTATCAGGTGATTGTTAAAAGAATAATTAACGAAATGAAACAAATTAAAAGTTAATCATTTTTACTTGCACGAACAGGATTGTACGTTTTTTACAAGGAAAGAAATTTTAAGGTAAGTCTTCTAATAAATTTCAAAACAAATTCGAAATAATTTTAATATTATGTGAATAAAGGGTTTACAAGAAGTATCGAGAAATTCGTCCTGATTTAGTGCCAAAACGTATGAGACAAAATGAATTAATCACAATACGATTACCAGTGGATGATATATCGGAAAAATTGCCCGAATTGAGAGTAATTTGAAAAAAATTTTGTTTTACTGAAAAAATATATTATAAAAATGACTTATATATTTATGTTGATGTAGGAAAATCCATTTAAAAAGCGCATTTGTGAAGTGTTCTCCCGTGATGGCAAAGGTAATTTATCATTTGAAGATATTTTAGATCTGCTTTCAGTTTTTAGTGAACAAGCACCAAGAGATATAAAAGTGTTTTATGCATTCCGTATATATGGTTAGTTTAATTTTATTAAATATTTTAAATTTTCAATAATTCATAAATGAATATTATTATTGCTTAGATTTCGATGGTGATCAACATATTGGACCTGAAGATTTAGATAATGCATTAGTTTCATTAACAAGACAAGAATTAACGATCGAGGACCGACAACAAATTGTCGAGAAAGTTATTGAGGAAGCTGATGTTGATGGTGATGGGAAATTATCTTATATGGAATTTGAACATGTTATAACTAGGGCACCGGATTTTCTTTCAACGTTTCATATACGTATTTAATTGTGCCTTCTTTTATAAATGAAGATAAAACGAAACGAAATAAAATAATATTGAGTACATATCTACATTTAATTTTTGATAAATAGATATTTAACAACAATTTCAGAAACAGATAAGCATTTATAACATCAACATACAATACAACGATTCTCGAAAAATAAATTCGTCTATAGTTTTTATAGTAATTATGATATTTTTTTATTGTTTTATTATTAAAATAATTTAATATTCATTTCGGTCCTGTATTCAATTTCAAGCTATTACAGAGAATTATTTGGGTTACATAATGTAAATCAATAATCTCTATTTATATACATATGTGTTAAACGATGATAATTTAATTGAATACAAATATCACAACAGTAAACAACAATATTTAATTCAACTAACGTTATATATTTCAAATTAAAACAAACTCGTTAATTATATGCTTATTAAAGGTGTGTGAATAAAATAATATGGTTTATTGGATAGTTGAAAACTTATTGCAAATGTTATGTTTTAATAAAATAAATCCGTTGAATAGTTGAGTCCGACAAAATCAATAATCCGAGGACAACATATATAGAACTCCTATGAACATAATTCATAAACAATGATATTTTTAGAAATTACATATACATTACATTGGATTATTATTATTATATATATTGACATACAATTTAGGCCCTCTTAACACATCTATTTCCAATCAAAATATATGATAATTTATATTTTAACATTCAATAAACTCTCGGTTAAATACCAAAACATTCAACATTAATTAGATCAACATTTAATAGAATTGGATTTGTCTTGTTTTACAAAGATAACAGGTATTTATTTATTTATTTATTTATGGAAACAACGGATACAATTTATATTGTATTTTATATCAGGTATCCTCGTTTAGGTTTATTGTTTCTGTAAATTGAGCACATCCTTGAAATAATGAGAAATAATGCATCTATAGATAAATAATATTTAACGAATACAATTTTTGATTTGACCCACTCAACTTGGCGAAATTACAATTGAAGAACATTCGCAATAGAAAAAAATAATAGCACGGATATTTTCCTTGTTTTTAATATGTTGATAAGAGGCAATTCTACCTCACTCTATTCCCTGTTTTTGTTTTGTTTTCTGCTTCTTTTTTTTGATTTGGTCCTCAATTTTCGAGGTAATTATCATCAGTTTTTTTATATCCTGAGTTTAATTAATATATGGTGAGGCTTGTTGATCACAGTTTAATACAAAAAAGGAGATGATGCACGACGTACTGGTGGTGGTTTAACAAAACGTGGATTAAAAGGGCCTAAAGCTGCTTCGTTTGTGGATGATGCACTTCCATGTAGTGATGGTAAGCGAAAATGGCACGACTTGCGTGGCCATTTATAGTTCATTGCCCAATACAATATTGGACTTAATGCTGAATGTAAATGACCAATTAATAGACAATAACGTGGTACATAATCAGGTAATTCTACGTTTAATTCGATGCAAATTTGACAGATAACATGAGGTAACCAGCAGAAAGAGAAAATGAAAGAGATGATAATCAATGAGTTTCCCAATTTTCGTCGACTTTTCAATGTACTTGTCGGCGGTTGTGGTATATCAACTACTGTTTCTGTTGCTGGCGTATCCTGACCCGATTGCTAATACAACAATCAAAAAAAAACCAATAAAAATGAATACAACCAAATTTGATTGGCAACAAATAATGGGAAATTTGATAGTTTTTCAAATTAAATATAATTGACAATATTTGAAAGTCATGTCACTGGATATGTTTAATCATTAAACACGAATGAAATATTAATTGCTTTGTTAAGAAACACATAAAGTCCCCACCCATATTGGGTGGGCTGCATTATTTTTATTTAAAAACACATTACGTTCCACCCTGCAATATACATGTATGCGTTTAATAGAAATTAATTCAATTTAATTTCAATAAATCAAATTCAAATAAATTGTAGACGAAACAACGACAGACGACGTTAGTAATTTGAAAAATTAAAATACCACACACAAAAACACAACAACAAATGTGTATATTTTCGGTGGGACATGGTGTGATTTTATTTTAAAACACAAACAACGAAAGCTATTACGTTTTTTTTTCTAGTTTAATGTTGTTTGAAACCATTTCTGCAATAATTTTGAATTTATTTTATTTACGTCTGCCATATAATATGGTAGATTGTATAGTTTATGTTAATAAAATAAGAACAAGATTTTTTTCCACAATAGGCAGAACAAACAAGACAATTTAATGTTGGATACAAATTCAATTTTCTGTTAACAATTCCGAAATTTCATTCTATTACTACTAATTTCTTTATATTTGTTGACTAGACGATTTGTTAGTAAATTAAAAAAAAAATCATTTATCTCGATAGATTCACCTGTAGTCATGATGTTTTGAAGGTATATTACGACTTGTCCTTGTATCTATATAGCAAACAAATGAAAAGCGGCATTTTATATCGAATTTTCAGTCTCCAATGTACGCGTGTTCTGCTGTTACATATATTTTCCATTTAGATTTTAAAATATATAACAAACAGATAGAGTTGTCGACAGATACGAATCTCATCTTAGAAAGCTCAAATATAAAAGGCAAAATATATTGTATGTATGTGAATAGTTTCGAAGAGGCAAGAATTAATAATTTAAATTTAGAAAATTCGCTATCCTTAGCAATAGAATAATAATAATAATAAACAAACAAATTAATTAAATTCCGAAGCTTTACCTTAGATATCCCAGCCACAATGATGACATTTGATGGTCTTCTTAAAAGTGGCATCGGCAAAGGTAACTCTCCATGTTTAGCACGTGAAAGTAATGATAATTCTGTTAATTTAGTTCGAACAAATAAATGACATACAACAACAGTACATGCTGGTAATACGTATATTATTATTAAATTAGCAATTACTAGGCCCGGTCTCCATGTATTTTTTGCAAGTATTTCTACTATTGATAATATTCCAGATGTTATCCATACAATGGCAACAATTGATATCAGTATGCAACGCCGTCCGGCCACTTGACCGACTGGACGATGGTTTTTAACAGTTAGATAACGATCAATTGATACAACCATCATTAATAATGTACAAGCCGACACAGGCCATGACTTTAAATATTTTAATTTGTTGTCACAACATTTTTTTTCATTATTATTATTATAATGATAATTACCTGAATTATCAGGGCAAAATAAAACCAAATTATTGACCACGATGTGATCATGTAAAGGACAACTGTTATAGGACCACTTAAAAAACATACAAGAAAATCAGCAACAATTAGACTTAAAAATAAGGGGCTACGATTTTTGGCCCCATCACTACAACATAGTGACAACCCCAAAAAACCATTTCCCAAAACGCCTACCAAAAACATACATCCATACATAAAAATCAAAAAATCCATTTTAGAATTATTATAAATTTCTATTAAAATTAAAAGGTCTACACTAATTTCTTTTAAAATGAAATAGAATTATCCTAGAAAAAAATAAAAATAAATCATAAACATATTTAATTCTTGAATTGAATATAGTCGATATTGTAAACTTATCAACTTACAAGATTATTACAGGGCAAGACCTAACTCTAACAGAGCGCGATATCAACTGCCGTCAAGCGCCGCCCTCAGCATCTTTCTCACCCTGGAAAGGATTTTCATCCCCTATGGCTCGTACGATTTCGCAACATTTCGGATAAATGTTGCACATGTAGGTATTGTATATGGAAATTAAAATTACCTTACACACAATTACACACAAAAATATAACAATACAATTTTTTCATATCTATAAAATATAAAACTATTAGATAAGTGAAAATAGGGTAAAGTAGAAAATATATTCCAACGTGAAGCTTTAACAACGGAAAGTTGTTAAAACCTCGAATTTAACTTGGTTGTTTCCGTTCATTCAACAATCTGGAGAACTTGTCAAGTTCAAGTATTTAAGTTTCCTGTTTTTTTTTTAACATAGTACTTTTTTAACTTTGATTGCCAATTTAACGCCTTTTCAAATATAAATTATTTGTTTATGAAAATTCATTTTTATGAATGAAACCGAAAAGAACAAAATAATTTAATTTATTCCACAACAATGATTTTTCCATTTCCTCTATTATCCGTATTGTCATTATTCCTTTTTAATTTTCAATTCACTTCCAATTTAAATATAACGATATTTCAAATATATAACATTTAGTAGTATATTACATACCTCGTCCCACAATATTTCCCCATATTTTTCTTATTCTT
The DNA here is from genome assembly GCA_039776855.1 of Mylabris sibirica. NCBI lineage: Eukaryota > Metazoa > Arthropoda > Insecta > Coleoptera > Meloidae > Mylabris > Mylabris sibirica. Next base: position 6,392,426 of record CM077845.1, on the reverse strand, counting down.
TTGACAGTCTTTTGACGAAATATTATTTAACCATTTCAATATAAAGTTTTTAAACAAATTTGTTTTTGTTCTTAAGGGGTTTTTATTTACTTATTACTTGATTCGGCGTGCGAAAATTGCCAATTTTCAAACATCAATTTTTCGCTTATTTTCTTATACTTATTGTGAAATTTAAACGTGCGTTGGATAGAGCACTTCAAGGTGCATGCCCTGAAGCTTTCCATTAAAGAAAAATGTGATAAAATTCTGAATGGCAGAGAAAACTGTTGGTTTTTTCGTACATTTTCCATAATAACTGGCTAAGAAATAGTCAATATTATTAATTTTAAATATCTATTAAGTGATTTAGAAGAGCTTTCCAAATCTGCAAGAATTTTCCCGATATGTTTTGATTTTCCAAAATTGGATTTTCGAGAAACCCTTGTCCACCGCCCAAGCAAGCTGCTGTACGATTTTTCATTTTTGAAATTGTAGACAGGGCGTGATAAGAAAAATTTTAACATTCTTCGACATTTTCCTCCGCATTTTAGAATTTAATGAAAATTTTCCAAAATAGAAAACTCAATCTGGTGTAGTGTGAAATTCAATGCTGGTTACGGCGTTTGAATATCGATGATTAAAAATTGTTACACCGAATCGACGCCTAATTCCAATTTCTCCCAATTAAATGAACCGTCACTGTTTTCAAATACATACCTACACAAAATTTATAATTGTATGTATTAGAAATATTAATAAACGTAGGGTTTATGAATAGTATCTGAATTTTCGATATGGAAAAGTATTTTAAATTGATGAAAAAAATCATTTATAGTAATATCTAGATTGATTTATACAACTATTTATTAATTCAATCGAAATATTATTGTATGTATAAGTCTTCCTTATAAGATAATTAATTAGCAGACAATTTTTATACAAATTTTATAATTAAATTTAATTTTGCGTTAATTAGCCTTATCTGTTATTGTATATATTATATTTATATGTGGGGGAGATGTAACGATGGTCCGCCACTGGCCTACCAATCGTATAAGCCAACTAGAGTCAGTACTTTAAATCCGCTGTCCGGTGGTTGACCAAAGCGCAACCAAGGCCGCCCGGTTAGCAGGGTGTCCAGACTTGGGCCTTCGCCGACAGCGGTGCATTCCTGGCGTAGGCGATAATTTACCTGAAACCCGTGAACCAGTCATTCAGCATCGGTCATACCACTTCGGCTCTCCACTGGCCCCGCCATTTTCAACCACTCATCTACAGGTACGAAACCACATATTGTACCGAATAGGCTAAATTTATAAGCTTTCAATTACATTCTACATATTGGCAAATTATAAACAACCCGATAAGCGCCATCATCGACATTTTAAATCATCAACGCATTTTAAAGGTATGTGAACCTATTTTATTTATTCACGTTTGTTAATCAAAAGGTTTTTCCATTGATCAGCATACATATCTAATTAGATTTAAAAACGTAACGATTTGCAAAAATTTTAAAACCGAAAAAATAAGTAATACGCCTATTTGAAAAACTAGCATGTGCAAATAAGCATCAATATTTAGTGATTGTTGTGTCCTTAAATATTTTATAAAAACCGATCACGATCTGTTATCGTTAAATATGCACGTATGAACAAAAAATTAATATTAATGAATTTCATTTAAAAAAAAAAAACGATGCTCATTTTAAAGCAATTTATAAATAATATTTTCAAAGAAGTAAACTCATTTTTTCATCTCCAATATGAACGAAAAAAAACCGTATTCGACCATATTCAATCATCTCGACTAATTATCTATCGAACATAAATTAAAATTAATTAAAACCGATTTATAGATAGATTAGTAATAATTGTCAACTTGTTGAGCGTGCGTTCAAAATTCACGCTATAAATTAATAATCATTTACATTTTTTTTTTGTTATTGTTATTAATTAAATAATGTTGATTAGAAAAGTTTGGATGAAATTTGTATTTTTGCGTTCTGTTTGATTTGATTTAAGATGATTTTTTTTCTTTCTTTAGTTCTGATCATTTATATTTACCAAATTTAATTTGATTTTGTTATTGTAAGGATCGTGTTTGTGAACTTTGTAATTCAATTTATTTAAATTTGCATATAATTGTTCTAGATTTTAATCATTCATGAATATTATGAAATTAGAGCATTAGTGATTGACACTAGAATATTATTAATTCGTTCATTTACTATTCGTCAAATATCTATTTATAGACAACGAAATCCAATTAAGATTCAAATTGATCCAATCGAAATTATGATTTAAGTATAATAAAATCAAAATCAATTCGGCTGCTTGAAGCCATTTTAAAGTCGAGTCGATATTGGTTGACTATATCTATATTGGTGTGGAGTTGGCGCCTTGTCGGTTTAGTTCAAAAAGAGTTTGCTGATCGGTTTTATATTCTTCTCAAGGTTCTCATTCAAAATACAAAAAATTGATGACCCAACATCGATATTACATACATACATAAGGTGTAACGGGTTGTAATAGAGATGCGAATTTAGTATTCGTTTCAGTTTTAAAATAATACAAGTTGGGATCGTCTTGCAAGACAAATTTCTATTCAATCTTGATTTATTTTATTTACAAAACAAATATTTCGCTTGTATTGTCTTCAAATCTATATACGAATGTACTGATCGTGTAGGCGACTATCAACGTTGTCAATTTTACTATTTGCGTATGTGGTCGTGTACCGTGTACCTTCTATATCGTATAATCAACAATTTTTATTAATTGTTAAATACAAACAACATGCCCATTTTATCTATAGGTACAATCATCAATAATTTCCACAGAAATATGCAAATCTCCGATAACGTTCTCATATAAATCAATAAAAACGATGCTATTAATTACCGTGTAATTTCAATTATAAGGAAATATAATGTAACAAATTTGAATCAATTGCCATTCGAGATTGATAAATTACATCGAATTATTAGCTTTATGTTAAATTAAGCGATTTATATTTTGGTTCAATGATTTGTTAACTATAATTATTATCCGTCGTTACGTGAAACTATACGATAAACAAATGAAAGAAATATTAGTATACGTTACGTTATCGGTATATATTTTTTTTTTTTTATGAAAATCGATCGCTCAAAAAACTCACGCGCTACAATTTCTCATTCATTTTTGGCGTTTTGATATTAAATCAGGGATGTTTATTTTTTTTTTTACATGTTGTTAGGGCGATATAAAAGCAGCAATAATCTTTATTTGACCTCTAATTTTGAGCGCATCGACTTTTTCCAATTTGAATATTTCAATTAATTTTGCAAATAGAGTTTTATTTAGACGTCCATCTACTAGTTTCCCTTAAGTCAATTTAAATGAAGTTCATCAGTTAGATTGACAATGTTGTTGGTCCATCGTTTGTAAATTTATCTTAAATAAAAATAAAAAAAGCAAAAAAAAATTATGTTGTTTATTATAGACGCTTGAATTTGCCTGTTTCTTTTTCTACCATACATCCAACAACAGGTATGTAAATCGTTTTGCTTTATTTTGTTTCTGGAATTATTCTACCTCTACACAACGTGTTCAATCGAGATCCTCTCCTTTCAAGTTCTTTATTAACCGTCAGTGTATTTTTGTAGCCGATTCAATGCCTGTTTATAAATCTGGCTTTTATATAAAAGATCACCTGTTGAGAAATTTGATCTTTTGTATTTAGAAATCGTTTGTTGGTCAATTAAAATTCTGTTTGTATTCAAAAATATTATTTTATTTAATATTATTTTGAATTATATGAAAATGTGGTAGCTAATAGTTTTAATTTTTAAGAGTATTAACAATATTTCGGAATTTTGTATCAGTTGAAGCTTTAAATAAAGCTAAGTTTATGCTGGTCGATCGAAGACCGCATTCCTGTCGCACAATGGCTGTGTATCAGCGCGGGAGGCTGGCGAGGTCGCAGTGGAATGAAACTTGACTGATCTTGCTGGACCGGTTATGGTAATACAACTGGGTAACGTTCGATCCGATGATACACAGCATCTCTCTTCTTAATATTTAACTTAATACAGAGTCATTATTATAGAGTTATATGCAAACTGACTTTTTTCTCTTCTTCAAGTTTTTTTCTATATTTGCCTTAATAATAGCAAGTCTAGCCATCGTAAGTGTAGTTTTTCTGGATGAATATGATGAAAAACATAAAATAATCATTTAAGACAGAATATCAAGTGATCGCAATAATTTCGAAATATTGCCTTGAGACTAGAAAGTTTGGCAACGTAGTGTCATACAGGCCAGGCCAGGCGAGGCATGGCTTTTAAAACAGGTTTTCTAACGATCAAGTTCGAAGGCTGGCCGAACATTGGTATTATCCAGTGTTGGGGAAAGCAAAAACGTCCCACTTGTTAGGCAACGCGTGTTTGGTCAGTTCTTCATGTGCTTTTCATAGATGATGTTCAAGCTCACTTTAACATTAACTATAAATACATTATGCACACACATACTGTAAGTCTTTCCGGTTTGTGCTTTTGTGCTAACACTAAAGTCACGTGTCAATTAAATTGTGTAAACAAAATGAAAAAAAAAAAGATTTTTGTGTTTAATTAAAAGAATCATAATAGGAACTGATATTTTCTTTGGTTATCTAGCTGTATGAGTATTTTTGAAAATTTCATAAAGCTAGGTTACCGGAGTTAAGACCAGTTTCCATACGACGTCCAGATGAGAAGATAGAACACATCAACAAATGGTAAAGGATTATAAAAATTTATCAAATATCCTCCAATATGCGGGATTCGTATGATCAACAGTTAGTACGAACTTGCAACAGAACAATTAAATACATAGAAATTCTATTAAATTAATAATGTTAATAACTCATCAACAATAAACATATTAAAAGATAAATCAATTTGGACGCCGTTGGCGCCCAACCGGAATTTATTCTATTCATAATTTCTAATCTGACTTGATCCGGGTATCTGCAATCGTCCTCTAAAATTTCAAAATTATTCAAACAAATTCAAAAGAAACCAAGACTATTATTGTTATTACCTGTACAAATTATCCTTGAGTTGTTAACAGATATTGTATAATTTAATGTACATACAGATTCCGGTCTACATAATTCTTCAGAATCAAAACTGACCTCACCATTTACTGTTAGATCCTTGCACACTTTGTTGGTTGCAGTGATTGCGCAAACATTTAATTCGCCATAGTTACTGTTCAAAAACTGGAACAATTTCGAAATTCTTACGTTTTTTTTCTTTCTTTAAAACAAATACAGAGAAAAAAATATAAAACTAACAAATCTAACACTAAGAGGTACTTTTAGGGGACAACCGTTGTCTGCGGTCAGGTAGACAGAAACACCTGCCCTGAAAATTTCTAAAATACCTCTTATTCACCCTCAGATAATGATCTATTGTTGAATTAATTGGGTGTTAAGGGGATAGTTTTCAAAAAAAAAGTTACTCAAATATGGCGGATCGTTGAGTAGACGGCCATATTAAAAACGATTCTAACCCAACTTTTTGCCGACATATTGATTTTTTCTCTCTCTCTTTATCGAGATCTCACCTTAGAAACAACATGTCCCCGTTTTAAATACTCTTCTCTTATTTGATAATATGTAATTTGTTCGGGTGTGATATAATCTTCAAATTGAAATGTCGATTTGCAATAATAATTCACGATACTTCCAGGTATATTTTTTAGTTGTTCCAATAATACTTGGACGAACATTGTTACATCGTCGGATAATGTTAAAATTCGATCATTATCTTTTATAATATTTTTAATAATATCGAAACTCGCTTCATTATCTTTTGAATTAATAAACATAAATGCAATTTCGGGATTTGCTAATTTAATTGAATTCATAGCATTCCTAGCATTCATTAAATCATCATCTGTTAATCGTCCATCACGATTAATTATTAAAATTGATCTACCCAAAGGTTTCGACACACCATTAATACAATCCATTTCAGTTCTGTTTTGATAATAGTAATTGATCGTTTCTAGAGATTGTCCTAATGTTAAAGTTGTCGGCCCTGTGATATTTTATATATGTATTAATCAATTGTACATCATCTATTTATAATATTAATACATTGTTGTTTTGATGATTGTAGATTGTCAAATAATTCGAATAAGTCACCTGTTATGTTGGTTAACCAATTCCCGGTTTGGCCGTTTATAACACCCAACTTACTACCGTAATAGGACACTTGTGCGGCTTCAGCGAGAGTGCTAGAAAATGAATTAACACAATAAATTGGTGTCGTTCTAATGTAGACCGACTATAATTGTGCTTACAATAAAATTCGTTGAATTGTGTAAAAACTAAAACTATTGTCGATAATTACAATAATCTCTAAATACGAATTTATTTGTTGTCGATTTATATATTCAACATTATCGTAGATTTTCGTGATATTCCCTGAAAAGAAAAAGTATATTAAGTTACCTGAAATTTGACGACAGGTTCGTTATAAAAAAAAAAGATTAATTATTGTTTAAAGTTAGATAACATTGAAACTTGTTCTATTGGAAAGTTTCTATTTAAATTCTGACAAAGCCATAAAAATGACTCGACGAATAATTTCTGAAACAAGGGTGCGTCAATTTCAATGTATTTGTCTTGCATTGGAGGCTCGTATTTAACAATTTTACAAATTAGTATATTGAAGAGTTTCTTTCATTATATTTTGATGATGATCAATTCACAAATGGAATATGAATTTAGTCATTTATATGCTAGTTGTATATTACTTAAACAAAACATTCATAGTTTTCTAAATAAACGACCTCCAAAGAAGAGATACACACTAACACACATTATTTACGTTGGTTCGTCTTCACTAAATTGTTGTGGGAAAAAGTACAACGAAGGTGCTTAATTTTTAAGTTACGGACAATATAGACTTTCATAATTGATGTTTAATACATGGAAAACAGTAATTGAATACCTAATGTAGACAGTGGTCTAACTTTTTTCGAACGAATTTTCTGAAGAATTTGCACCCACAATTAACATTTTAATTTTTGCCTTATAATTATAAACAAATCAATCGTATGCCTTATAATTTCTTATTATTGTTGCTTAGCAACGGTCATGATAGCAGGGTAATAAAACTTTAATATTGAATACTATTGGTCGAAATCACCAAGTAGGTGTCGAACAAGTCGTATTGTTGCCACGCTAATTTTTTATTTTATGATTTATAAAAACGACCTATTGTTATAGTTAGTAGTTGTAAATTGTGCAACAAACAGTAGGACTGTATATTTACCTGCAGTTTCTTTGAATTTCGCCGTTGCAACTGGTACAAGTTGAGATATATCATCGTCTCTCAAATATACATCGTAAGTACCAATATTTTGTAATAGTTTGATAGTGCCTTCAATCTGAAGAAATTCACATGAATTTTTATAAGTAATTTTTAAAATGTTTCGGACGCTTAAGTTCCTTAATGGACACGAATATATTTGTTGCGTGTATTATTCAACAAACCTAACAACCATGAAAACGGTATTTGTTTCATAATTTCTCTATTATTTTAATTTCTATCCAGTTTGGAAATCTAGGGGGTGGGTTGCACCATTTTAACATTCAAATTTGATAGTCTGATTAGATTTAACAAATTAACTGAATGAAGCAAATAAGCATTACCAAGACTTTGATTTTGAAAACAGTTTCTTGACTACCTAGGTACGATAAGCTTCTTCAAAATTATTTGAATTTGCTTATCAAAAATATTTCTATTAATCAAATTTCTAGATATTGCCAGTTCATGCCCCTCAGCATGCTCACTGTAACTTCAAAAACAATTCACATGCTTTTTGATTTAAAAAAAAAAAGAAATAATGTACAACAAGCAAATATTGGAAAACGCGCTTACGCTGTTTATTAAAAAAAGTTTTTGTATCAGTGCAAGGATTTTTCATTTGATAACGGACTTCAACTACACCAAAAAAATTTGATAGCACATTAAATTAATAATTATGCTATGATGCAACAGAAAAATCACGTCATATCTCAAATAAACGGTATAGAATGGTGCAACCCACCCTAAGTTTGGTAGAATAAAAATTCATAAAGTAATTGAAGAGTTATGGAGATGACATGTGTAGAATTGGGGCGACGGTTGGGTTTATTCTAAAGTTTATATATTTTCGGTATTACCTGTTGATCTAAATTGATCTTATTTAACAATTCTGCTAGTGATTTCGCTCGGTTCGTCGCTTTACATTCGTGATCACCAGCCATACCCCTTTCTGAATAAAACATATCTATAAGTTGTGACAAACGCAATCGTGTATTTGTGGATGTTTGCCATTTTTTTAAATAATCCACAATCATTAAACCTAAAAAAAAATACAACAAATTAATTAAAATACACAAAATAATGATTTTCTCCACCATCAATGCCTCCCAATAAATCAGGTTCGGTCATATCCCATTTAACTGTTGTAAGATAATATTTCTTGGGTAATAAAGTATCGTTCCAAAATCCTTCAGAACCGATCTCTAGACTAATACTGTGCTGATTTAATATAACTCCGGCTATATCACCGGCTATTGTAGACACCCATATACTGTTTACATAATTATCGTTAATTGTTTTAGATGAATCTTGAGTTGTTGTTGTTGTTGTTGTTGTTGTTGTATTAATTTCATCTTTATTAATTGCATTTTCAATGCGTTCGAATGTTGCTTGTGATTGTTGTAATGCTGATGCTATTGCTGTTATCAGATGTCCGGCTGTTACGGAGCCCCATTTTGTTTGTATAACACCTTGTTTAATCGGACATGGGCTATTTAGATCATCATCTAACATTAATTCACTGGAATTAATTAGAATGTTTAATTAATGTTTTTGTCTGCTTTGAAGTCTATTTGAAAAGAGGCTAGAAAACATGTTATTGACTTGAAAGATAAATATCGTTAATATATAAAAATAGTCTTATTAGAAATTATAAATGAATTTCACACAAATGTTGATGGAACCGGTTCTCAAGGATTTCCGTGATAAATCTGTTATTAGTAATGATGTAGATTTTTCAAAAAAGAAACAACAAATTCGTCAATGGTAGAAAAATGATTACAACAGTTATTAATCCGGTGAAAGAAGTTGTTTAAGACTAACATGCTTACTTTCAAGTAGTTAACAGTATATATCGTGTAGTTAGAGAAGTATAAGTACCTACATCATAATTTCGAATTTTCTTACATTTTCTGTGGCATACTTGACTGATGTACACATGTACTACTTTCATCGCCCCTTTTCAATGGATCCACTGTATTGGAAATGATTTTATGTAGACAACACAATTCAGGAGTGGTTAGCAATTCAGTTGGAAATAAAGAACTTTCACCTGATACTAAATAATCAACAATGAGTTTATATTTATAAAATTCACTACCAGACGCCCTATAAGGAATACCAATTGACTCATCGTAATCATATGGAAAACGTCGAATACCATCTAATACCACACTAATAATAATAAAAAAAAATCATTTATAATTGTTGTAATTTAACTGAATTTTACCTGTGTAACATTGATGTAACAAGTGTTCGAATATTAAGACCATTTTCAGCATTCTCTGTTTTCCTTATTAATTCAATTAATAATTGTTGTGTTAATGGTGGTTGTGGAATTTCTATAAAACTTGTCGTATAACAATTATAAACAAGATCGGGTATTGCAGAGGAAGTTGTTCCATTGGCATTTTCTACTACACAATTTTTAAATACAACAAAAATACACTATTATTACTCAATATAAATTAATATTTCTTACCTATAAGCAAAAAAAACGAAAATAATAAATACAGGTACATATTTCCATGCTATTTCACTTTGTTGTTGAAATCTAGTAATTGATAACGAATTTTATCTAATCAAAATTTTTTTATTTGTTTTTGTGACGCTATAACCTCATTGTGAGACATTTATTTAATGTAGAATAATGAAAAATCGTTTTTAACTAATATAAATATGTTGGCAACACTGTTTTCTAATTGTAAACATTAATAACGCCTTTAATAATTGTACCTACATTAATTTAGAAATGATCTATATACGTATATCGTCTTACAAAAGTTTGTATGCTTTATGATCAAGTAATTTTGTCCTTAATCATGCTCTCCATTCTGTTGATTTGGAATTCTGAGAGAGATATGAATGGAAAGCAAATGAGTTTTTTTATACATTTCACAAAACATCTAGATATGATGTTGTATGTATTATTAGATCGCTACTAGAGCTTTTCTATATAATTTTCCACATTAAATTTTTAAATATAGGATGTAGTCTAAATAGAATAAAGGAACAAAACCCTATAGATAATGATAATTATTAATGTTATGGATTATAGAAGGCAACAATTATCTAGATGTGAATTTGGTCTTTGTTGTATTTGATGTTATGGAAAATTATTTTGAATTATCAACTTTATATAACTTTAATACAATAAAACAATACATGTGTATATACGTTTTACCTAAGGCTATATTTAAATAATCAAACTGAAACGTTTATGCACCCTTAAGCATGTTTAAATGATGCCACAAACAGGCTTTACATTTGATAGTTTCTATTTGTTTATAACATTAAACTTTTCTAAGTATTTCATCTTCATTCTAAATCAATAGTCTTAGAAAATTTGTCTTTGAAGTGGTGAAAATGAGAAAATCTAAAGATTTCTGGTCGATTTTGAAATAAGTTTTCAACTTTTAATCAACATTTTAAGACATCTTCATTTTAATTTTTGAGCTAAATGGTTTTGTTATTATTTGATCATAAAGAGACTATTTGGAGAATTTTAGTAAATTGTGGTGGTGAATTATTAACTTTTAATCTTAGTTATAACATATTTTCGTCCAAAATCACTATTTTTTTTCTTTCGATTTTCTCTTTTAAATCATATAAAGCTTGCTGATGACTTTTCAATTTTTTATTGAGCTTTTAAAAATATTTCCCTATCAAATCACATGTCAATATACCTATTCATAAGATGCCATTGAACCTTCCTGTATAATTTGACAAAACACACCCTACTATATTTAGATATAATGGGGTGTGTAAATAGAATAAGGGTAGAAAAGAAATTACAGATAATGATATCAATAAATAATGTGGTGGTTTATAGAAGGTAATAATTTGTAATGCTGATGCTGATTTGATTATTTGTTACATTTTAAATTTTTAAGAATGTTGAATTTTTAACATTGCGTAACTTCAATATTCTAGAATAATACGTGCAAACGTATTATCCAATAGAGAATAGTGTTGTAAATTGAAATAATGAATCTCGAACCAATAATAAATTAGCGAACGGTTGGGAATTACTTTATTTATATGTATAGCTTACCAACTGCGACTATAAATCGTTAGAAATTTTATCAATAAAAAATCCAACTGCATTTTGTAGTAAATTAACACTCTCTTTGTTTATTATAAAGTTTTTAATGTTATATAAGATTTGGTATATTTGAATCAGTCTCTACACAATATTAAAATGATAACTGACGATAAATTCTAAAAAATAGTTGTTTTTATTTTTTTAAATCAAATTATTTTTAAATCATTATTGTATTATTTCTTTGACAACGTATACGTAACACGTTTGTCATTTGTGTCGAATTCAGAAATATCTGATAAAAAAAATGGTTTACGTAAAACGCAAAAAGCGTCAATAAAGGGGTAAAAAATCAGCAACAAACATTTAAACGCAAATATAAACAGAAATGATGTGACAGTATCTAATAAAGGGTAATTTTAATCCTTTGACTGTTTATGTCCAATATTCACGTCATAAAAATAAAAAAAATCGTATTATTCAACGAATAAACTATTTTATTTTCCTGAAGAAGGGTAAATTTAGATCTTTTAAAAAATATACATTTTAGAATATTCCTTAGTCTGGTACCTAACTTTATTTATTTCAATTTACAATAGCTTGTTATTGAGCTGAAATAACAAACTCTATGGGAAGTACCATTTCAAAACGGTTTATTTTTTCAAATAAACAGGCATTTTGTATGGTTTAAAACGTATCACTGTCCCTAATTGAAATTTTTACATTTATAACTTAAATTTCTTGAAATTCATTTGCCCCTTATTGCTCTTGTTTTCATACCTATAATGCCTTATCAATAAAATAAATATCTTATAAAGAATATCTTTTCTTAATAACCAACCTTTTGATTTTATGTCATATATAATTGCTTAATTTTACAGCAGAAAAAGTTTTTCGAAACATAAGTAAACAGTTAAAGGGTTAAGATAAAGCCTCTAGGAGAATTTGAAATGCTCTTCTAATTGGAAAAGATTGCGACGGAATCCTAACACTGTAAGTATTATACATCTTCCCATATTGTCCTCCTCTTATACATTTTCTAAAATTGATACAAATTGGTTTTTGTATTTCCTCATTTAGTGCTCTCAAAGTATCTTTATACAATTTAAAATTTATCAGTCGATTTTTGATAGTATAACGTAAGTAAATACATTGATGGTCTTTAAGAGCCATTATATTTTTTAATATTGAAGTTAACAATATTTTTATATAAGCGGATTTCACTGTTCAATTTTCCTCATTAGAATGTTTGAAATTCGCATTAATCTCAACAGAAAATCGACTGTATTCGGTATCTTGTAACTTTAGAGTCATTAAAAAAACATTGGCAAAATATAGAATTTCAAACATTTTCAAATTCGATATATTTTTACTAATTAACAAGAACTTTACAGTTAAGCTTTCAAATTGAAAATAACGCATCCAAGCGCCGGATGCCGCACAAAAGAGGACGCGATATTCGGAGCTTAATTTTATAAATTATTCCCTCTATTGACAAAAATTATTGCCAATTGTCCGGAAAATTGACTATTTTCCCTGTATTCTGGTTGTCGGTTCGGTTACATTTACTAGAGCCGAATCAACATATTCATGATTACTTGGATGTAAAAGAATTGTTGATTTTTTTGCGATTTTTGTTAGTTTTTAGAGTTGCTAAATGTTTCGTTAACAATCGTGCAACTTTACAATTTTAAATTCGTTTTGTTTATCTAATCCTGATTTATTATTCCGCGTCATTTGATCAATGGCGAAAGCGGAAAACTTCCAATTTCTTTACGTTTGTTTTTATTATAAATTATGGTTATAAGTACAAAAATTGTTTTTCCCAATAATATCAATGATTTTATTTATTTGCAAAATTACATTCGCAAAACTTAGTATTGTATTTTACGATAGTGAATGTTGTACAACATTATTGATTTTCCAAAGAGCTCACCGTTGTCCTACTAAACGGGCTTAGAGTTTTACAAAACTTAACAAAACAACGATAAACAAAGTCCTGGAACGAAATAGTCAAAAAGTAAATAACGTTTTAGTTGGTAACACTTATGTTAGAGATGATGATGTGTTCGGAATTAAATTAAATACTTACTAATAAATTTTACAATTGGATAACTCAATTTTGGTGATTTAGTGTTCAACTTTCCTCAATAATCTCTAGTTAAAAATTAAAATTCACTTCTTGTATTTATCCAATAAATATTGGTATATTTATAAAGTTTCATTGTTATATATAGAAAATATTACAGGTCAAAATACAAAACATAATCTAAATACACATATACGAAATTGTGAAGTAAATCTATTTCTGTGGTGCATACAAATTGAATTGCAAAAAAATTCTAGTAATACTGTGCATCTAAAATATTTCTATAGCTGATTATTATACAATTGAATAAATAAACTATCTATTGTTGTGTGCTTTTTTATTTTATATTTATTTGTCGTAAAGTTAAATAAAATTATAAACATGAATGTACAGTGCTTTTTCACAGTTCTCTCATTTGAATTCATAAATATGTATGATTACTTAAATTATAAATTAATTGTCATCATTTATAAAACAAAATTAGAAAAAATTATAGTATAAGAGTTATTTTTATTAAAATTCGTTTAGAATTTAATTACAAAAAGTAATGTTATGATAAAAATAAAGTTTGCAATAAAACGTACACTGTTACTAGCACAACCGACATTTTCCATTCTTATTACATATCGGATACTGTCAGGGAATCTACAATTGTCATCTGTAATTAAAAAAAATTAGATTTCCATTTAAGACAATTATAATTAAATTTATTTTTAAAAATAATAACTAACCGTTGGCCATTAGATTGGATCTTTTGCCTTCGACTAATAAATAAATTGGTGAACATGTTGTAACTGTATCATCATCACAATAGTCTGTTATATCATACGATATTTCATTATTATTAATTGTCGTACAATTATTTAAGGTATTCACTGGATTTTGTTCAGTTCTTGATAGACATACAGTCAATGTACCATAACCTTGGCCTTGAATTTTTAATAAACGATTTTCATCTTGACCATTGTAAAAATAGTTGGGCGATATTTTATGATAATTTCTACCGTAAGGTTCTACGTATGATATTTGTTCAAAAGTTGTATACCCATTATTTGAATTTAATGTAAATCCTGAACCACATGCTGGATTAACAACGTTTCGTGGTACTAAATAGAACAAAAATTACTTATTATAACTAATAATTAAAAGTGATAAATTAATAAGAATTTATAAGTTTTCTAAATTACAGTCTTAATGGCGACACAAAAGTGAAATTTTTGAAAGGTATTGCGATTCATATAGCCACAAGCTATAAAGAAAGTTGAATAATTATAGCGTCTACAAAATCATGCACCCCAGAAACCCAGAAACAACTTCTTTTTAAAAAAAAAAAAATTAACACACCGATTATAATACAAACTCGTCATCGTTTCCAGTTGTTACTAACCGAAAGTTGTTTGTTCAACGAGTGCTTGACATCATGCTCATTTTGCAGTTTAATCAACTGATCAACCCCGACAGTCAATAATATTTCAATTATATTTATTGTTTATTAGCAATTATGGTCAACGTTTGCTTTTTTCTATATTAATACAAATATCAATAAGTTACTGACTGATCGTATCTCAACTTGACAAACTCTAATGAATTCAAAATAGTTTGACACTTGAAAGTAGGTTAAAGAAGTGTTATCAGAATCGATATAAGCCAATAAAAAATTCAATTCACTTGAATCAATTTCACTTGACAAACACTTAATGGAACATTCACCTACCCTTAAACTGTACTTGAGTGTTGCCATAAACAAGCATAAGATTTGATGTTTGTTAATTGACTTTATTTGTATATAAGACCACAACACAACTTTTCACAAATTTTCCTTGAATTGACAAGGGTGTACAACCAGTATTTGATCTCATCTTTCGTTAAATGACGTTGTGGCTTTATTTGGTGGCACGAAAAACACATTTACAAATGTCAAGTGCAGTGAAGTATGAACTAAAGCTACGACACTACGTAATCATAAACATGACCAACTGCAAGGTGAAATACGGTTCTACCCCCTGTATAAACCGTCAAATTATTTAGAAACCACAAACGCTTCACAATTTTAGTCTTCAATAATCAATATTTAGCGAATTTTGGTACTGTTGTGAAAAATAGATGGTTTAGAAGTCTGATTAGTTCTGAGTTTTTCAGGTGAGCTAGCTGAACACAACAAAAATACTTCAAAATTGTATCATCTCTCCAAAATGTCTTTTACTAAATGAAGAAGCAGACCTAATTAAACAGTCCTAATTTAATTATTTATTTAAATCTTGAAATTCATCAAAGATATAGGCGTGTTAAGGGAAGATAATTAACCCATAATGAGCTTGATGTTAGCAGTACTCAAGAGCTTATAGATCGAAGTATATTAGGTATCTAAACCACAGCTCAAATGAGATTGGTTGCTAAAGACTTCACACCAACATTGTCATTACCATTAGACGCTTTTAGTTGATTTTTGAGCTGAATTCTGGAATTTTAGTTTCAATTCTAAGACATGTCAATTTTATGACATTCTGGCAATTTTTCTTTCAATCAAAAATACCGCTTCATTTTGAAAACCTCTATCATAAACCAACTGAAAACTAGCTATAAACTAGAGAAGCAGAAAAAAAATATAACCACTATTGATCTAGTTATTAATTCTGGAAATTAACATTAACAGAAACCCAAACGATCTCGTCGTTTAAATTAATTTTAGGGTAAGAAAGAATATTGCTGAAAAATCTATACAATGACTGGTCTTCATACAATATATGAGTATCAATAAATTTATGTATTTTTTAAATAAATTAAAATAATTACCACTTACCTCGTTTGACTCGTTCAATTAAAGATTTAGCTGTTGTAACTAATTCATCATCATTAGAACTCTCATTTATAATAAAAACATCATTATTTGAAGTAATTACAAAATCAGAATAATCATTTTTAGAACCGATTCCAGCGACAAGTATCTTTAGATCTATATTAAAATTAAAAATAAAACAAATTAATTAAATTAAATTAAATGTAATTAATAGCAATAATATTACCTGGTAAATATGTTTTAATTGAATTCTGTTTTCTATAAATAATTTGTTGTTTTTCATCATTAGAAGGTGTTGAATGCGGTACAAATAGGGCAATTGTAGATTGTCCTTTGACAATATCAGTTGCATTATCAAGTTTAGATTTAAATACACCCTCCATTAATAATACTACTTTGTTGTAATTAAAACCGGATGGCTCTGAAAACAATTAATATTATGTACTCAATATTAATAACAAATTTTACATTTACATAGCCTATTTGAGTTAAACATTTCATTTTATTGCACCAGTGTTAAAAGTAAAATTTTAGCGATTTCGAGTGTAAATTGAAAAATTTTCTTGAAAATCAGACAATTTGGGTTAATTGACAAGTGTTAAGGAATTTTATTTTGATCGTAATGTACTCGCAATGTAAAATTTCATTTTTAACACTTGTACTTAAAATAATTGTGTATTGTTTTAATCTTACGTTTTTCATACGATGTTTTATTATAAATTTGATAAAAATCTAATATTGTTGTTGTTTTATTAACAACAATATCACCGGTTTGTCCGTTAAATATTGTATAGCTTGTTTCATATTTGTTAACATCAATATTTTCTAAATAGTACCTAAAAATAAAATAGCTATTATCTAAAAATTTTCATTAATTTAAATTAAATTACGATAGGAATGGTATAATAATTTCATATCTCCAAGTGGTATCTAAGAAGATGACTAAATCAATAGCAGCTCTCTCGATAACAGGATCTCCATTTGGACATTTAACATCTGACATGGTAGCTGAAATTAATTCGTATTCAAAGTATCCTCTTATAAAATGTTAATTGATTACTTACGAAAATAATTATTAAAACTTTTAACTGAATTCTGTGCTAATGTATAGAATGCTTTTTCGTATGGTGAAAAATTCGTCACCGAAGCAGCATTTAATAAATAATTAAATCGATATGTTTGTGATATTAATTGATAAGTTGATGTTTGATTTGTTTCTAATGCTTGTCTATTACATGCTCTCATTGATATATCAAAAACACCACGTGTTGAATAATAAAGATCAAGTATTTGTGATAATTTCAAATTACTAAATGTCGACGTCCATGAATTTACATTCAAACTTAAATATAAACCATCAAGTCCACCCCGAATTTCAGCGTCAGTCACTTGAAGATTATCTTTTTTCTCTAGGAAATAATATTTGGGTTCTAACGTTGAATTCCAACCACCTTTTGCACCAATTTTAATATCTGTTGTTGCTTGATATAGGGCACCTTCAGATAATTCCCCTAAAATAACAACCACCATTTAGATTAAAATTTAGATTTATTTTAAAATATCCCCCACCTGATATAGTGCTAGCATAACGATTATCAACTGTACCATTTTCAGTAGGTACTGGAATTTGTTCTAAACCGGCAGCAATACCACTAATTAATAAGCCAGCTGTAACTGCACCCCATTTCGTATAAACAACACCACTTTCAATAGGGCAATCACTGCGGGCGGACGTTGATGGGTCACCAATACGTTCCGATGCAAATTCGAGTTCTCTTTTATTTCTCAATGTATATCGTGATATACGATTGCAAACAATCGCCTCATCACCCCTTTCATGTACTTCAATCGTGCTCGATATCATTGAATGTAATGAACACTATTAAAAGCGAACAAAAAATAAATACAAGGAATAACAAAATAAATCAATTTCGTTCGAATAACAACATACTCTTTCGATTAATGTCAAACTGTTATTGTTAAAAGTCATAGCGTTACCAGGTGTCAATTTATTCAATTGTATCCTACATTTAAAACTTTCCCATCGTTTTGGTAAATATGGCAAACCTATGAATGAATTCACATCAACATTGTCATTCTTCCACATACCATCTTGGCGAAATCTGTGAAATTAACAATTATTAACGAGGTAATTTAAGCGAACAAAACAAAAAAAATCACCTTTGTAATATCTGTATAGCCAATTCTCTTGCATTCAGTGATGGATTACCATCTTCAGCTTTACGTAGTGTTGCAATTAAAACTGATATTGTTGCCGGTAAACGATTATCTCGTGTTGTTATAAATGTTGTATTATAACATTCAACTAATGATGGAGAAACACTTGTACCAGCGTTTTCAGCACATGTAGCAATTTTCAATATTGTTAACAATAAAATAATCCGTAAATGGTCCATTTTAACTGTTGATTATCACGGTATTTAAATTATTTCAAATAAATATTATTACAATTACACAATTAAATGATAAAATAAAAGTTGGTATACAGGGTGTTGGATATAAATTTGGTCAATTCTTATGGAACTCCTTTTAGTTGGAGGAATATTCAATAAATATTTCAACAATTTGAAATGGACAGAGGAAACTGGAGAAGATCAGAAAACGAGGTTCTAAATGAGTTAAGATGTTCCCAAGAACCCACTACAAATCCTTAAAATATTTTTAGAATCACGCTTCAACTAATAAGTTTCATAGAATCGACCACATTTACATCCAACACCCTGTATGTCATAGGTTTTCATCAAATACCTACATCCTGTAAACTCGTGCTTTATCAATGACACAAGTCGAAATTTGTATTGTTTATCGTTTTAATCATAACTCTTTACTATTCTGAATAAATCAATAATACATTCACCTTTTTGTATTCAATTTAATAAATTTTCAATTCAGTTTAAGCCGCATTAATTGCTTTTGAAACAGTTTTAATCCGTTTCAAAAATTATGAACAGACTGTTTCGCTGTATTTAATCAATACCCTCTTATCTGTTTGGATTATTTAGGAGTACACCAAAATTCACTTAGCTTTGTTGGAAATATGCAAATCTAGATTTGTACATTTAAAATAATAATTAATCTATAGCTATAGGTTAATTATAATTTTATGTTTAGTTTCTCTGCCAATTTCTAAAAATTTCATCGTGACAACTTCATGATTCCCCTTCTAGTTCTTATAATAATCTTATTCTTCACATCAATAAGCATTATCCATAAATACCTGATACATCCTGTATATTTTTGCTTCTTTATTTTTTAAATAAGTTAGAAAGAGACCGAATAATTCGGAATATATTGGCTCGTATTCTATAACTTTACAATTTGGTGACTGTATCTTATTCACGACAATTTCATTTCATCATTTTTAAAAAAATTATTATTATAAATTGTTATTTGGACTGTGTTGATGATTCAACGAAATACCGGTAGAATAAAGTTTGTTATCAGATATCAAAATTAAACACTAATTGAATTTTATCTGTAAAATGTGAAACGACAACAACAATACACCACAATTTCCTCATAATATTTAATACTAGACGTTAAAATTTTTGGATATGACTCAAATTTTAGAATGATTCATATATCCTACGATTGTTTTGATGTTTTCGCTGAATTGGTTAATATACTAAAGGCAAAAATTAATAATAAAACAAAAAAGGGTGTTGTAGTTTTTGAAATAATACCTATTATTCTCAGAATAGAACGATTAGTAATAAAAACTTTATGTAATTTTCAAAATTAATTGTTAAAATTCTTTAAGAATATTGTTTGAATTCAATTAAAAAAAAAGTTGAAATAATTTAAATTTATAATGATTGTTTATTAGGAAAAATTTTCATTAAATCACGAATTTCTATAATTAAAAATTATTAATAAATCTCAACTACCATTATTTTTTCCACCATAGCGTTTGCGCAAATAAAACAGGTGTAACTTATCTGATACATTATCAGTGACTACTAAATCCGTTTAGAGGATAGTTTTTATAATTAAAAATCATTTAATTATAAAGTTGACAATAAGACTGTCATTTAATTTAAATTTATTAATTTAATTAGTTAATTAATAATTGAATTAAGCATACCTGTGACTTATGATAGCAGGATCACTTACTGAACTGAATTGATGAACTAGCTTCTTATCTCTGATGATAAGATAAAACTCCATTAGATCAATATTTACAATACTGTTTCTATAATTCTGTACTAGAAAAACAATTTTAACGATTTTTCTAACGTTTATAAACAAGGAATTCCAATTAAAACAATCGTTCATCATTTTAAAAACAATTATTATTAATTTGATTATTAAAATTACACATTAAGTTTTTTACATAAATATGATAGAAAGTTTGATTTTTGATGAATAAATTAATTTTTTTTGGCAATCTTTTGTATATGTGATGATTTTTTCTTATCGTTCACATCCTCATTTGATCTAATTATATTATCATCAGTTTGAATTTGTACAGCTACCGGTATAAAATTGTTTGCTAAATTTTCTGTAGTATGCTCATTTTGATGGTGCATTTTTCTATCAAATGTTAAACGTGCATGCTTCTTTGCGTAATTATTGAACGCTTCAGCTAAATCTGGATTAATATCCTCAAGTGGTGTATCACCTGGTCTAATATAAACAGGAACAAAACCAGGTAATGTTGGTAAATATTGTATTGATTTACTTACAACAATGTCTGAAAACAATCGATATATTAATTAAATTGAATTTTGTTAATTATTCCTTTTTTTTCTTCTTCATTTTCAATGAACTTACTAATGTAAGTTGTATAGATTAGGGTGGTGATTGTGAATATTATCAATATCCGGGTATTCATGTTTTGTTTAACTATGAACAGAACGATTACACTGAAATACACTGAATGACTGGCCATTGACTCGAAGATTACCTTTTATAAGCCTTCATCTTACTTATTCGTTTAACGTGTATTAAACTAACTTGATATTTTATCTTGTGTATCTACTTCAAATGCACATTTTACGCAAAAATAACACGAGAAAAATATAATCTACCATCCCACAAGTATCGTATAACATTAACTAGTCGGCGAGCTGTAAAAACAACTTACTAAATAACTGATACTAATTAAGGATAAGGTATGCTTAATGTTCGAAATGAATCATTTAATCAGATAATCGAAATTTTTGGTAATTTAAAAGACAATCTCCATGCATACAAATAAATAATCAAGAAAGTTGTTTACATATTCATCGATTAATTGCTTTTTCATAATCAATGTTATTTTCCAAATATTGTAAAGTAATTAGCATAGAAGTCCGGTATATTGAAAAAAAATCACGAATTTATTAGTCATTAAACATGATTCACGTATGTAAGAAAAAACAACCGCTTAAGAATAATCAACAACTATCCGTATAGGATGGAAGACAACTATAATAAGGAAGTCAAATAAAATGCACTGTTTAATTAGTTTCTTGTAGAAGATCCATAAGTCTAATTAAGGTAACAGTTGAACAAGACAATAAACAGTCAATTTTAATGCGCCTTCTGTAAAATAATTCTTGACTTGACCCGACCTCCACATGCTTATCTCTATAATTAATTGGTGTAAATATAAGAATGGTCCGAAATTTGTTTATAATAAATAATAACCCTGACCATTTTATTGGTAAATAAAGGTTGAATTAGTAGTGAAAGGTAATCACCTTCAATTTCTTCTTGATAATTTTACTAAATTAATACCGATTGAAAAATGATTCGTTTATTGTTTTGATTCTTTTTTTTTATTAAAAATTATTTAAAAGATGACAGGGGCACCTTGAGTTTATCTATACGTTATTCAACCG
Source organism: Mylabris sibirica (assembly GCA_039776855.1). Lineage (NCBI taxonomy): Eukaryota > Metazoa > Arthropoda > Insecta > Coleoptera > Meloidae > Mylabris > Mylabris sibirica. The sequence continues at coordinate 6,370,331 of CM077845.1, read as the reverse complement.
GAGATAGATTCTACTACTAAGATGATGTCTCAAGGTAAAATATTACAAATTATATGTGTGTAAAGGACAAAAAAGCGTTGTAATTGTAAGTTTGAATAGTTGAAGATTTATAGGACATTGAAAGAAGGCACGTGTGATGATATCGGTTAATTATACATAGATTTCAACAAATATACACAAATATCTTGATAATACTTTTAGATATTGATAAGCCATATATAACCCTTCACCCTTTAATTACAAGCAAAAGTAATCGAGTCATATACCATATACATGCATATATAAAGCCACGCGATATCAATAAATATAATTTCCTGTAGGTTAAGTACTGACCCAAAAAATAATTTGACCTAAACAGTCCAATTGACGGTGTAAATATTAAATAGGATTAATCATAGCCTCCAATATTTACACAGTAAACATACAAACACCAGATATGTTCAACATAAAATAATAGTCCTAGGTATTTCTATATTTAAAAATAGATATGTTCTTAAATTTTTTATCACACACTTATCGATAAAAACATCGACAGTATTGTATATGGTGTGCATTTAAATTAAGACAAGTAAAGTATCATTTAAGTAACCAGTTGAATATAGATCGAGAATTCTGAGAGGCTTTTGTATGTATGTATGTACGTTGCAAATGTCTCACGGTTAGCATTGAAAATTCAATGATAAACTGGCATTTTATTTTTGTTAAATTTTTTAGTCTTGATTTTCTCAACAACAGGGACGCATCAAGAGCTGAAGGGACCCGCACTGGTTACAATTCCTGGGATCTCTTAAAACTTCATTTCTTCAATAAAAAATTTACAATCTTTTTTTAAGATGGACAATTCGACCAAAACTTCTAGTAGTTAGAGGGCGATTCGAAAAATAGTTCAAGGATTTGAAGGGAAGGGGGTGGATGAGACCATTTTAGCAAAATTAGAATTTCTTAGCTCATTTCGAAGTTGCTCAAACACGCTCGTTTCTGACAATGTAGAAAATTTTCAAAAACGAGCAAGGCACACGAAGCGACTTAGAATGACGCGTAGACCCCCAACATTGATTTTTTCCCTGGAATACAATGAAGAAAAACGAAAAAAATCACTAAGTCATTTTTAGTCGTGCGTGCTTCGCTTGTTTTTGATATGACCCACGAGCTTCTAATTTTGCTAAAACGGTCTTCAGGACTACAAATCTACTAGGAGTTTCGCTCGAATTAACCATCTTTAAAAAAATATCCTGTATTAATAAATTTAATTATATCAAGACTTCAATCAGATTACAAGAACTGACATTATATTTAGTAGGAACACACATGCTGAGATAAATTGTGAAGCATGTGTCGGAATGACATCTTAAATTATATATTTGAGTTTTTATTGTGACTTCAATCAATTGAACATCGCTTATGAGGTTCCACAAAGGAAAAATAAACAGCCACATTGTGTAACGAGTAGGAAAAATACTTCACCTTTTAATCGTGGAAAATATTACAACTTTTTCCACTGATTCCACAACTCATTATTTTAATATTTTACAACTGCGTAGTCAGGTGTTTAGGTAAAAACATTTAACAATAAGTCTACGATGTGTGAGATGCGAAGAATATAATATGTTTATAAAATGAAACTTGTTTTTTTTTTTCTTAAATTGTATCCTTAAAATTCCATTTTGAATAGAAGCAATTCATCATTGAAAACTCTCTAGGTGCACTAGTATCATTTATCATAAATACAGTACAGCAGTTTAAATAGTTGCCTATTTTTTGTAAATAAAGCTTTAACATAAAAAATTCTATCGATAATGTGTTAGAGAATTGAATGTTTAATATTGTGTACCTATTTAATATGTAATTCATAAAGTAATTATTGTATTTCTGTTTCAATATTGACCCATTCTGCTTCAAATGACAGTTATTAGAATTGACATTTCAATTGCTATAAATAAAATGAACAACATGCACCTACGTCCTATCCTAGATATGTCACATTTCCTGTTTGTTTTTCTGCAGCAATGAAAACATCATTTCCAAATAAGTAATTTTATTCAAACGAAACGGAATTGGATCAAAATAACAGGGAAAACTCAAAATCAAATAACTATATTGAGACAGTATGTCAGTTACGGGAGTTTATTTTGTAGACAAATCTTCTGTTGATACCTATTTTTTTTTCGCTTCATCTGTTATTTTAGTTATTTATTATGTCGTGGATGATTTCCGGGAAAACAGATAAAGCAAAAGTTGTTCCTAAGATGTTGCTGATCGATGTTAGAGAAAACAATTAATAATAGAAATACACATATCAATTAAACCCATTAATTGTTCATCCAAATTTAATTGGATTTTGTATTAACTGCCATATGGAATTGTATAAATAAAACTAAATATATTGTAGCAGCTCCTACAATCTGAAATTGACATGATAACAATAATGCTATTATACATTAATAAATAATTATAATTAACTTACTGTTTGTAATAGGGAGCCGTTAATTGTAAAGAAACCACCAGCGGAAATCTCAAAATCTTTATCAATTAATTGTAGTGAAAACATATTGAGCTTAAAATAAAACACGATTATTTCAAGATTTTAGGAAATATACATACAGATTGTTCCATTTCGCCCAAACACTTTCAGAATGAACGTGATTCGGTACTATTATAAAATTGAAAAGTTTGCATCCGATCTCAATGAATAGGATTATAGATTGAATATGCAGCATGCAATTCTACGCTCACGGGAATTTTTCATAGTTGATAACAAAATTGTGTGTGTTTTGGTGGAAGAAAATCCGAGAATGACAACAAATTTTGACGCATTCTTTGATTGAGAATCGTAACAGGAGATAGAAATTGCTTTTGCATAACGATGTATGTACAGTGACGGTCACAAAAAAGAGACCGACTCTTTCGATTCGTGTGAGTCAGGCTGTTTCTCTTGAGGGTAGAAATGTGAGTACCAAATTTGTAGAAAGCATTTGTCGATTCATGTAAATACCCAAAATGGCACCAATAATCCCAACCCCATGTCTTTCTTTCCAAATTCTAATATAAATTTTGCAATTATTAGTATTGTAATAATTGGAAGTGTCACGCTAGATGGAACATTCTGGATAATATAATAATAAAAATAGTTTACCTTTTTCATTAGTGTTAAATTATTTTTCGTTATAGATAATCGATAGATGATTTTTTTTGTATTATGCATCTCGTTATATGTTATTTCGCAAATTGTAATCATTATCAATATTTCATAAGAAGAGATGAATAGCATTGATATTGGTATAGATAATTGGCTAAATTTTCTTGGTATTACAACATCACCATCATAAATATAACCAAATACACAAAAATATAAAGCACAAAATGTTGCAACAAATTGATTAGTGACTTTCATTAATATAGCTATTGAAAATAAGTGTTCAATATCATTTTTAACAGTTAAAACATCCTTATAAATTCGTTCAATTTCGATAAATTTCTTTTTAAAAGATTGTTCATCAATCAATAATCGTGCATTATTATTATTATCATTATATTGTTTAAATAATTCTCTTATATTAATATTGATTATGTCTAATTTATGATAAATTACGGCAATAAATGATGCAAAACTAATAACAATTACTTGTGATATTTTTGTTGATGTATAAAAAATCAACCAATTACGGAAACATGTCCATGCACTTTTTGGACAAAGTACAAAAACATAATATATAAAAAACGATATCCATATAATTATCGTTATAATTATATATGTCATTATGAAAATACGGATTTTCTCGTAAGTTTTCCATTTAAAATATTTCTTCAAATCATTATCGATATTATGTAGACGTTTCACAATTATTTTAAATCGATTTTGTTTAATTAAAAATGTAATTACAGCTGAAATCATCGATAGATTATATGTTAAAAGAAGCAATATATCACCTAATTGGACGATTGTATTAAAACGTGGATTAATATTTAATTTAGTCGTTGTATATGTTAAATACGATATTAAACATATTGAAACAAATGAATAAATATAAATATATATAGTTTTTAATAAATATTTTTTCTTTGTTGTTATTTCTTTAATTGAATGGCTGCACATTCCGAAAATTTGATTTAAAATCCACACTGGACTTAGGACACTAAAAACCGTTTCGCTCATTATTGGTCTTATTTTATCAATAATCACAAGTTGAATGAATTTATCAAAATGCGCATAAATATTGTTTATTCTCACCTTTTAGTAATACTAATTGCATTTTGAATAATTTATAACATAAAGGCTAATAATTTGTGTAGCATTGGGGTTGTATTTACTTTCTATTGGGTTTCCCCCCATATTGTAAACAATCCAAGATATCTTGTATAAACATCGTTAAATTCAAACAACAGCCTATAATTTTTTTGATTTATATCCAATATATAAATGATACTTGTTACCATAACAAAGGAAACAATCGATCAAAAATAATAATAGAATGAGTTATTCCTGTTCGATTTTGAATTAGCACTAAAATAAATTTGTCGTATAATTAGATTATTAATCAAAATCAATGGGCAATTTGGTTTCTTTTATTAACCTATTGTATTTTAAATATTACCACTCCACTATTCGGCCTATTTTAATTTTACAAAAATGACGAAATTTAAAATGAGGAAATAGTAGTCGATATGATATTGGAACTTGTGTAGGGTTTGCAGTTTCATATTTTACTTCTATAGGTTGTTTTGGAAATATAAAATTTTTGAATCATTGTTTACACTTTATAATAATGAGAAAACGGATTTTTCGGTTTTATAGCTACAAAATAAACACAAAAATATTTGAATATTCATAATTTAGATTTAGACAAAACATTTTTCCAATATAGCTACCTGAAAAAGTATATTAAATGAATGTAATTAAATCTAATACATAAACACAAAATTAAAAAAACAAATATTTGGCATCAAACCACAAGAAAAATCGTTATTTTTGATTAAACGATTCGCGAGTCATTATTGTAGGATTGGTGGTGGTAATAATTGTTGATTTTGGTGATTCATCTTTACTCGGTGTTGTACTCATTTTATTTCCTGTTGTTTTAACAAAATACGGTTTCACTTCGTCCACTAAACGACCACAATCTTTACCATCTTTGGCTAAACATTCCATGATTTTGAAGAATTTTTCAAATTTAACATCATCATCATCATCATCGTCGATAGCAGCATTACGGTTGCCGCTAATCCAGTTGAATGGATTTAACTGCTCAACATCGAAATTACTGAAATAATTCTTCGATAGACCAAAATTACGAAACTCATCATTCTCACCGGGATAGGCTATTATAAAAACGATTTTTATTTGATTATTTAAAACAAAAATAAACTTACCGATCGTTTGAGTCAATAAAACACAACCAATTAGAATGGACAACATTTTGTTTTTGTATCAACCCTTCTAATTTGTTTGCTTTTATACAATTTTTTTAAATGACAACTTAATGTGCTGTTAATGAACTTAATGATAATAATTGTCGACTGGTCTTAAATTACCCAAAATTACCAGTAAACGTTTTTGGACAATCATCTTTCCAACTTTTTTTCGATCCGTTCACATTTTATTACATCGAAAAGGCTCTTTTGTTCTTGTTTTATTTTCAAATAATTATTACCATTATTTGTTAATAATTAACTACTTATTTTTCCGTGGGTGGAATTTAATCGACTGATATGTTTTAATATTATTATAAATTATTAAACAATAAGAAATAAAATTGGTTATAGCCAAATTTCCATATAAATTGATTGTCAGTGCTTTATATACGCAGTATTGTGACTACACTTAGTAGGTACTAATGCAGTTCTTCAACTATAAAATGATAATCTTTTGTGTATTATCTGTTTTAATAATGTTGCTAAAAGGCGGAAATGCATCTTTAGAAGATTTTGGTAATATTTATTAAATTCCTTTCATTTAATTTTATAAGAATTTCAATTACTTATAATCCTTTATGTCGAAATTGTGAAATTTCAGAAGCGCTAACACACGCCGATGGCTCCAGCTATGCTATTATTTATCCGGAACATTCATACAATTCCGTCGATAATAAAATGGTGAATAGTAAATATATTAAAAATAATAATCAAGGCACTATTGCATTATCTTTAAAAGCTCCAATTGATCTTGTTGAATCATACAATATTTTTTTCAAGTTAATTAAGAAATCAAACCAGGAACAACCAGATAAGTATACCAAGCTATTAATTGCATTAAAAAAAAACTAACCAAAAAAAAATGCTTTAGCCGTGATCATGATATTCCCACTCACCCTACTGTCAACTATAATGATAAATATGGTAATAATAATAATGACGGCTACACAATTGAAAACAATAAGAAAAATCAACTAAGTAATGTAGAAAATAATAATTTTAAAAGTTCTGATTTTAACAATCAACGTAAAAATGGCCATTTTGAAAATTTCAATTCCAAGATTATTGACGTTTATCATCCGGGTACTCACCTCAAAAATGCTGTTGGTATTTAATTGTTTTTGGAACAAGACTAAATTTTTAAATATAGAAAATTTCAGATATTTTTCCGACATTTAAGTAAACTTACTACCCCACGAATATCAAACGATCATATAAAAAATAAAGATGATACAATTTTAACTTTTTCAAAAATATCAAGATTTATTGTATCTTTCAATTGGTGGTTACAATAAAAATATATCAATTTAAAGGCGCCAGTTTATCATCAATTTGTGTTCCTGAATCTTTGTTATTATTGAAGTTCACATTTCTCGGTTGCCATTGTAGGCCTGTTCCTTGGTGATATTTACATTCACAATTACTTGTTTTAGTTGCTTCAATAGGGGTTTTATAGGAAAATGTCGGTGTTATTTTTCTATTCCAATACGATAAATCCCATGTGGTTTTCGGTACGTTTTTGAATTCGACTGGATTGAACGTCCCTGGACGCCTTGAAGGATACCACGGCAGTTGTGGTGGCAAATTTTCTCCAAAATAATTATGAGATGATACAAAATGTGGTGAATCTATCTCTAAACCGTTTGTATACCTGATATGATTAGGACGTCGTTTATCGTAGCCTATTTCACCCGTCAAATGTGGTAAAGTATTCACATTATTAATTCCACTATAGGATTCACTATATGTGTCGGGAATAGAGTAAGTATCGGCGGTTATAACTGGTGGCGAAAATTTCGGGATTCCATAAATTTGTTCAGTTCCATGATCCGGTTTTGTGCCTGCTACACCAATCACAACAGGAACATCAGGGGTATCATCGACGAAATTCGTTTTATTTTTTTTCACATCAACACTAGTTACCACATGAACTACAACATCAGTTTTTAGTGAATCTTCCGATGATTCGCCAGTTTTCGTCTTATTACAGCCCTCTAATACACAAACAACACCAATATCATCGAAATCATCCTTTGTTTCTTCTCGTTTAGACGCGTGTTTTGCCACGGGAACATCATGATGTGTATTTGTAGAAATTAATTTTGCACCGCCAAAATCTAATTTCGATGAAATTTCTAAACTGGCACCTGTCAGTAGAAGAGAATACTATGTGAGAAACTAGAAACTAGATAGGGGTGCGCAATTAAAAATTACTTGCAATTAAAAATCAATTAGCGTTGCGTCATAACCAAACAGGATAACGTATTTTTAATTGTTAACGTCAATCCGATCTCTCGTTTTTTTTTTTTTTAAAAAAAAACATACGGATAAAGATTGCATGACAATCGTGCAGTGATTCACCATAAAATATTTCCCACATCAAAACTCCCAAATAATTTTAATCTTTTTGCGAAATTTGAGAACCATAGGGTTGTATCAGTTGCACAATAAATTAGTGCCCGTTACACGACTGACTTGGTAATAAAAAATATGTTCTCATATATATACAACCTTGACATTTTAAAATCGATTTCTTTAACGATCATAGGTCGAAATTTTTGCCAATAATCTTAATAATTGTTTACGAACAAATCAATAATAGAATATTTTACAATAAATTAATTAATCAAAATTGAAACTTACAAATTTGCGTCGTTATGAGTAATAACAAAATTTTATAACACTTCATAATAATAGTAATGTGTGTAATGTTTTGATTCTTTTAGGAAACTGAGAAAATATCTCTATATAAAAGACACTTAGCGTGACAATTCTAGGATAGAATAATTAATTTTATATTAAAAAAAAATCTTGTGGATGCTGGTTTCCTTCATCTATACCAAGGTTGAATAAAAGAATTATCTCTTATAATTGGATAATTAACAGACTTGCCTCCGGGAGCTAATTTGACAGATAATTACTAAGTTTTAAATCAGTAATTTAGTCTTTTTTAATGAAAAATATCGTGTTTTGCACGAATATTGTAATATATGTAAACAAAATTGTGTTTATTTTATAAAATTATAGATTTTGCAATATTTTGATGTACAGTGTCGATTAAAAAAAGAGACCGCCTCTTTTGTGACTATGTAAAACAGGCTTTTGAGGGCGGTCATCACACTAATCACAATGTAACAAAATCTTAGCAGGTTAGAATTTGTGTAGAAAGATATTCAATCAGAAGAAGGGAGTGGAGTTACTGATGCCATTTTGGGTATTTACCTGAATAGAAAAATACTTTCTACAGATTTTCTATAACTGAAACTCGCTCCAACACTCCCTACCAACCCACGTTTTTACCCTGACGGGAGAAACAACTTGACTCACACGAACGAAAAAAAACATGATATTCTCGTTTAAGTGTCGGTCTCTTAATATTGGCGATGACTGTACAAGATATTTGTTGGAAAATTACCTGCTTTGTAGAAGACCAATCCGGCTACAAATTTGTATTAAAAACATCTGGTTATTGTTATCTGTGACGAATTTATAAAATTTATTACAAGGGCAAATGGCAGTATTTCAGTTCCCCTATTTATTGTTTTCTACTGTATCTATTGTAGACTATTTTTATTACTTTAGTCAATCTTTTTAGTCACCTTACAGACTGTACCAGCGTACCATTACGATTATTTACAACTACTACCAGATTGTAGAGAGAAATCCCTTTGTAAGAGCAGGTATAGAGGAAAGTAGTTGTAAATAATACTAGTATTGTATTCGAATGGATATAGCGAATCTTACAGGAAAAATCAAATTACATTACGGTTGGGATACACAAAGGAAATTGTCCACTGTGTGTCCTGTGAATAGACCCAGTCAATTTACAACTTGAACCAGAGGCAGAGAATATTTATTTATAAACAGGTAGTTTCATCCCTACAAAATGAGAATAAATTTATAGTAGCCGTCTAGGTCTTGTGAATTACGACTTATAGGTAAAATTACACTAAGGTTGGAGTCTACTGTAATTCCTCTAAATGAACCAAAAAGTAATTTGTCTATTGCTGGTAATTGCAACACACAAGCTCCATTATCTAATCTTGTCATGTGTTACTTAAAGGTCATTTCACTATTTTGGTATTTTCTAATAATTTAGGTGTGGAACGACCTAAAACTGTGACGTTCTGTACGTATGAAATTAGCAGATTTTTATTTTTCCACAACAGTGACTAATGTTGTGAAACTTTGAGAATTCCATCAACAGAAGACTAAACAATCTATAGGAGACCAGCAATAAACTCTAATGAACCGTACAGATGTTATTCTGTAGTAATTGAGGGCCTATTGTGTTTTATTATTATCGAACCATACTATAAACAGCTCAGTCGACTTCCTATTGTATTAACAAAATATAAGAAGATTTACAACTCAAATCAGTAAATTGAAAATTTTGTCATTATTGTTTTGCTAAATCTGTGAAAATAAAAGCAAATTTATCGATGTTTTTGTTGCATAAAAGCACGAAATCGACATTATTACAATTTTCATGTGTGGTATTGATTCGTTTATTTTCAGTTCTATGAAATCATGTGTGCATTTCTTTTCAAACAATTGATCGTAAAATTGACGATATTAAAAACAAAGTGTTTGAAGAAAAGTGAAATTCGTTTGAAAATAAAAGCATAACTAATTTTTAAAAATTAAAAAAAAAAATTAAGTTCAGAATTCAGTTTCCAAGCTCGGAGAACAGTGATAAAATTATTATTTTGTTATCAATAATTATTCAAAAATGAATCTAATATTTTACTTATAGAACACTTCAATTACTATACTTTTGAACAGCTACTTAATTTTTTTTCTAAAAAAAAGACACTAATTAAGGGATGCGAATGTGGTGTGAATTAATTTAATTTTTAGTATTTACACATATACAGGGTTTATTTATTATCGGTTTTTCGTTTTTTTGTGATAGTTATAATTCAATTAGTCAAATACCAATGTTTGTATGGGATATGGGACTCTATTTTTAGCCGTGTCCAAATTATACGAACGAGCGCCAACGAACGAAATATAAACATCAAAATGTGTGATGTGAACGATACAGATAAGAAAAATTTCACGGTCGGCGATTTCTTATTATTTCTTAATCACAGTGACAAATCGCCGACCGTGAAATATTCCTCATATCTAGCGCCCACACCACATACAGGATGTTTGCTCTCATTGTCAGTATGGAGAGTTCTAAGAAACTCCTATTAGTCGACGAGCGATTCGAAAAATATTTTGAGGATTTGTAGAAGAGTCCCTAGGGAACATTTTAGAACCTCGTAGCTCATTTCAAAGTTGGTTAAAAAACGATCGTTTTGGATAATGTAGCAATTTTCAAAAACGAACAAAACACGCAGAACGACTAAAAATGACTCAGAGACCTTCCCAACATTGATTTTTTTTGTTTTTCTCCATTGTATTCCAGAGAAAATACGAAATATTTACACCTGTTGCAGAGTAAAATGGAAAGAAACGAAAAAAAAACAATGCTGGGAAGGTCTCTGAGTCATTTTTAGTCGTTCTGCGTGTTTTGTTCGTTTTTGAAAATTGCTACATTATACAAAACGATCGTTTTTTAACCAACTTTGAAATGAGCTACCAGGCTCTAATTTTCCTGAAATGTTCTTTAAGGACCCTCCTACAAATCCTTTAAATATTTTTCGAATTGCTCGTCGACTAATAGGAGTTTCTTAGAACTCTCCATGCTGAGAGCAAACACCCTGTATATTGATGTTTACATTATGTTCGTTTGTGCTCGTTCGCATATCGTGGAGGCGGCTTAAGATTCGACTGATTTCTTTTAATGTGTGTATAGAATACTTGTGCTTTTACTTAATTCACTTTCAATTTCAATTTCAAGATTAGGGGTTGAAAATGATATTCTGAATTTCACCAAATATTTTATTATCTCCGAACTTTACACCTTCTACTTATTTCAGAAATATTTTATTATTCCCCTTAGGGATGTCTTTTATACGATATAATTTTTATATTACTTTTTGAACAGTAATCAAATAACGTAATTATACATTTTTGAGGCTTATTTAGTTTTCGAGTTATTTAATATTTTCATTATTTTGAAGATGATCCATATTTCTCAAACATTTAAAACTCTTTTTATGCGATTTATTCTAATTAAATTCGAAATTATGGGAATTAAAACGTTAAAAATTATTTACATTAGAATAAAAACCGTAACGTTTGAAAACCACACCATTTTGTTGATTTTAGATCTATAAATATCTAAATTTAAGGAAAAATGGGGATTGAAAACAACCCTGCCTAACAGTTTCTTACAGATGTCTCAGAAAATAATCTAATATTTTTTTGGTGTAAAAACAACATAATGGAGATTTCTAAAGATTATCCAGCGAATGATATAAGCTGATTTTTCATCCCTCGTGAAGGGATAAAGTTACAAGCGGTTATATAACTTATTATTCGGCCTATTGTTATTTTCCACCTCACCGTTAGAATTATCCTCACGAAAATGTTTAAATAGCAAAACTCACCTGTCTGAGTTGTTTTAATTTTGAAATAAGGGTTGTTATTCATTCATTTTTTTTGGAAATTTCTCAAATCTGTTTAAAGTTAATATAAGCAATGTTTTCAAAAGTAATTTGTGTCGTCCTAATTTGCCTTTAAAGTTACAACCCTTAAGTATAATTTACATAGTAATAATTTAAAATACACAAAAACCCTCTAGCAAGTAACTTTCATTTTAGTTTTTTAGCAAAACAGTAAATGTCTAGTTTTTAAACCACTAAAAAAATGTATAAAAAATCTATTATCATTATATTTTGAATATATATCATAAATAAATCAAAATTGCATATATGCGATAGCGGCATTTGATGGAAAATTAAGGATTTTTATCTGAAATTCAAATAACCTTAAATTGTATTTATTCAATATAAAAATACATAAATACCGTATATTCTAATTTTATTAGAATAAAGAGCACCGAAATGTAAACGTTAACATTAATTGTAAGTTCTAACGTTTAAATTGCGTCAGTGCTCTACTTTTTTCGCAAAAATAACTTAATTTTCTAAAATAATACATATCAGTAATAGTAAAAGTAATACAATATGAAAAATTAAGGAGATCATAAATGGATTACATTTTTTTATTAAATGATTATTTAGGGAGTAAATGTTGGCACACATAATTAAGGAACATATTTGTTTTAAATTTATTTTAAACATATTGTATCAAATGCATATAAAAGTCTTGTAAGCAAATTTGTAGTTGTGCAAACGTGGGCCGTTCATCAATACTCATCGCCCAACAATACGCCATAACAGCAAATCTAAAATAAGAGAATTACATCAAAATTGATTAATTATATTGGTAACAATAATTAAACCTACAATTCATCAGGACAATTAATCGGTTGTGCTAGTCTATAGCCATCTTTTAAATACGTCTCCATTTCAAATGGATCAATTTCACTGTACGGTTGTTGGGCTAACGTTGTTAATTCCCATAACAATACACCAAATGACCATACATCCGAGCTTGTTGAAAATTTCTTATTCATTAAACTTTCAATTGCTAGCCATTTAATTGGACGATTCTCGTTATCGCCTAAACAATGATAATCCGATGGGAACAAATCTCTGGATAAAGCATTATCAGCAACTTGAACGCGTAACTTATCGTCGACTCTGTTGGATATTTGTTAAAAATTATAACTCACAAAATACAACGTGTTTTGTCCCATTTGCTACCCTATTGTTTTTCGATTATTTCTGAAATTATCGTTTCTTAAAGAGTTCAAGTAGTAAAGTGTTCCCAGATTTTTCCCTTTGAGATTTCAGTCAAAACTTATTAATTGTAACAGCAGGTCTTCGAACCGCTATTTTTTGTTCCGGTTCATTAAACAAAAAATACTATCGATTCAGTTCAGTTCTAAGCAATTAATTAAAAAAAAAAATTCACCCTGAAATCTACAACCCCTAACAGCTATTTACACGGTGACTATTTTAAATACAGAAAAACACCTTGAACAGGTGTTTTATTTTGTATTTTTATATTAGCAGAAGAATTCTCATGGTGATTTATTTTACCATAGGGAATAAAATCGCAAAAAAAAAACATAAAAAACGGCATACAATCATCTATAATTTTAACCCTCAACAAGGAATGAAAACGAAAAACACTAGGGCTTCAATTGAGATGAAACACCATGTATCTGCTTACATGCAATTTCTAGCTGCTAAATCTTTGTGTAATAGATGTTTTTTATGTAGATATTGCATTGCTTGAATTATTTGTAACGCCATCTCGACAACTTCTTGTGTTGTTAACGTATGCGATACGCCTTCTGGAGATAATTTGCATTTTTGTAGAAATATTTTAAGATTATTGTAATTATTGCACGGATATAATAGAAATGGTGCTGTGTGATCTTCAATCGATACACGCAATATACTGAGTATATTTTTATGATTCAATGAATACATTGACATGCCTTCTTGTAATAGTAAAGATATTTGTGTTTGACTTGCATGATCTGTTACTGTTTTTACAATAACTAATTCTTCTTTACCATCTTCATTTGTATAAGACCCTTGATAAACTCGTCCAAATGTACCTTCCAATATTAGACTACATAAACGCACTCGACACCTGAAATTTAAAATTCATCAGTCAAGTCAACGACGCCGGAATAGACACAGTATACGATCAAATACGAATTAAGATGTACCTTTTCTACTGAAAGTTTATGTGGTATATAGGGTATTTTTTTTAAAGATGGTCATTTCTAGCAAAACTCCTAGTAAGATGATCGTTTTTGACCAACTTCGAATTTTGCTACAAATTCTTGAGACATTTTTCGAATCGCCCGCTAACTACTAAGTTTCGCTCGAATTGCCCGTTTTTTTAAAAATACCCTGTATTTATTAGAGTATTACCTTTGTATAGTTAATTCAACTATTCTTTCCTGTAGATCCTTCGATCGATCGTCGATTAATGAATAGCTAGGCATCCTTAGAAAGCTTCCATATGAACTGTTCCCACTATTTCTTGGTACTTGTGTTAGAAACGTTGTACACGGTGATGTATCATTTTCAATATTTCTTCGAATCTTTTTATTTTTAGCATAATATATCGTTATAAATATAGCCAATATTAATATTAATAACATAGCCGAACAAACGGCAATATAAAAAATATAAGCAACATTTAGGTCATTCGTTTTTGTATCGATCGATATATGAATATCTGAATAATTTTCAATATTGTTGCAAATCTTTTTCCGTTTTAACACAGGCGATAATACATTATTATTTATTAATGTTACATTTATTGTTATTGTAACATCAATTTCGGCCGATATTAATCCTGAACATTGTAAATATATACTCCATGTTTGTATTGTTGTTGGTATTTTACCAATTGAGCTGATATTGAATTTTGGAGTTAGTAATGCCGGTGGATTTGATGTTTCAACATCAATTGAATATGGTAACTGAAAATATTTAATTTTATATTGATTATAATTATAATTATAATAAATATTTACTGATCTTCCAGTACTTTGCCATGTAAATTGTAAATAATCTATTTTGGACGGAACTGGTACGATAAAATTTAAAGCATAATTATTAATCACCCCATCGCGAACATAGTAAAGCTCTGCTTCTAACCCTGTAAAATAATTTAAAAAACATACAGACAAAACAAATAAGTACATATACAGGGTGATTCAAGAGGATGGGCCATTAAAAGTATAAGAAGTTCTAGTCATTGGAAGTTGATGAAGTTTGGTTTGTAGCCATTATATCCCCTGAATTTTCTCTAGAAATTATTTTCGTTGTTCTAGCTACCCTCCTTATATGGGGTAGTGCACCCTACTCACTTATTTTAAATGGAATGGTATATTTTTTATTACATTTTTGAATTCTTCAACAAAAACGAAGGGGACTTTAATAACATGACCCATGGTCTAGCGCTAAAAGTTTTTCAGATATTTCAGCTTTTAGTTCAGTTTTAAAATTTGCAGTGTTTGATTGAAAAATTCATATTTTTGAAGTGGAAGCATTTAAAGTGTTGGAACTTGGAACTTGAGTAGTAAAAATGACGTTCTTTTTGCCAATTTAAACAGAATTCAATTATCTTTCAGCGTTTGTCTGAAATAAATTTTTCTTTCAGACAATTTTCAAACTATAATATCTTGCTTATTTTAAATGGAACACCATATTTTTCTTTATACAGTTGGATAGAGAAAAAAAATTTGTATCAGACTGTATTAACATTCCCCATACCTATCTTTGATAATTTTTCAGTTATTCAAAATTTTCAATTTCGTCCAATCACCTCCCTTGAAAAAAATTCAACTATAACGAAACGCATAGAAGGCTTAGCAAAAAAAAACAGAACATCACAAATGACGTTAATATTGAATATTTTAAATGTTTTTTTATAACTTAAGATATTCTACATGCATAAAAAACAAATCCAATAAATATTGATTTAATTAATTATCAATTTCTTCCATTTTCCTTCCTTGAGATATTTTAAAATCAATTAATTAATTTCATCTTAATTGTGACAATTGAATTGAAAGTTGTTCTGCTAAGCCTTCTATGTTTTATATTTTTTTTCAGTAGAGAAAATTAGATGAAATTGAAAATGTTGAATAACTGAAAAACTATCAAAGATAGATATAGGAAATGCTAATACAGTTCGATGCAAAATAATTTTCTCTATCTAACCATATAAAGAAAAATATGGTGTTCCATTTAAAATAAGCAAGATATTATAGTTTGAAAATTGCCTGAAAGAAAAAATGATTTCAGCTAAACGCTGAAAGATAATTGAATTCTGTTTAAGTTGGGTGAAATTATATCATCTTAGCTACATAATTTCAACGTTTCAACATTTCAAATGCTATAACTTCAAAAATATGAATTTTTCAATCAAACACTGCAAATTTTAAAACTGAACTAAAAGCTGAAATATCTGAAAAACCTTGAGTGCTAGGCCGTGGGTCACGTGATTAAAGTCCCCTTCGATTTCATCAAAGAGTTCAAAAATGTAATAAAAATATACCATTTTATTTAAAATAGGAGAGTAGGGTGCACTACCCCATATAAGGGGGGTAACTAGAACAACAAAAATAATTTCTAAAGAAAGTTCAGGGGACATAACGGCTACATACCAAATTTCATCAACGTCCAACAATTAGAACTTCTTATACTTTTAATGGCCCATCCTCTTGAATCACCCTGTATATGGATTACAATAAATTAGAGAGAAAATAAAGGTTAAAGAAACAAAGAAAAATATAGCAAATATTTCTTCAATCGTGTGTTTTACAAGAAAAATTGCAAAGTTTTATGTGTAAACGACAATATTGATTGGAGTTTACATCGTTCGATTCATTTACCTTCCAAACTTGTATACTCACTTATAGTAAAATTAATTATTAATTAATACTAATAGGCGATTTACCACTAGGTAGTGTACTAATTACAGTATAATTTCATTATTGATAGATACAATATAAGCATTGAAATTGGCAGTATGGAAAAAATGAGGGAAGCTTTTGATATAGAAAAATTTCTTCTAAATGAAAAAATGAGAAATCACGTTTTCTTGAAGCCGGCTGTTAACCGTTCGCAAGTTATAATCACGCGTACGTGATAACGGCGTTAAGTGTTCTAATACATTAATAATTGCAATTATTAAATAATTAATTGGAATTGAATTTTTCATTTTATTCTTTCATGATTTAATAAAACAGTTTCATCACCTGATCTATAAATTAGACAAAAAAAACAAGCTTGTGAATTTCCATTACTGCCATTAGACGATTTTCTAGTCGCTGTTTAGCGATTTCATAGTCGCTATTCAATTAATGCAAAACATTGATTTAAGTCACGCCCTGTTTTGTCAATGATTTAAATTGTTATTAATTAACACAAAATTTACGGTTTTTTTTTAAAAAAAAAAGAAAAAAGCAGAAATTCGATCAATTTTTTTTCTTGATAAAATAGAATTATAAGCAAATACACAATTATTCCAACTATATTGACCTATATATTTGGAAGGAGAGTACATTGACATCGAATTGGTCGCGAAATCACACTCTCGTGACACCGGCTGTTAGCCGTTAGCAAATTAAAATCAGCGACTTTTTAGTCGCTGCTTCACGATTTCATAGTTGCTATTAATTAATGATAAATTTTCTTATCAAATCATGCCCCTCTTGTACCCTTCATGCATCAATAATTTTAATTGACACAAAATTACATTTTTTTATCGATTTTTCATTAAATTTCTTGATAAAATGGAATTATAAAGCAAATTGGAGGCTTAAAATGAATTTTTTAATACATGTAGACACGTATTTCCAAAAGGGAAAAGTACGAAATCACGTTTTCGTGACGCCGGCGGTTACACTTATTTTTAAGAAATTTCCGTTCTAAATCATTAGTTTTCAATAATTTTTGCTACTGAGTTGTGGGAATTAGAGAATTTAAAAAAAAAATAGTCTATTTTTGAGCTAAAATATCGACTTTTAGTAAAGATTTTGAGACATTTTTAGTCTTATGTCAATTTTGTTACCGAATCATTTTTGTGTTTTTTAACCAAAATTAAGGGCGTATTTCAGATTTTTGTTACGAACGCGAGCCGCTTAATTGTATGCCCCGAAAAAAATTGACACTTTATTTGGAAAACTGATAGATAGTCCCCGAGCTTTAAATTAGCCCCCTAAAAATGAATCAGTTACTTGAAGTCATAGCCTAACTCCGTCCTTGCTGGGCCCTATGCCTTGCGGGGGTGTATTTACGCCGCTGGGCGCAAGGTGTTTTAATGCGTTAATAAATTAGATGCATTGATCTAATTTTACAATTAATTAATAGTATTTAAAAAAAGATATTTAACGCAATCTACACATTAGAAATCGAAATCCATTGAAATTAAAACTGAACTTCAATAGAGTATTGATGCGTTATCGGCCGCACATTTTATCTCATGTTTATTGACTTTCCGCCACTAATTTTCTACTTTTAATTTAATTTTAATCATTAAATAATTAATTAGAGTTGAACTTTTCATTTTATTGTTTCTTAATTTAATAAAACACTTTAAACACCTGATCTATTCATTTGTCAAATAAAACAAACTTATGAATTCTCATTATCGCTATTCAATATTCAATGATCTTTTCGTCGCTTTTCAAGTGAAAAAGACAATATTATCTTATTTTTCATACAATATTTATATTAATTATTATAAATATTTTTAAGAAATAAATTGACAGCTTTCAATTTAAATTCAAAAATTACGACAGTGTTTATGTTATCGGCCGCACATTTTGTCCGAGTTTTCGTCGTTCGATTCATTTACCTTCAATACTGATATACTCATTTATAGTAAAATAAATTGTTAATTACTACTACTAATTAATGTAACGATTCACCTAAAACGAAAAGTTCTTAGGGCAACTTCCATTATTGATTCACTGGCCAAATAATCACAACTTTTATAAGAACATATTGTTTTAAGTGAATCACCCGGTTTTCAGCTGATTGACTTTATCAGGTTTCTTTTATTACATATTCAATCAAAACATATTTACAAACAAGAACTGTTTGTAATTTTTCGTTTCAGTACTTTCTTTCAAATAAGCAACTGCTTAAATTAAGTGGGACATATCAGGAGCCGGTTGGGCTCCCATCATAATAATGGTCACCTTTTTAACTGCTTTTGACAAAAATTTCCTAAATTCTAAATTGATATTCAAAAATTTATCTCTAAATTTGACTAAAAAAGGCCGAATTTTCTTCTTTTAACAATTCCAAAGCAAAATTCATCAGTAGAGACTAATAGTAAGAGACGAAATTTTAGCTCAATTCGGAGATTCTCTTCAAAAACGGCTAAAACTTTAATCTCTTTTTCCCATGTCAGAGTATTATTTATTATTCACATTTGTGTAAACAGAGGCGAACTTAGGCTATGACCTTTGCAGGGCTACGGCATAATCCTAAATTTATTAGCTAATTGAACATAATCTTGGAAAGTAATGAAAAACAAATACCTTTACCAGTCGAACTCGCCGATTAGTAATAAACTCGCACAAGTTTTGTTGCCCACAGTGGAAACCGAACTTTAAAAAGAGACATGATCAAGTAACTGATTTATTTTTGGGGGGCTAATTTAAAGGTCGGGGGAGCTAAGCTCCCTCTTAAGTGCGCCACTTACGTAAAGAGGTCTCAGGGAGTGAATCTAACAATGTGAACATCCTAAACAAGACACCCGGTAGATATTCTTTATAATAAAATTGATTCAGCAAAATAGAGATTTTATATCACTATTCAACTATAATAATTGATCAGTTAAATTAAAATTAATTGTTTTTTTATGAAAACAATTAATTAATCAGTAACTAGAGATTTGTTACAATTTGTGTACAGGCGGTCTTTATTAAACTGCGCTAAATACATTTTAAATATCCATAAAGCGGATTATTTAAAAGTTTATTTACATAAGCAAACGATAGCGGTTAAACAAAGCATTCATTATTGCTGTGTGTAAATAGAAAGCGTCTAATTAAGTATTATCATTATATCAAGTAACAATTTATGGTTATTGTTCCGGTAGATAAATAAGTTCTATTTAAATAGAGATTCAAAAAATGTGTATAATTCTCGATTCAAGTTTGGGTTGCAATAAAAATCCATCATAATCCATTATAACAGGACTGTTGATATTTTTAGTCAACATCAATAAAAATAAAATAGCTTTAGGCCGGTCCCACACATAGGCCCAATTGCATATGCCAATAGCGTTGGCGCATGAGTTGGTTGGCGGTATTGTACTGTTGATCGTTAGATTTGAGTAGACGGTTGTTTACTCCAGCACTCTCTCTAGTCAAATTGTTTACACAAACAGTGATAATGCAATGATTTATCGGCGTAACTCGATGTGCCGCAAAGGGATCTGGATCGTTGGTTTGTTGGCCGTTTCTAAGCGGTTTTTGAACCAAAGATCAAAGGATTTCACGATAACGTATTGACTAGCCACACACACATTGACACTTACAAGGAAGGTCCCCCAACCCGACCCCACCGATTTCAACCATTCTGTCAAATTCTGTGATATATTGTAGTACTTGAAAAAATAAGAGACACGTATTTGTTTTTATGTGCTGATATCCACTTTAAAGGCGTAATAAAAAATAAATTCTATCACAGAAAATCGTTTTTTTATCATAGACTGAACTTATCTTAGTTCCAATGTACGGAAGCTTTTTAAAAAAAAACCACTTCAATTTCAACCAACGTTGGCCAACATGCGTTGGGCCTATGTGTGGGACCGGCATTACAATTGTCTAGTGATATATTTAAATGGGAATTTCTTGATTATTAGGGGTTGTCCATGATCTACAGAACGGTCGATTTGGGTGACACATGCGCGATTTTTTACCTAATTAATTACTTAATTATTAATAGTTTGATCTTACCTAAAAGTCTTTGTACTTCTTGAAGATTTAAATATAAATTTAATAAAGCATCAGAGAATTTCACTAATACAATATAAAAAATAAAGCTTAATAATATATTTTGTTTCATAATTATTCGAGAAAAATTCCAATTTAATTGATCACATCTTTAGTAAAATTAAAATTTTGTACTCTTTATAAATGAACTGTTTTAGCATTGTAAACACAACACTCTCAGGTACCAAAGTTATACAGTTACTCTTCAATACAATAACCTTTTATCCTTCGAAAATACAACACAACGCCCGTTTTGTGTGCGCCATACCATGTGTATTAGAAAATTTATTCTTGTACCGACTATAAACGAGGCTTTTGTAATATTAACGCCGACAAAAACCGACCGAACGACTTTCTGGCGAGCTTTTCTAAATCTGATTCATATCGGTGAAATTTCGTGAATAAAAATGGAAAAAGACCAATACCCGGTGTGCGGCTTTATATACAGGGCGCCCAAAACAAAAACTCTTAATTATCAAAAAAAAAAAAAAAAAATTTTATTTACCTTATTTAATCCAATGCTGCTGAAAAGCTGAAATATAAATTACAACAGTTACAAATAAATAAAACTGCGTCCAAATATAGATAGATTTTTATTGAGTGAATAACTTCAATTATAATTAGGTTTCATTATATGTATATTTGAACAATTTGAATTTCATAAGACAAATATGTCTCAAAATAAGGAGAAAAATTCACGTAATTTTGGTTTATAGAAAACAATAAATAACTTAAGTAACAACTCCATTAAAACAAACTAAAAAATAGTACACAACTACATTATGTATCTGTTTTTTTTTTCTTATTTTGTGTTTACATATAATAACCAATATTAAATTTAAGCCCACTTTTATTAAATAAACAAATTAATATTTTGCACAAATATTGTATTGGTGTGTAATTTTGGCACCTATTCCTTATTAGTAGTCATGAAACAATGAATATATAACAATTGTATAAAATTTATCAAGATTTTCTTAAAAAAAAAAAAAAAAAATTCGTTACTTTACAGAGAAGTATATTTTATACAAATTCTATTTATATATAAATACGTACATAGAGTATTAGTGTTTTTTTAAAGTCTAATATATTTACAAAAAAAAACAAAGGAAGAAAATTATTATTTACAGAAGAGATGAAAATAAACAAATTATACGCAACTAAATTTAACGCCATCATCGCTTGAATAACAATTATGGCAGTGTAATTTTTGATTTCTAACTCGTACATCGGTACCCATTAGGCCATCACTTAATTGCATATGACATACGCAACATTTAAAGCATTCCATATGATAAAAGAGGCACAGACTTTCTATAATCATAGCTGCACCACGTCCTGCAATCACAAATCAAATAACAAAATTTTTCATTATTTATTTAGTAGATAAAGGGTTTCCAAATCAAACTGTGTGAATTAATTAACAATAAAATGTATTTTATTGCTCCAGTTTTGTAACAGATGCAAATTGGAGTTTCTAATCGTAATCAAAGACTTTTTTAAACCACAAATTAAAAATAAAACAAACCTAATTCATTGTTACAATACGAGCATTTCTTTTTGCCACTAACACTCAAAATGCGATCTTGTGATTCATCTGTTGTCATTTGTGTTGAATACGGTATTGGTAGTGCATGCCCACTTTGATTTTGTCGATTTGGACTGTAATTTAATAAAAAAATTATTTTAATTAACTACACAAATAAATTGGATACCTTCTTATTGGTGGTGGATTTCGATCGTTTAATTCATTACGATTTTGAACTCTTTGTGTTAACGATTGAATTATTGAATCAGGTAAATGTTTTTCTTGTCGCTGTCTTTGTGGATTATTACGATTTGTTGCCGCGTTTTTTTGTTGTTCGGCAATTCGTCTCAATTCAGCTTCCTAGAAATAAAAAAAAAAAATGGATATATCTTAACAATTTTAACATAATTTGTTTACTTGATAGAGCCAATGTTGATTATAGTTTTTCGTTTCATTTCTCGGATGTATCCAATTATTTGGTTGTAAATGTCGACTTTTTGGTACAGCACTTAAAGCTTGCAAACTATTTCTAGTTAATTGTTGTTTATTTGTACATAATGTTGTATCATTTGTATTATTCATCATAAAAAAACGTTCTTTTTGTTCTTTACTTAAAGGTCTTAATGGTTTACCAGGCATTATTGGTTGTTGTCGTTTTAATGGTGGTGGTGATTTTATTGATACATCAGGCATTGATTTACGATGTTCTAATGGTAATTTAACATTATTATCATTTAATGTTTGACGATAATCACATTTTTTATACGCATTTTGTATATCAGGCATTGATTTTCTATATTGTAGATCTACATCAGGTAAATTGCGATTTTCTGTATAAATATTGTAAATAT
Organism: Mylabris sibirica; assembly: GCA_039776855.1. Lineage (NCBI taxonomy): Eukaryota > Metazoa > Arthropoda > Insecta > Coleoptera > Meloidae > Mylabris > Mylabris sibirica. The sequence continues at coordinate 6,347,035 of CM077845.1, read as the reverse complement.
TTGGAACATCTGGTAATGATTTACGATATTCTAATGGTATATGTTGTAATTCCGGTACTGATTTTCTATAATTAACACCATCTTGATAAACTGGATAAATTTCATCTAATATATTATCTAATGAACGTCGATTATTTTGTAAATATATTTTACGATTAGATTCAAATAAACGTACATCACGTTGACGTTCTAATTCTTCACGTTCTAACATACGTAATTCTTGTTCAACTTTTAAAACTTCCGAATCTTGTTCGTCCAGATAATTTGAAGTTTCCTAATATTCAATCGAATAAATAACGAAATTATTAATAATTTTTTTTTTTAATTACTTACAGTATTATAACAATTTTCTAAATATTTAACATTAGATTCATCTTGTTGATTTCTATGATTTTCATTATAATCTTTATAATCAACATTATCGCGTGATTTCTCCTCTTTTTCAACCATTTCAATAATTTCACGTTCTTTCTTCATTATCTCATCTTCTTCCGATGTAATACTATTCATTTGCTACAAAAAAAATTATATTTATCCTAATTTAATTTAAATCAAATTATGATAAATTACCTCACTATCTTGCCGTTCAGGACTTGGTGTATTCGAATCACCAATACTACTACACCATGTATCACTAGATAAACGTCCTCTATCAATTTCTAAACCAGAATCATGACTTGATACTTTACTTAATAAACCAATACGATTATCTTCTTGTGTTTTTTTATATAATGTTTTTTCTAATTTTTGTTCTTTTTGTAAAAATTTCGTTACATCCGGTGGTTTATTTATATTAATAATTGTATTAATTTCATCATTATTTAATGTTTCATCTAAACCTAAAAAACTAGAACGTTTTATATAAATTTCACGTTTTATACGTTTTGTTGAATTCATTCGTTGCATATTATTATCAATTTTATTATTATCATCATTATCAATATTATCGTCAATTGGTGGTGGTGGTGGTGGTGGTTTATTTGGTGGTTCAATTATTTTTGGTGGTGCTAATGGATCTATATCACCGATAAATTCGATTGGTGTTTGATTATTAAAATTGATATTCTCATATAATACAGATGGTTTTTTAATTAAATGATTTGAAGAATCTTCACGTAGATTTTGTAATAAATTTTCAGTTTCTTTTATTATATTACGATCAATATTATTGTTACAATTATTATTAACAATATCAACAGTATTTTTAGATTCTGGATTATTTTCATGATTATTTTTCATTTCAATACTATTATAATTGTCGTTAATATTTGGTATTATTTTTTTATTTGTAATTGTTGTTGTTGTTGTTGTAACAAAATCTTCAACTGGTTCATCGGCTTGACTAACACTACACGATACATCAGCCGTATGTATACCGCTATCTTCACGATCTGATGATAGACACGTTAATTCGGTTGATGATGTTGATGGTGGATAATTTTGATTAATTACATAATCATCTAATAAATTATTTAAATTTCCTGTTGTTTTGCCATACATTAAATTATCTAAATCTTTACTAAATGTATTTAATTTATCCATATATAATTCAGTTTCAGGACTAGAACAACGTTCAGATGTTATATCTTTCTTTTTCCATTCAATATCAGTTTGATTTATATTTTTATTATTAACATTAATATCGTTCTTTTTCTCTAATAAATAATTACTAATTTTTGGTGGATTATTATTATTTTTATTAATATTACTATTATCGTTTTGTTTATTATTAAAATTTTGTAAACGTTGTTTAACTAATGACAAATCGTATTTATCGACTGCTTTTAAAGGTGTTTCAACACATTTTTCTAAACTTTGTAATCTTTGTTTAATACTTTGTGTATTAACAAAATCTTCTGATAAACGTCGTGTTGTATTATTTGTTTCACATGTATTAATATCAATTTGTTTATCTAATTCAAATAATTCTTTTCTTTTATATATTTCACCTTTTGGTAATGCACTTTGCGCCTCATTATATTCTTTACTTTTATTATTAAAATCTTGTGTTTTTGTAAATATTGATTCGTCAACATGGATTTTTGAACGTATCCTTGTACGATAATCTTGTATTGCACCCTCATATGTATATTGTTCAATCGTCTCTTGTTTATCATTATATGATTTATTTGTTTCTAATTTTGTTTTAAATTCTTGTTGTTGATTTGTTTTATCAACTTTACTAATTGTCTCATCTTCACTCTGACTCTGATTTGAATTCTCTTTATTGTTACATGGTGACTCTAATAAACGATGATCTTTTTCATCCTGATAAATATTAGATAATTAATTTTTTTTTTTTTTAAATATGTGAAATACAGTGGACGCCGCTTAATGCGATCAATTGTAGCTTCGTTAAAATTATATTCGGAAAATTCGCCAATTACGATTTTTTTTTTTGTTTATCTAAGATCAGCACATTAAATATTTGTCTTTGTTGCCAAATGAAAAAAAAATCGTCAACGCTTCAAAAATTGATTTTATTTCAAATTCCTCAATGATTACACTCTCCAAATCCTTGATTCTATTTTGATGTGTTTTATAAATAATCATGTTATAGTGTTATCAGCTAAAATAGACAAGTCGATATAAGATGGGATTTGATTACATTAAGCAACGACCGCTGTAATTATTTTTATTATTATTTATTACCAAAAGACTACTGGAGTCGTCTGTATCGAAATCTTTAACACTATTCGTTTTTGAACTACTACTTCCAATACCATAATCACTCAAATCATTGGAATCATCATCTAATATTGGAATACTAAATTTATGTCGTCCTCTGCTCCTATATTTATAAATGTTATTTAATTTTAAAAAAATTATCGTAATAATAATAATATCTATATTTTACCTATCTTCGATCATTTCATTAAATGTTTTACTTTTTCTTCGATTACGTTCCTGTTCTTCTTGTTCTAATTTTTTAACTTCAACAACACGCTCAATAATGTGTTCTTGACGTTTTCTTCTACTACTTTTCCAATTATCAAGATTCTGTTGCCAATCTTCAGCTTCTTCACGTATTTCTTTGCGTTCCTTTTTAATTTCTTCAACTTTTTTAATTTGTTCATGGGCCTTTTGAAATAATGGACACGGTGCTACTTTAACAAATTGTAAAGGATTTGTTGCCGGTTTTGGTGGTGGTGGTTTCGTAATTCGACATTTCGTTGGTAAATATTCTGTATTGGAATTCTAAAATAAATCAACCAAGAGAGTAATATAAATAAATCTTCTATTTTCAAAAAAAAAGTAATAATAATAATTAAGAAACTTACACGTCTTTCGTTATGTTCGTTTTCGCTATTATTATCCATTTTTAACACATTTTCTATTTATTAATTTTTAAAGATTTCTCTGTAACAACAGAAAACAAAATTGTTACTATGGTCGATTAGATCAATTTTTAAATGTTAAATAATTCTATTTTTGTTTGATTTCGTAATTACTGAATAGCATTTAGCTTTAATTAACAAAAAAATTCTTCAAATGCTTACCAGACATTTCCTCGTCAAAAAAAAAAATTAATTTTAACATTTACATTTTAAATTCATAAAAAATAGAAATAATTGTCCCCAACTACATTCCTATTTAATTAAATAAATAAAAAAAAAATATAGTTGAATTAATTCAACTTGGCTCAATATGAAATATGAAAACTGACAACAATCGGAATGTTATATAAAGTTGATGTAATTATAATTTAGAATGATTTATATTTCACCCAAAAAGTCACAATAAATTATTAAAAATGTTAGTGAACGGATATAACGTAAGATATTTAATGGCTAGTAGTGAAAGGTTTTAATATAGATGCTTATTAAATAATAAAAATAAAAGATAAATTCTCATAACATATCACAATAATCACATTTTAAAAACTGTCAATGAATAAAAAAAAAATCAATGGAAGTATTCAATATAGGATAGGCACATTTCGATGGAACGTAATGTATATTTATAGGAAACAACTAATTACCTACATAAATGCGGTTAGATTATTGCACAAAAATCATCGTGAGAGAACAGTTTTTCTTGTTTCTTTTTTAATTTGAGTTACTGTTATTTATGTGTAAGTAATTAGAATCGTTTGAGGTAAAATAAAATTAAAAATATGTGGTCTGATTGTATTTTGATTAAACAAAAATAGGACTATCTGTATGAATTTCCGATTAATTAATTAATTAGGTAATTAATTAACATAATTCTCTTAGCCTAATTCTTTGGCCTCTAATTTATATGTATGTATATATGTATATAAAAAAAACGACGAAGAAAAAACGAACAGGTTTTATTTAATAAAATATTTGTATGTACACATACATACATATAAAGTGACTGTAATATTAAATTCTATTTCACATTCACCTAGTTAAATTAGTCATCTTATGTAAAAGGTAACGATCAGTTAAATTGTTTTTGACCTAACGAGTTTAAAAATAAAGTTAAACAGTGCCAAAGCGACAAAACTAACAAGACAAATTTTAAAGACTTGATTTTGATTCGGTTTATTATATACACCTATATATACAATTTGCCATACCTTTAACGAACAATGTTGTCTCTTGACATAAATATAACAAGTACTCTGAAGGAATTTCAACTATGTATTTATACAAACATGATAATATTTTTTAAAAAAATTAAGAAAATAAATAGAGATGAATTTTAATTTTTAAAAGATATTTAAGCTGTTGGAAATAAAGATAAAATTCATCACCTCCTACACAATTTTGCTTTTTATTCGTATATTTATGCGAGTGATGCAATTTAATAATTAGAGATTAAAGCGGTCTAAGGATTAGAATAGAATCAATATTTAAATATAGAAGAGTTGTAGTATCAGTATTCTCATCCTATAATAACAATCCAACGAAATAGCATTCCTCTAATTTCTTCTTAATTTTCTTTTACGAAGCCAATTAAACGATATAATTAGATTTTTACGAATTTATAATATATACTTATATAGAAATGCAATGAAATATTTATACATAACTGGTTTTTGATGTTAATTTCAACTGTTGAATCATTTTTTTTTATATGACTCACGTTTTGTTGAAAATACCATGTTTCAAAAAAAATATCTAATCAATAAAATTGAGTAAATAGAAAATTGTGCAATTAAAAAAAAAACGTAAAGCGAATATCTTATTTATTGACCTTAAACTAGATAATAAAATTTGGAATTTTTTAATTACATTTCTAATAAATTTTCGTGTCTTAAAATCGAAAAAATTCCAACATAAATGCTATAAATCGTCAAATAAAATTGGATATATAATTATTGGTACAATAAATGTGAAAAGTGTGTATTTAATACCTTTAAAATCAATTCAACTATTACAAATTCCAATTTTATTGTAAAGCCGACTTTGTCATTTAAAATAATTGTAAAATGACTCACTTTTCAACGATTGTAGAATAATTAAATGTTGTACAATTGATGTGAGGTTTAAATTTTAATAATAAACGAAACAGGTGACCGCTACAATTGACAATCGAATTCACTGTGCGATTCAGTATTTTCGAACAATGCTTATTAATCACAATAGATCAAACGATAATTAATTGAACATATCTGATGGCCTTCGATTGCTCGTGCTTTTGAAAAATTACCATCAAAAATAATTTTCAGCAAGTTTTCCATATGCAGAATCGATAAATGAAACCTTGCAAAAACGACAAAAGAAAAACCACCAATAACGATGTTAAAATTGAATTATAATATTTAGAATATATGGCAATTTTAAAGATTATGGGACTAATTAAGATACGAAACATTAACAAACGGCAAAGGAAAAAAACTATTAAAAATTGCAGAAACAGTTAGAAAATTTTAGAATGAAATCGCCATTTATGTAGTTATAAAACGAAGCAAACAGTAAAAAATAATAGTAAATATTAGGCTACCTTTTTTGTGTGTTATTCAAATAATTTTTGCAATATTTACTAAACCGGTATACTATTTGAACAATTTCGAAATTTTCTTTTTAAAAGTGCAACGACCTGGAAAAATAATAAGCTTCACAATATAACAATTTAAAATATTTCTATTATAACAAAAATTTTTTTTTATTATTTTGACTAGGATCGAATTGATTCACAAACATTACTGTTCACTAAAAATTTATCGCATTCTAAACTCCTTTGTTTTCGTTTTTGTTCTTTTAAAAAATTCTAGTAATGTACATCCATTTTTATAACAGTACTTCTGTATACAACAATGGTTGGTTATTTTTTAAGTAGCAAATAAAATTAATTTAGCACTTTTTCCACGCGTTAAAAGAAGATTTTAGTTTATTTTATCAATAGACACGAAATAAAATAATATACAATAAGAGGAAGTCGATCTTTTATTTAGTTGGATATCCGTATTATATTCACTGGTCTGTAACACATAATATGATGGATAATTTTCTAAACAATATATTTACTAACTTTATTATTACATTTAAAATCCTAACATAAAAAATAAGTACTTATGAACAATAAAAATTTTAATCATTCGAATTATCACATATCACTATGATCTCATATTGTTTGTTTGTTTTTTTTCGTTGTTTATTTTATTTAAGTAAAAGTTAAAATTATATTTTAATGGTAAAAGTGATATCTTTGTGAGATATTTAAACAAAAATTAACAAACAACTTTCAAATTTTTATAATGCTGATATGTAAAAAATAATTAGCTTTCTGTCAATTATCGATTTTAGATTTTTTCTGATAAATTAGAAACTTTATAAAAACTTTACATTGATAAGTATCATTTTGAATAGTTTCAGTTCCATATCTGTGTGGGGACACATACTTTCCTATATAAGTATAGTTATTTAATGATATAACTGAGAGAAAATCAAATAATTTTTCCCACTGTATCTTTGGAAAGTGGTTTTTTTTCCAAATCAAAGATTATTGTTATTATTTTATTTATAATAATCATTCTATGTTGTTTTCTTTAATAATTTGCGGTAAATACAGGAATCGTTTCTTGTGAATAATTAGAGCAAAACGAGGCCAAATTATTTTCATACAATTGATATTAAAATTATTAGGGTGTTTTGTGTACTAAAATAGGGAAATAAACAATGATCCATAAAATTTTCTGTTACTTTAATTAGAATTTTATTTATTCCAGTTTTAATCACAAACAAACAATACGGTAAATTTCTCTTTTGTTTAAATTTTAAGTTTGATTCAAATTAAAAATTCACACATCGTCTTTAAATTGCCGATGTTAAGCTATTTTCGTTTTGGAATTTCCTGTTTGAAAGAAAGTGAATTGTTTGTGAAAAAAAAACACGATATTTGAATCAATAAGAATATAACAATTTTAAGCATGATTTGAGGCATGAAATTTAATTGAATAGAAATTTTTAGAATAGCAGTAAAACCTACACGTCAATTGTTTTAAACATTAACAATTTTCAATAAAAATATTGATAAGTATAATTGTTATTGATTATTGTTTATTTTTTTTTTATTGGTACTAGACGTAGTTCAGTTAGAACAAGAAACTACGTAACCTTTCAAGGTTGCATTCCACATACCTGCGGAATTCATGATGAACGGAACAGGACTCTGAGCAGGTAAAAAAAAACAACAACAACAACAACAACGAACTGAAACAAGAAAAATCTTAAAACCTTTGTTCAAAATAGAATAAAAATCAACTCTCTAATTCAGGAAAATATAGAAAGAAATCAACAATAAAAATAGAGAAATGAATCAAAAAGGAAGTGGTTAAAATAAGATAGTTTCCCAGTACAACTATAAAATGGATGTTATTTCATATCTTTTATCCTGATTTTTATTGTTTGAAGATTGATTTTCAAAAAATTTCATCAACTATTACCATTATCATGTAACTTTATAATAAATCCACCGTTATATTTAAACTGGATTTTTAATTATAAATTATTTTACTGATAATATTAAAGTTTTCTTTTTAAAGTCGAAGATATCTGACATTTAATTTGTTTTATAAAATCTACAGGCCAAGAGGTTAATCTATTAATTTCTCTCATTGTTCTACTTGTTTGATTCAATTTATAACATTCTTGATTATTGATATTTTCACAAAATTTCTCAAAGTTTTTAGGAAAACCACAAACAAAATACTGCTTCAATTACAGTACCTTTCAATCGTTGATTTTGAAAATAGTTTAATTAAATAGGAAAACATATAAGCGTACACCATGACTAATTTATAAATAAACTATTTGCAACAACTGTGTACAACGACCAAAATAAAATTAAAAAACTTTTCAACATTATAAATAGAGATTATTATTATTATTATTATTATATGAATCATAACACCAAATTTGAATGACGAAAATTCGACTATTGTATTGAGAATCACACTCGGTTTACAATGTAATTGATACATTGTTGCATGTATGAAATTCAGAAAAACAAGAAAAATTCACATAAAATTTATGAACAATAAAACAAAAAACAACAACAAAAAATCAATTTGTGCGAAGAATTTTTTATTTTTCTCATTAATTATATTGCAATCGAAATGTACAACACCATTCCGGGCAAATTAGCGACTTTCTATTTCTCAAGAAAAGTGAAATCCTACCAAAACAATATGATGTAAAAAAAATATATATAAAGCGATTTATTTAATTTCTGTCTATAATCATTATTCTTTCTGTTGTTTTAACATAAAATTCTAGACACATATGGTAACAAGATGATGATCCACACCCATACCTTAACATAAATAATACGGGGGTGGTTTCAAATCTTCTTGTTTTTTAATAATTAAACAACATTCATCTACCTTTCAAACTATAAACAGATAAACAAACAATGATTGGGAAATTTTTTCTTTCATTATCTCTAATTGGTTTGTGTTTTTCCTTTCGATCGGGGCGTAGAAATATTTCGCGATAGAAAATCACAAATAATAAAACAAACATTTTTTAACACACAGACGATTTAAGAATAACTCTGGTCGATCCTCGTAAGGTAAAGAGAGAACATTGAACCTTTGCATTCTGAAACACAACGTTGTCTTCAATTTTTTCTCTTTTTTTTTTGATTTGTTTCCGATCAGTTTGATTATTGACAAAATAATAATCGATGATTATTGTTTTTTTATTTGATTACAATTCTATTGGTATTTATAGTAGAATTTTTGCCCTCTTTAAACACATAAGTGATATATAAATTTGGACAGACTCAAGGCCGTTTTTAAATTACTTTAAAAATGTTGCTGGCCTTCGAGAAAATCCAATTGGACATAATATAATCGAGAAAAGAAAAACAAACAAATTAATATATAGACAAATAATAATAATAATAATAAGAGTAGAAAAACGGTAAATGGTGCCTTTTAAATTTTGTAATAATTTCGTAAGAATGGAAAAATTTTTGTTTGCAAACTTTTCCTCAAATACAACAAAACTGATTGTTTGTGTGATAAGGAATTTGTTTAAGTTTATTTCCATACGGTTTTGTTTTATAAAGAAGAATTGTTAATTATTGTTGTAACAAATACAAAGACTTATTGCAAAACCAATTTATAATTTCCTGTATTTTGTTGTTTTCCTGACATACTTGGTTATAATCAATCAAAAACGACCTTGCGGGGAAAAAGTTGCACAATTGCACATTAATAATTTATAAAAAAATATCGATAAAATCTGAGATAAAAAAATTATGTTAATTTGTTGAAATGTTGACGAATTATTTTGTGTTGTTTACTTATAAATTAGTCCAATTTTGGCATCGTTTTAGTTTAGGTGTGGATTTTTCTATTATGCCAAAGAAAAATGTTAGAAAAACTGGGATAGATAACTCACCATTCTAGGACAAAAATCTTCAAACAATCCCTCTCTCTAAACATAAACACAACACAACATTAACACGTACAATTAATAATTAATATCTATTTAACATTTCTTAAACATATTTAATTTTACTCACTATTATGTATCGAAATACGATCTTAAATACACAAATCAAATGTGTAAATTATTAGAAATTAACTCTTAATCTAATGGCTGCAACTATGAAACATAACATGACAGACAAATCTCCTATAGATAGTTGATTATATTGAAATAGACATGCGCAAGTTACCACCTCTTGCCATATCAATGCAATGCCACCTCAAGGATGGTAAACACGGTAAACACATAATAATAAATTAACTGTTATCTTTATTTCATTAATAATATTAACAATAAATATTATCATTTTATATTTTATTAATAATATTAGAAAGTAAACTAATTAACAGTAAAAGATAATTATGCTGAAATTACAAAATATCAAAGCCAACAATTTAGAATGAATAATGTTGAGAAATTCTATAATCAATACGATTATTAATAATTATTAGAATTAAACAAAATTATTAAAATAACCGATATTAGATAATTTGAAATTACTCGCAATTGTTACAGCGTCCTCTTGTTATAGAATCGTGTAACTACCACTAATAAACTAGGTTGGTAATAAAAATTCCTTATTATGTATATGAATTATAATCTTGACAACAGAAATTACAATTCTCTCATAGAGTTTAAAATTAAATCCATTTTCCTGTAATTTAACTTAATAAGGTATTAATAATAACTTAAAAATGTTCCTGCTTTTTTTTAATAATTGGAACTAGAGCTACAATTAGACAACTCAACTTCTATAGTGTGCTCACGAATGTGAATTTGGCGACAGTGATTATGCGTCATCTGCCGCACATTTCCACTTCCAAACTTGTATATTCATTTATGGTAAAATTAATTATTAATTGGTACTACTATCAGGGGCGGACTTAGGCTATTACCTTGGGGGGGGGGGGGCTACCGCATAATCCTAAATTGGACATAATCTTGAAAAAGTATTGAAAAACAAATACCTACCTTTAACAATCGAATTCTCCAATTAGTAATCTCGCACGACTTTTGTTGCCCACAGTGGAAACCCCAACTTTAAAAAGAGATATCATCAGTAACTCAAGTAACTGATTTATTTTTAGGGGGTTAATTTAAAGCTGGGGGGAAGCTAAGCCACCCTAAGCCCACCCTTAAGTCTGCCATTGGCTACTATTAACGTGACTAGATTTACCACTAGCATATAATATTAGGTATAGTAATGATTACTGATTATAGAATAATTATTGACAGAAAAAAATCTCCTAAGCTCCTAAATAAAATAGAGGAAAACAAAAAAACATCAATGATGAAAGGATCTCCGAGTCATTCTAAGTCGTTTTGAGTGTTTAGCTCGTCTTTCAAAATCGTGACATCGTCAGAAACGAGCGTTTTTTAACCAACTTCCAAATGAGCTACGAGGTTCTAATTTTGCCTAAATATTCTCTAGGGACCCTCCTACAAATCCTTGAAATATTTTTCGAGTCGCTCGTCGACTAATAGGAGTTTCAAAAAATCTGCCGTATTTAGATCGAACACCTGTATATTTGAATGTATAAGTGCATGGACATCGAATTGGTCATTTAAAATGGAATTTTTGTGCGTTTAGATCCGTTCTATCTAAAGACAAAATTCGAAATCACGCTCTCGTGACACCGGCTATTAGCTGTTAACAAATTAAAATCAGCGACTTTTCAGTCGCTATTTAACGATTTAATTAAATAATGATAAATTTTCTATTTGAATCACGCCCCTCTTGTATCCTTCACTCATCAATAATTTTAATTAATACAAGAATTATATTTTTTTTATCGATTTTTCATTAAATTTCTTGATAAGATAAAATTATAAAGCAAATACACAATTATTCCAACTGGATTGTCTTAAATTTCGACGTATGAGTGCATGAAGGTGGAATTGAGGGCTTAAAATGAATTTTTTAATACATGTAGACACGCATCTTTTTATCTATGCACGTATTTCCAAAAGGGAAAAGTACGAAATCACGTTTTCGTGACGCCGGCGGTTACACGTATTTTTAAGAAATTTTCGTTCTAAATCATTAGTTTTTAATAATTTTTGCTACTAGACGTCGAATTGGGGGACATAAAATTGATTTTTTTATACGTGTAGATACGTATTTTTTAAAGCGAAAAGTGCAAAATCACGTTCACGTGACGCCGGCGGCTAGTCTTATTTTTTAGAAATTTCCGTTTTAAATCATCGGTTTTTAATATACAGGGTGTTTGCTCTCAGTATGGAGAGTTCTAAGAAACTCCTATTAGTCGACGAGCGATTCGAAAAATATTTTGAGGATTTGTAGAAGAGTCCCTAGGGAACATTTTAGCAAAATTAGAACCTCGTAGTTCATTTAAAAGTTGGTCAAAAAACGATCGTTTTGGACAATGTAGCAATTTAAAAAAATGAACAAAACACGCAGAACGACTAAAAATGACTCAGAGACCTTCCCAACATTGATTTTTTTCGTTTTTCTCCATTGTATTCCACAGAAAATACGAAATATTTACACCTGTTACAGAATAAAATGGAAAGAAACGAAAAAAATCAACGTTGGGAAGGTCTCTGAGTCATTTTTAGTCATTCTGCGTGTTTTGTTCGTTTTTGAAAATTGCTACATTATCCAAAACGATCGTTTTTTGACCAACTTTGAAATGAGCTACGAGGTTCTAATTTTGCTAAAGTGTTCCCTAGGGACTCTTCTTCAAATCCTCAAAATATTTTTAGAATCGCTCGTCGACTAATAGGAGTTTCTTAGAACTCTCCATACTGAGAGCAAACACACTGTATTTTGCTAGTGAGTCGTGAAAATTAGACGATTTAGAAAAAATTAGTCTATTTATAGTATCTATTAACCGTATCTATAGATATCTTTTAGTATAGCTCAAATAATTCGAATGATTAAATGAAAGGTTCCAATAATTTGGCTCATTCGAATTATTCGGTTCGATTCGTCCCTAATAATTCGTTATTTCGAATTATTCGCACAGCCCCTAATTTTTAACCTAAATTGTCATATTTATCTGCTCTTTTAACAAAAATTGAGGACTTTATTTCAGATTTTTGCCACATTTGGCACAATATTTGGAAAATTGATAGATAGTCCTCCTCTTACCTTTTTCCACTAGGTTCCCTGCATCGACGGTCCAGCCCGTCTTGCGTGGGTGTAGTTACACCACTGGGCGCAAGTTATTTTAATGCGTTAATTATTTTAATCTATTAATATAATTAAATAATTAATTAATAGTATTTTAAAAATAGAAGATATTTAACGCAATCTATCCATTAGAAATCGAAATCCATTGCAATTGTAACTTGTAACTGAACTTCAATAGAGTGTTGATGCGTTATCAGCCGCACATTTTGTCTTATGTTTATTGACTTTCCGCCACTTATTTTCTACTTCTATTTTGAATTTACATACTTTTAATCATTAAGTAATTAATTAGAGTTGAACTTTTCATTTGATTGTTTGTTGATCTAATTAAGCTCTTTAATCACTTGATCTATTAATTTGTCAAATAAAAGAAGTTTATGAATTTCATTGATATTCAAAAACAGTGTTTATTCATTATCTGGCGCACATTTTGTCTGAGTTTTCGTCGTTCGATTCATTTACCTTAAATTTTTGTTCACTCATTTATGGTCACATTAATTGTTAATTACTACTGCTAATTAAATTATAATTATTGATAGATATAAAATAAACTTTAAAATGGGAGAGTGCTAATTATGCTTATGCGTTATCGGCCGCACATTTTGCTCACGTTTATTGGCTTTCCGCCGTTTATTTTCTACTTCTATTTCATATTTACGTATACTTTTACGTAATTTTAATCATTAAATAATTAATTAGAGTTATTTGTTCATCATCACGAAAAAAACATAAATTCCTAAAGTGAGCTACATATACTGTTGTTTGTGTTTAATTGTAGCTCTATTTAAATGTTATTTACATAACCTTAATAAATGTTAATTACACGCAAATTAGGCATTGTATCAAATAAAATTGTAAATATTTTCAAAATGACCAAGCGTTATTTATCAGATTATGAAGAATTTAAAAAAATCCTGGATCGATCTGAAAATATCGTTGCATTAACCGGTGCTGGTGTATCAGCCGAATCTGGTATTCCTGTATTTCGCGGTGCTGGTGGTTTATGGCGAACACATCGTGCGACAGATTTAGCAAGTCCTAGTGCATTTAAAGCAAATCCATCACTAGTCTGGGAGTTCTATCATTATAGAAGAGAAGTAGCATTTAAAGCACAACCAAATAATGTCTGTTATTTTAAAAATTTACGGTTTTCTAATTATAATTAAAATGTTTAATTTGTAGGCACATATAGCGTTGGCTAAATATGAACAAATATGTAAAGAGCAAGATCGGACATTTACAGTAATAACACAAAATGTCGATGGATTACACCGACGAGCCGGTTCACAAAACATTATAGAATTACACGGTTGTTTAGAAAAAGTCATTTGTACTAAATGTAAAAAAATCGTAACGAATCTAGATAGTCCAATTTGTGAGGCATTACGTGATCGAGGAAATCCTGAAAGTTTACAAAAAGACTTGACAATCATCAAAACGAAAGATCTTCCCCATTGTACATATTGTAAAGGTCTCCTTAGGCCTTATATTGTATGGTTTGGTGAACATCTAGATCAACAAGTTCTTGAACGATCAAGTAAAATTAAAAATAACTAATCAACAATTTTTTCTAACATAATTTTTTTTTAGAAATTTTGATTGAATCCTGTGATTTGTGTCTTGTTATTGGAACATCATCGATAGTTTATCCGGCAGCAATGTTTGCACCAACTGTTGTTAAACGTGGAAAACCAGTTGCTGAATTTAACTTAAATCCAGAACCAGTCGACGATCATTTCAGGTAATAAATAATTTATTTTTAAATCAATTTTGATCGTCTTATCAGTTTCTATTTTTCCGGACCGTGTGGAGTCACACTTCCTCAAGCACTCGGTATTTCTCTATAATTTTAAACAAATTTCTAGATTGTTGTACAAATTTCATAATAGATGTTTTAATAAATATTATAATTTATGACTTATATAAATGTTTACTTTGTTAATCGATAAAAGAACATATTTATATAAATAATTTATAAGAAATTTAAACAAGAAAATACTGGTAATTCTTATATAAAAATAACTTGTTTTTGATGCTGTCCGCGTCGTTAAATTAATGTTAATAAAGGCATATTTATGGACAGATTATTTAGAATTAAATATCCCAACTAAATAAATGATGTTTCACCAGCATATCTCTAACACCATCCTTTAATGGTTGATTATTCGTTTCCTTTTTTATTGGTAGTTCCCAATCGGGATTTAAATTAAACGATAGTTGTGAGAGAATCCTTAAATCACATTTGATTTGAACCCAACCTGGACTATAAACAAACGACCATGGATGGTACCATTTTTGTACAACTTCACTACATGAACATAAAACTTCCAACCATAAATGCAACACTTGCTCGTTCAATCCCATACAAATTAGCGATCGTAATTTAACATCCATCTGAACGTGAGCGTTATCATGGGATAAATTTATAGCCTGAACACAACGATACAATAACTGGAAATAGAAGAATTTAATTCTTGATCTAATTTTTTTTTTATTTCAAACCATTACTTCTTCTGGTGTTAGTACTTTACCATCTTCATCTAATCTGTAAGTTTTACAAAGAACTAATCGGCTGTATACTGAATTGAAGTCTTTTTCAACTTCTTTAGTTGCGGCTTCTTCAATAAACAACCACGGATGACATGGTCCGCCTATAATAAACTGCTTTTTAGATATTCGAAATGAAAAATAAAATTGAATAAACCTAAAAAACTTGGTCGTTTCATGCCGTGTTCAAAGACTTGCTTCATTACCGGACATAAAGTACCTCTAACTAAATCTGTAACTGTTTCTGAAATACTATCATCACCAGCACTACTATATTGTTTACTTCTTTCATCTAATAATTGTACGAATTTTGCCGGAAACCAACCTCTTAAACCATTCAATTCACCTATCCAACAATGTTCATCTTTTTGATTAATAATCGTAATTATATCGTTTTTACGAAAACCTAATTCATCATCATCATGACGTTCAAAATCTACAAATATCACATCATTATTGATGATATTAAAATATTAAATTATCTAATTATTGAATTACCTAACAAAGCCTTAGCTCTTCTTTTCCGATTTTTTGAAACGTTTATATAATTAGCATGATCAGTAGCATGACTTTCCATTGAATAATCAGCAACTAATGAGATTTCTGTATTTAATTTCGGATCAACTTGTAAAAAATGTCGAGCAATCTATAGTAAAAAAACTATAAATATTCGTTTGATTAACGATAAATATTAAAACAGAACCTGCAAAATTGCCTCTCTTAAATCGACCAAAATTTCCGTTTGTTTTATATTTTTACATTTAATATCATCTTCACTATTCTCATTAAATAATAATAATTGTATAACAGATTTATTTTTTTTAATTTGTCGTCTAACTAGATGTTGTTTAGGTAGATTAGGTACTGCTTCTGGATTACCAACTAGTGTACCTTGATCAGCCATTAAATATGCTAAATGTCGTCTTCTATACGTTTCAATCATCGGATCATTTAATGAATTTGTTAATTGTTGAGATACCTATTTTAATTTATAGAAAAAAATCGAATATTTTTATATTTAAAAAAATACAATTACCTCAAATAATTTTTCCACATCATCTATATCACCTGGAATATCTGATAATGCATTAAATATTTGAGCGGAATTTTCCAAATTCTTCAATTCTGATTCTTTCATTTTTAACATACTTAATGATATTTGGAATAATACAATTGAGCCTTCAAAGAAAAATAAATCCCATATTCTTAATAGAATTTTCATATGGACAGCACTGGCGAATAATGTTAAAAACCAATTTAATGTTATTAATGATAATTCAATATCGTGATTCTTCAATGTTTCATCAAGATCACCAAGAAAATTCGTTATTAATGTACGTAGAACACGTTGATCAGCCTGAATTCCTATTAAGGAAATGTTTGCAACGATTTATGTCGAAACTGTTGTTGTTACCTAAAAGTGTTGAGCTGTAGTAGGATGCCGGTAGGAGGTCTTCAACAATCGTCACCATTATCCAAAAGGCGTCTTCTTCTTCCAATAGAAGCAATAATGAAGCTGCTATAGTACCAGTTCCTGGACAATAACTAAAATTTTTGCATTTAATTAAGGTAATCAATATTATCGATTATTTACCCTATATCAGGATATAACCAAGCAATGCCTCTTAGTATTCGTCTCAATCGCGGTATTCCAGTACTGTTAATATGACTGAAACATGCATTTGTTGGCATTGTGTGCAATAAATCTTTTTCGATTTGTTTCGATGTCATCAAAGAATCGCTACTAGACATTTTAACAATATCTTTATAACACAATTCAGATTGGTGTTTTTTCTCTAAAGCACCCGACATTCTCATCCACATTTGTGGACGTAATGAGTGCGGTATGCCTGCCTGGACCATTGAACGTAATTTATCGGTTTTCGGTAAGCGTACTTCAACTTTATCCCACGTCAAATCAGATACTTCTTTATTATGTGAAAATTCTAAATGCGCTATCCATTGTAGACTATAAATATACGTATTAGAAATAAAAGTATTGAAATTTGACAATCAATACCGATCTTGAGGGTCTTCAAAAAACGGGACACCTAGTAATTTATTAGAACTTTGTTCAGGACCATCTTCTTCATCGACACGAAAACCAAATTCATCAAATCTATACAATTATTGTTTATATTTTCATAAAATTATAAATAAATTATTAATTTACCTATATTCTGGTTGTGAATTTGGATCATCTGGTATAACAGTTAATTTCGCCATTATATCCTGTGGCCACATACTTGGTGTTAATGCTGAAAATGGTCCACCAGGACTTGGTGTTAATAAATCATCAATATTTAAACCTGCTGAAAAATTTTCAATGAATAATTCATCATCATCTTCTGACATTGCTAATTCTAATTCGCGTTTCTGGAATTTATTAAATTTAAACATATTGATAACAAATTTGATAACAACACTTACAGTATGTCCCTCCTTTCCAACATAACCATCATGATCCCGATGATTGAATATCGATTTAGCGTAATCCATTTTGTTCAATATATCGTAATTATTATATATTAATTAAAAATTTCATAATTACTCAAATCTGTTCTTTGTTTCCTCTTACAAAATTTGTCTATAACCAACTTCCCACTGCTTTTGACATAATTTGATAAGTGCAAAGTTGCCAAGTCTACAATTCACAAGAATCTAAACAAAATTATTCAATTCTTCACTATTTTCAACAAAAAATACCAAAAAACATTCATCTTACTTTTGAATTTTACACTTTCTGAGCAAAATTGTGATTAAAGTGTTCATTTTTACGTAGAATTTGAGTCTAAATATCTTCAATTTAAGGAATTTTATACGAATTGACAACATTAGATAAGTGCTGCGAGAATTGATAGTGTCATCTATTATTTAGTGGCTCGACTAAAAAATTAATTGTGTTTGAGTTACCGGTCAATAGATGTCACTTAATTAGATTTTAAAATTGCGAGAATTTTAAATGTTATTAATTATTAAAAGTTAATTAATGATATGAAAATGTAAAAATGTATAAAACTTGATGCAAATTTCTCGCATAATTCAGTAAAATCATCTTAACTGTGTTGCTAATGAGAGTAAACTACAATGTAGATTTTAATTAATGTGTTAATTAAATTTATCGGTCTGTTTTGCAATATTTTCTGAAATTGTTCTAGTTTTATTGATCTTTTCGAAATGAATTCAAACGATCTTATCATCATACTATCATTATTAAAATTACTCAATTTCCAATCGTTTTAATTATTAAAAAATCAAATAAATCAAACAATATATGTATGCATAGTTATTTGTGCTTCTACTGCTTATTATCGATAAATTCCATGTATTTAAATTTAAAATAAGGTTAATTATAAGTTAGTCGATGATTGATTTAATTAATAATTACAAAACACATAATAAATTACTATATCAACAGTTCCTCCAATTGAACACACCATTTTGATTAAACTAAACAACAAGGAAACTAGGGGAAAAAAAATCTATAATAAAAAAAAACGTTACCATACAAAATGGAGTTTCTGTTTCAAACTCCGCCTTTACAATTACCATTAGCCGCACCTATTCCATACCATATCTATAAAAACGACCAATCGGAAGGATTTTGGTATAATATCAGGGTTGTATTTAGAGAATGACAGTCCCTATTTTATGTATTAACCATACAAACATAGCAATGTGTATACATACAGATCATTTTTGATCACACTGTCTTTTAGATGAACGGATTTGTTGAGAGTTTTAACACCAACAACTACAATAGAAACAACAAAGTCAAGCCGACAACCCATCAGAAAATAAGCTTTAAAAGCGTGCATGTGTGCGTGTGTGTGTGTGTGTGTATATGTATTGTATGTATAATGTGTGCGTGTATGGATATGTGTATTTATTTTAATTTATGTTTGTGTGCGTTGTACAAAACGCGATTGACTTTATAACTTATTAGCGTTAAGCTTATGTATATAGTTTAACGTTATCAGAAAGTGTATTTTAATCTTTACAAAGCCTTAATTTATTTGTATATTTTATAAATATATTTATTTCTTTTTTTTATCAAATGTTGTGGCATATACGGATTAGAGAATTGAGACAAATATTTGCATTTACAGGTAATTTTCTAATTTAAATTTTGATTAATTATTGTTAAGAAAACTGGAAACTTCAATTTTGGCCCAGTTTTCCCTTTTGTTAAAATTTTCGATTTATCAAATTAATTACAAAAATGTCAGTTATATAATAGTGTATAAAACGCTATAATTCGGACACATAATGGACTTATTTAATCAAATTTCCCAACAACACAACAAACCTTTTTCGACTAAACAATCATATTTTTAATAAATGATGTGTGTAATTTTTTTAAATAAACTACCGTTGTTGATATGGCAGTTTTTTTCATCAAAATTTAGCCGCCAGTGTTTAAAATCACTAATTCTAAATTATCTACAATTTTTCTTTTTTTAAAAAAAAAATATTTATGAATTATAGAGCAACACAAGAGAAGCCTAAAATTTATTTCATTATTCTCAAATTTATGGCGAGATAATAAATTTTGATTATCTTCTGTGATTTTCTCAAATTTAAATTTTCATCATAGAAACTAATTAAATTACCTAATTAGTTAAAGTAATTATTCAAATTAAATTAAAGTTAATATGAGACGATAAAATTTTTTTGTTTAATCTTTATTCGTCCTCGTTTATTCAACATTCAACATTAATTTATTTAACAGATAATTAACAAATTAACGCTAATTATTCACAATAAATGTATACCTAATTTGTTTGTTTATATGCATGATTTATTTGAATAAAATCTTTTTTCCTATTTATTATAAAAATAATTCTTTCATAAATTTTAATATTAATTCAATTATAATTTGTTTAAGCACAATATTAATCAGGTGTTTGTTGTAATTATACTTGACATTATATTAAACACTGTTTCTGCATTAATGACAAATTATCTGTTATGTAATTGGCTTTATGAATAATTAATAAACTAACGGTAATTTTATAAACGACTTTACCACGAAAATTAGAAACTTACCCGGATTGAAACGTTATAAAGATAACCGCAACTATCCTATTGAAATTGAACATTTATTATCCTTTGTTTGCCTCCCTCAACAGCACTGTCGATGGAGACGACAGGATCACACAGGGTATTTTCGGCCACTTGTATGGCGATTTTAGGAATAAATTTAATATTTTATTCAGTTTATAGAGGTTTATTTAGGATGTAGGTAAGATGATTTTGTTCTTCGAAATCTCTTTGATGTCTTTTTTATGTTTGATGAACTGTTAAATCTTAAAATTCACACTTCTAATAAATTGGTCACGCAAGCTATCAGTTTTGATAATTTTAGAGTATAGTTTATAATTGTTCAAAATAATAATTTCCAAAGTTTTCAAATTTTTCAGAAGCTGATGAGCAAATATTTGAACTACAAAATTTTGATATGGTGTTCCCAACGAATCTACGTGTTATCATAAAAATCGTTAAACGAAAAATGCTCTACATATAATATACCTATTCATGTTTACACATACCGGCGGTTCTTTATATTAATCAATCAACAGATAAATTAGAACACTTATTAGCTTTTAATTAAGAAAAAACGATGTTTTCACATTATTAATTTTCTATATTTCTGCAGGTTTTCAATATAAAGTTAGCTTGTTTTTTAAGAACTAATCATTTTATTACCATAACAATTGCACATGTTTCTGCTAATCTTCAAGGAAATGCGGGTAATTGCTAATTTAAATTTAATTTATTTTTCTGTTAAAAACCTCCTGTTTACGTTCAATTAATAACTGTGACAGAATTGTTATTTTTTTTATATAATAACCCCCATTAACTGTACCTGTAGTAAATTGTTTAATATTATAATAACAAATTATAGTTGATATTACCTTCCATATACACAAAAAGAAACATACAAGAAACAACAATACGATTAGTGTTGCCAAAATGACTTACCCTAGGGTGAATGAATGGTTCACAGAGGGTGGCGGACATTTATTTGGTAGAATACATGCCTCTATGTTGTACAACATTTCCACATAACAATACACTCCAGATTCTTATAATTGTAGAAGAATCAGCGAATAAGGGTTAAACCCTTAAAGTTTCGTACAACCGAATATAATCGATCTATTGAAACAGTAGTCGGCTTAACTTTCTTGTGAGTCGTTTCTAAACTGAGTATTATTAGTGTTTTAATTGTATTTTCTGCAATATATAGAAATTTTTTTCTTTTTTATACAATACCCGATGAATTATAATCAATTTCCTTTATGTGCAGACTAGGTGTTTTGAATTTTTTGATAATTTCCTTTAGTCTCGTTATAATTACATTTGTTGTTGTTCAACTGACGTTTAAATAAACTTTGTTAAACCAGAAAGCGGTTTGTCTTGACGCATAAACGATTTCATGTTTGCATGACTTGTTATATTAGTTTAGCATTTCTGTTATGATCCTGGTGTATAGTGAAGATCAAAAAATAATCAAATATTGAGAATTTAATATATTAAAATCACCCCTATATTGGCACCTGTTCTATTTAGTAAACTTTCTTCCTAAGCTCACCCCTTATTTCTTTTCCTTCCGCATTCTCTCTAGTACTATACAATTACTTTATTTTCCTTTCATTTTACAGCAATTTATTTTCTTTAATTATATCAAATTTGATTTTCTTCAAGTGTAACAATCAATAGAAATAAAGTTATTAGTAGAATCATAGTTTAAAATTTTATAATTCTTTTACATTACTATAAACAAGTAATTACTTCTCACTTATGTTCAAAATGATACTGTTTTCCAATAGAAGAAATTAACTAAATTTTAAAATATCTACACTGTAATTGCTTGTATTCGATAATGACTTATAAATTATAGTTAAATTATTTCTTAATTTAGTATTCGAATTATAACAAGAAAAAAAATCTTATAAGTTTGCCGCTGGGACTCTAATTCTCATCAACAACAATTTCTAAATTAAGTAATACACGATAAGAATTATATTCAATCAAAATAAATACTGGACAAACATTATTTGAATCGTTCAAAACGACCATAAGGTCGAGATTTTTGCTTATTTATTGATACCGAAATTAAATAAATAAATAAATAATTTATTTTTATCTGTTTTTTGTCTCTACACCCACCCTATTTGCATTTTGCGTACTTAAACTTACACCCTATCGAAAAGTCAAATTATTTTTTTAATTGAACGCATTTTTTGGCCATTGTAATTATCCCGATAGTATAATTGTGCTTTCTTTTCAGGGCTCAATCATCATTCATCAATCGCCATTTTTTAGTGATTCTAAGAAAAACAGTTTTCCAAGGATAAGAAGTTAATTTTTGTAATATTAGTAATAATTACAAGAGATTTTGTACAGGCTGAAAGAAATTCAAACAAAATGGACGAAATAAATGAAAAGAGAAGCTCAAGATTTAATTAACTGAAACTTTTAATCAGTCCTTGTTGAGAACCAGTTGCGTCCAAACATTGAATAAGTTTGCCCGTAAATAGCAGAAGACAACAATTAAACAAACTTTAATGAATTTGATAATTATCGAAAAAGACGGGCAAAATACTTGTCTCGTGCAATTAAGATTAATAAAAATAAAAAATTACTACCGGAATTACAATAAAGTTAAACGATTATTCTTATATCGAAATTTCAACCAATACAGGACCGAACTATACATTTTTCAGGATAAATATTGTTTATAAACGAAACAATAGTTGCATAGCTACAGTTTCTGGGACATATTTTGCATAATTCAACTACAATAATAACAAGAACAACAATTATTGTGTTCGAAATTATCAATTTATTTGTAAATTAAGATCATAATCTTTCATGTTTTTTTTCTTATCGTGCTTATGAAATATTGTAAAATAACACGAATAAATACGTACGGATTAATCAAATAGGTAAACCGTCTATTTACGTTCGTTTTTATATATAGGTAATTTATAATTATAAACAGTATATTAATTATAATTAAGGTCGGCTAATATGCACATATGGCGAACTTAAAGTGCCGCATAATATTTATAACTTTTTTATTTACGACAATTTTAAAAAAACGCTGAAGCAGGTAATATTTAATTGGTCTTTCAGGGCTTTTTATTTCTACAATTTTAATAACATTGGATATTCTGTATAATTTTATAAAATTGAACTGACAATCTTTGTTGTTATGTCAACATTAATGTTGTAATGTTCATGATAAAAATAATATCAATAAAAACAATGTAAATTACTACGATCGGTTCATAGGATATTATCACTTCTCATAATACGAAAAGAGGTTGTTTTTTGAAAAGAAAATTATACAAGCTCAAAATTTTCCGAATTGTAGATATGTATATTTAATCATCTAGTCAAGAGACTCGATGAACATAAATTATATAATAATAATAACAACTAATTTAAAAGTTTTCCAACAAACTATAATAACTCTTTAAGCCTTAACATAATCCTATAGTTAAAAAAAATCGCATTTCTCTATTATCTTGTCGAAAACGGCTGAATTGTATAATCCCAGCTTGGACACCGTGTAATATAACTACAGGTGTAGCAAGCTTTTCTTTACACACTTTAATAACTAATAAGTCTTGTAATAGATTGTTTATTGTTCGTTATTATTTCCTCCATTTTTTTTTCATGTTTTTAACGGAAATTCTCTAGGTTATATGCGGGTAAAAACACTAATTAGAATTATAATAATATTAAAGGCAAATTCAATTAAAGTTTAAGTGTATCATTTTTGTTGGAAATATTAAATAAAAATATACAAATAAACTGAAACTCTCATATTAATACATTGTAATATAAACATTAAGAATGAAATATTTGTCTGGCCCTAATATGCTTGAAGGGTTTGTTTGTTTACGCTCGTCGTAAAATGTATAAAAATAGAATTTCGGTGTTAAGAAAGAAATTTAGAAAATAATAACCGATTATTAATTAGTTAAGTCTTGGTTTTTGAGACGAGTAGTCAAACCCAGACAATTATATCAAAATTAAATAAAGGATTCAATACACATTTTAATAAGTTTGTTTTATTATTAAAAAGCCCGGCCTCCAATAATTTTAATATTAATTTAATTCATTGTTGTTATCATTAATATTATTATTATTATTGTATAAAATCTTTTCAGAAATAACAAATTTTTGGCAAGATAAAACTTCGAAATCCTCATATTCCAATGTTTCTTTAACAAAAATGTTGTATTTTAACCAGGGCTGACGAGTTGGAACTCTGATCCATAGAGCCGGTCAATTTTGGACGAACTGGAGCTTAGCTTTGGCTCCTCATAGTGGAGCCGGAGCTGGAGCTGGAAGCACTAAATCTTATGCTGGCTTCGACTCCTTATCATTTGGCTTTTTTTCATATGTTATAAGGATTATATAAAATTCTCAAGCTCAGCAAAGCACTGCAGGGTTCTAAATTTGTTAAAATATTTTTCAGGAGCTACTCAAGAATCCTTCAAATATTATTTGAATTGCTTAACAATTGCGCTTTCTCTATTGTCATCTATATCGCATCGAAAGTCGAATGGCAGAGAATACATCAAACAACTCCTGGTAAAAATATGTTTTCATCTTTTGAATATAACAAAGTTACAGTTTAACTACTGCAAAGCTGTAGTAAGCTCAAATCTTTGAACTACATATTTGTATTTATTGTAATGGAGCTGAAGCCGGAGCTGCAGTTAAAACCTCAGTTTGGGAACAATGACTTCGGAGCTAAAGCTGGAGCTTGAATATTGTATTGTGACTTTGGAGCCGGAGCGGAGCTCAGCATATTTCAGGCCAGCTCCCAGCTTTTAACGAAATATGTAAATATGTAGTTGATACACCTGATGTTTTACAAAATTCAGTTAATTGTTACCTGAAATAAATATAATAAAAACAAAAAATAAGAGTTATTTTATAAATATTCACAGAAATCAAAATTATATGATACATATTATTGCTACAGTTTGAGAAAAGAATCCCCAACAAATCCACATTTCTTGTATAATGGTGCCCTATGTAATTAGTGTATTATTTAGATACGTATTGGAGAATTAAAATTGAAACCAATTTAGGAAAAAATCTTTTGTTTCTCCCAATTAAGATACAACTCCAGCCGCCACTGGTAGTTGGCGCAAAAATTGTTTAGCAAACAGGGATTGTGGGCTCAAATTCGATTTGATGGTGATATTTATGAAAAATCGAAACGTAAAAAGGAAAATTATTATCATGATCAATTGTCGCGCATCAATATAATTATTTTATTAATTAGCTTACAATCAATTGTAATCGGTGTCTAAATCGATGCCTATCAAAATTAATCAGTCAATTATTGTTCAGTCTTCTATATATTTAATTTTTATCATGCTATAATATCGAATAATTTCCTATGTTATAAACTATTATTTTTCGAATACTAACAACAGATCGATAATTATAACCGACCCTGTTTTTATCTAATAGACCATTTTTCTAACGTCAGCTGCTAGTGATTTAATTTAAACCCGAAAATGTTGAACCATTTATTCGGTTATTTTTTTTATAAATAATTCAATGATATATACAGTTAAGGCATATCAAATCCTTACATAGAGCAAATGATTAGTTCCACCCACTCTTAGGATATGCGCATATATCAAACGAGAATAAACAGAGAAAACACCAGTATCTCAATCCATATTCTTCCATCGTATATTTTCATTTATCAAAAGATTTATTTATATGTAACTATGTGAAATGCCCTACCTGTATATCCTAAGAATAATTTGATCCTTGTCTGATAGGCCGTAGTAACAAAAGTCTTCGTTTGTTGGCGTCTTACTTTTCTTAGTTTTCGCAACAGTGTTGATAAGTTTTTTAAATAACTACAGTTACCTCCTGTTGTACATACTACATACTTCGCTTTGCATGGTATTTACTTTACTCATTTTCTCTTTTTACACGGTTTTTAAATAAAAATATAAAGATTGATATAAAGTACTCTTTTCACAAGCTTGAATCGTAAACTTTATGCTTGTAATTCTATTAAAATAAACAAAACAAACAAAACGTGTAAATGAATGTTATAAACAGGTAAAAAAGGCAGTTCCTATCTCGATCAATACGGATTCAGTTTGCACGATATCTTGAAAAACTGTGTAAATCGAGGGATGGGTGTACTTATATGTTATTGTCAAATAGTTATAAACCCGCACTGATTGAAATAATTGACACTTGTTTGACACCTCTAGCACGTGAGACTGTCAATTTTCGTAATTTAGACAAAGATGTTTTCCGAGTGTTTGTAGTTCTAACTGCCGGTCCGGTATGTATAAGCCTATTTAAAATATTGATTTTAATAAATTATTCACGTAATATAATATAATTATTATCCTTTAAAAATAACAACATGTAATTAGTTTAATTATAAATAAATTGATGTTAATGTTAGGAAAACATGCAAAAAAATTGTGCCTAATTTCAAATTTTCTTTATTTTTTTTCATCTTTTAATTCGAATAGATTCTTGACACGTATCAAATTATTTCTTACAAAACGATAACGCGAAAAGCTTTTGTGTTCTCTGTTTTTTTTTTTGCTTCCTCGAAATGACTTAATCGTATAAAAACCGGAAATATCATTTAAACTTGAATAATTCAGTGCTTTTATTGTAGAAATAACAATAATAACTGGAAACATTTCCAAAATTTCCCCGTTTTAACAATACCTACTGTTATTTGTGCGATTGTTCGAAATGATTACAATTTAGACAATTTGTTGAACCTTTTTATTTGTGTGTGTGTGTGTCTGTTAATGTTTTTTTTTTCAAAGATTAACTCCGTCCATAAATAAACAGCATGTTCTACAAAAGACGAAATGAAACCATTTACATTTCAAAGAAATATTATTGAAAACTATCTCATAAATCTTATCGACTTATAGAAATGCTTTGGATTCCAGTCGTCTGAATAATAAATTTTTAGCAAATGGTTTATTTAAAAATTAAATTAATAACAAATATACCTATAAGAGATGAACAGCACCAATAGCTACAATAAAGAAGAAGAAAAAAGCATGTTAAATATTTGATAATCATTGTAAAGAAATTTAATCAACAAAATCATCAGATATTTTCAATTTAAACCGAATAAAAGCGTATTTTATCAAACAAAAACTGTTTTATTTTTGTTGAATTGAAACGATTGTGTAGCAATGGCCCCACAACGTTGATCAATACAATAGACTGTAGAAAGAATATAAAAAACCAACGTGCTGGTATTAACATCCAAAACACCGCGTAAATACCAATTTTATGGTATTTTTTTCTAAAATCAATAAACACCGTGTAATCTTGATCTAGTACTTGGATGATATTGTTTCGTTTAAAACAAAAAAAAAAAATCGAAAAAAAAATGTAAAGGGAACAATGAAATAATACGGATTGTGTTGCTTTTTTGGGGCGAAATTTTCAAGTTTTGTTAGAAACTCAATTATTTTTTACCCCATCTCTGATGTATGTAATAATGTAAAATTTCAGTTTCCACATTGTAATTTGTTTACAACAACAATAATAATAGTAAGAATAATAATAATAATAATAATAATAATAATAACAACAAATATAATAATGTACAAGAGTAATTTGCGAAATTGTAAAATTTTTCCGGTATATACTACATGATTCTTGTATAAAACATTATTTATGATGTATAGTATAGAAGATATACGCATTGTCTTAAATTTAATCTTGTGATGAAACCGGCCCTGTAATTGGGGTTGATGAGACCTGTGAGTGAGGTGTGAGTTGTAACGCTAACACCTGTGCAGACCCTCAGGCATTCAATGCGTGTTGGCATGCTTAGGAAACCTAAACTGGCAGTGTTTTAAGCTCCATCAGAGGCGGTATAATATAAAAAGATATTTATAACCATATACCACAAAACATTTACAATAAAAAAAAAATATGAAAATAAATAATAATAATAATAATGACCTTATAGTAATTGAAAAATCTTGATTTAATCTTTCTTTATGCCAATCCTAACATTATTAGAAAATGCAAAAAAGATGGTAATTGATCAAATTTGTGCGCACACAAGATGTTCTCTCCAACAATAAATTATAATTACTTATTTATTAAGTTCATTATAAATAACCGAATTAAAGTTATCCAAATAATTAAACTGTTCAAATTTACTGCTACTGAAAGTTCGGGCTTTTCCAATGTTCGAGTTGTGAAAAAAATGAAAATCTACAATTATGCATCTAGTCTTAGAAGAAGAGCCGCCCAAAAATCACAGGCTTGTATCGAATTTTTTTGAGCCTCTCAAAGGCATTTGTAGTTAATTTCTGTGTGCCCCTATTTGTTACAGTATAAAAACTACTTACACTATAGTCTCTGTCCCAGAATTCAATATTTTCTTACCTAAATTTTAATTTTTTTTTCTCAAACAATGGACATTGAATGTATCAAAAAACAATAAATTATAAAGGAAAAAAATAGATAATTCCATAGCTGCAATTTAAACAGCATCCTTTCAAAATATCGTCCTTATTTCATCAAAAAAAATCCAAGCAAATAGTAAAATTTTTGATTTATTGTTTATCAGCTGTTGGAAATTCAGCTTTTCAGTTGTTTAATAAATAATAAAAACTAGAATAGCGGTTATGATTTGATGATATTTCATCTAATCTTAATAAGAAAAACCACCAAAAAGTCACAATCTGGCCGTTTCCTTCAAGCTAATAAGGCCATTTGTAAGATATTTCAAAATTTTGTGGGGTAGTCCTTGGAGACTATTTTAGCAAAATTAGAGCCTCGTAGTTCACTTGGACATCCGTCAAAAAAGCTCGTTGTGAACAATTTCGTGATTTTCGAAAACGAGCTAAACACGCTAAACGACTAAGAATCGCTCGTAGACTATCAACATTGATTTTTTTCGTTTTTCTTCATTGCATTCTAAAAAAGTGTGAAACATTTCCATCTGTTCCAGAGAAAATCAATTTGGGATGAATCTTCGAGTCATCCTTATTGTTAGTCATTTAACGTGTGTAACTTGTTTTCGAAAATCACGACAATGTCCAAAACGACCGTTTTTGGACCAACTTTCAAATTAGCTATAAAATTCTAATTTTGCTAAAATGCTCTTTACAAATCCCCGAAGTACTTTTCGAATCGCTCTGTTAGTTTGAATTAGTTCAAAGTGAATAACCCGGTATACATACTATAAGCATGAACTTGAACCATCTATAATTTTCTTCATTTAAACCGAAAACTTAATAATTTGACCAAAAATTTAATTGTTTGAAATACCGTTAATATTAGACTATAAATACAAAAGCCCCCCCTCTATGTAATCTAATACTAAAATAAAAAATATACCGTTTCATTTAAAAACAAAATCGATAGTCATGTTCAGTAACATTGGCAATTAAGCATTTTCAAAATTTTTACCACAACATTTTTTTCTAAATGTAGTACTAGCAATTTTCGGCTCGTCAATCTTATAACAGGTCACATACAGTGAAACACTCTGTATTCATTTTATTAAATTTACAACCCTGAATTTATCATTTATCCTATTTTTTAGGGTAAAATATAGTTTTTCTGTTTTTTTAGACAATTCGATCAATATTAAAAAAAACTGTTTGTATCAACGCTCTATCTTTTTTTGTACAAATTGTATACATTAAATTTAGTATAATTTTCCAAATTAGTTGTCGTAAGTAGGTACTTGTTCTAATATCTAATTTTATAAAAGCTGAAAAATATGTCTGAAAGTTCTATCCTTTACGCTATCACGAATTGTAGTAACAGATGTATGTACCTACAGTGACGAGCATATAAAAGAGATCATTTTTGTGTCACTGTGTATAAACAGGCTTTTCAGGGCGGCCATGACAATAAAACAGAATTTTCATAGGTCACATTTTGGGAAGAAAGCTATTTAATCAAAAGGTAAAGGTGAGGTTATTGATGTAATTTGGGGTATTTACCTGAATAAACAAATATTTCTTACAAATTTGAAATGGTGATAACTCGTTCTAACACCTCCTATCTACCTATTTTTTACTTTCATGAGGAAAACAGTCTGACTCACACGAAGAGAAAAGCGTGATATTCCTCGCTCACGACTTTATTCTCTTTTATATACTCGTCAGTGTATTTTGGATTTTTAGCGAAGAATCAAGTTAATTAATGTTAATTATTATTTCTTTGACTATCTAGAGCTTGCTGCTTTTGCCAATTTTAATGAGATATATTGGCGGCTTCATAGTTTTCCAAAAATTAACGAGAACTTGAAATCTTCGTAAGAAGGTTAGACGGGTAATTTTTGGGCTGACACAATGTCATATCCGTGAAAATATAAAAAAAAATTGTGGTCTTGGAAAATGAGTGAGTTTGATATATTAAAAATAGTTATTTTCAACAAAATTTATACAGTTTTCGAACATTATTTTGTATAAAAGTTATGAATTCGTCTTATACAGAAGGCTGTGAAATACTATTTGTTAATCACAATTTTATCGATAACAACCTCATCCTAAGATTAATTCATTTGAAATCAATTTTATTTTATTTTTTGCTGTTTTGCTTGTAAAATCACTAGAAAGTATTCCTAGAGGTATCTATTATAAATTATATTAAAACTAATTAAACAAACATAATATAGAAAGATAATTTAATATAGTATTATTACGCCTACACTGTCTTTTGTTGTCAATAATTTATTGTGTAATTGGATATATTTGAAAATCGGTAATAATAATTTCGAAATTACGAAATATAACAATAACTATGAACTATACATATTTGTTAGTGAACAATTTAAATCTAGGTAATTTAACAATAAGCATTAATTAAATTTCTACAATATAAGGATAAATAGATATAGGTACCAGAAGTATTAT
The DNA here is from genome assembly GCA_039776855.1 of Mylabris sibirica. NCBI lineage: Eukaryota > Metazoa > Arthropoda > Insecta > Coleoptera > Meloidae > Mylabris > Mylabris sibirica. The sequence continues at coordinate 6,315,488 of CM077845.1, read as the reverse complement.
ACACATTGCAATTACAAATCAAATCATTATTAAATAATTAATAAATACATCCGTATGAATTAGAAGCGTAGATTCAAAGTCTTTATAAAAATTTCCTTAATAATCAACAATTAAAATATTTAGAAAATCTATTTTACAATTATAATTAAAAGATCTCCAAAGGCAGCAAGTACCTTATATAGCGAATTTTTTTTATGTATCTACATGCTGGAACATTAAATGAAAAACATTCTTATGATACTGACAATTAATATATTTTAATAATATTGAATCAACTAATAAATTCATTTTCCGATGTTATTTTAATATTTATGATTTTTATTGGAAAACACTTTTAATCCACAAACAATTATCTAGCAGGCCCTGCGTCTAATATTAACTGTCAAAATTAGTTGCCCCCTGCGATATTCAATTTTTTTTTCTAATATCAATTGTCAGAACATATAGCCACCTGAGATATTCGATTTTACTGTTAATACTAAATAAAGATATTTTTACATTTTTCTTGCGAACCAACGAACCGATTTTGATGATTTTTTTTCTGGGTCATAGAGAATGGTCGGCTCTACTGTTATTTTAATTTTCATCCAAATCTAAGCAAATGTAATATTGAAAATGATTTTTTTTAACATTTCTTCAGCTCTTATTCCAAAAGTGTTGGCCCTACCAGTCTGCCCAACGAACTCATCCAAGCTATCCCAATGATCGATTTTTGTACCAAGTTTCATTAAGATTGGACTATTTTTACGGCAGGTATCGTGGATATATATATATATATATATATATATATATATATATATATATATATATATATATATAAAAATTTTAACGAACGGTGGATATGGGTTCCTAAGGTCCCAGAACGAACTTCTGTGCAAAATTTTTTCGGAAATTCAAAAGTGAGGATCTCGTCACTAGCTAATTTTTTTAAAAAAATTCGCTAAAATTAACATTGTTGAGGAAATAAGACAATTTTGCTTAAATAGATATCAATATTTAATCGATTTTAAAATGGAATTGATAAAATTTTAAAATACTGACAGATGGTTCTCTACCTGGATATCTAATGGGTTTATGGAATGTTCACAATTAGTTACCCGAAATAAAGAAGTAGAAGAAGAAAAAAGTAATATTATATAGAAGGAAATGAAACAGAGAGACTATTTGTTTCGCCGCCAAGCAGTCTAAGATAAGTTTTATGTCGGCTTTGTTGAAAGCTACGCGCTTCTTATTGATGACTGTTTAAAATGCAAATGGCCGTATTGTAAAAGATTTTACACAACAAACGGAGCAGGTGAAATATTTTCCTAGTGTAATTGTCTCAAATATTGATTAAAAAAAAAAAGATAATAGACGTCAATTAATTCTAATCAATTGTAAACACGACATTTTAATCGAATTACCGTACAATTGTAACAATTTGTTATGACATATATGTATATAACGAGTTAATATTAAATGAGTATTTATTAAGTGTTTGTGTAATTTTCACGTCAATGAACAATAGGATTTTGTAAAAGAAAACCTCAAAAATAACTGGTTTATTTTACATGTCTTTATTATTATATTGTTAAATTCTCATCTTCCGTGACTACGATCTGACATCAAAATTTCATTTAAAAACAAACACCGACAAAAGAAAATGTGTGAGATAATAACGTAACTATACACCACATATTATAATTTTGTTTTAAAAGATCCAAACGTAAACTAAACGAGAATTAACATTGAAATTTTTCCAATTTTTATAATATCATTTATATTTGTATTATTTACAATAATACTTATCGTTTTTAATGTATACGATTATAATGGTGATATATTGTCCATATATTGTGCAGGTAGTATATTCTATTATCTATACAATATTTTATTGTAAAATATATTAACTATCTGATTGATAAATGGTTGTTGGCTGATAAATGTGACAAAATATTTACAAATTTATGTACATTACATATAAATTCACTTCAAATAAAGTTAAATTAATGTTATTATAACTTATTATCAATATTGTATAAGAAACGTGTGTGTTTTTGAACAATGTGAATGGCGATATCGTGGCGACAATGTTGGATTTTTACTAATTGCGCCAGTCCATTAGATTTCTTTTCCTATTTAATTAGAAAAAAAGGATGTTTTCGATTAATACCCAGTTGATAATGTTGGATTGTGTGTTTTTTTTGGGTTCGAAATTTCGGTTTATTTGGATTTTTCCGCTTGTTTAAAATAGATAGACTGGCCGGGTTGTTTGTATATGTTAGAGAGGTATAGAAAAAGATAATTTATCGTTTAAGGCGGACAACGTTTTGATGCTTTAACATGTAATTTATAAATGATTTTGTTTTATAATGCCTTTGTGTATCTTAAAGTCATCACAGGCCGAGCTCCAGTACAATTGGTCGGACACTAGATAGAAGAGTAGGCAGGCAATTTACCTCATGATATGTTTGCTTAGGGGCAAGGCCTTATAGACTCGATCGAATCTATCAAAGACTTTAAACAATCTATATATAAACAATATAATATAGAAGGAGATAGTTAATATTGGATATAGTCGAATATTAATGTTATAGTCGGCATTGGCGGCCTAATACAGAAACAAGTTGGTCCTATAATTAAAGGAAACTCATTTGTGTTGGCCTGACACCTTAAAGATAGGCATTTAGTCAGCCGTCAGCGGCACCTTTGTAGACTGGCACCCCACTCAACCCGCGGACGCGCGAACTCACCTACCTACCTACCTGCTCTAAAACAATTCAACAGTTAACAAACTGCTGGATAACACGGAAGGCGGGGTCGATATCTGCAAGAGAGATAACAATTTCGAGGACCGCCTACTTAACATATAGTAGGGGCGGTCGTCGCGACGACGGGCGTCACATAAACAAAAACAACACTAACCAACAAAATAATAATAAAACAAAAACAATATTAACAACAATGGTTGAGTAATGTTGTTTTCTAAAAAGGCAATTCAATAAACTATCCCTATACATATAAACCAATTTACTCAACACGAATTGAAACCATCACCCGAATAACCAATTTTCAAAATGACTGTTTTGAAAAATCATCAAATTGAACAATTTACTCCTTTTTTATATTTAATACATCGCAATTATTGGAATAAAAATAAAACATTTATTATATAAAACAGATTTACAAATTATACATAAGTATAACAAAATAAAATTGTTGTCTTTTTTCATCTTAATATAAATTGTGTGAAATTATTGTGGAATAAAATCAATCAGAAATTTAATTTAATATCATTTATTATCCATCCATTACACATTCAATTTCAATCATTTATTGAACTTAATTTTACAACAATAAGCAACAATAATTTTTGCTATTTTCAACAAACAACACAATAAAGCAACAACAATATAGGTGAAAGCTTTGTAGTGAAGACCAGACAAGATTTTATTAGATCAAATTGTCACATTCTAAATTTAACCGGAAACGAAAATGTCACAATAATTACGTTATCACCAACTATATCGAAATTTAACAATATAAATATAATGTTGTCATCTATAATACAATTCAACATTTTGTTATGTTAATTGTTACTATTTTTAGTAGTATTTACTATTAATTGTATAATTATGGGTGTTGATTTAGGGCAAGCAAAAGCTCGAAATCGGTGCAAATGGACGCATATACGGGACGCTTTTTGTATTTTTTTTTTGTATCTGAACCAGATGTTGGTTTGATTAGTTTTGAAATTTATCGACTTTTATTATAAGTTTTATAGATCATCCCGTATAAATTTGTTAAAGTTATTTAAGTATAAGATTGTTTTATATACCTATTGTATACATTTATCTATATATATATATCTATATATTTATTTAGATCCCAGCCAACACCTGACTCAACGAAATGTGGCTATGAAACATAATTAGATTGGTCAGCTATGGTTTGATATATATCCTGGGGCCGCGAATGCTTCAATTGGTAGCTAGGGCCCAGAAAGTTTGTCGGCTTTGTTAATAATCACAGAACTGGATATGCGGTTCAAGCTGATCTCAACAGATCAAACGCGCGAATGGACTCAGTAAACAGCAATTAAGCGGCAACTTTAACCACCTTAATCACGGGTCTTAACGTGCTACTTTGGTCTCAATAATGACAAGCTAGTCATGTTTATAATTTTAGTACATAAAAGTGCAAATATACTCGAAATTTTATATATATTCAATATATGTGGCAACTATAATTGATAAATAAATATTACATAATCAAATCATTATCTCAATTATATTTTGATCTATTTTGTATTACTATTAAGAATCACTATAATTATGTTTCAAAAAAAAACTAAATAAAAAACTCAAAATAATGTTGAAATGTTTGACGAATTTTGACATAAATATTCCATTTTATAGACACTAATAAATACATATCTACTAAATATCTATACCTATACCTATATATAAAAAAAAATTTCTATTACTTAAAACTACTTTAAAACCGTCGCTTCACTAACCACACCATACTAATTATTAAAGAAAACTAATTTACGTCTAACTACCTCTTATGATTTCCCAAGAAGGAAACAAGCATATAAATTTGTATTTAAATTTTGATTGTTCTTATTAAAAAAAATTACCGTATACATCATTATGTTTCCTCTTAGAAAACGGTTATTGTAATTTTTTCTACACCCCTGATATACTGAACCAAATAGACCCCTAATCTCTCCACTTGAAATTGTTTATCTTACTGAAAATTGACAGACAAAATTGACTGTCATTATTGAACCCGTCATTATCCATCAGTATTCTACACCAAAAACTTACATATTCATTCACTCATCATCCCTATATTTAGGTAGGTACCTATCTTTACCCCAATAAAGATAAATAGTATTTCACAGCCGAATGAGCTTTGCGAGTTAGCTCGTGAATTTCGGTCATTTTTGCGTTTTTAAATGTATAAAATCAAAGTAAATAGAAAAATAATCCTTTCACCTTTAATATATACGGATATGGAAAAAATCAATTAGTTGAGTGCTAAGCGAGCTTTATTTCGTCGTGTGAAACCCGACGCATCAACTTTGATAATCGGAGCGTTGAAGATTTACCGTTTCGTGTACACCGAAAAACGCCAAAAATAAGTCTAAAAAATTGTTATTCACTCACCTATTTCTTATCATAGTTATCACGCTTAAAATGTCTTAGAGACAACCTTACAACAACTGTTGGCGTATTTAAAGATTACATTATCAACAAATCGCCTTATTGGTTGTGGAGAATTTCGTAAATTTCGCATAAAATTCGGGATAAATTGGATCAACGAAATCAGAGACGGCTAAAAATAAATAAAATGAAGTTTTGAAAATAAACCGATCTTCACGCATCACGTGAAAATCGTGTTGAATTTTGTACAAATTTGTTCCACGAAACACGCTAAAGTCAAAACGTTCAAAACAAATCCAGTTCACGGATCGTGTAAATAGTGTATCGGCAGTTAAATGGAATTTTTAGTAATTTCGCACTTAATTTTATTAATTTCTATCATTATTTCATGAAAATATCTAATAGATATTATAAATTAAACTTTACATTTGATAATTGGAGAAAATCCATTAAAAGTGTTACAATGTTGCAGTTTACTAAATATTTTATAATTATCAGACTAAAGACAATTTATATAACAAATGTTAATGTTTATCTGCTAAAATGCGGGATTTTATTTTACGGCAATATAACAATTAAATTTATAGGGCGTCTCGAATTTGGCGACCGTTCCCTTACACCCCGACAAATTCTCTCGTGTAGGTACTATCCAAAACAATAAATTACCACAAATTGTTTTATATGAGCCAAAAGGGGCTGGTTTCATTGGGACAATTTATAGAATCGTTGTTTTTGTAAAAAAATATCTACTTTATTGGAGCATATCGAAGGCGGAAAAGTCGATTAGTTTTTCAATATTTTTCGGTATTAAGATTTTTTGTTTTAATTTTTTGGTAAAGTCAATTTATTAAGTTTTATATATTTTTTTAGAACATAACCAACTGAAGTCTTCAAACCGTAAACCATTATTTAAATGTTTTACGATGCATTATTTCCAACGGCGATAGCAGCTAAACTGAAAGTGCCAGTAGTTTATTATTCTGTAAACTTAAAACTTATATTCATTATACTTGTTTGCAAATCAAACGTCAGATTTGATTTCCTTTAGTATTATTTACATGAAATTTTCAAACTTTACCTTTGTTAAGTCAATAATAATCACAAACAATACACTAAACTAAAAAAAAAATGTACAAGATCTGGAGAAAAAGAGGATCGTAATTGTATTTTATAAATGTCGAAATTTGTTATGTCGAAAAATAAATCATGGCAGATATCGATTGTATGATCAACCAATACGAATAAATAAACATATTGATTTATTCGGCAGATAAATATAATGAGAGGACCGGCATTTTAGGAAACATATATATAAAAGTACCGACTTTCATTTCTTCAATGGGCAATTTTATGTTCCAAAACAAGAACGTGTTTCTACTTTGCAAAATGCTCAACGAAATTATTAAATTTTTCGTGTTGGTCAAATAATAATAAAACACGAAATGGACTTTAAGTGGGAGAGAATTTTTCCAATTTTAAACAATAATAATTCACTATCATATAAATCTGTCTATGAGCATTCAATGTAATCACTTCAATCACAAAACTCGAGTTTTCCCAACATGATCAATTTGTTATGACAGTTTATTTCACACAGAATCGAACATCTGGTTAGGATTTTGCACTATAGTCCATCAGTTCTCTAGTTGGACGATTTGTATAAAAATTGAAAACTGACAGACGATTAAAAATCGAAAAATGGCGCTTTTATACACTTGACCAACAATAATTTTTAGTTTTTACATAATGATGCCGTTAGTCTAGTCAAGCTGTTTAAAATGAAATAGACGGAGACTATTTAGATTTATATCAACAGATATACCTAATGTGTGATATTATATATTTATATCATAGTATATAGATGTATACATAATATTATCAGGGTATTATGCATTCAGTAAAGTTGTTCTATAAATTACTCTTAACAGAATGAAACCAATTAAAGTTGATACAATAACTGAAGGTTTGGTTATTGTGTAAAATAACTAACGCCTTATTTTGTACAGTAACGGTCCCAATGATAATCATTACAGCTATTGTATACATATATTGATGACAATACGATGGTGTTATCAAATCTATTGATATAATTTAATTTATTTATATTTTTATTTATAAGTATCTATGTATAGATAAATATGCATAGGCGTATTTAGGGGGGTACTTGGGGATGCTAAGCACCCCCAATATCTAAATTAGCACGCCCAAAAAAATTTACAATGTATAGGCTGCTAATTTCAAAACTAACATATTTTTATGTACCGGGTGTCTTTTTTAAATGTGGTCGTTTTTTTTTATAAAATTCGAATAATATTTAAAAGTTGTGTAGGGTAATCTTCAGAGAAGATTTCAACAAAATCAGAATCTCGTAGCTCATTTGGAAGCTGCACACGTAAAACGATTAGAAACGAATAGAAGACGCTCCCAACATTGAATATTTAGGTAGCATTGTAGAAAAATGCTACCTAAATATTTTCACCTGTCCCAAAATGAATGGAAAAAACGAAAAATTCAATGTTGGTAGGAACGTCAATTATTCATTCTTAGTCATTTTACGTGTGTGACAAAATTTTAAAGATAGCAACAGAATCAGAAACGAGCATTTTTGATCGACTTCCAAATGAGCTACAAGGTTCAAATTTTGCTTGAATCTACTACACTTAAAAAATGCGTGCAGTTAGTATTGAACGTAATACATAGTTCTCTTTTATTTTTCTTTAAAGTGAAATACCTGTTTTGTTTCTACTTTTAATTATATTACAATTAAATAAATCCAATCTGTTCTATATTTTTTTGAACTTCAGCACCCCCAGAATGCAACTTCTAACTACGCCTATGTAAATATGTATATACATATATGTATGGACGCTTATTGATAGTGTGTTAATATTATAAAACATACAAGACATGATTAAAAAGCTAATTAGTAATAATATTGTGAAAGCTTATTTATTATCTGACGATGATTTGAAAACCTATAATAATGTGATTGTTATAGAGAAAATGCCGCCCTTGTTGTGGCTTAAGGCAACTTTCGCGCTTATAGTATGTATAATGTTTTAAAGTAAGTATATTTCTGATGAATTATACTATTTTGGCTTAATGTCGCATGAAATTTGAAGAAGCAGACTCCATGTCGGCATAACAATGCACACAGCTGATCGTATCAGTTAGTAATTGAGCGTGAAACCATCTAGTTTATCTATTAACTAGTCGATCGACCAAACAATAATACGCTCCATTGTCTATCCTTCACCTCAATCTTGTATTTTGTGTTTTTACTATCGCCGACACATCCACCAATTCAAATTGATTACGCTAAGAAATTCACCATTTCCATATTCACATATTGTATTAATCAACAAAACCGATCTTGATGTTATTCATGTTGTAGGTATATTGTGTATTAAATTGTTTGCGACAGCGCTTTATTATAACAACCCCAATTTTTATACAGATGACACAGGTTTATTGAAATAACGTTTCGCTGACTATTCAAAAATTCCAAGACAGGACTTAACAGTGCATGCAAAATAAATTACTATTATTATTTTTGAATAGACTATCAAATATTTCACAATTCGCTATAAAACTTTCCAACAACTTCCACCCTTGATATAGAATTTTTATACATTAGAAACTTGGTTGAAACAATAAAATTCAACAATGTTGCGGAAATTAATGGGCGCCTTTTTTCGTTCCTTAATAAAATAAAGTTGATGTATTATTTATCAAGAAAAAAAAAATAAACTAGTTATTAATCATTAAAAAATTGAATAGATGGATTGATTGCAAATATTGTCGTGGCGAAAAATTCTCTATTTTCCAACTGGAGACAATTAATTTTTTAATGGTATTATCAAAAGCCTTTGTTGTATATTGAATACAAATGGCAGCACTGTGTCACCCTCAACTTTTAGATTGCTATCCGCGTCACTGTTTCTATTAGAGTAACATAAAGAATGCATTAGCTGCTATGTGTACTAACGGTTACGGTAAGTTAGTTCTGCCCTATGTTTGATAGCCTCCATCACTTTATTCTACTTTATTGCCCACTATACCCTTCTTTTCTCTACAATGTAGGTATTATACCTATACATGTGTAGGTATAAATAAACATTATGTATACATACATACGTATACATACCTACATACGGGTGATAATTGAACCAAAAAGTCAACTTAACTTGAACTAGCCAACTTACATGAAAAATTATTTACATTTACCTAAATGACAAGTGTAACAAGTGTAACAACATATAGACATATTTACAAGATCTAATCGTTACTAACAAGCACCAATTCTAAAGAAAAATTTTGTAAAGATACAGGTAAATGGAAAACACAATACCACACATTCCGCTAATTAGTCTCTTAATGTTTCATTAAGACAATAAATTAACCCTATCTTTCAGAAATAGTGAATTTGTATAGACTTACAATCGGAAAATCCCTGGAAACACCAGAATTCTAACTCTAACTTATGATGTGAGAACATTAACGCCCTGTAATTTTCGCCAGCATTTGGTTCAAAAGTGATTCATTAGCCCTGACAGCTTTTTGGAAATGTTGCAATTTCTCCTCTATTCATTATTAGAATCTCTGTTTACATTATTTATTATTTAACCAATGTTGGTTTGTGTTAAAATCATGGCGGCGACCATCAAAGCAGTGTGTATATTATAAGTGAAGACGGTCCTGTGAAGGTCGGTATGTCAAACACCTTAGCTCCCCCAGGGGTCTTATTGTGTGACTTGAAAAATACATACCTCCTGCTTCGATCATAATACGCTTTAACCGACACTTAACTAGCGGCACTTTACAAAAGTACAAAATATTAGTGTATACACCTATTTTGTAACAAAATTTTGATTTGATTAACTATATGGGGTGAGAAGGAGGAGCACACCGGCAAATGGAATTATAAAAGAAAGGAGGAATCGTAAATTTGGAGAATGTTTTAATGGAATCATTAGTTAAATATGTGGGATTTAGAGTGGGATTTTAAGGGCTTATATTAGTCGAGGTGGGGGCCCGTTGATGGTCAATTTTGGCTAAAATGTAAACATTATTATTGTTAAATGGGAACGTATAAAAGGAAAGCAAAGAAAAGAAACGACGTGTTACCTACCAAATGGACCGAAAGGCATCACTTTAAAAAAAAAAATTGAACTTAATATAATGGTATCCCGTTGACTTGTTCTATTCAAAGAAGATTAAAAAATTTTTGTGTATGTGTGAGTTTGGAAATTTTAATTTACCGTCAACATTGGTTATTGTTAAATGCATTCTATGTGGATTTCTTCTATAGAAATGGTTAAATGATAAAATTCGTTATAGTTTAATCTTTAGTTTTTAAATACTAACATAAGTTTTGTTGTTGTAGTCGTCTATAACACCTGGCCACAACTTTTACCTGCATATATGTATATATATATACGGACCATCATCTTCTTCTTCTACTTCATTATTACCATCATCTTCTTTCGCTCTTCTTTTTCCCCGTCTTATACATTTACTAAACAATAGATGTGGACTTGTATGTAATAAATCACCTGGAGCTGTGAAGAAATTTGTAAAATACGGGTCAAAGTGCTGATTAAAAGAACCGACGCGGTCTATACAAAAGATCTTAAATATAGAAACAGCTAAATTATTTACAAACAACTATAACAACAAAATAAACGTGAAAAATTGTCGTAATTTTATATTAAACAAGACTAAACACTCTTAATATGTAAACAACAGTGAAATGTATAAATTTCGTATGGGATTATAACGAAATATTTTATTAAAATATATAAATGAGAACAATGAAAAACGGTAGCGACTACATGAACAAATGATCTAATACAGCAAACAATGTTGGGCGTTAGCGCGTGACGCGCTTTCTTTAAAATATAATAGGTTTTATCCCCACGCAACTTATATCACTCCACTTGAAACCGTATTGCACTCCATCTTGCATGGACCATTACTTAAATAGACTATGCACGATTTTGATCTCGACAATAATGAAAATAACAACCCCCAACTGGAAATCAAACTTTAACTAACTGACCGTCAAGCCACCACAATAACAACAATAACGTTCACAATTCCAATATTGAATTTTCATTACAAAATCCAATCTGTAAGCCGACTTCCAGTCATATTTCGTAAAATAAAAAGGTGTCAATTACGACGGTTGGAGCACCCACATGTTCATCTAAGAAGACGAAAAATGTGACCAAAAATATGAGTTAATAATAAACTTATAAACTAGTATGTCAGCACAAGGGCGCATAACATACTAGTGCCGGCCCTGTCAATTACTGACAAACAACTCATAATAACTAAACACGAAGATAATAACAACTCTCATTACAAGCAAAACTCAAAAGCCTACAATCGTTTGGTAAAAGCTATACATCATCCACTAACATCAATGTCGTAACTACATATCCTGTTATCCTTACATAAGGGTAGATAGTCGGAATTATGCGACACCCTTATAAATATCGCACAAATCGGTTCTTTGTGTAGCAATATTTTTGTTTACTAATACGTTTTTAACTAGGAAACAAGTACGGAAACATGTTATACTATCATAAAATCATGTAAATCTTCCTTATTTAATCGTATATCGATCATATAAATATTTACAAATGCTGTTTAGATACCACAAATTTACACTATATCCGAATAAACTCTTGAGTTTATTCGAAAATTTTGATTTATTGATACTAATTACCTTTTTTATGTCTATTATAATTATTAATTTCACTTTCAACCGAATCGATGCAAATTATTAAAAAAGTCTTAGGCTCCTTTAAGCGTCAGGAGCGGATTTAGGCTAAAACCTTTGGGGAGTTCCACATAATCCAAAATTTCACTAGAACAATAAACATTGCATTAGTCCAGTTCCCCGATAAATAAATAGACTTGCACAAATTTTGTTTTTGACAGATGAAACGTGACATTAGAATTTTTAGAAAGAAGGGGGGCTAATTTGAAGCACGGCCGTTAATCCCCTGTAATCTCCTCCTAAGTCTAACCCTGCTAGCTAATTGTTTTAAATGTCGACATTTCTGAAATTAATTTTTAATTTCTTAATGGGCTTATTCAGTGCATTCTAATTTTTATTTTTTATACACGAATCGATAGGAAATTAAGTACCTAGATATTATGATGTAAAAATTTCAAGTCAATCAAATAAACTGTTGTGGAGATTTTTAAAGTTAGATGATTATGATTAGATTAGATTCAAATACTGGGTGAGTCACGTAAAACGAAAAGCTCTTATGGCAATTCCCATTAATTAGCGAGCGATTCGAAAAATATTTTTAGGATTTATATGAGGGTAGTTGACGATCATTTTAAAAAAATTAGAACCTTGTAAGTCATTTTAAAGATAGTTAGAAAATGCTCATTTCTAACGATGTCGCGATTTTCAAAAATCACGCAAAACGACTTAAAATGAGTGACTCAATGATCCTCCCAACATTGATTTTTTAAGTTTTCCTTAATTTTATTCTGGAATAGGTGGGAATGCATTTTTTTCTAGAATGCAATGGAGAAAAACGAAAAGAATCAGTGTCGAAAGCATCTCTCATCTCTGAGTCTTTCTTATTGTTAGTCGTCTTGCGTCTGTAGCTCGTTTTTGAAAATCACGACCTTGTTCAAAACGAAGGTTTTTTGACCAACTTCTAAATGACCCACATGGTTCTAATTTTGATAAAATGTTCTCTGGAGATCAGTCTATAATACGTTAAAATATTTTTCGAATCACTAAATAAGCCTATTTTTAACAATGATCATCGACGGTAATAGCTAGAATTTCATTTGCCGGACTGTTTTACTGAGACGTTAGATTTATCGGAATTAGCTACAATTTTATTATATACTTTACAAATTCGGAAATAATGCGAATTATAAGTAAGAATGCTTTTCTTGAATCAGAACACTCAAACAACACCATAAAATTCTCAAAATTTCGTCAAATTCTAACGTTGGTCGCGTAAAATACAGGTAAAATCGCGTACAATATTGATACCTCAATTGGCGTAATTACAATTTCGCGCAAAAACAATTCGCATAAAAAGTGTATGGGCTCAAGAATATAAATATCTTTATTACAAATATGTAGATGGAATATCTAAATTCTTGTTCAGCACTATAGTCCCTAAAACTCCGCGTAAATATAATTATTCTTACTACTGAAGAAATTAGATTAAAATAAGAATACGATTGTTCTTAACTGTAAGATTTTCTGAAATTCTACCGTTTTACTCAACGCAAACTTCCAGTAAATCGCATAAAAACGAATAAGGACCGCAAAAAAGTTGATATCACATAATTAGAATAAGTTCCATGAAATATGGTTTAAGTGCATAAAGATTATCTATATCTCATTTTTAACACTTTTATCATGAGTAACTTTTATTTACACCCCCGCAAATCAAAAGCTGCAGTTCCGAGGATTTCGGAATCTTCCAATTCAACCGATGCTTTCTATGCAAACTCAATTTCGAACACTTAATAATTATTCAGTTAGGTTTTCCTACCTTGTGGAACATAAACAGACTAAGATTATACTGAAATGCTTAATTATACATAAATTTTTTATTTTGTATTTTTTATTCAATTTTAGATGTTATAGAGTTGTTGCTTAAGAATATAATGAAGAAGATTTCGTGCAAATTATAGAATAGTTATGGCATTATTTAATAATATGTACATATATTAAAGAAAATGGTACCTTTATAAATTAATTTTTGTTTGTTTGAATTGATCCTTAGATAAATGGATAAGCTGTCAAAACTTTTATCTAAACATGTTTAAAGCAATGCCGATAGGTCAAAAGAGAACAATCGTGAAGATTTTAAGTTTATCCAATACAAGAAAAAGAAGTCATATCTTATTTTATGTTGGATAAACTGTTAAAATTTATATTATAAAAGAATACAATACGAACAACAAATATTTATTTTTATAATGCTTTTGATATAAATTTTTTTATAACTTATCTAATTGGTAAGTTTGATCCAAAATTTTAAAAAGCTTCTATTGTTTTTTTTGTTTTTGCTTAAATAAGCTACCAATCGAGGTACTTTTAAAATAGGTACTCAAAGGAACTTTTCTAATACTTCTGTTTCTAGTTATAGAATCTGGTAAAATGAAAAAAAAAACTGAGTTTTTAGGACCACTTGGTATATTGTTATTAATTTCGTTTTAAGATTACTTATTGCATTTTAAACTTTTAAATTTAATGAACAGTTATTTTCAGTGCTATCAAAACAGGCAACTGCTTTGTTAAATATGACAATAATTAAAATGAGCCGCATTTTCAATCTTTTGAAAATTTTTGAATTCAAAATTTTGACGTGTCCATGTTTTATCAGAACTTCAATTTAATGTACACGTTAAATTGTTCTTAAAGGCATTACGAGGAAATGCGTCAAGTTTCCACTTTAATCGCAGTCTAACTTCAAGAGCTTAAAAATGGTACCTACCATTTTGTTTTTTCAAAAAATTCCCTAGAAAGAAATTAAAATTAAAACTAGCATTGATATGAAACGGAAGTAAAAATTAGCAAAAATTATAAGGGAAGAAAAAATTTTCTACCAGATTTTTTTGTGTACGTTCCACAGCTTTCTAGGCTCCTATCAAAGATGATACATATTTGAAATTTTGCTAAACAATTGATAAATTCCGTGAAAAAAATACAAAATTGGCTATTTGCTTTATCTCAAAAATTATAAGCGTTATTATACCTATAGATAAAATACCTAATTATCAGGACCGGCGCTGTTATGTCACACGCTCTTGTGCTGAAAATTATTTTGTGCCCCTTGATAGTTTGTAGTTTTATTATTATTATTCGTATACTTCGATGTCTTGTTCTCTTAAACTGGCTCTTCCTTAGAATTAGATTCGGGTCTCCTTAGATTGACACGACACACACATGGAAGCGCCAGCCCTGGTAATTATAAACTGTGGAAAAAGTACTTGAATTAGTAAATATATTTACATTTTGTTTATAAATTAAAGAATTAAGGTCGTGAAAAAATTAAAATTTTGAATATCTAGCTTGAAAATAAGTTGAAGTAACAAATTGGCCATTTGATTAAGCTCAAGAATTAGTAAGAGAATGCGTTATCAATTACATAATTGCTTTCACAACAATAATCTCAAACTTACAATTAGATATTTGAACGGTAAAAAATGAATGAAATTGCGTTTATACCTAATAGGTTACCTACATGAAGGTGTTTCATAGGGAAGTGCGTAATTCGAGAGTCCACTTATTAATTGTAGTTTATTCAAACTATATAATATCATCAATTTAACTAATTACGAAAACGGTACATAAAATATGTTATTAAACAACATATGTTTTATCGATTTCGTCCGGTCGAAAACTGTTCATGTGTCTGCCATTATGGAGACATTTACATCAGGAACAACGCTTTTGTTTTTGTTTTTCATTTGTTTTCTATTATTATTATTATTACTATTGTTTTTATTATTTTTTTATATATATATATTGTATTATCAATATTACTTAAATGACAAATTAAATATGTATCATTATAGTAAGTAAGCGTGTAAGCCACGCCTCCCTATATCATTTGACGTTTTTCCACTACAATCTCATGTTAATTTGATTGTGGGTTGTTCCGGTTGTGCTCTCAGTAATAAATTCAAACTTCCCGTATAATTTTCCTTACTAATGTCACTTTGATTCCGATCATTAAGACTTTTTCCTAATTCACCATTTTATAATTTTAAACATTAAATCATCCATTTTCATCCACACCACATACTCATTCAATGTCGGTAGTTGAAAAAAATTATTTTAAAAATTGCAAATAACATTAATAATAGGTATTCTTCACTTAATTATATACAGATAAAATTATTAATACTATACGAATATTGTTAGATTCAGTTAATTTTCGTATTATTTTAATTGGTCTTTAAATAAAAAGAATAACGAACCTTCAACATAGAAAATAAATTTAAGGTCCGACTATTCTGTAATTTACAATTAGTTGAAATTAATGCATTTTCATGAAATTGTAGAGATTAACATTATTATTATTGTACGACTTCTATCTATCTAGAAGTGTATAGTGTATGCAAACATTCCGGCGTATTTAATTTCATTGTTAGATAGGTACGTGGAAAACTATGCTGTCAAATTAATTAGATGGAAATTAATCGGTAGAAACAATCAGTTTCTATTTACTATGCACATTTAAAGCTAATTACACGGAATAATTAGTGGTTCAACTATATATATATATTTCAATTAAAAAAAGCACGAGAATTTCGCCGATATTTTTATACTACTCTGGGTAATCTTCAAATGACAAATAGATAATCCGATTATAAGTCAAATTTTCTATTTTTTGATACAAGCTATATTTTATGTGAAATTTTAGTGTATATTTTTAAAAAAATTCCACACATCAACAGACCCGACACCCATTTAACACCTGTCTAATTCGTAATATTAGGTGTTAGAATTATTTTTTCGAAAATGAGAAAAAAATTTCTATCATTATACTAACATAAAATCAAATTGTTTCAAAAAATAACAAAAAAACTGTTGTATTATATTTTTAGTAATTATATTCAGGTAGATTTCGGCAAAAATTAAATATAAAACTTGTCAAATAACAACAAATTTGTTTCGCACTTATTTGACAGGTGTAAATTTTTGAATATGTCATCAATTATAACAAAATCCCTCCAAATTAACCCTCAGAAATTAGGGGAAAAGAGGATCTTCTTTGTTACATAAACATTTGTCAACTTGTCTCGTAACATGGGATAAAGGAACCGAAATTTGATGATGTTGAATTTTCGGAAATCTCAAAGTAGCACCGGTAACGTAATTTAAATTATTCACCTCCTAAAGTATCTGAATTCTTCTAAAAATTTCTCTTCAATTTATTGAGTTTTCCCTAAATTTCCTGTGATCACTAACTTTTATAAATCTGTTATGTTTTGCGTTGATGTTAGGCATTCTTGTGTGGATAGTCAAACTTTAACAAGATACGCTCTTGCATTATCTTGGATTATAAAAAAAATGAATTGTTTTTATGAGGACTAGGGAGCCGGAGCCGGAATCGAAGCTCAAAGCCATGAAGTCGGTCAATTTTAGAGGAACTGGAGTTTAATCCTAGCTCCTGAATATTAATTCAGTGGAGCCGGAACTAGAGATGGGAGCATTAAAATTTCTGCTGGCTTTTTTCATAATATGTTGTAAATAGTACCTATCTACCACTATGTATAAAACGCTCACTCAGTAAAGCACTAGGTACAGGCTTCCATATTCGCTGAAATATTATTCAGGGGGTACTCGAAAATCCTTGAAATATATATTTATGTTTAACGGTAACGGTCACAAAAACGTTTATTGTAATGGAACTAAAGTCGGAGCCGGAGCTAAAACCTCAGTTTGGAAGCAATGACTCCGGAACCGAAGCTGGAGCTACAACTTGTATATACTGAGGCTTCGGAGCTGGAGCGGAGCTTAGCCTATTCCAATATAGCTCCCCAGCCCTGGTTTTTATAACAACCTTTTTTAATGGGTGTTGATCGAAGTTAGGTTGGCCAAATCTACATGGACTGGTTATAAAAATCAATCGTTTCACTTGTTGCGAATTGGAAATCTTGTTTTTGATTGGATTATTGTGACTTGTAACTATTCTTCGATTTATTTAGTTGTGGCTGTAGTCAAGCTGATCTAATTTGCGTTGAATCACTATAACTGACAATTCCAACTTTTATATTTTTCTGTTAGCGATTTTAGAGCGACTAATCAAATTTATTTGTTATCATCAATTAGTTGTACACTTTTCTGATTTTTATAATCGGATTAGCTGATGATAATGCCAAAAATTCACGAATAGATAATTAGATTTATGTGGTTAATAAAAAAAAATTGATTAAAATTTGTGATTAATTTTTTTTTGTTCGCTTCAACTTTTTCTATTTCGGTTGTTTTTATCAAATATTCACTTTCATAGGTGGTCAATTATATTGAAGAATGAAATCAAATAAGTATAATAGGCTTCATTTCACACCATAATTAAGTAAAGCACACGTACATTACTTGTGACAACAGCGGACGTGTCGGCTTATCTTCTTTAATTCTTTGTATGATGATGGGAATAGTGTTTTTTTTCTATTATCATCATCATTGTTGTTTAGTAGACCTGTTTGTATTATAACAGTGTTATTTCAAGAAGATGATGATGGTAAAAAAAAATAAAACAATCAAATGATTATTTTGTACAAAATTTTATCCATCATAATAACAAATAATCGTATACAATAGAACTGTTTATATTATAATTGAATTTACAATGTTACACTATTACATATGTTTGTGATTTATGTTATATTAGGGGTAGATGTGACACTCCCCTATGCTTATATGACAAAACATAACCCCCAAATATTCTATTCACTATTAATAACAATATTCATGCATAGACCATTGATAATTGCCATCAATACGGATGTAACTCCCATTTGATGATACATTTGAATTGAATAAAATTTCGGCGGTCACAACAACAACGAACAACAAATCTATTTGTTACGGTTCAAACATGTTTACAATACATTTCTTTTTCAGATATCCGATAATAACAATTATGTATAGGAATAACAACGACAGAAAAAATGAGTGTCGCATCTTTTTAAAATAAAAATTATAATCTAGACGATTAAATCATAAATTAACGATTTGTATAATTAAACAAATAATGATGGAATTAAAAAATAATCTCCAGATATACGCCTATATAATTATTCATTATCAAAACTATCCATCAAATTTAATATAAATATATAACCGACTGTAAATGGACGGGAAACAATAGACTTAATTAACATAACAAGTCAAACCAATGGGATAACTGGCGATTGGTTATAATTATGTCAAACTATAATACCAGATTTAGAAAATCTAATAGAAAATTAAACAATAAACTTACAACAGCAGCAAATTTAACAAAATTGTATGAAATGAAAAAAGCAATTTGCGGCTAGTCGTTGTGGTGATGTAAATTTTGTAATAAATAATTTATTGGAACGTCAAAAAAAACAACTGATTGCTAGCTTCTTCACCGCCGCAGATGACAATTAGATTCTTTTTTATTGTTGTTAGTGGTGTTGTTTATAATGGAAAATAATTATTTTGAATTTATTTAAACAAAAAATTGTTGATTTTATATTTGATTGATTGTTGTTTTTTTATACTTTAGAATAGAAAAAAAAACGAAGTTCAATGACTGTTCAGTGTAAATAATTAATATTAATTTTAAATGATTTTCGCTTTATTGTAGATAATTAAAAACAAAAACTGTACCGAAGTATACAATTTTATTTGCGCTATATATTTTGTAATAATATAATATTATATTAATTATAAATTCTAATTTTAATATCAACCTTATTTATGGTTATTTAACATATGCCAGTGATCTCATTATGTCAAATTCTATTTTAATATTAATTCACCGGTTAACATTTGAGTATCTTTTGTTTATTTTTATTCTTATTTTAAATAACAAGAAAGGACAATGTCATGGTTATATTAATGAATATACACACTACATTACTATTTAATTATTATTTAATTTATTAAATATTTACAACATTTATATAATAGGTACATAAATTTGCACATATGCGGACGAGAATATGGGCAATTCTTTTATTATTATTGTTATCATATTATCATTTTATATGTATATACTATATATATATTGATATTTCAAATACAAATATTTACATGTTCATATCGTGATAAGAACTAATTCAACAAGAACCGAATATATTATAATTTTCTTTGCGTGCTGGGAAACAAATGAATAAAATACACCTTTTGTGTTATTGTATACTATATATATTAATAAGTATAACTTAAATAATATCACATTTAGTTCTCTAGTAGGCTACAGAAAGAATACAACAGTAGGTATCTATACCTATCTATCAAAACAGGAACGATCACCTTATCATTATTATCATTTCTACTATTACTACCACTAATATTGTTATTGTTATTATTATTATTATCTTTAAGATTATTAATATTACTTATAAATATCGTTATTATTATCAATATTATTATTATTATTATTACTATTATTAATATTATCGTCAGTTGCACGTAAAATAAATGAATTAATTATCAAATAGAACGTAGAGCTAATTGAGATAGTCCTATGAGATCCTCGCAATGCGGCATATAATTATTATAACAAGTCGGTGTGTGTATTAAATTAATAGGTGTATTTATTGTTAAATCACAATATGTAGCGGCCATACGCCATGGATGTATATTAATTAAATTTTGCTGATTATCCGGCTTATCCGGTTCAATTAAACTTTCAATTGTAAATGGCCGTTTTGGTCTAATACATGTCAAACTATTTTCTGTTATTTTTGTAATACCAGGCGATTGTTCTCTAATTATCGGTTTTATCATACCATTTAAATCAATTGGTGTTGTTGTTGTTGCTGTTGTTGTTATTGCTGCTGCTGTTGCTGCTGCTGTATCCGTCGTTTGTTGTTGTGATGCTGTTGTTGTTGGTGGTGTTGTTGTTGCCGCCGCTGATGCTGGTGTTGTGAAAAAGAAACGATTTATGTTAGCTAATGCTGCCAATTCATTATCCAATGTCTCTTTATCGCTCTTCAACAATTTGAAACGTTTACGTCGCCTTAATAGACTGCCATTTTCAAACATATCAAAAGCGGCAGGATGTAATGCCCAATAAGCACCTTTACCGGGACGATCCGGACGACGGGGTATTTTTATAAAACAATCATTAAACGATAAATTATGTCGCAATGAATTCTGCCAACGTTGTGTATTTTTTCGATAATATGGGAAACGATCAGTTATAAATTTGTAAATCTCTGATAATGGCAACATTTTTTCAGGTGAATTCCATATCGCCATCGCTGTTAATGAAATATATGAATATGGTGGTTTTTGATCACCGTAAGATTCTCTCGATGGACGTGGCATAATGACCACAGTTTATATCAAATTATTAATACACTAAATATTTAAAACAAAAACACAAAAATCAACACCCGCGCTATTCTTAATTTATCTCAAATATAGTCAAGATGTGTTCTAACTGTTCGACAACTTCCAACTGAATCTTAAAACTATATTTAACTTTATGTGAAATATTTTAGTTACGCCTATACAGTTTCTGATTGGTCAATATAACAATGGCATTCTAGTAACGCCCCTATCGGTACGCCCATTTCGCTTATAAACATCTATCTCGTTTTGTTTTATTTTTATTGTTAATACAACCCTGTAAAGACTTTATCGATGCAATAGCTGTTATGTTAATATAAACACGCTTTTCATTACCATTTTCGCATCGTAATCAACTTTAGCGGCCATAACCGCAATCACCTAATGAAATTGATAAATGAATAAGCAAATAAATAAACAAAATGTATTTCCGTATTTATTATTAGTTATATGACAATATTTCAGTTGATTTTTAACGAGATTTTCCGGCTTAAGTAAACAACAAATCATTACAATATAATTAATTCGATTGTAATTAATTAAAAAAAAGAACCGGACAAAAAGAGCAACATCTGTTTTGTAATAGGTATATCAAATAAAATAAATTGAAATCATTACTCACATGCTTTTTTTCAATAATTTTCAATTATTTTATTGAAAATGATGTGGTAAAATACTAATTTAACTAAATATCAATTTAATTTATACATTATTGGTTTGCTGTAAATTGATTGAAGATTGCAACAAATTAACACCATCTGGAAAATCAATTTAAATTTCCATTTTGCAATTTGACCATTATTACAATTTTCCATATCATTTATTATTCAATTTACAATTAAATCAACTAATTGTTTGTAACAATTGTAACAAAATATGCGAGAAATTAATCTACAATTACAAATATTTGTGAAATAAATAATAACTATGTAAGAGTTATAAAATAACAATTCGGTTTCAAAATTAAAGAAAAATCCATTTATTTTTCAAATTGCTAATGGGCGTGAAATTTATAAAACCCAGTCCTGTAATTTTTGGCACTAGAGTGACATCTAACCACAAATTTTGTTACTTATACAAGTAAGTTAAGAATGATAAGTCTAAGTAAGAAGAAACCTGTAACTTCACAAAGTGATTTTTTCAAGTAAGATTATACATTTTCTTTTTTACACAAAGTTGGTATTCTTTAAATTGACAATAACGATAATTTATTAAATCAGTGTTACTCTATACCTACAATTAATTGATTTCAAAAACCACAATGCTGCTGTCTCTAGTGGGAAATAGACAAATCTTAATTACAAGACAGGTAGATGGATAGTTGTGCGAATTAGAGTGAGATCGGAAATTATTAAAAACTTGAAAGATTAACGTATGCAACACACAATACATCTTTATATTACATTATGAAATTATGAGTAAACTGAAAACTTATTGTTAGAGGCTTTACAGTGAAATATGAAATCATCAACCTTATCAGTAGTATATTTGTAATATTATCTATAGATAGTAATCTATTGATTGTTGATTGTGGTCGACGATTTGAATAATTTTTAAAAATTATATATCAGTTACTTGTTATAATCTTATTTACTGTTCGTAATATTATTGAAATTTCTAATTGAATTTTTTTATTCTAAGAGCTATACAGCGTGGTCAAATCAATATGTATCGATAAGATAATCTTTAATATATTCCTAATGTTCTTCTATATAAGATTAAGACAATTTTTCATGCGAGTATACAGGGTGTGTCCTAGCGATGGGACATTAAAAGTATAAGAAGTTGTAATTGATAGATGTTTCTGAAATGTAGTACGGGAAAATATTTTCATTGTTCTATCAACCCCTGTTATATGGGGTAGTGCACCCTACTCTCTTATTTTAAATGGAGTGTTACATTTTTTATTGCATTTTTGTATTTTTTGATGAAATCGAAGGGGACTTTGATGACATAATCCATGGTCTAGCGCTGAAGGTTTTTCAGATATTTTAACTTTTAGTGCAATTTTAAAATTTACAGTGTTTGATTGAAAAAATCATATTTTTCAAGCCATAGCATTTGAAATATTGAAACTTGGAATTCAAGTATTACAAATAACGTACTTTTGATCAGTTTAAACAGAATTCATTATCTTTCAGTGTTTGGCTGACATAAATTTATCTTTCAGTCAATTTTCAAACTGTAATATCTTGCTTATTTTAAATAGAACACCATATTTCTGTTTACATGGTTAGATAGACAAAAAAATTCTACATTGAACTGTATTAACATTCCCTATACCTATCTTTGATAATTTTTCAGTTATTCAAGATTTTCAATTTCGTCCAATCACCTCCTTTGAAAGAAAATTTAATACCTCTATGCCAATGTCAAACTAATTCAACTACCATGAAATACATAGAAGGCTTAGCAAAATGACAAAATATCACAAATGACGTTAATATCGAATATTCAACATGTTTTTTCTACAATTTTAGGACATTCTATATGCACAAAAAGCAAATGCAATAAATTTGATTCAATTAATTATCAATTTTCTGCATTTTTCTTTATTGAAATAGTCTAAAATTAATTAATTAATTTCATCTCATTTGTGATAATTGAATTGAAGGTTGTTTTGCTAAGCCTTCTATGTTTTACATTTACTTTCAGCGGAGAAAATTAGACGAAATTGAAAATTTTGAATTAAAAATTATCAAGGATAGGTATAGGGAGTGGTAATACAGTTAGATACAGATTTTTTTTCTCTATCCAAAAATTTAAGAAGATATTTAGTGTTTCATTTAAAATAATCAAAATATTCCAGTTTAAAAACTACGTAAAAGAAAAATTTATTTGAGCTAAACTGTGAAAGATAATTAAATTATGTTTAAATTGACAAAAAGCACATTTTTTGTACTACTTAAATTCCAAGTTTCAACATTTCAAATGTTATAGTTTAAAAAATATGAAATTTTCAATCAAATACTGCAAATTTTAAATATTTACTAAAAGCTGAAATATCCGAAAAACTTTCAGCGCTAGACCATGAGTCGTGTTATCAAAGTCCCCTTCGATTTCATCAAAGAATACAAAAATGCAATAAAAAATATACCATTCTATTTAAAATAAGAGAGTAGGGTGCACTACGCCATATAACAGGGGTTGATAGAACAATGAAAATAATTTCCAAGGGTAGTTCAGATAGATAAACGGCTATATACTAAATTTCAGAAACATCCATCAATTACAACTTCTTATACTTTTAAGGTCCCATCGCTAGGACACACCCTGTATCTTATGTTGAATAACGTTTAAAATATTGCTTCATGTTTGCTACTCTTAATTTTTCAAATTATTCAAACCATTATTATTAATAATAATGGTTTGAAAAATAAATATAATAATTTATTATATTATTAAACGAAAAACAACAATGGATGGCGGTATTTAAAAATGTAAAATCAATTTCTTAGCTTTCATCCGATTTTCTAAATAAAATCAAAAGGAAATTACTAATTTTGCGTATTTTATCTTTACGGTTTCGGTACATACACATATAATTTTTATAGAACAAATGCATTAATTAGTTGATAAAGCAATACTGATTGTGAGCAATCCAATCATTAGATAATTGGAACAGACGGAACAGACTCCTATACACAATCTATTGTTATCGTCAACTTGCAAAATTGTTGCAATGTATAAATCAAGTTGCATTATCAGGATTAGATGAAACACAAAGAGATTTCTTCATTTTGAACTCTATAGAACGCGTATGCGGTATTGTAGAAACAAAGAGAAAAATCGTTCTGATTAACAGGCTAATAGAAACAATAAATAAATAAATACAACAATTGTTCTCTAGAATTATAAGAAATTAATGATTCGTTTAAATTTGAAATAACCACTCAGTACTCACAACTTTCCAAGCATGCAAAATATCTTTAAAGTAAGATTTTTCAAAAACTTCCGAACTATTTAAAATTTATCTACTAGTTTTTAAAATTTTTAATTTAACAGTTAAATTGCAAAATGTTGCTAAAAATATCATTAAAAACAAGTGGAAATAGTCTCACTACTAACAGGATATTAGAAAAGTAAAGGAGGTTTTAATCGACTTCAACAAACACGGGTATCAAAACTGTGTTCATAATAATTATGAATGAAGTCGTTTATCAAATAAACTAAAAAATTCAACATCTTGTACGCTTTACATCGTTGTTTTACATTTTTTTGGGGGTTTCATTATCTTTTTAAAAGACATAGTTTTATTTATTTTATGTTATAAAATAAATGTTAATCACAACATAACACATTCCAGACGATTTAAAACTTCAACAAATTCAATCCAATTAAAAACCATTTTACGGCTCAAACGGCAGTATGTTGATTTCAGTTAACAGGAATGCAGAAGTTCACATGTGTTGATAAAAATGGCATCAAATAGGCTGCTAAAACTGCACCTGTATATGTGTATGCATATTATCCAGGCGTATTAGTAAAAGCAAAAGGCGATTGTGTGGTGAGTCAAGTTGGACTAGACGCAGTATAAGTGGACTCAAATCAGAGGAAGTGTAAATAACCTGCTGGCCTTCTTAACGATCTCACACGGCTACAGTTGAATATTTTTATGTCTGTATCGGATTGAAACACAAGTTGATAATTTGATTATTTATTGGTATCAGTGGCTACATACGTTTAAAACTTAAATGCTAGTATTGCATATTAAAGGATAGAGGAAAAAATTAAAGAAAATCATCAAGAATACGCTTATTGTAGACGAAATCACAATTCAGTTCATATTTACTTAAATACTAAAAAAATATTAAATCAAAGACAAAAATTAATTAATCGGACGGATTTGTTTCGAATGTTGTGAATTTTTCTGGTTGTATTGTAGAAGCGTAATTATTATCATCATAACCAATTGATGGATCATCCTGCATTTCATCATTATTTATATTGAAATTATCGTATGGACCATTTGTTGATTGTTCTAAATCAATTTCTTTAGTCGGTATAAATACAGGATGATCCTTTTTGTTATCGATATTCTTTGAAGCTTGTGTAGTTAAACGTAACTTATTCATTAAATTATTGATATGGACGAAATTATTTTTGATATTTTCAGTTGTTGAACTGTACTGAGTTGTGGTTGATACTGGCCTCGGTTTCCTGTAATGATAATCGTAAATTGATAATGAATCGGTGTGGGAGATTTGGATTGATTAATATCTATATGTTTAGTTAGTAAAATTAAAAATATATAGATTCATTGATGCCCTCTCAACCACCAATCACCTGGGTTAATTCTGGCTAGACTTTTAAAAGTTAAATAGTAATAATACTACAATAATACTACCACCTTGTATTTTTTTTTTCAAATGTAGACCTCAATTTATGTAATAATATTTCCATTCAATTCAAATGAAGGTTGAACGGTTATTGTTAATGTTTTTCATTATTTCATGGTGGTAGTGTATGTGTGTGTGAATAATATTAATTTTTTTTTAATAATAATTATAATAACCCAAGATGAATCGTCGGATGGGCTCTCACCTTCTTACCCCTGCGCAGTGGACACAGGAATCGACCCATAATTATAATAATAACAACGAGTTTGTTCACATATAAAATCCTTTATTGATACGCAGTTATCGGTGTCCCATTCGAACGATGGTGCCCTTAATACAACACATCCATTACTTGATCCACTATCACTGCTACAAATTAATTTTTTTTTTCCTTTATAATACAAACATTCTAATCCAAATAATAATCACTAATCACCTCTCTCTAGCCGTACGTTGTGGACTAGTACTACCACTAGGTAGATCCCCTGCACTATTGCTAACATCATCGCTATCAGATTTTTTCATATAATTGAATGTTGCATTGAATGGTAGACCAGTACTCATCCATAGAAACATATCAGTACCTAAACGATTACCGGATGTCCAAAAATCAAATTTATTATAGCCTAAAAATCATTAAAAATGATAAAAGACATATTTATTATTATTGATGATGATGATGTTGATGATTAACTATAAAATACCTGCATTCGTTAAATATTGCGTAATTGAATCGGCTTTCTCTTTTGTCTCAAACGAGACTAATTGTAATCCAAGCGATCGACAATACTGATAAGCTAAGAAATAATTCAATTCTGGCGAATACGGATTCATTCTACTAACAAAGTATTGGACGCCATCTAATTGGATTGTGGTGATCCGTTGTCCTTTAATAAAAGACGATATAATTAATTAAATTTTAATCGTTTCTTAAAATTCAAGATCATCGTATCGTAGAATATTGAAAGAATTTCAATGTTAAAATATACAGAATACTCCATTTAAAAACAACAAAGTTAAGAGTTTAATAAACTTGTTCCGTTCACAGACTTGTAATATTTATAGTGAATCGTGTTGTATAAATTCAAGTGACCATAAAATTCAATTTCTTTGTCTGCTCGTATAAATCTCGATATAATCGGCATTCCAAGGCCTAACATCTCGATTAATTTAAAAAAGTCTTTGGCAATAAATTTGGGAAAGCGCTTTTATTTTCATCTATACTCTATATGGATGTACTATAATTAATATACGAAAACTCGTTCCTCATTTATCATAAATTCCATCTATCTTAACATGTTTGTTATCTTGACACTTTTCTACTTTGATAATGTAATTAACTTAAGTAGAAACACACAAAAGAACAAGTATTCGGTACTTTCAAGTTCGAATAACAACGTGTTTTATATGTCATCGACCTAAGATGCTTGTAATATAAAAAATAAATATTGTGCGACTTCTACGTACAGTGGCGAACAATAGTATTTCTACTTATTTTGTATTTTTTTCAAAAAAAAAAGTCACAAGTAGATGGGTGAAAGACCTTGATGGTCTTTGTTAATTTGAACAAGTCCAGAATAATTTATTTGTATTCCGGAACTATTCGAGACATTCATCGGATATGAATAAGAAATTGGGTATTGTAGTGAAAAAATAATCGTTGATGTATCGTTATGAATAACAAAAAGGTGGAAATACATCCAGACAGGAACTGGCAAGGTACTGGGACTTCTATAAAATCTTAATGTAACTACTATAAACAGTACAACCTTGAAAAAATTCAAATACCTTCAAGATTCCTCCGACATCAAACAATGGTAGAGAAGACACAAAGATCTTCTCTACATACAAGACTAAAAAAAAAAATTATAATGGCAGTCCTTGGATGTGGGATTTTTTCAAATCAGGATAACTCTGGAGGATCGTGTAGATTGAAGATAGTCGAATCTGAACTGGTTTTCGTATTGTGTAAATATTTTTTTAATGCAATCATTTTGCACTCAAGGGCAATTTACTTCAAAGACAAACTGCAATTTTTACAGTCACGATAAAAACATTTTGTGTTTTTTATTTTTTTGAAGCGTTTTACGATTCTTCCGTAAAAATGTTCAACATTTCAAATGCAAAATTCTGATCAAAGCTCAAATTTTTATAAATCGGTTTATAATAAGCCGAATTAATAAATCTTTTTTAAATAATTTTGCAAACAATGCATATCAAAAATGATTCTTAATTCGTAAGTTGTTCAAAAATTCACAAAACTAAACTTAAATTTAAAAAATTCAAAGTAGTTAGAGATATAATAAAATTGGTAAAAATGATTTAAAAACAAAACGAAATTGAAATTAAATTTATAAAACTCACCGATCGTGGAAGTGATGAAAATTAATAAAATAGATGATGTTATACCGGTGATGTAGCCCATGATGTTACTTTGTCAAAAGCGAACCCGCTAACTGAGGAGCTTTAGAATTGCTTGTTGTTTTTGTGGCTGTGATTACCGGATGCAACTTCCCCTTATCCCTCTCCCATGGACATATTCCTATTATAAACTTTAGATGGTTATTTTTTGACCTCTTCACGATGGACGCTGTAAAGTCCAGCAGCGAATCTCTTTTAATTTTTCCATTACACGTATTTACAATTTTTCCCTGAATTACAAAAAAATCTTACATAGTTTTGCGAAAATAATCGAAATATTCACAGATACCTATAATTATTATAATGAATATCCACATTTAAAGATCTAGTACAGGATAATTTGAAAATAAAGGGTCCTTAATTGATGTTTGCCAAAAAGAGGATGAGGCGTGTAGGTACTTGTGCTAATACTTCGCTGATCGTGAGGAAATTTCAGATAGACCTTTAAAATTACTATAGAATCGATTTCTCTCTCAGCCTAATTAGAATTTTACATATAAGTCTTTTTTTTTTAAAAAAAAAACACTTAGTGCTATTTTTAGCGTGATGTTATCGCCCTTGGTTCGATGTATGCAACACAATATGCACTATACTTATAGAATTGCTGATTGCTGATTCTTCTCTATTTCTATACGTCTAATGAGACCACGACCTTATCGAAAAGGGATGGAGGCACGGAACCCGAATATAATAATAAAAAAAAACAAGAAAAAATATTCTCTTGTAAAATATCAGCATGATCTCGACCATAAACACTCACCGTGGACTTCCAATTTTCTCCCAAAACTTCATACCTCTCCCTTAATTTCTCCATTTCATTTATATATTTTGTTTATGTACTCCCTAATTCGGTCAAAAAACTTACAGGATGATTTAATATCAAATTGATTGGTGGAAGATTTTGAAATTACCATTATAATTGCCATGGAACCCCCATAATGGTAGGTAAATAATAATGCATCTAACTTTAAATAAAACAGTACATTATTAGATTCATATGTTGAATTGACTGGGAATTGGATGCTATGGCTTATTTCCTAAAATTATGACTTTTATAAAAACAGATTGAAAAATTCGTATCCCAGAACTATTGCCACCAAATTATCAGTAGCGTAACTTGAAATTTTGCCCCCCCCCCCCGCAAGATTTTAGTTTGGGCTCTTGTATAATCTTTTTTTCTTAAAAAAATATAAAAGTAGGGCCCTTGGAGGGTCTGGGCCCCCCCGCATTGCGGGTGCCTAGTTACGCCACTGCAAATTATTAAAAGTTGGAATTCACATACATAGATAAAATAATGTAGTATTATAGCCTTTAATTCGTTTACTTGTGAATTTTTTAGAAATTCGATTGTAATAGATCGTGATGTATATTAGGTTGCCTAAATTGACAGTAATACAACGAAGTGCTGCCCAAACTACGACATACTGGTATAAAGGCTCTTTGAGGCGTTTTAATTGTTAATTTATGAACTTCAAACTGAAATCGATTCTGAGTTATCAAGAAACAAACAAATTTTTTAATTGTTTTTAATTACAAATGTTTTACATGAATTTCAATTTTTTATTTCTTGGCTTTTACAGCTTTTGGTGCTTTTGTAACATCTTCTGGATTTTCAGCAGCTTCTTTCGCTCTCTTTGCACGAATACCTACCAAACGAGCATCAGCACGTGCCTAAAATACAAATAAAATAAAATTAATAAAAATTAAATCAAAATAGTTAAAAATTACTTTTCTCAAAGTAATAAATGGATCGAATTTCTTTTCTTCTTCTGTTGGCACCCAGGCTTTTGTTTTAATCGCAGCTTGACGGATTGGTAGGACTGGAGTTGTCAATTGTTTCGCCATCTAAAAAGAAAACACAATAAATTTAGAGTATGCAGCCAACATTACGCCAATACACAGCTGATCCATAAATTAGATGACAACTTTTGAGAACTCACAGAAGTTAAATGCTTTCAATCATTTTAACAATACAGAATCGATAAGGGATGATTATTATCATACTCAGGGATAACACAAGCATTTTGCTATTGTCCTTGCTTTCTTTTGAACAAAATATCGAATTGTATCGGTGTTCAATTTGGTAGTATTTGCGTAATGTTAATTGATAATTAGTCATTTATTGATTTGATTAAACATAAGTATGTATCTATAGTCAATAAAACACTTTTCCATAGATAAACATACTGAGCTTACCTTGCGTTCTTCTTCAGTTGCTTCACCAGCACGCAACTTCTTCTTGTTATGAAGTGGGAATAGAATCAATTTAGATTTGTATTCTTTCAGCCGTTGGGCATTCACTAGAATCGATTCGACAGATTTATTTCTTCTACGATAATCAACAGAAATGCCAATTGTTTTAGCGAAATTACTATTAATACCGGCAGCCTGAAGTGAAATAAATTATTAATTATAATAAATTAACAAATAATTGGTTTGTTTTTACTTTCAATTCTTGTAGTGTAAAACCACGTCCAGCCCTAACTTTCGTATGATATCGCACTGTTGGACATCTGACAACTGGACGAAGTGGTCCAGCAGCAGGTCTTGGGGCAATAGCACGGGCCTTTTTGATACGCTTTTGTTTCCTACGTAATTTACGTGCCGGTTGGTTAAACCATGTTTTAACAAAACGTTGCCAATCCTTATGGAAATGTCCATTTGGAATCATATTATTCCCTTTTGGGGCCATGATTACGGTCTAAACAAACAAGAAAACGATCACAACATTAATTTAGGTGATTATCCTAAATTTGAGTTATATGGATAAAAATTTCACTAAAACTCGAAATTATTGTAGTCAAGGACTTAAATTATGATGGAATTTTAGGACGATGGTGCAGGATTTTTGAGATTTTTCGATGTTTTAACACACCTTTCAATAAACACCAACACAGCACTACACGTTAACTTGACAAAATGACAGAATCAACGGAATGCCATGCGTCTAGTAAATAAACTAAAATCCCTATATGTCGACAATTGCACCAACATAACGCAATTAAATTCAGCAAATGTTTTATTATGTCACTATCATATCGTTGTTGTATCTGTTATCATTATTATTGTTAATTGTTACAGTTTGCAGCGGTAATGTGTTTATTTACAAAAAATTTTTTAATTATTTCTATATTTATTAATTAAAATATTTATTTTCAGTTGATATTGTGCCTGCAAGATGTAAAAAAATTTATGGTTAATTATAAACAAATATATTTATTATTATTAGAAAAATATGAATACACATATAGTCTCTAGAGATAAGTCTGTTTTCTTTTCACGATTAAATATCCAATCAACACCGGATAATCGTGTAGATGATAGCAATGGAAAAGCCGAAGATGTTGAAGGAAAAGTCAAAACACGTCTGCTTTCAATGTGGAATAATGTTAAATATGGTAAATTTCATTTGTTGACTTGTTAAGAGAAAAACAACAGCAACTCCAGTGTGATTGTTGGTTATGCTTTTCGTTATGTAGCATTATAGCTTTATTCGGCTACCTGAAATAAATACATTAAAGGTGTCACATGAGATGAAAAATAGCTTCCGTCAGTTGTCCTATCTATTTAACGATAGACATCTGATTGTTTTGATTAGAAATGTAGTAAACCACTTAAAATGATGACTAACACATGATTATATTTTGTTTATCCTTTTGTGCACTTATTTCTTATCGGTCATTCCGATTTAGAATTTTGAAACAATAGGCTATTTTGCATTCAGTTTTGCAACAAAATGAAAAAGAAAGCTGAAAATCTAATCTGGCTCAACTATTGAATTAACTTCTATTCATATAAATTTGGCACAAATTTATTAATTGATGATAGGTACATCCAACCAACACCGTTTTTTTCAGCATAAATATGCTTTATCCAACCGTTGTATAAAGAGGCTGTAACTATACCGATTTTAAATCAATAATGTTGTATCAGTAACACACTAGTTTGTTATAGAAATTCGCATTCTTATTGGTCGTCAACTCAGTATTATAGATATGGTGTGCTAACGTGCACAATTTTGTAGCTTCTTTCCGGAAAAACAGTTGATTTTTCAAAATTTTCTGGCCTAGACGTGTAGAATCGCATTTAAAATCGAATGAGCCATTTACTGTCTCGATTTATGTTACTGTTTTTGAGGTACGCGTAAATTTGCGACACTAAGTAACCAATGGCATGGCGAGGTGAAAAAACTGTTGTACACCCTGTATATAGATAGTCATGTTATTTCCTCTAATTTTGTTTTATTTTCTATTCGCCCAGGTATGAAATTGAAGACGAATTTTTCCAAAGAATCACCTGTTTGGTTATTAGGTAAATGTTATAGAAGAATTGAAAGTCCATCATCGGATAGTACTGAATTAGGCACTGATGTTGCCGCATTTCAAAGCCAAAGCGAAGTATGATTCATTCAATAAATATTTATAAAATGATAATTTTTATTTATTTTAGATTGCCAATGGTGATGATGAATGTTTTGAAAGTTTTAAAAAAGATTTTATTAGCCGTTTATGGCTAACATATCGACGGGAATTCCCATTATTAAATGGTTCAAATTATAGCAGCGATTGTGGTTGGGGTTGTACGTTACGTAGTGGACAAATGCTAATAGCTCAAGCTCTAGTCTGTCACTTCTTAGGACGAGGTATTTGCTTTTATTATTTTAATTTTTATTAATTAATAACTATAAAAGCATTCAGTTCATTTACCTCGTATTTAATATTCTTATCTTAATCCTTTTGTGATTATGTCGATTTGTTTTTAAGATTGGAGGTGGATACCGGAACAACAGCCGACAACAAGAGAAAGTTTTATAGAGAATGTGAATCATCGTAAAATAATAAAATGGTTTGGTGATAAACCATCTAGAAATAGTCCATTTTCTATACATACATTAGTCAGTTTGGGTGAAGAATCTGGTAAAAAAGCCGGTGATTGGTATGGACCTGGTTTTGTTGCACATCTATTCAAGTAAATTAATTAAATTCTGTTTTATTCAATTTAATAAACGTCTTTAATTTTTGCAGACAAGCGTTCAAATTGGCATCAAAAGATAATTACGAATTTGACTCTCTTACTGTATGTGTAGCTCAAGACTGTGCTGGTATTACAAATGAAATCAAAATTTTATTGATTCTTATATAGTTTTTTTTTTGTAGTTTATACTAAGGATATTTTAGAGGAGTGTATCGATAAAAATGAAACGTGGAAATCGTTAATACTGTTAATACCGGTTAGATTAGGTGCTGAAAAATTCAATTCGATTTATTCGCAATGTTTAACGACACTATTCAGTTTGAAACAATGTATCGGTATTATAGGAGGTCGTCCGAAACATTCTCTATATTTTGTCGGTTTCCAAGACGATAAATTGATACATCTAGATCCGCATTATTGTCAAGAAGTTGTCGATGTATGGGCAGCTGATTTTCCATTAAATAGTTTCCATTGTCGTTCACCGCGTAAAATTCATTTAAGTAAAATGGATCCATCATGTTGTATTGGTTTCTATTGTAAATCAAAAGAGGATTTTCTTAATCTTGTTGAAACTACACAACCAGTAAGATGAATAATATTTGGGTAAATAACGAAAAAATAAAGTTTAATTTTTAGCTTGTTACACCAAGATCTGAAAGTCATGGTATTGAATATCCAATGTTTACATTCTGTGATGGTTACAGTCGTGATGCCCAAATGTCACCGAAAAATCTACCACCACCACCGGCCGAATTTGAATATTCAATGGATAGTAGTACTGAATTTGATGATTTAGGTACTGAAGCGTTCGAAGTGATCTAATTTAATTTTTAATTTAAACAAAACTCCTCTCTGACTGCCTATTTACTTATAAATAGTGAATTTTGTTCCTCTAATCGTATGTATTTTTTCATCGAAAACCTCGAAATGACACTTTTTTGTTTCTATTTATTCTTAAATTATTTTTGTATTAGTTGAATTAATAAAATGATTTCTTATTTGGGATTTATTTTATTTCAAAAAAGCCTACGACAGATCAAAGTTTGCATCACACGTACAATTTCACAACGGAATTATCTGTGAAAACAACACCAAAATATTAATTTCCTGGGATTATGTTATCATAATTACAAAGATAAAGGCGAGATTTTAAAATAGTAAGAAGTTGATTTAGTTATTGCGAAAATAAAAATTTTAAAATAACGATATACAAACCAAGTCGTTGTCAGTTGTCCAAAATTGTAGCTACAATCAAGGGAACAATTATCGGTTCAATAATAAAAATTTATGTGGTTATCATATTTTTAATACAATCACATTCGTTACAAACGATAACAGTTCATAAGTTGAAGGTTGTTCGTTTGAATTGAAAATGGCATTCATTAAAGCGCTCTCGACAATTTCAAGAAATATTACTTGCGAATTATTGGTACGTTCGTTATTAATTTAATAATTTAATTACTGTTGTTTTTGTTTTGTTTTTTTTAGCAAATTAAACGCAAAGAATTATTGTACAAAAGTTTGTATACGTCCGAGAATTTACAAAAACGTGTTAGTTTTAATTTATCAGATATCGGTGAAGGTATCCGAGAAGTAGTTGTGAAAGAATGGTTTGTTCAAGTTGGTGATAAGGTTTCACAATTCGATAATATTTGTGAAGTACAGAGCGATAAAGCCTCTGTTACAATAACCAGTCGATATGATGGTGTTGTTGAAAAGTTACATTATAAAATCGATGATATTGCATTAGTTGGTAAACCATTAATTGATATTGATACAAATGATGATGATGATAACAGTAATAATACAAGTAATAAGTCTGATTTATCAGTTGAATCTACAGATGTTGATAAAAAACCTAGATCTGATACGATTTTGTGTGTACCATCGGTGAGACGATTAGCTAAACAATACAATATCAATTTAACTCAAATAAAAGGAACAGGAAAAGCTAATCGCATCCTTAAAGAAGATATTTTAAAATATTTAAATAAAGAAAGTTCAATCGAAGTTGGAAAACATGAGCAAACTCCAATAGAACGGACTGAACCGATCAAAGGTTTCCAACGAGCCATGGTTAAAACAATGACACAATCACTGGTAAATAACGATTTAATTGTAATAAATTAACAATAATTAAAATAATTACAGAAAATACCTCATCTAGTGTATGGCGATGAAATCAAAGTTAGTGAAATTGTAAAATTACGTAAACAAATACAATCAGATCATCCCGATATAAAATTATCATTAATGCCATTTTTCATCAAAGCCGTATCGAATTCATTGAAAAAATATCCAGTATTGAATGCCGTTGTCGATGAGAATTGTGAGAATTTAACATACAAAAACAATCACAATATTGGTATAGCTATGGATACTAAAGATGGTTTAGCTGTACCGGTTATCAAGAATGTTGAAAAACTTGATATTATTGAAATTAATAATAAATTATTAGAATTGATGAAAAGTGGAAAAGATGGTTATTTTACAAAGGAACAATTAGTGGACGGTACATTCACAATATCGAATATTGGAGCGGTTAGTTTAATAATACTTTAATTTTTTTTATTATTAAAAATAATTTTAATTTATAGATTGGCGGTACTTATATGAAACCAGTTATAATGCCACCACAATCTGTACTTTTAGCGATTGGTTCTATACAAAAATTACCAAGATTTAATGATATGAATGAAATTATATCGGAGGATATTGTCAATATAAGTATGGCTGCTGATCATAGAATAATTGATGGTGCTACAGCAGCTAGATTTATAAAATTATTCAAAAAACAGTTACAAAACCCATATTTGTTATATCTAAATTTATAACAATTACAAATATTTATCTGAAAATAAAATGATATATCAATTATTTTTTAAATATTTACAATAATGAGCATTATCACTATTTTCCTTAGCACCAATAATGGGTTAGTCGTGAAAAATAAATAACAAAACTGATACATAAACAGTGAATATTTTAAATATAAGCAAATTCGCTTTAGACAAAATGAATAAAAAGACAACCTTCAAATACAAGTCGTAAAAATGAATTGAATCAACGTTAATTTTTATAAAACTTTGGAGGCACATCAATTCCTATGGGAATATTTACAGGTAACGTACGGATTTTGTAGAATTCTCGGCGTTGTCTCCATCACTCTCAATAATAATTCATCCAAATAATCTTCTAAATCCTTCAATTTTTTCTTATTTGAATCTAAATCATTTTGTAGATTACAAATCATCAAAATTAAATCCTATAATTATCACAAATTAATAAAAAGTTCTTTAATAATAATTAATTAAACATACTTCACGAGATTTTCCTTCAAATTTCTGTAATAATTCATTTGGAATATGATTATTGTAATTTATAATTTTATTTTCACCACCAATAATAATACGTTCTGACGAATTATTTGACAATTTATCTCGTTTTAAATCTAAATCATGTTTATCTTTAAAAAAAAAACACCATTTTTAACATCAACGATAAATAATAATTTCTCGTTAATTTTACCTTTACGAAGATTTTTCAATTTAGAAAACATTCCTTCACGTTGTTCTTCTTTCTTGTTTGGCATTGGTGATACGTCTGATTTAAGACTAACTGTTTCCTGTTTTAATTCCTCATTGGATTCCTCTTCGATTTGTGATGATAGACGGGTCATATCCCAAGAGCGTCGATGTAAATTCTCATTACTCGACGGTTTTAATAGATCTAAAATCAAAAGTAATTATAGAAATTTCGTCTATTTTCCCAATTTAAAATGGGTAACTTTTAGTATTTTTTCCGTATAGTTTTGACTCCCATTCGTCTTGTGTTTTATCTTCCAGTCTTGGCGGTTTCGGTGGCGTTGTCGGACTTTTATTGATTTCAATAACTTTATCAACTGAATTTATTGAAGTACTTAAATTATGGCTCGGTTGACTTAATGAACTTACTGAACTTTTATGTGATAAATCATCAAACTAGAAAATAACGATTAATACAAATATTTAAACGATAAAATTGTTAAATTTACTGTAAATTCATCTTCATCACTGACAACACCAGGATCGGCGTCATCTTTAGTTTGTTTACTTTTAAATTTATTGTTAATAATGTTACGACGTTGTAAACTACCAATACTACCAATTGATGAACTGTCATCTAAATCGCCGTCTTTTTTTTTCCCTTTCAAATGCATTTTAGATCCAATCGATTTAGCGAACTTTTTAATACCTTTACGCTTCTCTACACTACCTAAACTCAATAAACTACCACCAACTGATTGTGCAACGTGCGATAATGATGTTTTATGTTTTTCTTTTTTGTGTAGATCTGTCAAACTGCCGGATCTCACGGTGAAACCAATCTTCACCTCCAGACTACCACGTTCTTTCGCCGGCTTATTACTTTTACCTATGGAAAAAAATATAATAAAGGACTAGTCAAGACGTACACGGACACGACAAAATACCTGGTTTACTCTCAAGTGTGTACCATTTATTCTTTGGTCGTTCGTAGATATCGAGACTGTTTAAGGGTATAGCAACTCGTCCTAAGAACTCATCAACCCCGAAGTTGTTATGGTGCAGTGCGGTTAGAATAATTTCAGCTGTATTGCCCTGATCAGGTATAGGTCTACAATTTTTTTTTAAAAAATGTGATAAATACGTGAAAATAATTGAAAATTAATTACAGTTCGCATTCTTCATGCCACTCCACATCCGGTCCAGCTTTTTCTTTAATCGACGTCTGATATTTGGTTTTTCCTAATGCAATCGTAACAAAACAATCATTTTTATTGTTTTTACCTTTCGTTAACAATTTGGTAGCTTTTTGTACTGTGAGAAAATCAAAAATTTTGTTTTATAAATTAATTACAATAAAATACAATAGAATTTGTTTATACCTGTCACTTGTACATGCGTTGGCATCCACATGATTATTAATAAAACTCGATAATAATCAACAATAAAACAATTATAATTTGATTGATTCGATGATTTCACTGTTTATTCATCTACGACACAGTTATTTTTTTTTTTGTTTCGTCCCGATTAATTCCGTTATGTGAACGGTTTTGTAAAAATTTTATGAAAATTCTCGTTTATTCAAATTTCTAAATAAATGACAACACTATACGTGCATCAGAAACCTTGCCCTATTTATGAATAATTATTGTTATTATTTAATTATTAAATAAAAATAAATAATTTAATTGTTATCATTACCACTTTTCCTAAATAAACTATAAGTATATGCTTTCCTTTATTATGTTGTATGTGCTCTATGCGCACTGCGCACACAAAAACCTGGTAAATATATACTCAATCAACTTATCAAGAGTATTGTCTAATACTGTAAATTTTTGACAATTTTTAAAACAAATCGAAATCAAATAACAACTGTAATGAATCGTATTGCACATTATATTATTTAAAATTCTAATATACATAATTTTAATCCATTATAAGCTCTATTTAATGTGTTTTAATCTGAAAAAAATTAAAAAAACGCTTAAAGAAGTAAACAATACACTAGACACTTTGATGAAGTTTATCGCACGCATCAATGAATTTAAATTGTGCACCTGACCGAAAACATATTTGTGTACCTGAAATAGCGTCATGACAGCACACGGTTGCCAACCGAATGTCTACCAGTACTTACTTATTATTACCTTAATGACACTAAAAATAAATAATTCGATAATAATATTCTATAATAACAAAGCTGGCAGTTGAAGTGGAATCATCAATCAAATAAATTAAAGACACAGTTATGTTTCACATTCTAAATGCACCGACTAAAAATCAAACTTTCCCCTATCTTACTCGCGGCACTTATTGAAAAAGGAATTAGATTTCGAAATGAGATAAATATCTTATTTTATTCATACATATTATAATGGCTGTTTTAGTCAGTCTCTTATGTCAGCACAAATAAATGTTAGAACTATTAGTTATTACAGTGATTTTCTTTTAGATACAGGTGACAGTCATTGCGGATAGAGATTGTCTCTAAAAATTTACAGAATACAAGCTTAACTGTCAGTGCTTATGGTGTTCGTCAATTCACTCAAAAATTTGTAAGACTATATTGTAAGAACATTCGAACTCGATGAAATGCTGGTTGCCTACCATTGAGCTCACTATGATTAAATAATTATAGTACTGATAGAAATAGACACTGATGAAATAGTTGTGTATGTTTTCCACTTTCCTATATCTGAAAGTAATTAATTAATCAATTAATTAAATATAGAAAAGTAGATACTAACCAGGAATGTTTTATTTATTAGAGAAACTTTCAAAAAATTCAAATTACATCTTCTGTTTCCCTCAATTAGAGATAAAAAGAGTAACGATTTATTGTTTGAACTTACAAATTAGATTCAAAAAATCTTTTTATAACAGCACAATAAAGCTTGTAGTATAATTTTTGAATTTAAAGATGTCTTAACCTTTGTATACTGGCATACTGGGAAAAATAGAAAATATTTATCTGGACAAAAATATCTACCTGTAATGTAGAAATGCTATTACATTACCTTAGAAAAGTTGATATTACGTTCATTAAAGTGAGATCCTTATCAAATTTTATTCACCAATTAAGTATAACATTGTTCCAAAAGTGCAGAACCATTATTTCGATTTATTTAATGTAGAAAAACCTCTGTAAATTGATAGAAATTGGAATTATAAAATTATGTAATAGTTGTGTGTGCTTCTTTCCACACCACCTGTGAGGTAAAGCACAAGGTGCGTTTTTTTTATAGTGGTATCCCCCGTAGGCCTAATCCACTAAATAGTGATGGATATATCCAGCACCACCAGCACCACCAATGTTAGTAATAAACACACATATACACCCAAATATCAACATCACAACCCTATTTTTTTTTTAAATTAATGAAGTGAAGAGGTCAAAAGAACAAATATTCGTGAACCACAAGATTTCCCACATTATCTAACGAATATTTGCTATCGTGACATTCACATTCATTTTCATTCACAAGTAAATTAATAAATTTATAAATGATCAAAATTTGGTATTAAAATGGAAAGGTAAGTGGATAATTGGAGATTTTAAAGGATTGAAGACGACGATCCTGATGATAGCGATCATCTGAAACATAAAAAAATTCATTTATTCTTTTACAAAATTCCTGAAAAACAAAAAATTATACGTGAGCTGCCTGAAAAAAAAATTATGGATGAGGATAAAATACTTACAAAAATTCACCTAAAACAAAAACAAATTATAAAATATTAAATAAATTAGAATTAAACTGTAAAAATGGAAAATATTATAAAAAATCAGTAAATAGAAGAAGATATTTTAGCTAAAATTACCTGAAAATTATTAAGAATCTGAAACAGAGAAATTAAATTATATCCTGAAATCAAATAGAAATTAAATTAAAATAAATTAAATTATACTTACTGTTCTAAATTTCACATGTATTTTTACATGTGATAATTACACAAAAAAAAACACTTCAAAACACTTATCACTGTAACAAGTTTCGTTTCGAAAAAGCGAATAACTCAACTTTAACAATTAAACAATTGTAAAGGAGTCATTATACCGATTCGCGATTGCTTGACGCTATCATTTAAGGCATCAACTCTTAATTTGTGGCACCTTTTCAGGCGCTAAACTTGTACTTAATTGTACAATAAAATTCTAGTATTTTCCGTCATGTCATAAATTAACATTTTGACGGTAAAAACGTGAAGAGATCGAATTAAAAGCATTAAAGCTTTACCCATGAAATATTTTTAGGTCAAAAATGTGTAGATACTTAATTGTATAATTGTGGTATTTGTATTTATCGCTATAAATTGATAATAAAACGTAAAGAGATTGAGTTGTAAGCATCAGCGCTTAGAACGCCCTTCCAGACACCTAAATCTGTACTAAACTGTACAGTTTAATTATTTTTAGTCATAAATTGAGACTTCGATGACAAAAACATCAAAAGATCGAGTTTAAAGTATTAAAGCTTTATTCGTAACACCATTCTAGTCCACAAATGTAGACTTAATTGTGTAATTGTGGTAGTTCCCGTCGTAAATTGACGGTTAAACATATTGAGGTCAAGTTACAAGCAACAAAGCTTTAGTTTTAACACAGTTCCAGGCACGAAAATCTGTTCAAGTATTATTAGTCTTATTATTAAATTAACACGTTGATGAGAAAAACATCAAAAGATCGAGTTAAAGCATTAAAGCTTTATTCATAACGGCATTTTAGGTCTCAATTGTGTACATAATTGTACCGTCAAGGTACCAATTTCCGCCATAAATTGATACCTTGACGGTAAAAGCGTGAAGAGATCGAGTTTGAAGCATTAAAGCTTTACCTATGATACCTTTTTAGGTCCAAAATTTGTACTTAATTGTACAAATGTAATATTTTCAGTCATAAATTGTCGGTTAAACATAAAGACATCAAGTTGCATACGTTGCTTGTACAGTTTGTATATTTTTCGTCATAAAATGACACTTCGCTGGCAAAAACATGAAGAGATATACAGTTTAAAGCATTAAAGCTTTACTCGTGACACCATTTTAGTCGACAAATATGTGAACTTAATTGTGCAATTGTGGTATTTCCCGTCATAAATGGACGGTTAAACATAAAGACATCAAGTTGCATACGTTGATTGTAGGTACAGTTTGTATATTTTTCGTCATAAAACGACACTTCGCTGGCAAAAACATGAAGAGATATACAGTTTAAAGCATTAAAGCTCTACTCGTACCACCATTTTAGTCCATAAATGTGGACTTAATTGTGCAATTGTGGCATTTCCCGTCATAAATTGACGGTTAAACATAAAGACATCAAGTTGCATACGTTGATTGTAGGTACAGTTTGTATATTTTTCGTCATAAAACGACACTTCGCTGGCAAAAACATGAAGAGATATACAGTTTAAAGCATTAAAGCTCTACTCGTACCACCATTTTAGTCCATAAATGTGGACTTAATTGTGCAATTGTGGCATTTCCCGTCATAAATTGACGGTTAAACATAAAGAGATCAAGTTGCATACGTTGATTGTATAGTTTGTGTATTTTTCGTCATAAAATGACACTTCGCTGGCAAAAACATGAAGAGATATACAGTTTAAAGCATTAAAGCTTTACTCGTAACACCATTTTGGTCCACAAATGTAAACTTAATTGTGCAATTGTGGTATTTCCCGTCATAAATTGTTGGTTAAACATAAAGACATCAAGTTGCATACGTTGATTGTACAGTTTGTGTATTTTTCGTCATAAAATGGCACTTCGATTTCAAAAACATGAAGAGATCGAGTTTAAACCATTAAAGCTTTACTCGTGACACCATTTTGGTCCATAAATGTGGACTTAATTGTGCAATTGTGGCATTTCCCGTCATAAATTGACGGTTAAACATAAAGAGGTCAAAATGCATACGTTGATCGTTGATTGTACAGTTTGTATATTTTTTGTCATTAAATGACATTTCGATGGCAAAAACATGAAGAGATCGAGTTTAAAGCAATAAAGCTTTACTCGTAACACCATTTTAGTCCACAAATATGTGTGAACTTAATTGTGCAATTGTGGTATTTGCCGTCATAAATTGACGGTTAAACATAAAGAGATCAAGTTGCATACGTTGATTGTATAGTTTGTGTATTTTTCGTCATAAAATGACACTTCGCTGGTAAAAACATGAAGAGATCGAGTTTAAAGCAATAAAGCTTTACTCGTAACACCATTTTAGTCCACAAATATGTGTGAACTTAATTGTGCAATTGTGGTATTTGCCGTCATAAATTGACGGTTAAACATAAAGAGATCAAGTTGCATACGTTGATTGTATAGTTTGTGTATTTTTCGTCATAAAATGACACTTCGCTGGCAAAAACATGAAGAGATATACAGTTTAAAGCATTAAAGTTCTACTCGTAACACCATTTTAGTCCATAAATGTGGACTTAATTGTGCAATTGTGGTATTTCCCGTCATAAATTGACATGTAGACGGTAAAACATAAAAGCACCAAGTTCAAGTATCAGAGCTTGAT
Organism: Mylabris sibirica; assembly: GCA_039776855.1. Lineage (NCBI taxonomy): Eukaryota > Metazoa > Arthropoda > Insecta > Coleoptera > Meloidae > Mylabris > Mylabris sibirica. The sequence goes on along the minus strand of CM077845.1, from coordinate 6,271,476 downwards.
TCATAGCATGTTTCGAGCTTTGAATTTGCACTTGTTTGTACATTTTCAATATATTTTACCACAAGAGGATACGTAAAGGGTAAAAGATAGAGAAGTAAAGAGATAGAGTTGATAATCGATTTCTCTCAACACTATTCAGAGAGATTGAGATGAGAGTAATTTATTTTCCAAAATGTGAATGAAGTTCCTAGCAAAGGTTGGTAATCTAATCAACATAAATGAAAATACCTACAAAGTACCTAGCAGAGTACCTAACCAAGTACCTATCCAAGTACCTAAACAAGTACCTAAACAAGTACCTAACAAAGTACCTAACTCGTTTTTTGTAGTCGCTGATTATTAACGCGCAGAATTTTATACTTGTGTAATTAAGTTTTTAATCGATGATTATACGAATTATTAAGCTTATAGAAAATGTAATATTCATTTAGAATAGAAATATTGTAAATGTTAACTTTCTGATGTTGAATTTCAGTCGATTAATAAATGTTGGATAGTCGTAGAAGTTCGCAGTAAGATAGATAAAAAGGTACTTACTACTTAGCTGCAACACTGCTCCTGTCCCACGCTGTTCGAATCTACTGTATCGCTCCATCACCAACGGATGACTGGCTCCTTCGTCCATAAAAGCACTAACACAAACACATCACTATATTTTAAAAGCACTTGTTTATTAAGGCCCGTTTTCGTTGAGAGCTGCCGGCAGTCACTGCCGGCGGTTTCTATTAATGGCCGCTGCCCGGCAGCGCGGCGTGAACGAAACCGTTAACACGTATTTCTCATAAGAGCAGTCGTTTTTCAGCCGCTCTGGCAGCTGGCGGCCGCTGCCGGCAGCTCTCAACGAAAACGGGCCTTTATTGTTTATTTATTATTTACTTCTTATTATTTATCTATTTATTTATTTATTTATTTATTATTATCACTTCACTATATTTGAAAATCAGTTTATATTTATTTTTAAATTTCACAAATACGTATTAACGCTTCGAATATCAAAATTGAACTGACGGGCACAGACAAGTCTAGAAAAGAACGTTAAGTAATCATTCCTTTGTTCAGTTCATATTCGAAATTGAAGAAAAAACTTGATAAATACGTTTAATCTTATCATTTCTACAAAAGAGCGATAATTTGGATGTATTTTCAAGGTATTTAATTTATTCAACGAAGCAAAAAAGAAAATTATTGTCTAGAACTGTTATCAGTATACCTACATAGAGTACGTTTGAAAATTATAGACCAAAATTATCGTTTCTCTTTATTCTGCCCTTGTAATTTTTATCAGTACCAACTACCTAATAGGTGTTAAATGATTTACAGGGTGTCCTTTCTGGGAATAAACAATTTCTCCTTAAATTCGTAAAACGGCTCATAAACCCTCCTACAATTGATTTTTTTCCATCTTTCTCGATTGTATTTTAGAAAAAATATTAAAAATTCGCACCACTTCCAGAATAAAAAAAAATCTCTAAAGGCAGCAAGTACCTTATATAGCGAATTTTTTTATGTATCTACATGTTGAAATATTATTAATTCACAAACAATAAGAAACATCGTTTGTCTACATAGATCTCGTATGTTAATATTAACATACTAGATCTACCTATGTTTGTCTAATATTAACTGTCAAAATTAGTTGCCCTGTGCGATATTCAATTTTTTTTCTAATATCAATTGTCAGAACATAGCCACCTGAGATAATCGATTTTACTGCATATACCCAAAAAAGAGATTTTTGCATTTTTCTTGCGAACCAATGAACCGATTTTGATGATTTTTTCCTTGATCATAGAGAATGGTCGGCTCTACTGTTATTTTAATTTTCATCAAAATCTAAGCAAATGTAATATTGAAAATGATTTTTTTTAACATTTCTTCAGCTCTTATTCCAAAAGTGTTGGCCCTACCAGTCTGGCCAACGAACTCATCCAAGCTATCACGAAGACCGATTTTTGTACCAAGTTTCATTAAGATTGGTGTATTTTTACGGCAGTTATCGTGGGTATATAAAAATTTTAACGAACGGTGGATATGGGTTCCTGAGGTCCCAAAACGATCTTCTGTGCAAAAATTTTTCATTAGCTATTTTTTTTAAAAAAAATTCGCTAATACAGAAAAACGAAAAGAATCAATCATTGCAATTATTTTACTGGGGCAACTATATCTCATCTAATCCTCTTCCCCTTCATTTCAACCATCGATACAAAATTTAGGTATACCTATAAAAGAATATTTTAATAAGTAATAATAAACCATTCTGTTATTAATTTACCTATCATTTTATTATTAAAAATTACTGTCAGCGATTCTCAAACCATGGGTCACAGAACGTTGATTTATATAAAAAATCTTATTTTTTGTGTTAAAATTTCTGTTCTATTATGTTTTAAAGTGACAATTTTCTTGTGAGAATGGGGATCACCCCCTTTCACTCTCTCGATTAGAGCCCTATGGGTCGTATTCTCATTTATAAAAAACTATTGCTCTAGAATACTTTAGATTTTGTTCATTATAACTCTGTTTAGTTCGTTTAAAATATAAACAATGAAAAATATTTGTTGATAATTAGTCTTTGTCGTTTTTTTTTTAATTTTCAATTGTCGCTGATTTAATAATATTTCAGGATTCAATGAAACTGTTGTTTGAATCCACCCTGTCTACACAAGCAAAGACAAAATCACACACTACCATCATTATCATTACTATTATTATGCACTACATATGTATATAGGGGCCCGTGAGCTGTAACCACTGGTGGCCCGTTTAGCTCTTAATTCGCACCTGCTCTAATGGTAATCTTATAAAAATTAACTATTTAAAAAAAAAACTGTAGTCGAACTGGAAATTATCTACTGGGGGGATGGAAAACAAAACGACGGACGGCGTTCATCTTAAAGTGAAAAAAATGTAATCCGAACTACTTATTGATATGGACGTCCATAAATTACACCATCTTTCCGGTCCCTTTCTACATATTTACCAAATAAGTGTTGTCAGCTTTTTTCTTGATGAAAAAATTCCAATTTCTCAAATTCTTTTATTAGCAATCAAATTAATCTTATAATTTGCACTAGGGGGATGATTTCATTAAAAACTATATTATTATGAGAATGGCATCGCACCTCAACCTCAACTATTCTACCACTGAAAAAGGCTCAAATATTTGGAGGGTTTTACAACAGAAAATAGCCGTCCAATAATATGTATCTATTTAATGCCGTTTTTTCATTTGAAAATTTCACTGTATCGTTCAGGTAAAAGCGGCCATTTTAAATTTTATTGTCTACCTGTAGACCAATGGCTTCCTTCTATGGAACCGGTTTAACCTTGAAACTGTGTTTGGCTGTGTGACTACCATTCCAATACCCCACATTTTCACATTAAACAAATGGTATAGTTTATCTATGTATACCTGTCTCTATGATATTTTGTTCCTAAAGGTGAATTTAAAATACAGAAACGTTGCCGCCTTATTTTAAATAAAATAGCATATAGTCAGCCAATAAAATTAGCCAGAGAGCACTAGATGTTAAGCAATATAAAAGGAGAAAGAGAGACAGAGATAACCGGAAATGCAAGCTCAAATAAGACTAATATACAGTAGTGTTAAACTACAATATTACATACATTTATATGAGAAGAAATTATATTTAAATAAATTTCATTGGTTCACGTTATTTGCTAAGTAAGCAAGCGTGATAAGCTGCCACTGATAAGGATGTTTTTTTTTTGAAAATATAAAGGCCAAATTTAATTATGGGCAATTTGTAAATAAGTTAATGAGATCTTATACATACCCAAATTTTTGGTTTGTTTGTTTGTTTATTGTCATTGTTTAATTAGAATTAATTTTTTTAGTAAATTTTCAAATCACAAATTATTAAGAATCAATTTATTTTTCTTGAAGGATTTCCTAGTACATTTATAGTTTGATTTTGAAATTAGTAATAATTTTAACTCGTACCCTTTATAATTGAATAATAAACTATAAAAGTATAAAAATACCATGGGGTTGTATGAGAACATTTCTAAAATTTTTCAAATTTTGTTCTAGCAAAGTAGCGCGTGGAAATCACCACACCTAAGAATGGGGGTAGATTTATTTTTAATAAGAAATTTTTATCTAGATGGCTGCCTGGTTACGGGAGCCATGATATGAGGCAAATGTTAATATCCAGTTTATTTAAAAGTCGGTATTTAGATGAACTCTCAATTATTGTATAAGCCAGTAAATTCAATACGATAATTACCATAATTGAAATGAAATGGCTACGTCGGAACCAGAGTTATATACGGTTGTAACGGTTGAAATCATATACAGGATGATTCAAGAGGATGGGCTATTATTAAATGTATGAGAGAGGTTCTAGAATTCTAGATAATGGAAGTTGATAAAATTTGGTATACAGCTGTTATGGCCCCTGAACTTTCACTAGAAATTACTTTCGTTGTTCTAGCAACCCTTTATATGGGGTAGTGCACCCTACTCTCGTATTTTAAATGAAATCGTATATTTTTTTACATTTTTAGATTCTTTAGTTAAATCGAAGGGGACTTTGATGACATGACCCATGGTCTAGCGCTGAAAGTTTTTCAGATATTTCAGCTTCTAGTTTGAAAAACGATCGTTTTTGACAATGTGGTACTTTTCAAAAACGAGAAAAGCACGCAAAACAACTAAGAATGACTTGAAGACCTTCCCAATATTAATATTTTTCATTTTTCCTAATTTTATTCTGGAATAAGTGGGAATATTTCGCATTTTTTCTAGAATGCAATAAACGAAAAAAATCAATATTTAGTCATTCTAAGTCGTTTTGCGTGTTTAGTTCTTTTTTGAAAATCTCAACCTTGTTCAAAACGAACATTTTTTGACCAACTTCCAAATGAGTTACGAGGTTCTAATATTGCAAAAATGGTCTCTAGACACCCTCCTATAAATCCCTAAAATATTTTTCAAATCGTTCGCCAAATAATGGGAGTTGCCTTAAGAATATTTCGTCCGACGTGAATCATCCTGTATATATGGTTGAAATAAACTGATATTTAAAAACGGCAACAGTGCTTATGTGTTATTGGTCGCACAATTTGTCACACTTCTATCTTCTATTCACTTGTTGTTGCTCATTAATGCTCACCTGTAATAGGCATATAGAGTGTAGAGGTAAGCAGGATCGTCTCCGTATATAAAATTTGTCCAAGAATTTGTTAGCAATTAAAATGGCGCTACTGTTGCAAATTGACTAAATGTGAATAATGGGACTACAATTGTTAAAGTGAGACAGAATGAGACGGAGAAAGATAGATGTATTAAATGTATTAATTTTAGTATGAAGATGATCGTCCGTACCTCTACTTACCTAATTGTAAGTATTGTAACATACCGTAACTATTCACCTACTATTCGGTTCTTAAATAATATAATATAGGTACCTAAGGTACCTACATATTAATATGGATGCTAAATTTGTTTGGTAATTATTACACAGTACGTACACATTTCAATAACATAGGGGGTGTACAACGGTATTTCACCCCGCAGTTGGCTGTGTCTTTCTTACGTAGTATCGTAACTTGGTTCACAATTTATTATATTTGACATTTTTTAATGTATTTTTAAAGTGGCCAAATCAAGCTACGATACTACGTAAGAAAGGCAGAGCCAAATTGCGAAATGAAATACCACTCCACACCCTGTATAAAACATTAAAAATGAATATGCTTATCCTTAGGGGTAGTTCCCCCCACGTTTCCTCGAACGTTGATTGATCGGCCACAATATCGCTTTTTCGATCTCGGTTGGTTTATTTATTTATAAGAGTGATCTTTTTTGAAGAAATATCCGCAGAATGAAATTGTAGGAGAATCTCGCCGTTAAGTACACCGGGTGAGTCACGTCAGACGAAAAGTTCTTCTGGCGACTCCCATCATTTCTCGTTTCTAACGATTTCGCCATGTTCAAAAACGCGAGAAAACCATTTAGAATGAATCGAGGATTATCCCAACATTGATTTTTTTCGTTTTTGTTAATTTTATTCTGGAATAGGTGGGAATGTTTCGCATTTTTTCTAGAATACTATATGGAGAAAAACGTAAAAAATCATTGCCATTAGAACTTTTCATTTTATGAGACTCACCCGGTATAGTTACGTGTTGGGGAATAAATAATAATTACAACCACCAATTTTCCACTAATTCCACTGTATATCTACATCTACATATAAAATGTTACTAAATACATGCAAAAAAAATTGCAAATTATATAAAGGCAATCAGTTTTGTTATTTATAGATTTTGTAATCAGAAAAATTCAGTCGATATTAGAGAATAAACAAATAAAGGAGACAGTTTTTGTATACACACAGGATATTTCTTTGTTCTACGCACATAGAACTGAATAAATCTATTTCACTTGTCCTTGTTTAGCATTTACGTATTTGTTATTCTTTTTTAATGTATAGAGAAAATAGTACTATCACTATCTAACATGTTTATGTATATGAGGAAAGTGAAACAGATTTATCCAGTCATATGTAGGTAGAACAAAGAAATATCCTGTATGTATAATAGAATGTTATTGTCTATTGATAAAGTCAAGTGTTTATATTTACAGTTGTATATTTAATTTTTCTATGCGAAGTCTCCTAAATTGCTATCAATCTTTATTGTGATTGTTTTTCTTACATGGGTCTATTTTCTTTTCTGGTATATATAGAGATAACGGCTATTGAAGGTTAAAAAAAAACTGTCTTATAATTCAATTTAAAATCATTTTGTATTTAATAAAAAAATCGTTGATTTATTAAAATTACTGAAGTCTCTTATTTTTATCATTGAGATAATCATTTTCAGGATAAAAAAATACTTTTATATAATTTAATTATTAATTATCTCTTATGGTAAATATAAACAATAAAAATGGAATGGTTCAAGCCAATAGAAATTGTAGGTACGAAGAGATGGTCATATAAAGCAAGAAGTATTTGGTGATGTAAGCATAAATAACACTAATTGTATGATGAATTAAAGTACAGAACGGCTCACAACGCTTTTCAAAGCAGATAATAATTGTGTTTCATTGGTTCGTCTAGTTTGCTTGATATAGACGCACGCATACTTGGGCGTTTATCATAAATTAAACTTATCATAAATCATTTTTTATTGGAGGAAACAATTATTTTAATATTGTCAATAAAAATGGATATTTGGACATCTAAAAATTAAGCACAAATTTCTAATATTTTATAATAAGTATAGTTAATAATAATTAAGTTTCCACGATTCTTGTACAATAAAAAATATTTTTAGTTGCAACTGATGAATTTTATAAATTTTTTATTTGCATTGAATAAGACTGTAATTTGATAGAAATATGAATTTCGCACCTACTTTTGTTGAAAATGAAGTTTTCAGTAAGAGAGTTCGGCAACTGTTAATAATGTATAGATACCTAAAAGAAAGCAAGTAAGTAGGTAATTCATGATTTGATTTTTTTTCTGAAAAATAAAAACGTTAACAATAAACAATACATTAAAGAAAAATTGAAAATGTGGGGCAATCTGTTGAGCATTCGATATCAGTGGCGTTCCTATAGATTCAACCGTCTGTGGACAAAAGACAATTTGGCAGCCCTCAATATTTTGGGTACCTAAGACAAAAAACTTTAGTTTTGTTATACCTACCTATAGGTTTTAACAACAAATACAAAAATCAAAAATTAAACGAATTTTGATGGCCCCTGTTTTTGCATAACATGTATACCACGCCACTGCTCGATATAAGACAGTATTGCGCATGTCCATCGATCAACCAATTATAGTTGATTTAATCGATCTAACAAGTAGATCAATTTTTATAGAAAAAGATACTTATAATTAATAAATATTGGTTTTTATAAAATCAAACATTGTGTACCTACATCTTATTAAAATTATATTATTCTCTTGTTGATAGATAACTGAATAATTATTGCGTGAAAATAGGTAAAATTATAATAAATTTGTGTTTTTTTGTAAAATTTTATAGGTGAAGACGGAAGGGGGTGGGAGGCTGCTGTTTGAAATTGTCATCCGCCATAGCTGTTACTGCTGTTAGATTCAACAACGACGAGCATCGGATCCGGTAAGTGTTTTAACAATTTTTAATTACCTATTTTATAAACTAATTATGAAAATTAATTGTTCTTTTTTTCTCTTTAATGAGATTGCTTAATATTTTCCAATTTAATGCGCGGATTTTGATTAAATGCTACAATAATAATTATTATAATAATAATAATAGTTAAATATCTGCAATATATGATTGTTTTAACCGCCATCTTTTTTATAAGGGTATAGCGTGAAGCGTCACCTTACTGAAAATGACGGCTGTTAATTCGAAAAATGTGTGAAAATTTTCGAAATATTGGTGAGTTTTGATTTTATTTAAGAAAATTTTCAATTTTATATATTTAATGCGTGTTTTTAAATAATAATAATAATAATTTTAATTAAATATGGACATGTGATTAATTTAACCGTTTTTCTAGGCGCCATTTTTTTTACAAGGGTAGCGTTACTTCATTGATTTGTGAACATTTTCGAAATATCGGTGTTTTGATTTTATTTAAGTGAGTATCTTTTCAATATTTTCCATTTATTGCACGGATTTCAATTAAAAACTATCTAAATGTGTGAAAAATTAATTTGATTTTAAAAATGGGGACGATAGACTCCTGAAGTGTTAGATTTGTTAAAATTCAGTATTTTATTCAATTATTTCTGATAGTACAGTAATTTATTGAAAGATATTTAAAAATTCCAATTATTTACAATATACCCTGTTACTATCTACCGAGTGTATCACGTTTTTAATCATTTTCACAGTGCATTCGACAGAGTTTTTTTCCATGTTGATTACACCGCTTGAATATGTCAGAAAAAAAAATCGAGAAATCGATTATTAAAAATTGTCACTCTTACATAGGTACACTGAAACGAGGCCTGAATCCAGCATACCCTTAATGTAATTTTCAAATGACCAAACCAAAATACGACACTACGTAAACAAAAGCACAGCCAACTGCGAGACGAAATATCGTAGTATATACACTCGGTACTTATTTTACACATGAACGCTGAGAAAACAAAGACAAATAACCACTCTTACCCCGGCGCCACACTCTTGGCCCATTTGTTTACAGACACAGTGTTTGTTCAATGTGTGGTCGACGTAAATCGATCTGCCGCCCACGGTGTCTCAATTGTCTCGACGTTATAAAAAAAATAACTAGTCCAATACCAGCCAATGTTTACGAACTTGCCTGGGCCAAGAGTATGGCGCCGGGTTTACGGTATCCACCTAAGTGAATGTGAGATAAACCGAATAATTGCTTATCTCACTTTCACTTACTTTAATGCTATTAAAGCGATTATCCTTCTTTGTTACAAGTTTTTTTTTGTATAAAAGACGTTCATACAGGGTTTATCAAAAAAATAATACTATATTAGTGAAATTATAGTCAACCATTTCAAATTTATTGTTATTTTCCAATGTTGGCAATCCTGAATATTTTAAAAATAATAGTAGTGAGCTATGGTTGCCAGGGAGATAAAAAAATAACAGAGAAAAAAAAATTTACGAGTAATAAGAAGTGTATGAGAGTTACTAGTGAGAGTAACTGAAACTTTGTGTGGTTGATGAGGTGCTGGCTTTACTTGTAGTTGAGTAATAGCTGCGAGCTGTAATATTGTATTGTTTAATAAATTGTGTTGTTGGTACTGCTTACTGCTGTTCAATCCCGTTCCGTTTGGTATTTGACAAGTGGACTCTCTCTTGAGTGTACATTAGAATAAATTATACATTATGTTGTTTATTTTTTCCATGTCTGCATGAGCATTCGTGTCGGTTTGGAAGCCTGCAATACATTTAAAGTAGGTAAGTTGTATTTTATTCATTATTTACGAGTTCTTTTTTCGTCTCGGTAGTAAAATGATTATATTTACTCCCGTTTGAGGAAGTACTTTCCTCATGATGACAATTAAAACAGTTATGAGACTATTTAGCTGAGACAGCTTCCTATTTCTTACATATATATATATATATTTTTGTAATATAACAAATATTTTTTGCTGCAGATAAATTTCCTGGCATCTGGAGAGTCGTCCTGATCAATGGCAGCAATATTGCATACAAGGTAAGCTGTTTTTTCCAATTATTCACCCTTTTCTTTCGATGGCTGGACTCAAGAAATGATGCGACATCCTTGCGCTGAGTAAATTTAAGTTTACAATTATGAAAATAACGATTAACTGATTATAAATTATTGACATTTTTTTTCAATTTTCTTCATTATTATTAAATCTCTCTAATGAAGACGTTTTGTTTCTTACAGATAAACTTTCCATGTCTACGTGAACATCCGTGCCTGTGTGGAAGCCTGCAATACATTTCAGGTAAAGCAAAATTTATTCTTACGACTAACGCCTTCGTATGTAAAAAATCTCAATATCTAAGCATTTTTAAGATTGACAAAATACTTTTTTATAATCATCGGACGAAAAAATTGTACCTTAAAAGAGCCAATTTGGTCATCTGTTATGAAGTGCAGACCTTGGAAGCTTCCTTACGCCGGCCCTGGGTGGGAAAGCTTTCTGATATGTGTATATTAGGTTGCCTATACTTCTGTGTGCATGAAATCTTGTCATCATTATTCATTATTCTTTTAAAATCAATCAATTAATTCTCAAATTGGCTTTGGTGTGTTTAACAGTCAGGTAAATCTGTAGGCAGAAGGACTGTCTATAATATTTTCATTTTTTAATTGATATGATAGCTGTCCTTCTGCTTATAGAAATACTGTACAAGCTTCAATATGTTTTTACATGTATAAAGTTTTAATTTGAAATATTCCTGGACAACCAGTATTTTTTTAAGGATTTATTTAGCGCAACCAACTTGAAATCGTACTTAAAAAATTCAGGAAGGATTTGTATAAGTTTTTAATGGTTTTTAATGCGAGCTTTTCCTCCGCTTAATTTTCTAATAGTAACTATTTTGTGTATGGATACATTTTATCACGTTATAATATGATCGGACAACTCTCCGGCTACCATCTCTCCACGGGACATTTTGCCACCAACCCCTAATTATATTGAGAGCATTTATATTTGAATATTTGAACTTACAATTCAATGAGAACTGGTGTAAATAATATAAAATATGGACACAAAAAACATAATTAATTTGTAATTTCTACAAATCCTTAAGATTTAATATTTATGCCATCAAGTTTATGTTAATTTGGGATTTTTTAAGAGACGTTTAATCACTTTTAGACGACAAATTTATATTTTAAACCGATAAAACAATTGCATTTAAGTTTTTATGCGAAGTCTACACGTAATTTTGCGAACCATTTTTGTAACGTGAAAATAAGGCTGAAATGTTCAATACAGTATCCTGTATCAAGTTGCTTCCATTGAAAATTTCCCCACTAGAAGAGAGATGGCGGAAGGGCAATTCATTTTCGTTTCGGATATTAAAAATAATATCTAATGGGGTTCTTTTTATAACCAACATAATAAACATGTTAAAATTTTATTTTATTTTCAAAAACTATTAAGTATTTATATTAATAAATTGTATAATAGATTCGACAATTGAATAGTGAAATCGATTTTATGACTATACTTGTCTATGATTAATTAAATTATTGTCGTCTTTTTAATTAGTTCAATATAAAATTCAATAGTATACACTGGATAAACAGGGCATTTATCCCCTCTTTTATTGTGATTCTGGTCTGTAGTTTAGGTTTTCTGATAACTTGAGAACAAAATCGGCTTATCGTACAAATTAATAATTGGAAATTCATTTCGAGCTTTACTACGTCATCATAAATCGTAACGATTTTCGGAAATACTCAATAATCATTTCCTTTATTTTTTTTTCAAAAAAAAAATATAACTTCTAACACTATTTTTATTTAGTATTAGAACAATAATTAGTATGGATGCATTGTATTATTTGGATGCAGTTTTGTGTTCTATCTAACATGATGTGGTTTGGTGTTTGTCCTATGAAGGGCAACATAATTAGTTTATTGAAACAATATTCTGTTGCTGTGACATGGCTTAGTTCTATAACAATATTACCACGGATATAATCTATTTATTACAGTTAACAGTTCAAAGTACTTCATTGAACGTCCATTATAACTGGACAACCAATAATTTGATCGATTCATAACTAATTCGATTATTGAATTTATTTAAAAACAAACACCCTACAATTAGAGCTATAACCTAAAGTAAATTCCAAAGGAGAAAATGGAATGGATCTTTGAATATTTTGGATGATTTTTTTTCATCTCTCAAATAAGCGTTAAAATTTAATTCAATCAATTTACAGTTTGTGAGCTTTTTAGACGGCTAATTGATTAAATTATAAAATGCTTTTATGTTAAAACAGTTTCTCTCCATACAACCTGTAAAATGTATTATAAAATTAAGTGTCACTTTAGGGGGTGCCAATAAGGCCACTTTTAATACACAGACACGATCATATTTGAATCGTGTCTTCATCATTCAATACACTTCCATTTTTCTATATTTACAATAGAATTTATTTGTTAAATTTATTAATTTTACCTGTCCAATTTAGAAACGGTGAAAAGGGGAGGAGTTAGTCCGCCTGTCAATTTCAACTAAAAATATACGATTTAACAAATTTCTCAATTGAAAAAATCACAAAATAAGTATGTTGTGACAAGGTGTGAACGTTTACAAATTGCCACTTAAATCTATTGTACTTTATAACAATAGAATTTTTACGATTTACCTACCTACACATAATTTCTGATCGCTTACCATTTCATAAGTTTCAAAAAAAATGAGGCAAAGGGACTATTTATGAAAACCCTAGAAATAAGTGCTCTATTGTCAGTAAAAATGGCCAGGTATATTCAATACAAATTCGCTTTTTAATAGATCAATTCAGATATAAATGTTTTTCTATCTTATATCTTTTATTATAATTGGAATATTTTCAACGATTTGTAACTGATTTTTATAAACTTCCTCTTAACAGATGGTTACAACTGAAATTATTTTAAACGATCATATTACAAGGTTTCTATTTACAAGTGTAACAAATGTCGCAAGTTTAGGGGTGTAATTTCACGCCAATAAATTCCCTTTCACCTACAATATTTGATAATAGAAAGAAAAATAACAATAATATTTTTATTTTAGATAATAAATAAATAAATAAATAAACATAATTGAGTCATTATATGGGAACAGTCATGTAAATTAATTCCCAACGATAGCAGGCTTATTATGTTTTTAAAACGCGAACTTGAATGATTCATTTTTGATAGATTCTTCCCATTTCTCCTATTTTTTTCTTAGTGTATATCGAGACGTTCATGTCATTAATTCAATTAGACGTATCATTGCTGAAATGATAAAGAAATTGATGTTTTCGAAATCGATTTGGGTTAAATATTGTTAAAAAATCTGTTGTTTTAAGTGCACGTTTTTCCTAATTAGTGAAAAACACTACCAATTATATTGGTACATTTTGGCTCGGTATTGGCAAATGTGTCAAGCCAGAAAATTCATGTTTTTTTTTAAATTTGAAAATAGGGGTGGGGTGCACAGTATTTGCCAATTTAGTATTAGGTAAGAGTTACTGTTATTTATATTTTAAACCATACTTAATAATTAATTATAGTATGCCGATCTTCGTTAATAAACTAACATAAAAAAAGCTTAGCTCGCCGACTGGGAATCGAACCCAGGACCTGCTTAAAAATTATTTGTATGTGTGCTATGTAGGAAATATAAATGATTGGCAGATTGAACTAGAAACATAATGACAATATATATGCACACAGGCAATTAATTTATTTTCAATAAATACGATTATTGTTTCAGTTATCGTTACAATCATTGTCAGTATTATAACAGCTTCCGTATTCTGTTTATCATTTACTGATGTTTCATTTTTTGAGAAAGTTGATTAAGTTTGTGTTAAAGTTTATTCTGACTGAGCAGGATGACTTATTTGATGTTCGTTGTCACAAAATGACGACAATGCCTGTTTTCGCGAGTATTTTTCTAATGAGAACACGAAACTTGTGATTCCTCATGTGATAGATTTTTTTTATAGTAGCGAAAAAAGGCAACAAGGCTTAGATCAGTAGATTATTTTCTAAGCCTTGTTGCCTTTTTTCGCTACTATAAATATATATATATAGAGTTTTCTATTTCCTGGGCCTTAGCCCAGGAAATAGAAAACTCAATTTTTTGGAATTTTCTTTTCGATATAATCTATTTGATTTTTCTTTAATTATTCCACAAAATATGAATTGTGTGAGTACTATTAGTGCAACAGAGCGTGTGATTTTAGCCAGTCTCTTTACAGGTTAGTTGAATTGCCTTTACGTTTAGTAAGAGGTAAAAATGCTTAGATTTTATCATAAGCGAACAAAATTTCAGTTAAATGAATGAACTTCATACAGATACTCAGCTTCCAGTAATCAAACTAAACAGTTGACAATTTATAATATGCTGCAAACAAAGAGTTCGTTGGCAGTAGAAAGTCTGTTCATCGACCGTTTATGAGCTCCATTTGTCATTATTCTTTAACTAGTAATCATCTGATAATAATTAAAACGTAGACACCAAATGTAATAGTAAATAGAATTTAAATTATGTTTGATTGTTCACTGTCACCAAGATTTCCTTAGAAGGAGAGAATAGTGACTGCATTGTATATTGAAAAAAATCGAAGATTTCATTAGAAGGTGGAGACAAGCACTACAATGGCAGGTTTATGTCTACCTTTTTAAGAAATCAACAAGCAACGGTTTTAGAAAAGCACAAGAAAATTTTGCATTTGAAGATTCTCGAAACAAAGATGATTTAACGTCATCAATCTGTATGATTTTCTTAGAAGGTGGAGATAGTGCTTGCGTTGTATATTAAAACAATGCGTGCATTATTTCCGCCTTTTAAGGAGTCTAAGGGCATCAAAAAAGAGTGTGGTCTTTTCAGGATTCAATTTGAAGCGATCTTCAGTAACGCTATAGTTTGGTTGCTCACTGTAACTAAGATTTTTTTAGAAGGTGGAGATAGTGACCGCATTGTATATTGAAAGAATGCGTGCATTATTTCCGCCTTTTAAGGAGTCTAAGAGCATCAAAAAAGAGTGTGGTCTTTTCAGGATTCACCTTGAAGCGATCTTCAGTCACGCTATAGTTTGGTTGGTCACTGTAAGTAAGATTTTTTTAGAAGGTGGAGATAGTGACCGCATTGTATATTGAAATAATGCGTGCATTATTTCCGCCTTTTAAGGAGTCTAAGAGCATCAAAAAAGAGTGTGGTCTTTTCAGGATTCACCTTGAAGCGATCTTCAGTCACGCTATAGTTTGGTTGCTCACTGTAACTAAGATTTTTTTAGAAGGTGGAGATAGTGGCCGCATTGTATATTGAAATAATGCGTGCCATTATTTCCGCCTTTTAAGGAGTCTAAGAGCATCAAAAAAGAGTGTGGTCTTTTCAGGATTCACCTTGAAGCGATCTTCAGTCACGCTATAGTTTGGTTGCTCACCAGTAACTAAGATTTTTTTAGAAGGTGGAGATAGTGGCCGCATTGTATATTGAAATAATGCGTGCCATTATTTCCGCCTTTTAAGGAGTCTAAGAGCATCAAAAAAGAGTGTGGTCTTTTCAGGATTCACCTTGAAGCGATCTTCAGTAACGCTATAGTTTGGTCGCTCACTGTAACTAAGATTTTTTTAGAAGGTGGAGATAGTGACCGCATTGTATGTATATTGAAATAATGCGTGCATTATTTCCGCCTTTTAAGGAGTCTAAGGGCATCAAAAAAGAGTGTGGTCTTTTCAGGATTCACTTTGAAGCGATCTTCAGTCACGCTATAGTTTGGTTGCTCACTGTAACTAAGATTTTTTTAGAAGGTGGAGATAGTGGCCGCATTGTATATTGAAATAATGCGTGCATTATTTCCGCCTTTTAAGGAGTCTAAGAGCATCAAAAAAGAGTGTGGTCTTTTCAGGATTCACCTTGAAGCGATCTTCAGTAACGCTATAGTTTGGTCGCTCACTGTAACTAAGATTTTTTTAGAAGGTGGAGATAGTGGCCGCATTGTATATTGAAATAATGCGTGCCATTATTTCCGCCTTTTAAGAAGTCTAAGAGCATCAAAAAAGAGTGTAGTCTTTTCAGGACTCACCTTGAAGCGATCTTCAGTCACGCTATAGTTTGGTTGCTCACTGTAACTAAGATTTTTTTAGAAGGTGGAGATAGTGACCGCATTGTATATTGAAATAATGCGTGCATTATTTCCGCCTTTTAAGGAGTCTAAGAGCATCAAAAAAGAGTGTGGTCTTTTCAGGATTCACCTTGAAGCGATCTTCAGTAACGCAATAGTTTGGTCGCTCACTGTAACTAAGATTTTTTTAGAAGGTGGAGATAGTGGCCGCATTGTATATTGAAATAATGCGTGCATTATTTCCGCCTTTTAAGGAGTCTAAGGGCATCAAAAAAGAGTGTGGTCTTTTCAGGATTCACTTTGAAGCGATCTTCAGTCACGCTATAGTTTGGTTGCTCACTGTAACTAAGATTTTTTTAGAAGGTGGAGATAGTGGCCGCATTGTATATTGAAATAATGCGTGCATTATTTCCGCCTTTTAAGGAGTCTAAGGGCATCAAAAAAGAGTGTGGTCTTTTCAGGATTCACTTTGAAGCGATCTTCAGTCACGCTATAGTTTGGTTGCTCACTGTAACTAAGATTTTTTTAGAAGGTGGAGATAGTGGCCGCATTGTATATTGAAATAATGCGTGCATTATTTCCGCCTTTTAAGGAGTCTAAGAGCATCAAAAAAGAGTGTGGTCTTTTCAGGATTCAATTTGAAGCGATCTTCAGTAACGCTATAGTTTGGTTGCTCACTGTAACTAAGATTTTTTTAGAAGGTGGAGATAGTGGCCGCATTGTATATTGAAATAATGCGTGCCATTATTTCCGCCTTTTAAGGAGTCTAAGGGCATCAAAAAAGAGTGTGGTCTTTTCAGGATTCACCATGAAGCGATCTTCAGTCACGCTATATTTTGGTTGGTCACTGTAACTAAGATTTTTTTTAGAAGGTGGAGATAGTGACCGCATTGTATATTGAAAGAATGCGTGCATTATTTCCGCCTTTTAAGGAGTCTAAGAGCATCAAAAAAGAGTGTGGTCTTTTCAGGATTCACCATGAAGCGATCTTCAGTCACGCTATAGTTTGGTTGGTCACTGTAACTAAGATTTTTTTAGAAGGTGGAGATAGTGGCCGCATTGTATATTGAAATAATGCGTGCCATTATTTCCGCCTTTTAAGGAGTCTAAGGGCATCAAAAAAGAGTGTGGTCTTTTCAGGATTCACCATGAAGCGATCTTCAGTCACGCTATATTTTGGTTGGTCACTGTAACTAAGATTTTTTTTAGAAGGTGGAGATAGTGACCGCATTGTATATTGAAAGAATGCGTGCATTATTTCCGCCTTTTAAGGAGTCTAAGAGCATCAAAAAAGAGTGTGGTCTTTTCAGGATTCACCATGAAGCGATCTTCAGTCACGCTATAGTTTGGTTGGTCACTGTAACTAAGATTTTTTTAGAAGGTGGAGATAGTGGCCGCATTGTATATTGAAATAATGCGTGCCATTATTTCCGCCTTTTAAGGAGTCTAAGGGCATCAAAAAAGAGTGTGGTCTTTTCAGGATTCACTTTGAAGCGATCTTCAGTAACGCTATAGTTTGGTCGCTCACTGTAACTAAGATTTTTTTAGAAGGTGGAGATAGTGGCCGCATTGTATATTGAAATAATGCGTGCCATTATTTCCGCCTTTTAAGGAGTCTAAGAGCATCAAAAAAGAGTGTGGTCTTTTCAGGATTCACTTTGAAGCGATCTTCAGTAACGCTATAGTTTGGTCGCTCACTGTAACTAAGATTTTTTTAGAAGGTGGAGATAGTGACCGCATTGTGTATTGAAATAATGCGTGCATTATTTCCGCCTTTTAAGGAGTCTAAAAGCATCAAAAACAGTGAGGTCTGTTTAGGGTTCACCTTGACAGAGTTGTTATTGTGGATAACGAGGTTCATAGACAGTTGAAAGGGTTTGATCTTAGTTGTACATACATACTCGTTACTAAGCCACTCTCCTTCGACTGTTTAAGAGCTTCGCAAATATCCATTTTGACACGAATCATCTTTATTCTCCAAATACTGATCCTCTGATATGAAACAACGTATGGCAATCAAACTAATCTAAATTCCTTTTAAATTCCTACATACAGATGTATGTAGGAATTTAAAACATGTTGCAATGAAAATAAAAATAAAAGACAGCATCTCTTGAAAAATAGCTATTTCCCCTTGAATTTGCCGCAAACTTATTTTGAAAACTTATATTTACAGATGATTTGCTGACTCCATTGGTACAACGTAGACATCCCACCAACTCTTGATTAGTGTGCAGCTTATGCGTTACTTAAACAGTTGAGTATTAAATTCATTCTTATGTCATTTAATTTGAAATAAATTAACTATAAATGATGATTTTGGATCCATTTGATATGCAATGATGAGAACACAGTAACTGATTAGAATTTATGAAATTGATTTCCAGTTTTCTGGCAAATTCACATTGTAATACCTAAGGAAACTTGTATTTTCAGTTGGAGAGGAACTCAAAGCCAAACACCCTACGAAATCATCGAAAGGCATCTCCTTAGGACATTTCCAATGATTTCCTGTGGCAGTCTTGTAAGTTTCATAATTGTATTAATTTTTAAATAATGTTTAAATGCATGATGAAGGTTCGTTCCCTTTGAATTTCAATGATGAGATAAAAAAAAAACTGACTCTCATTGAAATACAATAATGATCTTCGATTGATAATTTGACTATAATCCATGGAAATTTTTTTTACAGGTCATTTTCAACAATTTTGTCGTTTTTCATCGCGCAAAGACACACAAGCAGCTGTTCTGCTGCAATACGTAAGCCTTATTCTTCTTATTAGATTATTTCTGTCATTGTCAATTAACAGAAGCTAATGGTATTGGACTAAAATTTATTATTAATTATATATATATTAATCTTAACTAATATTATGGGTACCTATTAATAAGTTTATAATAATCAAAGAAAAAATTCGAAGATTTCATTAGAAGGTATAGACAAGCATTCCATTGTATATAAAGAACTAATGGCAGGTTTATGTCCACCTTTTTAGGGAATCAACAAGCAATGGTTATAGAAAAGCACAAGGTGATTTAATGTCATCAGTCAGCATCTGGGTAATAATGCAGTACATTATTTTCGCCCCTTAAGGAGTCTAAAAGCATAAAAAAAAGTATATTTTCAGGATTCACATTACCAGGAGAGAGTTGTTATTGTGGATAACGAGGTCCATAGATAGTTGAAAGGGTTTGATCTTAGTTGTACATACTCTTACTAATACACTCACTTTCGACTGTTTAAGAGCCTCACAAACATCGAATTGGACACAGATTACCTCAATTCTTTCTTTTAATGACATGATAAGATTAAAACGCAGGTACCAAATGTAACAGAAGACTGTTTGATAAATGTTGTGGATAATGAGGTTCGTAGACAGTCGAAAGGGTTTTTCTTAGTTATTCTAGTTACTATAGAGAACACCTTCGTCTGTTTAAGAGCTTCTAAAACATCCACTTTGACACAAATCATCTTTATACTCCAAATACTGGTTTTCCGGTAAGAATCAATGTCAGGACATTTTTGGTTACTTTTTCGATTTTATAATGTTATATTTGTATTTTGATTGAAATTTCTCAATCATTTACAAATATGTAAGTAGGTATATGTAAATATGTAAAAGATGGAAACTGGTACAAAATAAAATGCAATACATCCTGCCTTTCTTGAAAAATAGCTATTTCCCCTTGAACTTGCCGGAAACTTATTTTGAAAACTTATATTTACAGATGATTTGCTGACTCCTTTGGTACAACGTAGACATCCCACCAACTCTTGATTAGTGTGCAGCTTATGCGTTACTTAAACAGTTGAGTATTAAATTCATTCTTATGTCATTTAATTTGAAATAAATTAACTATAAATGATGATTTTGGATCTATTTGATATGCAATGATGAAAACATAGTAACTGATTAGAATTTATACAAGTAATTTCCAGTTTTCTGGCAAATTCACATTGTAATACCTAGGAAACTTGTATTTTCAGGTGGAGAGGAACTCAAAGCCAAGCACCTTACGAAATCATCGGAAGGCATCTCCTTAGGACATTTCCAATGATTTCATGTGGCAATCTTGTAAGTTTCAAAATTGGATTAATTTTTAAATAATGATTAAATGATGACGGTTCCTTCCCTTTGAATTTCAATGATGAGATAAAAATAACTGACTCTCATTGAAATACAATAATGATCTTCGATTGATAATTTGATTATAATCCATGGAAATTTTTTTTACCGGTAATTTTCAACAATTCTGTCGTTTTTCATCGCGCAAAGACACACAAGCAGCTGTTCTCCTGCAATACGTAAGCGTTATTTTTTTTTGTTGGATTATTTCCGTAATTGTCAATTAACAATAATTAATGCTATTGGACTAAAACTTATTGTTAATTATAAATATTAATCTTAACTATATTATAGGTAGATACCTATTCAAAAGTTTATAATAATCAACGAAATAATTTGAAGATTTCATTAGAAGGTGGAGATAGTGACTGCATTGTATATTGTAAGAATATATGCGTGCATTATTTCCGCCTTTTAAAGAGTCTAAAAGCATCAAAAAAGAGTGTGGTCTTTTTAAGGTTCACATTACCAGGACAGAGTTGTTATTGTGGATAACGAGGTACATAGATAGTTGAAAGGGTTTGATTTTAGTTGTACATAGATACTCGTTACTAACAATAAGACGCTCTCTTTCGACTGTTTAAGAGCTTCGCAAACATCCACTTTGACACAAATCATCTTTATTTTCTGAAAACTGATCTGCTGATCTGAATCAATGTGTGGCGATCAAAATAACCTGTATTCAATTTAAAACATGTTGCAGATAATGAGGTTTCATTGGGCGTCGAGAGGGTTTGGACACAGTGATATTCAGTACATTACCCATCACTTTTCGACGATTTACGAGCCTCACAAACATGCAATTTTCCACGAATCTTATTTATTCATCATTTTGTATGTATTAGTTGAAGTACTGTTATCTTACTTTAATTATGTTGGGAAATCTGACAGTATAAAAATTTTGTTTGGTTATGATGTGAAAAAAAATGGTATTTTAGAGACCGTTCGATTGGTTTAAAACGAAAAGTTCAGTTGATTGTGACTTTGACACTTTTCGACAGTGAATATAGGATTTCATGAATGCAGTAGGTATATTCAGCAGTGTTTCTAATATAAGTAATTACAGATTCAGAGTTAGAAACCCAACCCTGACTGACAGCTTTTTGTTGACTGTTAAAGGACTAAAGTTTCAGTTTGACGCCAATGAAAAACTAAGGTATAAAAGTATTCAAGTGTCTTAAACGTATTCTTTTATATAGCTTAAGATTCTTTTATGTCTGTTAAGCGTCTTCAAACCAGCGATGGTGTACACGTAATGGTTCATGGGTTTATTATCTCAAAGTAATGAATTCTTCCAAATGGAAACTGAATGGTATTTAAAAAGATGGTGGTAAAGACGGCCACGCTACTGGTGCTATTAGTGAGCATTTTCTCAAAAAAAAGGTATGTTTAGCCACTGCAAATTTATTTTTTAATAAACAAAAAGTTATCTTCTTTTTCCTTTTAGTTTAAATTTTGCCACTTTCTAATCGACAGTCGCTGAAAAGCGTTATTAAATAGTTGTCTATCTTCCAACAAACGTTATCTTCGATGGAAATCATTGCATTTCTTAGTTCGTTGAAAATTTAAAATTATATAACATTAATTACGTTATAGGTGATGAGGTTCGTAGACAGTCGAAAGGGTTTTTCTTAGTTATTCTAGTTACTATAGAGAACCCCTTCGTCTGTTTAAGAGCTTCTAAAACATCCACTTTGACACAAATCATCTTTATACTCCAAATACTGGTTTTCCGATAAGAATCAATGTCAGGACATTTTTGGTTACTTTTTCGATTTTATTGTGTCATATCTGTATTGTGATTGAAATTTCTCAATCATTTACTAACATGTAAGTAGGTATAATTATGTATAAGATGGTAACTGTTACCTACAAAATAAAATACCAGACAGCCTTTCTTGAAAAATAGCTATTTCCCCTTGCCGGAAAATAATTCTGAAGACTATTATTTACAGATGATTTACTGACTCCTTTGATACAGCGTAGGTACAGGTCCCACCAACTCTTAATTAGGTACATAGCAGATTATTGTATGAGACAAGCAGAAGCGTTACTTAAACAGTTGAGTATTAATTAATTCTTATCTCATTCACTTTGAAATAAATTACCCATAAATAATGATTTCGGGTCCATTTGGAACGCAATAATAAGAACATAGTAACTGATTAGAATTCATACCTACATGTGATTTTCAGCGTTTTATTAAACTCACATAGTAATACCTCGAAAATTTCAGGTGGAGAGGAGCTCAGATCAAAGAATCTTATCAAGATCTTAGCTCATCTCACATTGAACGAACTCACCGGAAGGCATCTCCTTTGGAAATATCAAATGATTTTCTGTAGCAGTCTTGTAAGTTTCAAAATTCCATTTATTTATAAAAATAATAATAAAATGATGATTGTTCGTTCCCTTTGAATTTCAATGATGAAATCGAAAAACTGACTGTCAT
This sequence comes from Mylabris sibirica, assembly GCA_039776855.1. Classification (NCBI taxonomy): domain Eukaryota; kingdom Metazoa; phylum Arthropoda; class Insecta; order Coleoptera; family Meloidae; genus Mylabris; species Mylabris sibirica. The sequence continues at coordinate 6,248,619 of CM077845.1, read as the reverse complement.
TGAAATACAATAATGATATTCGATTGATAATTTGATTATAATCCATGTAAATTTTTTTTACAGGTCATTTTCAAGAATCCTGTCGACTTTCATCATGCAAAAACCTATAGGATGCTCACAAACACTTGTTTTTCTGCAATAGGTAAGTGTATTTTTTTTTAAATTTTATTTCGTGATTCCCAATAACAAAACTTAATGGTATCACACTAAAACTTAATTATATTATACTCAAATGTTTATAAGAATCCAAGAAAAAGTTAAAGGGTTTCATTAGAAGGTGGAGATAAGCATTCCATTGTATATAAAGAACTAATGGCAGCTTTATGTCCACCTTTTTAAGGAATCAATAAGCAACGGATTTATAAAAGCACAAGAAAATTTTGCATTATAAGATTTTCGAAACAAAGATGATTTAATGCCGTCAGTAAGCAGCGGGATGTGCCCCAATATCCGGACACCTGACGTCACAGAATTGAATTATCCTATACGTAAGCGATCTTCAGTCACGCTATAGTTTGGTAGCTCACTGTAACTAAGATTATTTTAGAAGGTGGAGATAGTGACCGCATTGTATATTGAAATAATGCGTGCCATTATTTCCGCCTTTTAAGGAGTCTAAGAGCATCAAAAAAGAGTGTGGTCTTTTCAGGATTCACCATGAAGCGATCTTCAGTCACGCTATAGTTTGGTTGGTCACTGTAACTAAGATTTTTTTAGAAGGTGGAGATAGTGACCGCATTGTATATTGAAATAATGCGTGCATTATTTCCGCCTTTTAAGGAGTCTAAGAGCATCAAAAAAGAGTGTGGTCTTTTCAGGATTCACCATGAAGCGATCTTCAGTCACGCTATAGTTTGGTTGGTCACTGTAACTAAGATTTTTTTAGAAGGTGGAGATAGTGGCCGCATTGTATATTGAAATAATGCGTGCCATTATTTCCGCCTTTTAAGGAGTCTAAGAGCATCAAAAAAGAGTGTGGTCTTTTCAGGATTCACCATGAAGCGATCTTCAGTCACGCTATAGTTTGGTTGGTCACTGTAACTAAGATTTTTTTAGAAGGTGGAGATAGTGACCGCATTGTATATTGAAATAATGCGTGCATTATTTCCGCCTTTTAAGGAGTCTAAGAGCATCAAAAAAGAGTGTGGTCTTTTCAGGATTCACCTTGAAGCGATCTTCAGTCACGCTATAGTTTGGTTGGTCACTGTAACTAAGATTTTTTTAAAAGGTGGAGATAGTGACCGCATTGTATATTGAAATAATGCGTGCATTATTTCCGCCTTTTAAGGAGTCTAAGAGCATCAAAAAAGAGTGTGGTCTTTTCAGGATTCACCTTGAAGCGATCTTCAGTCACGCTATAGTTTGGTTGGTCACTGTAACTAAGATTTTTTTAAAAGGTGGAGATAGTGACCGCATTGTATATTGAAATAATGCGTGCATTATTTCCGCCTTTTAAGGAGTCTAAGAGCATCAAAAAAGAGTGTGGTCTTTTCAGGATTCACCTTGAAGCGATCTTCAGTCACGCTATAGTTTGGTTGGTCACTGTAACTAAGATTTTTTTAAAAGGTGGAGATAGTGACCGCATTGTATATTGAAATAATGCGTGCATTATTTCCGCCTTTTAAGGAGTCTAAGAGCATCAAAAAAGAGTGTGGTCTTTTCAGGATTCACCTTGAAGCGATCTTCAGTCACGCTATAGTTTGGTTGGTCACTGTAACTAAGATTTTTTTAAAAGGTGGAGATAGTGACCGCATTGTATATTGAATTAATGCGTGCATTATTTCCGCCTTTTAAGGAGTCTAAGAGCATCAAAAAAGAGTGTGGTCTTTTCAGGATTCACCTTGAAGCGATCTTCAGTCACGCTATAGTTTGGTTGGTCACTGTAACTAAGATTTTTTTAAAAGGTGGAGATAGTGACCGCATTGTATATTGAATTAATGCGTGCATTATTTCCGCCTTTTAAGGAGTCTAAGAGCATCAAAAAAGAGTGTGGTCTTTTCAGGATTCACCTTGAAGCGATCTTCAGTCACGCTATAGTTTGGTTGGTCACTGTAACTAAGATTTTTTTAAAAGGTGGAGATAGTGACCGCATTGTATATTGAAATAATGCGTGCATTATTTCCGCCTTTTAAGGAGTCTAAGGGCATCAAAAAAGAGTGTGGTCTTTTCAGGATTCACCTTGAAGCGATCTTCAGTCACGCTATAGTTTGGTTGCTCACTGTAACTAAGATTTTTTTAGAAGGTGGAGATAGTGACCGCATTGTATATTGAAATAATGCGTGCCATTATTTCCGCCTTTTAAGGAGTCTAAGAGCATCAAAAAAGAGTGTGGTCTTTTCAGGATTCACCTTGAAGCGATCTTCAGTCACGCTATAGTTTGGTTGGTCACTGTAACTAAGATTTTTTTAAAAGGTGGAGATAGTGACCGCATTGTATATTGAAATAATGCGTGCATTATTTCCGCCTTTTAAGGAGTCTAAGAGCATCAAAAAAGAGTGTGGTCTTTTCAGGATTCACCTTGAAGCGATCTTCAGTCACGCTATAGTTTGGTTGGTCACTGTAACTAAGATTTTTTTAAAAGGTGGAGATAGTGACCGCATTGTATATTGAATTAATGCGTGCATTATTTCCGCCTTTTAAGGAGTCTAAGAGCATCAAAAAAGAGTGTGGTCTTTTCAGGATTCACCTTGAAGCGATCTTCAGTCACGCTATAGTTTGGTTGGTCACTGTAACTAAGATTTTTTTAAAAGGTGGAGATAGTGACCGCATTGTATATTGAAATAATGCGTGCATTATTTCCGCCTTTTAAGGAGTCTAAGAGCATCAAAAAAGAGTGTGGTCTTTTCAGGATTCACCTTGAAGCGATCTTCAGTCACGCTATAGTTTGGTTGGTCACTGTAACTAAGATTTTTTTAAAAGGTGGAGATAGTGACCGCATTGTATATTGAATTAATGCGTGCATTATTTCCGCCTTTTAAGGAGTCTAACAGCATCAAAAAAGAGTGTGGTCTTTTCAGGATTCACCTTGAAGCGATCTTCAGTCACGCTATAGTTTGGTTGCTCACTGTAACTAAGATTTTTTTAGAAGGTGGAGATAGTGACCGCATTGTATATTGAAATAATGCGTGCCATTATTTCCGCCTTTTAAGGAGTCTAAGAGCATCAAAAAAGAGTGTGGTCTTTTCAGGATTCACCTTGAAGCGATCTTCAGTCACGCTATAGTTTGGTTGGTCACTGTAACTAAGATTTTTTTAAAAGGTGGAGATAGTGACCGCATTGTATATTGAAATAATGCGTGCATTATTTCCGCCTTTTAAGGAGTCTAAGAGCATCAAAAAAGAGTGTGGTCTTTTCAGGATTCACCTTGAAGCGATCTTCAGTCACGCTATAGTTTGGTTGGTCACTGTAACTAAGATTTTTTTAAAAGGTGGAGATAGTGGCCGCATTGTATATTGAAATAATGCGTGCCATTATTTCCGCCTTTTAAGGAGTCTAAGGGCATCAAAAAAGAGTGTGGTCTTTTCAGGATTCACCTTGAAGCGATCTTCAGTCACACTATAGTTTGGTTGGTCACTGTAAGTAACTAAGATTTTTTTAGAAGGTGGAGATAGTGGCCGCATTGTATATTGAAATAATGCGTGCCATTATTTCCGCCTTTTAAGGAGTCTAAGAGCATCAAAAAAGAGTGTGGTCTTTTCAGGATTCACCTTGAAGCGATCTTCAGTCACGCTATAGTTTGGTTGGTCACTGTAACTAAGATTTTTTTAGAAGGTGGAGATAGTGGCCGCATTGTATATTGAAATAATGCGTGCCATTATTTCCGCCTTTTAAGGAGTCTAAGAGCATCAAAAAAGAGTGTGGTCTTTTCAGGATTCACCTTGAAGCGATCTTCAGTCACGCTATAGTTTGGTTGGTCACTGTAACTAAGATTTTTTTAGAAGGTGGAGATAGTGGCCGCATTGTATATTGAATTAATGCGTGCATTATTTCCGCCTTTTAAGGAGTCTAACAGCATCAAAAAAGAGTGTGGTCTTTTCAGGATTCACCTTGAAGCGATCTTCAGTCACACTATAGTTTGGTTGGTCACTGTAAGTAACTAAGATTTTTTTAGAAGGTGGAGATAGTGGCCGCATTGTATATTGAAATAATGCGTGCCATTATTTCCGCCTTTTAAGGAGTCTAAGGGCATCAAAAAAGAGTGTGGTCTTTTCAGGATTCACCTTGAAGCGATCTTCAGTCACGCTATAGTTTGGTTGGTCACTGTAACTAAGATTTTTTTAGAAGGTGGAGATAGTGACCGCATTGTATATTGAAATAATGCGTGCATTATTTCCGCCTTTTAAGGAGTCTAAGAGCATCAAAAAAGAGTGTGGTCTTTTCAGGATTCACCTTGAAGCGATCTTCAGTCACGCTATAGTTTGGTTGCTCACTGTAAGTAACTAAGATTTTTTTAGAAGGTGGAGATAGTGACCGCATTGTATATTGAAATAATGCGTGCATTATTTCCGCCTTTTAAGGAGTCTAAGAGCATCAAAAAAGAGTGTGGTCTTTTCAGGATTCACCTTGAAGCGATCTTCAGTCACGCTATAGTTTGGTTGCTCACTGTAACTAAGATTTTTTTAGAAGGTGGAGATAGTGACCGCATTGTATATTGAAATAATGCGTGCATTATTTCCGCCTTTTAAGGAGTCTAAGAGCATCAGAAAAGAGTGTGGTCTTTTCAGGATTCACCTTGAAGCGATCTTCAGTCACGCTATAGTTTGGTTGCTCACTGTAACTAAGATTTTTTTAGAAGGTGGAGATAGTGACCGCATTGTATATGGAAATAATGCGTGCATTATTTCCGCCTTTTAAGGAGTCTAAGAGCATCAAAAAAGAGTGTGGTCTTTTCAGGATTCACCTTGAAGCGATCTTCAGTCACGCTATAGTTTGGTTGCTCACTGTAAGTAACTAAGATTTTTTTAGAAGGTGGAGATAGTGGCCGCATTGTATATTGAAATAATGCGTGCCATTATTTCCGCCTTTTAAGGGGTCTAAGAGCATCAAAAAAGAGTGTGGTCTCTTCAGGATTCACCTTGAAGCGATCTTCAGTCACGCTATAGTTTGGTTGGTCACTGTAACTAAGATTTTTTTAAAAGGTGGAGATGGTGACCGCATTGTATATTGAAATAATGCGTGCATTATTTCCGCCTTTTAAGGAGTCTAAGAGCATCAAAAAAGAGTGTGGTCTTTTCAGGATTCACCTTGAAGCGATCTTCAGTCACGCTATAGTTTGGTTGCTCACTGTAACTAAGATTTTTTTAGAAGGTGGAGATAGTGACCGCATTGTATATTGAAATAATGCGTGCCATTATTTCCGCCTTTTAAGGAGTCTAAGAGCATCAAAAAAGAGTGTGGTCTTTTCAGGATTCACCTTGAAGCGATCTTCAGTCACGCTATAGTTTGGTTGGTCACTGTAACTAAGATTTTTTTAAAAGGTGGAGATAGTGACCGCATTGTATATTGAAATAATGCGTGCATTATTTCCGCCTTTTAAGGAGTCTAAGAGCATCAAAAAAGAGTGTGGTCTTTTCAGGATTCACCTTGAAGCGATCTTCAGTCACGCTATAGTTTGGTTGGTCACTGTAACTAAGATTTTTTTAAAAGGTGGAGATAGTGGCCGCATTGTATATTGAAATAATGCGTGCCATTATTTCCGCCTTTTAAGGAGTCTAAGGGCATCAAAAAAGAGTGTGGTCTTTTCAGGATTCACCTTGAAGCGATCTTCAGTCACACTATAGTTTGGTTGGTCACTGTAAGTAACTAAGATTTTTTTAGAAGGTGGAGATAGTGGCCGCATTGTATATTGAAATAATGCGTGCCATTATTTCCGCCTTTTAAGGAGTCTAAAAGCATCAAAAAACAGTGAGGTCTGTTTAGGGTTCACCTTGACAGAGTTGTTATTGTGGATAACGAGGTTCATAGATAGTTGAAAGGGTTTGATCTTAGTTGTACATACATACTCGTTACTAAGACACTCTCCTTCGACTGTTTAAGAGCTTCGCAAATATCCACTCTGATACAAATCTAAAAATTTCTGTCTGTTCACATTGCCTTGATATAGGTGACCCTCAATGGCTCGCAAAGTTCAAATATGAAATTTTCGGAATTATTTTCAGTCGATATCCAAGGACCAGTGTTGCATGTAAACATCAAACAACACGTATGCATCTTCCGTAAGTTCAGTCACTTTCAATTTGGTGTTTATTCTTTCTTCTCTTACAATTAGATATGATGAGTATGTGCGTGCTCTGAATAACCATGTTAAGACTTATGCACTAATTCTGTGAAAAAAATAAATTTGCAGGTCGCTTTTAGCATTCATGGAGATTGTCTCATCGAATGGTATTCCATATTGAGCAACACCTGCCACATCTATAGGAAATTTCACAACAACATCCATAGACAATCTAACTGTTTTTGTCTTAATTTACCCTTTTATTCCTATTTTGATTTTCCATGAGAAGAAAAAGGTCTCATTAACTGATCCGAATGTACTAAAGGCCTTCCTATAATAAATTGATTGGACTCTTTGATAAATTTTTCTTCCTCTTTGAAGTTTGCAGTATTGTTGGTCAAAAGCTACATGTACAACCAGATATATTACGGTTAATAAGTAAGTTCAATTAAATTTGTCGTCTTAGAAATAGTCTTCCTTATAATCTGCTGGCTCACAATAAACAGTAACAATAAGCAAGGTTTGATTCTTGCTATACAGGGTGAATCAAAATTCGCTAAACAGCTCAGCGATACGTTGTTTACCGATGCCAAAAACTAATAAGAAGAATGTTAAAAAAAATCCATCTTTAGTTTTCAAGGTATGTTCATTCAGCAGTGTTTCTAGTATAAGATTTTTTCAGATCTATACAGTTAAAGACCTAACCCTGACTGACAGCTTTTTGTCGACTGTTAAAGGACTTCTAAAGTTTCAGTTCGACGCCAATGAAAAACTAAGGTATAAAAGTATACAAATGTCGATAAACGTATTTTTTTATTCAGCTTAAAATTCTTTTCTGTCTGTTAAGCGTCTTCAAACCAGCGATGGTGGACACGTAATGGTTCAGCTTTAAAATGGATTGGTTTGGAAACTGAATGGTATTTAAAAAGATGGTGGTAAAGACGGTCACTGGTACTATTAGTGAGCATTTTCCCAAATAGGTATGTTTAGATATTGTAAATTTATTTTTTAACTGCATTTACTGTAGTGTATTTTAATTTTCTCGACAAATCTTGAAATATTTGTATTTTCTATCAGATATATTTGATTCAAATTTCTTTTTTTTTTTCAATAAAAACGAACTTCTGCTTGTTGATGGTGAAATTGGACTCATTTCATAAACAAAAAGTTATCTTCTTTTTCCTTTTAGTTTAAATTTTGCCACTTCCCAATCGACAATCGCTGAAAAGCGTTATTAAATAGTTGTCTATATTCCAGCAAACGTTATCTTCGATGGAAATCATTGCATTTCTTAGTTCGTTGAAAATTTAAAATTATATAACATTAATTACGTTGTAGATGATGAGGTTTGTAGACAGTTGTAAGAGTCTGGTTTTAGCTGTATTCAGTGCTAATTGCTAATGCCCTTACGAATGTTTAGGAGCCTGACAAACATCCATTTGGACACGGATTACCTCAATTCTTTCTTTTAATGACATGATAAGATTAGAACGCAGAAATCAAATGCAATAGAAGACTGTTTAATAAATATTGTGGATAATGAAGTTCGTAGACAGTCGAAAGGGTTTTCCTTATAGTTGTTCTAATTACTATAGAGAACCCCTTTGCCTGTTTAAGAGCTTCGTAAACATCCACTTTGACAGAAATCATCTTTATACTCCAAATACTGGTTTTCCGAAAAAAATCAAAATCAGGATATTTTTGGTTACTTTTTCGATTTTATTGTGTCATATTTGTATTGTGATTGAAATTTCTCAATCATTTACAAACATGTAAGTAGGTATATGTAAAAGATGGTAACTGGTACCTACAAAATAAAATACAAGACAGCCTTTCTTGAAAAATATCTATTTCCCTTTGAACTTGCCGCAAACTTATTTTGAAAACTTGTATTTACAGATGATTTGCTGACTCCTTTGGTACAGCATAGACATCCCACCAACTCTTGATTAGTGTGCAGCTTATGCGTTACTTAAACAGTTGAGTATTAAATTCATTCTTATGTCATTTAATTTGAAGTAAATTAACTATAAATGATGATTTTGGATCCATTTGATATGCAATGATGAAAACACAGTAACTGATTAGAATTTATAAAAGTAACTAAGATTTTTTTAGAAGGTGTAGATAGTGACCGCATTGTATATTGAAATAATGCGTGCCATTATTTCCGCCTTTTAAGGAGTCTAAGAGCATCAAAAAAGAGTGTGGTCTTTTCAGGATTCACCTTGAAGTGATCTTCAGTCACGCTATATTTTGGTTGCTCACTGTAACTAAGATTTTTTTAGAAGGTGGAGATAGTGACCGCATTGTATATTGAAATAATGCGTGCATTATTTCCGCCTTTTAAGGAGTCTAAAAGCATCAAAAACAGTGAGGTCTGTTTAGAGTTCACCTTGACAGAGTTGTTATTGTGGATAACGAGGTTCATAGACAGTTGAAAGGGTTTGGACTTAGTTCTAAATACTCGTTACTAAGGCACTCCCTTTCGACTGTTTAAGAGCTTCGCAAACATCCATTTTGACACGAATCATCTTTATTCCCCAAATACTGATCCTCTGATATGAATCAAAGTATGGCAATCAAACTAACCTGTATGTAACTTAAAACATGTTGCAATGAAAAAAAAAAAATAATAAAAGACAGCATCTCTTGAAAAATAGCTATTTCCCCTTGAACTTGCCGGAAACTTATTTTGAAAACTTGTATTTACAGATGATTTGCTGACTCCTTTGGTACAGCGTAGACATCCCACCAACTCTTGATTAGTGTGCAGCTTATGCGTTACTTAAACAGTTGAGTATTAAATTCATTCTTATGTCATTTAATTTGAAATAAATTAACTATAAATGATGATTTTGGATCGATTTGATATGCAATGATGAGAACATAGTAACTGGTTAGAATTTATAAAAGTGGTTTCCAGTTTTCTGGCAAATTCACATTGTAATACCTAGGAAACTTGCATTTTCAGGTGGAGAGGAACTCAAAGCCAAGCACCTTACGAAATCATCGGAAGGCATCTCCTTAAGACATTTCCAATGATTTCATGTGGCAATCTTGTAAGTTTCAAAATAGGATTAATTTTTAAATAATGATTAAATGATGACGGTTCCTTCCCTTTGAATTTTAATGATGAGATAAAAAAAACTGACTCTCATTGAAATACAATAATGATCTTCGATTGATAATTTGATTATAATCCATGAAAATTTTTTTTACAGGTCATTTTCAACAATTCCGTTGATTTTCATCGCGCAAGGACACACAAACAGCTGTTCTCCTGCAATAGTTAAGCGTTATTTTTTTTGTTAGATCATTTCCGTAATTGTTAATTAACAAAAGCTAATGGTATTGGACTAAAATTTATTGTTAATTATATATATATTAATCTTAACTAATATTATGGGTACCTATTAATAAGTTTATAATAATCAAAGAAAAAATTCGAAGATTTCATTAGAAGGTATAGACAAGCATTCCATTGTATATAAAGAACTAATGGCAGGTTTATGTCCACCTTTTTAGGGAATCAACAAGCAATGGTTATAGAAAAGCACAAGGTGATTTAATGTCATCAGTCAGCATCTGGGTAATAATGCAGTACATTATTTTCGCCCCTTAAGGAGTCTAAAAGCATAAAAAAAAGTGTATTTTCAGGATTCACATTACCAGGAGAGAGTTGTTATTGTGGATAACGAGGTCCATAGATAGTTGAAAGGGTTTGATCTTAGTTGTACATACTCTTACTAATACACTCACTTTCGACTGTTTAAGAGCCTCACAAACATCGAATTGGACACAGATTACCTCAATTCTTTCTTTTAATGACATGATAAGATTAAAACGCAGGTACCAAATGTAACAGAAGACTGTTTGATAAATGTTGTGGATAATGAGGTTCGTAGACAGTCGAAAGGGTTTTTCTTAGTTATTCTAGTTACTATAGAGAACCCCTTCGTCTGTTTAAGAGCTTCTAAAACATCCACTTTGACACAAATCATCTTTATACTCCAAATACTGGTTTTCCGATAAGAATCAATGTCAGGACATTTTTGGTTACTTTTTCGATTTTATAATGTTATATTTGTATTTTGATTGAAATTTCTCAATCATTTACAAATATGTAAGTAGGTATATGTAAATATGTAAAAGATGGAAACTGGTACAAAATAAAATGCAATACATCCTGCCTTTCTTGAAAAATAGCTATTTCCCCTTGAAGTTGCAGGAAAATAATTTTGAAAACTTGTATTTACAGATGATTTGCTGACTCCTTTGATACAACATAGACATCCCACCAACTCTTGATTAGTGTGCACCTTATGCGTTACTTAAACAGTTGAGTATTAAATTCATTCATCAACAAGCAACGAGTTTTCTGCAATATGTAAGTGTTACGTTTCTTATTAGACTAGTGCCGTAATTATTAATAACATAAAATGAATTGTATCATACTCAAACTTAATTATATTAGGAATACAAAATATTTATGATAATGTACGCAATAATTTGAAGATTTTTTTAGAAGGTGGAGATAGTGACCGCATTGTATATTGAAATAATGCGTGCCATTATTTCCGCCTTTTAAGGAGTCTAAGAGCATCAAAAAAGAGTGTGGTCTTTTCAGGATTCACCTTGAAGCGATCTTCAGTCACGCTATACTTTGGTTGCTCACCAGTAACTAAGATTTTTTTAGAAGGTGGAGATTGTGACCGCATTGTATATTGAAATAATGCGTGCATTATTTCCGCCTTTTAAGGAGTCTAAGAGCATCAAAAAAGAGTGTGGTCTTTTCAGGATTCACCTTGAAGCGATCTTCAGTCACGCTATAGTTTGGTTGCTCACTGTAAGTAACTAAGATTTTTTTAGAAGGTGGAGATAGTGACCGCATTGTATATTGAAATAATGCGTGCTATTTTTTCCGCCTTTTAAGGAGTCTAAGAGCATCAAAAAAGAGTGTGGTCTTTTCAAGATTCACCTTGAAGCGATCTTCAGTCACGCTATAGTTTGGTTGGTCACTGTAACTAAGATTTTTTTAGAAGGTGGAGATAGTGACCGCATTGTATATTGAAATAATGCGTGCATTATTTCCGCCTTTTAAGGAGTCTAAGAGCATCAAAAAAGAGTGTGGTCTTTTCAGGATTCACCTTGAAGCGATCTTCAGTCACGCTATAGTTTGGTTGGTCACTGTAACTAAGATTTTTTTAGAAGGTGGAGATAGTGACCGCATTGTATATTGAAATAATGCGTGCATTATTTCCGCCTTTTAAGAAGTCTAAGAGCATCAAAAAAGAGTGTGCTCTTTTCAGGAATCACCTTGAAGCGATCTTCAGTCACGCTATAGTTTGGTTGGTTACTGTAACTAAGATTTTTTTAGAAGGTGGAGATAGTGGCCGCATTGTATATTGAAATAATGCGTGCCATTATTTCCGCCTTTTAAGGAGTCTAAGAGCATCAAAAAAGAGTGTGGTCTTTTCAGGATTCACCTTGAAGCGATCTTCAGTCACGCTATAGTTTGGTTGGTCACTGTAACTAAGATTTTTTTAAATGGTGGAGATAGTGACCGCATTGTATATTGAAATAATGCGTGCATTATTTCCGCCTTTTAAGGAGTCTAAGAGCATCAAAAAAGAGTGTGGTCTTTTCAGGATTCACCTTGAAGCGATCTTCAGTCACGCTATAGTTTGGTTGGTCACTGTAACTAAGATTTTTTTAGAAGGTGGAGATAGTGACCGCATTGTATATTGAAATAATGCGTGCCATTATTTCCGCCTTTTAAGGAGTCTAAGAGCATCAAAAAAGAGTGTGGTCTTTTCAGGATTCACCTTGAAGCGATCTTCAGTCACGCTATAGTTTGGTTGCTCACTGTAAGTAACTAAGATTTTTTTAGAAGGTGGAGATAGTGGCCGCATTGTATATTGAAATAATGCGTGCCATTATTTCCGCCTTTTAAGGAGTCTAAGGGCATCAAAAAAAAGTGTGGTCTTTTCAGGATTCACCATGAAGCGATCTTCAGTCACGCTATAGTTTGGTTGGTCACTGTAACTAAGATTTTTTTAGAAGGTGGAGATAGTGGCCGCATTGTATATTGAAATAATGCGTGCCATTATTTCCGCCTTTTAAGGAGTCTAAAAGCATCAAAAACAGTGAGGTCTGTTTAGGGTTCACCTTGACAGAGTTGTTATTGTGGATAACGAGGTTCATAGACAGTTGAAAGGGTTTGGACTTAGTTCTAAATACTCGTTACTAAGGCACTCCCTTTCGACTGTTTAAGAGCTTCGCAAACATCCATTTTGACACGAATCATCTTTATTCCCCAAATACTGATCCTCTGATATGAATCAACGTATGGCGATCAAGCTAATTTTTATGAAATTTAAATAAAACATGTTGCAGATAATGAGGTTCAATGGGCGTCGAAAGTGTTTGAATATAGTTATACTAAGTTCTTAATCCATCCCTTTTCGAAGGACTTAACAAAGCTCCAATACATTGCCAATGGTATTAGATACAAGTATATCTATAAACGTATTTTTTATAAAACTTAAAAAAAATTCTGTCTGTTAAGTGTCTTCAAGGTAGCGGTGCTTCACACGAAGTGGTACAGCTTTAAGTTTTAACGTACGGCTATCTAATCAATTCTTCCATATGGAAACTGAATGGTTTTGAAGAAGATGGCAGTAAAGACGGTCTGTAAATTGAAATTTCCATTCAAATATAATTTCTTAGTTATGAATTAATAATTGAATATTTGTCTATCTTTGATGCAAATCGTTACATTTCTTAATTCATTGTTAACTTATCATCGAACTGATTTTCGGTAATTGCATTTAATGATTTCGCTGTATTAATTATTTGATTATTTGCGATTGTGATAAATTGTTTGAATTTATGGTGGATAATTGTTGAACTTTGCTGTATTCAACTATCCTAATTAAGTCTATTTATGAATTGATAAATGTAACACTATTGTATTTTACCCACTCTGATTTGAACCTGAAATTATGAGAGGGATTTTAGGAGAAAGTAGGGTGTTTGAAAGTTGTGACAATTCCGGGAGCAAGGGAATTTTAGAGGCGGGAATATAGCAATTGATGCATAGTGATGTGGTAATGGTCATGAAATGTGATGGGGACTAATTTGTACAGTGGTTGATGTTGACTGAACTGTCAACCATTTAATAATAATCCAATACTCACTCTAAATGCATCATCCCTCTACCGGCAATATTTTTTTAATAATTATAAATTATTGCTTATGTATATAGTTAACGAATTGAATTTATATATTTATATTTATATACAGCGTTATTTTAAAGTTGGTTGTTTTGTTGAATTATCGATTAATATTCTAGTGCTATAGAATCTTTCTGTGTCGGTCCTAGAAGGGTGTCTGCATGTGTTGAAAGGGGCCTAATTTAATGAACGGTTGCCGTACCACCAATCATCTTTCCTCAGGTTATAATGTCGCTTGTTTTGTTTGATTTTTGAATTCTCTCAATATTCTATCACAACAAATATTCAAACGTTTTTCCTAAAGAATTGACACTAAAAAGGAGGATTCTTGCATTTTCCATCTGAAATGTATTCCTACCCTCTTTTTCCCTATACCAAGTTACGTGCAAAAACGGAAACAATTAAATCAACAATGGTTGGTTTGGTCGGCGCACAGTCATTGTCATTTAGAACAAATCTTGCAGAAAATACGTTTTTGTTGAGATTATTTCACATTGAAATCATTTCATATTTAATAGGAAATATGCTTTGTTACATTTTTGTTATATTATGTCTACAATATAGATAAGAATACAACGGTAATTGATGTAATTATTCGAGTATATTAACAATGAACAAAAAGATCCATATAAATGCACCCCAACCCTTGTATTGGAGTTTTGATAATATTTAGGGATATACATATATTGTGTATTATGGTTGGTAGTTTGATCTTATTGACTAGTTGGTATATATAGGGTGGATTAGTTTAAACAACGCCTTTTACTCGTCATTACATATGTTGATTGTTTTATTACAAGTTGGATGAGGGTTTGAGAAATTAGTTTATGATTATATTCATCACACAGTATTTACCGCGCTATTAGTTAATAAGAGGGTGACAGTCCCTGTGGACTGTTAAGCAAAGGGTGTCCTTTAAGTCCCCAATACGACACATTTACATAAATAAGTAGTAATTTGATATCCTCTAGTATATATCTAAATATTCTAAATAGCAAGACAAGTTGACTTAAAGTTGAATTTAAAATAATTACCCCTACTAGGGTCCTTTATTTTTTGACTAATTTTGTATTGTTTTCCGCATTACAATCAATTTAACGTTAATAATACTACGTGAACAGCAATGTTAACGTTATGTTGCGTTAAGTTGTATTTTCTTTTTTAATACAAATTCAATAACAGCAATGTTTCAAGTAAATAACGTTTTGTTTGTTAAAATTTATCGTAAAATTGATTTTTAATTTGCAAAATTCAATTTCGTTTATAATATAATCATTTATTTCAAGTTTTTATAAAAACACGATATATATATATATATATATATATACAGATATACTTATATTTAGTATATTATAAACGTTTATCGGTTTTCCTTATTGCAGCAACAACAAAGTGGTAATATAAAGTGGTTGTATGGCTTGTTTTGTTCAAAATAACTCATCAAAACAGTCTTTGAACTGGTTTAGGGCCCCCGACTTCAGTTATTACAACATTTATATACCTAATGAAGACCTATTTACCATAATATTAATAATATTGGAGGGAGAAGCGCGCTTGCTTTCAATATACATCATCATCCCCCGTTATTTCGGTTTTTGTTATCATTGAAAATATTTGTAAACACTATTTGTATTATCATTATTATTATTATTTCTTAATTATTTTGTCTCGTGTTGAATATGTTGTTGTTATCTAATATAGAGAAAATTTCTGTAGTGCTTCCACAGTTTCAATGATAGTAATTTTGTGTTTAATGAAAATTTAATATTGGTGAATTAGAAATTTGTTGTTTAAATAATAAACAAAACTTCAACAATGTTTAGACGTTTTAGTTTCAACTGTGTCTCATTGAGGACTTAATAAAAAGTCGATACAAGGCAACGTGTACGGTTTTTGGTATGGTAGCGAAATAAGCGGGTGTGAACCGTTCTCTGAGCTTTAACGTTTTATAAAGGGACGTACGACACAACATTATACATTATATCTATATATATACACACCTATATACAGTTGTATACTAGAATGAAATGCATGCTATAAAATTGATACTAAAATGAGTGAGATAGTAAATCGAACATAGAATAAACGAAAAGGGTGGCTTGAAGCCCCACCAGTCCCAAGGGATGCTACTAGTCTGTAATTAAACTCCCAGCTACTGGCAAAGCTGACTCTGTGTATATTGAGTGAATGATAAAATGAGACAGTATGATGCTATTGAGGGCCTGTTGGCTTGCCATTTCCCCCACCGTGTATCTCTTCGCAACTTCATGAACAAGGATAATGTTATATCAACCTATAGAGAAATTGATCGCAGGATTCTGCTGTATGTGTTGCATAGACTTTAAGCGGATTGCATTATGGATTTGCGCGGATTTTTCCCCTTTTTCATACTATAACTATACAGAGAAATACATATAGGTATACACATTGGCTATATTTAATTAAGTTGAAAAGATTGTATGGATGCACAATGAATCTATATAGGTAGAAATAATATAACTTATATGTTAGAGGATTTTTTTTTCATCAAATCTGAAAACAATCATAAACCCCAAATATCATTTTGTCAATCAGAAAATCAATGAGCCGATCCGTAGAAGACTCAAGGGAATTTAACCACCGTTAACAATACATATCGGAGAGATTTACTTTAGAATCAATCGCTAAGAACATATAACAAATCTATTTTACTCGATAAACCAATTTAGAAAAATGTATATCGCAATTCAAAACCCATATAACAATAATATTAGGGGTAATAAAAGTTTGATATAGGTAGACAGTAGGTAAAAGTACAAAAACAGACAGTTTTGCTAGTTAAAATATTTTCTTTACACTAACAGAATGTAGCCCAAATTGCCCTAGAATATACCAAAATTATCGTCGATTTTCTTTCTAGATAGAATCCAGGGAAAATAACGAGTTACCATGTGTTTTATTCGATCGTGCGGACATATCACGGACGGACAGTGTGTTTAGAAAATACAATGCGTGACACGAGATACGGTCAAAACCGTGACCAGAATTGTAGTTGAGATTACAATAGTTTCATCGATCCTTCTATACACAATAATACCAACTACTGTACAGTATATAGACGTGTTTTCTATACGATAGGAAAACCACTATTGAAAATCTACTAAATACACTCGAACCAAAAATTAACTATATTTTAGTTATTCTACACGTGGCAATTTTTCCAATTCGATTCAAAATAACATCTCTACTATTTTCACCGATATTCTATCGAAATTTTTACAATATAGAGTCTCATATTACACGATCATTTTTCAGACGATCTATAAGAATTGCAGTGTGTTTAAAATTAACAATAAAATACAGGACCGGTTATAAATGAATCACATGTGCTTAAAGAACTTGACATTGTCCTAAAATCAAATTGTCTTAATCAGACTATATGTTTAAAAAAGAATTAGCCGAGATACGCTGTATAAACTTATTATTACCTCAACTTTAAATGTTATAAAAAGACAATATTTTGTAACCGGTCCCGTCTCCTTAGAGACAGTACCGGTTACAGACAAGCGAGTCGAAAATTTCCGTAACTCCTCCCTGAAGCCGGTCCTGTTTACAGATAAATCAAGTTAACTATAACTTATTTTTAGGCCAAGAGGAGTACCTAATGGTTACAGTCGAGTTTACACAGAAAAAATACACTAATAGATCGTTTTGGTAGTTAAAATATTTAACTAACTGACAAAAATTAAGTTATTATAATTAACAAGTAATATTAAGAGTGCTTTCAAAACAACAGACAGCTAATATTTTTTTATTAACAATAAAGAATATGAATATTTTGCTCTTTCTTTATTAGTGTTACTTGCAAACATCCCTTTATACAGATTCACTATTGTCTGTTTGTTTATTTGATAACAATAAATGACCCACATCTGTAGTTTTTGGGAGTAGAACAGGTACTAATGTCACTACTGGTATTGACAGGAAATTCAATTAATTAATTAAAATTAATACTTGATAAACTTGTCAATTATGCACTATACTGCACAATTAAATTTTTTATAGGACTAACTTTGTAAATCTTAACTTTGAATTTTTGAGTTGTGTAAACTTGCCTGTAAAATAACCAATAGGAAGCTAACATTTAGGCGCGCAAAATTTAAATCACTCCTAGTTTAAAAATAGAGTATAGATCATAGTTAATTGGGTGTGCTTATAGAAGTGTACGAATCAACTGATTGTGAGACGTTCTGTATAAAATCATTATTATCAAATGTTAATATCCGATATTCCTTAGACAGCCTGTAGGTATAGCTTCTATTCTTTTTTTCTTGTAAGATTATTGAATTGTCAAAATCGAGTTAATTCATTTAACAATAGCTGTCACAGAGGTGTTTTAAAAAGGGTCATTTCTTTTGAATACATTTTTGTATACACACACACACATACATACATATATATGTATATAGCATATATCCGTTTAGGTAAGCATTTTAATGTTTGATTTATCAACCCCCCTACTTGCGGGGAACAATAATGACAATATTTAACCAACAACAGTTAAAATATATAGTTGTGTGATCGATATAAGAAACAACTGCCAAATGTTTTGTGTATGTATATAAGTGTGTATTGTGTGTATAAAGGGTTTAACTAGAATTTATTTTATTTGTAATGGGAAGGGGTAATAGGAGGCGCCTATACTTCAAGGGTGTTTTGTTGAACATTACTCCCTTACTTGAGATAATTCGTTTCTTTAGATATAATTATTTATTTTGTTTAATTACTTAACTTAATCTATCGTTGTTAATTATTGATTCAATTAATTTTAGTATTTTTTATTTGGTGTAATTGATTTAGTTTTGGGTTGTTTTATTTTACGATGTGAGTGTGATATTTATGTTTGAGAAACGTTGAAAATGCAAATTTTAGTGATTTCTGAATATACAAATAGGGAAAGATTCAGGGTGGTTATCCCTGTTTCAACATCAAGGAGGGTAAAACTATGTATATGTAAAACTATATACAGTATATCTATATACATATCTTTGTTATAGGTATCCAGAGAGACGACTACATACAAGTTTAACAACATGGCTGGGCGTGGTTTCCGTCTTTTTCCTTTTTCCGGAAGGGGCAACGTACATCTGATTGGTTGGAAATTGTCGACGCCTCTAGACTGTTACCAAATATTGGCTCACAAATAGTTCGTGTTTGTTATATGTTTAGATGCCCAGATGGGTCTCAGTACTTACAGTATAGTTTATTCATTCCTGTATAACGTTAGATTTATAATTAATAAATAAATCAAATAAGTTTAAAAATATCTTTTTTTACTCTGTTATAAAAAATATCATCATCATAAATAAATGTAATGAATGAATGAATGAATCAATAAATAGATTCTTGCAAACTGATATTGTCAAAATATTTGAGCCAGTTTGTGAGTAAGTTGTCATCAATAGTGTTAATTGAAGATAGTGATTGGTGTTAGGTGTTTTAGTGTGACTTGTTTAAATAAAGTGTGTGCAAATTGATTAAAAATAAAATGTGTAGCAACGAAAGTCCAACAAATCCAACACCTCGACTACCAATACCATTTACATTGGAACCAAATGGACCTAGAGCATTACTACCAATCGACCAATATCGTTTACAATTATATCAATACGCCGTCGCTGAACGTTTACGTTATCCATTATTGAATCCATTTCCAACACCATTAACATGCTATCCATTATTTCCACGGGCCTTACAGCCAGAAGAACCAAAACCACAACACAGTTATATTGGTCTAATAGCAATGGCAATATTAAGTTCACCAGAAGGCAAATTAGTCTTATCAGATATTTATCAACATATACTAGATCATTATCCATATTTTCGTACACGTGGACCGGGTTGGAGGAATTCAATACGGCATAATTTATCATTAAATGATTGTTTTATAAAAGCTGGCCGTAGTGCAAATGGTAAAGGTCATTATTGGGCAATACATCCGGCTAATGTTGATGATTTTCGTAAAGGTGATTTTCGACGACGTAAAGCACAACGTAAAGTACGCAAACATATGGGTTTAGCTGTTGATGAAGATGGTGGTGATTCACCAAGTCCACCACCTTTATCAGTTAGTCCAACACCAGGTCCATCGACGGCTATTTATCAACAAGCACCAAATCGTGGACAATCTAGAAAACGACAATTTGATGTTGCATCATTATTAGCACCAGATTCTAGTGATGATACACAAGATGAAGATATTGATGTTGTTACTAGTGATCAACATGAACAAAATAATACAAATAATACATCAACATCAACAGTAACAACAGCAACAACAACACAGAAACAGTGGCCTATAATACCCATTGTTAATTATTATCAAGCATTATTGCAAGCCAGACCAGGTGGGCAAATACAAAATGATAATACATCAACAACATCAGACTCTTAAATATTTTTGTGATAAATGTGAGAAAAAAACATAGGGAGAGGGTGGTGAATTTAACAGTGATTAAGGGCTGTTTTGTTAACAAGGTAAAAAAACGAATTTAAAGAAATCATAACAATAATCATAATATAATAATAATAATTATAAAGACTGGACGGTTTTATTCACAAAAAATTGTCAATGTTTAGAGAAATATTGATTTTTTTCTTCTCCAATTCTTGATGGTACTTATATGACCGAGATTTGTACATAAATATACGTATAAAAAATAGATGTGTATTTAAAATGAAATGTAACTATATTGTATGTAAATATATATGAATGATAAACAGCAGATTTACAGTTTTTAATTGAAAAATCGTCCTGAAATTCAATGAAACTTAGAAATTGCATCTTTCCGGCCGACGCATTTCGCGACGCTCACCCATACCGAGTCTTATTTTGTTTACTAAGTAATTTTCAACCTAAATGTTTCCATAGTCTCAAATCATAAAAGTAATCTTCTAAATTAAATAACTGTACATTTTGAGCCTAATCTAATCTGTTTTGTGATTTATTCTGTAATACAGCAAAATTTTCAAAGTTATTTTGTTGGATTAGGAGCCGGGTGTTGTTGTGTTTAATATCGATAATTGAATGAAGTATCACTGTTTTATATGTTGGCAATCTGTGTGTATCTAAAAGGTCCATAATTCGATCACGCAATGAATGAATTTTCGAGAGGGCTTTAAGGAAAAGTACGTGCTCGAACCACTAGGAGGTACAAATATTGTCGGTTTTTGACACTAATCTCTTATTGTATCTACTAATCTACTTGACACCACAAAACCACTATTGACAATTTTAAATTTTACAATAGATTAACATCCCATTTTACTTTAACTAAACAACAATAATACCGTAAATAGATTTCCGGATTCTATTCAAAAATACATAAATAAAAATATAACAACACACCACTAACAACAACAGAAGTGAGAACGAAAAGACTTGTATTAACAGAAATTACGTTAAAAATCGATGAATTTGTGTTGAATATTTATTTAACAATCAAATATTTATATTCTATGGAGAATAATGAAAAATTAATGGAAAACTCATTTAAATTCAACGCCCGGAAAGAAAAATGAAAAATAAATACTTCCAAGAGTCTCTATTTTTATTATTGTGCAATGTAATGTTTTCATGCATCGTTGAGTTGTAATAGTGACAATTGTAATTGTATTTATTGGACTGTGTAAATTAGTAAATAATTGTCGTCCTAAACAGTGCCCTATTCAATACACATTGTTAGCTGAATATGGGAGACTCCCGCTGGGACTTACTTACACTTGGAAAATTATTTCAACCCGCCTCAAAGCTACTACATTTACACTGTTGTGAAACAGAAAAGACACACACATACACACGGAGAGAAAAAAAAGTAAACGAATAAATAAAAGAAGGGTGTCCCACCGAAAATAATCAAATAACGCATTTCAATATTCTTCATCGAGGCTGTATAAAATAAAAATTTATATAAATATTTATCTCAATATCAACAATAACAATAATCTATCACAAAGGTGGTGGATTTTTAGATAAGTTGTTATTGTTAAAATTATAGATATTCACTAAATAAACTTAAATATTTTTATTTTCAATATAACGCCAATTGTTGTTGTTATAAGAGAGGTGAGATGACAAATAATTTCTTTTCATAACATTTATTGTAAATACAGAGAATGAAAAATTCGTTTGTTTATTCAAAATACAATAAAAACAACAATTTTGAATAGGCATATACAGGCTGTCCCTTCCGACCGATAAACTCGTCATTCACTAATTTCAAATTAAAAAAAGGCTATTGTTACCCATAAAGCTCGTGAATTCGAAATTTTCGTGATTTTTTGAGTAGAATTTCGTGAGTCTCACTAATAATTTTCTGCAAACTCTCTACAGTCGTTTGTAACCGATTTTAAAGTGCTCTACCTGGGGGGCAGATGCCCGACTTGCTTATTCCGTACAAAAACGCCTGGTAATGTTGATATTTTTATTTTTTTTTTCTATAAAATTCTGGTCGTTGTGTGTTTAAAATAAGAAAAAGCAAAACGGTGGAGTATGTCAATATTATTTCGTATACATACATTGTCTTGTTGAACATTGGGAGTGGTACTATGTGAGTGCTTCCTGGGGAGGTCGCTTACAATAAACAACATCAAGAGGACTACCATCTACTTCATCTCAGTTTACATTTGTCTAGTGTTTTATCAACACCAAAATGTAATGTTGACCAATTACACCCATATAGTTTTCATTTAGACAAACTCTCAAAACCGCTCCAAACGATGATACCAGTTGTACGACAATATAACGGACAATGTCAGGTAATTCAACTTGAGTCTTTTCCAACAATTAATCGACTAATTAACTAACTACCTAACAAATTAATATGTATTAAGTTTTTCGTTGAAATTTGAAATTATAACTTTTATAAGCAAGTTGGAAAAATTCAAAGTTTTATAATTTTTTTTTAATGTTTTGTTTATTGTTGAAAATAACACGTTAATTATACAGTCGGATATAATTTGATTTTTTCAACAATAAAAACTATAGTGAATTTGTATAGATCAAACAACAAAATCAAAATATAAAGATCAAATAAGATCTGACAATAACATTTTAATAAACATACAAAGTGGTTGTTTTAAATAAGCCTGTCAGAATAATAATAATAACAACAACAATAACAATAAAAATAAAATAAAAGAGAGAAAAAAAAAGGGTATTCATTAATGCAAGATAGCTCACTATTATACTTGAGAAACTAACAAAGACAATGATATTTGAAGTTATTTTGAAGTTGGGATCTTCAACAAAAGGTCCGATGAGCCGTCAACATTAAATGCCCAAGTGTTTGGGCCACTTCAGATCCAATATACAAAAGAAAACCGTCACTCAAAAATACCACTAACATTCCTATTGTAACATTTTACTATATTACATTGATTATATTTTTATTTATAGTTAACAGATGGGGAAGAAAATTGAAATATTTATTATGATAAACCTTAAAAAAATCGGCTTTATTGATTTAATAACGGAATATAAAAGAAAAAGCGGGTGTGTTATTGATATTCTTTGTTTATTTTAACTTTCCGTACCGATCGAATTAGTACCATAAAATAGAAAATTGAATCAAAACTAACAATCCAATATTGAACAACAGAGAGGAAAGGGGCGAAAATACCTAACGTTAAATAGATGTTTTGACTGGCCAAAATAGAAAGGACTTTAAATAATCTACGCAGTTTTTCTACAGGTATAATAATCGAATAATGCAGAATCATCCTATAGGTTTCCGTCACTTTTATATAGATGTAAATATTCATATAAAATAGGTGCCGACAAAGTTGCTTTGTTTTATAAATATGGAGCGGACAGTATTATAATGACATCCATTTGGATCCGATCTGTATTTACGAATCATGAATACCCCTGATTAGAATTATTAACACCTGGTATATGGGTGTTGTTTTTTCTTATTATTTAGAGTTTAACAATAGTGTAAACAACGAAATGGTAAAATTTCAAATGGCGGTATTGATTTTGTAAATACATTTAAATGTGTGTATGTATGTTTTGAAAATAAGTTTGTGATGTATTAAGTATTTTAATACAAGCGGCGGAATTGTGGTAATTATAGAGTAAAATGTATATCACAACCTTATTGCTATGTTCAAACTTGCAAACTCATATTATAACTTAGAATGTGATTATATATGTAACGTTCCATAGATTTAATGTTTAATTGAGTTATACCAAAAATTCAATTTTTATTATTATTACACTTTTATTATTACATTTCGTATTTGTTATAGTTTATTTTATTTAATTAGCGTTTAATTTGTGTTGTTTTATATTGTTATGATTTGTATTAAATACAGGTAGTTGTGAATCTGTCACATTCTATCGTATAGGTGATATTTTCAACAGTGAGTACTCAGAAGCGGTGTTAAATTATAGCCCACATCATTCTACAAAAGCACTCAGATAAAGGTTGAGATATTAGTTAAAAATAAAAGCATTGCCCCCCTAAAAACAACATATGACAGCTAATCAGATTAACTTATTAATTAACAACACCGACTGAATGGTCCCTTTTTCAATATTATTTAGTTCGATTAATGTTATAGTTTAGTGTTACTTTATGATCGCCATTTTTGCCTCTGTATGGAAACATTATACCTGATAGGTAGAAGCCGTTGGATATGTGAGAAGAAGATAAAAAATAATATACGATATCGACAAATTGGACGTTAGTACGAGAACGCATCTTTTTGATGTCAGTGCCGCTTATTTAAAGTGTTATTGAATTATTCAGATCTGTACCGGTGGTGTGAAACAGCGAGTAAACGCGCAATAATGTAAACCTCACACCATCCTAACACCAATTGTGTACCACCCTGAGCGACGACGTTTTACTCTCTTTGTTATTGATGGCGGCGGCGGCGACGTTGGCGGTGGTGTTTTGTTGGTTGGTTGGTTGGCTGGTTGTTGCCAGTTGTCAGAATTGTTTCTTCTGTTTGATTTACATGAAGGACTTTAGATTATCATAACTGTCATTTTGGAATATTACGGCAATTTGTTGTGGGTGGGGGGTTGTATAAAATAGAAGGAAAGACCGAATTTTATAAGTAGAAATGTGAAAGTTTAGGTAATTTGCAATTCAAACATTAACTGAAAAGCCGGCATAAATTAATTAAACGTTTGAAAAATTTTCCCTCTTTTATTTATTGACGAACAAAAAAGGAATTGTTTTCATCAGTTATGTTTTACAGTTGAACACACATCAACAAAATAAAAAACAACAATATTTTATATTTTTGCCAACATCATGTTTCTAGCCCCCTTTTATGTTTTTCATATTCTTGTCACTTATGTATGCAGGCGAATTCAGCACGTGTGTTCAGAATTTTACATAGAAACGAAAATAAGATCAAAAACAATTTTTATCAAATGTGTATTATTTGACGACATTTTTACGAAAATATATTACTTTCGTTATATTCAAATATTATTGAAAATTCCACCATGCACCAACAAAATTCAACAATAAAAATATATCAACGTCACTCCTATATTTATCCATCGTTTAAACAAAACTAATTTACTAATTAATGTAATTATAGGCCGCAATTCAATCATTTCATCCATGTTAATTCACCAAATATGTCAGATTCAATTAAATTACAAACAATCGACAGTCAAAACTGCCAGTGATAATAAATAATAATAATAATGGTAAATAACAGAAAAAAAAATTCACCAGTGTATAAATTGTAGTGAAAGACGATTACGTTAGCCGTGTTGGGGTGGTGGTGGTGTCGTCGAGGGAGTTTATGCGACTGCTTGATCTCCCCCGGATTCAGTCTGTGGAATTGTTCAAGCTCACCGAGAACCTGACAGAAAATATATCAATATTTTTTTCAATATTCTCATATTATTTTTTTCTTTTATTGTTATTTGGATTTCTTTGGTTTATACACGTCAAAGTGGTAAAATTTATTCAACAATGCAAAACGGCTGAATTATAGTCGAAATAGTGAAATAGCTATTCGAAGTGTTTTAGAACGTTGCTTCGTTTTTTATTTTTATTTCTTTTGCTTTTTTTGTTGTTGTTAAGGACGATTTACAGGCACTTTACTATAGAGCTTTGTGAAATAGCGTCAGTATCCTGAATACATTTCCGGGACACTGTAAAATCAAATTGTTCTCAATAATAATTATGTTCTATATTAAAAAATACAAAAAGCGAGGCCTGAAACAAAAACAATTTATCGATCCATTATTCATGATGCTCATATTAATTTCAATTTGATTATAACGCACGTGCCTACACAGATCTTAAAACCGTATTACTACGTTTCAATTTTCCCTAAATGATTCTACAATAATAGCGATTGAGTTTGAATTTTTAAATAAAATTTAGACGTTTGCGAATTTCGTCTTAATTTGCACCAATCTACATTGTGTGAATTTTAAATTAATTTTGATTCGCTTATAGTTAAATCAAAATGACCCAGTTATTAAATGAAATAAAGGTCGAATTCATCATCATTTGGGTTCCTGTAGTAGTATTTGTTGTGTGACGTTTTTATTCATTTAGAAAATATTTAGAAAAAAATAAAGACAATGGAAAGAAAAACAAATTTTTGTTCATGCCGTCTAACTGCCCATCATGAATCTGGACGTATAAGGTACCAATTAAATTAAATTAATTTATTATAAATTTATTTATGGACGAATTAGAAAACGAGAAAAGCAATCTATAACGATTGTCGAGTAAAAATTAATTGAAATGCGCATCATTTGAGCGATTTAATTGATGACAAGTTAATTCATTTTAGATGGTGTGTCGGACGTGAAAGGGAATGGCAAACGAAATTAAAACGTCTCGTATTTGTTCCGATAATATTACTGCCAATTATGATATTTGTCGTTTTTATAACAAAATATGTAGCAACAACAACGACGATGACAACAACAACAACCAACAATAATCATTCAGAAAATATCATCTGTAAGTAATTAAATCGATTAATTAATTAATTTGATTGATTAATACGGGAATTAGCATTAAGAAAATATGATGAAAACGAAATATTGGGCGATGAAGATAAACGAGATGTACTTCAAGATTTACAAACGTCCTATCGGAGTGATTTCGTTGTCAACCATACGAAAATTACTAAAAATCGCCATAAACGCGAAATTATCTGGAATATACAAAACGTAATACTTGCTCTAAAAATTTAGTAATAATTAATGTAATAAAAATAATTAATTTTAGTTTAGTGATTATGAAGACAATGTTTATAATGAATCGAACGAATACGCAATTAATTATGATAAATTTACATTAGACTGGAAGGTATGTACCAATAATAATAATAAGAGTTTATTTATAAAATAAACAAAAATAAATTCAGATGCTGCCAGATACAAGAAAATCAATAAACACAACAACGAATAAAAGTAAATTCAACGAAATATTATTTTGGAAAAACAAATTCGATTACCATCAAATCAGGATTTTGCAAGGTATTATTTGATTGTTGATCATTATCACACCTTTAAATTTTCTTATTATTATTCTTAAATCAAATATTTGTTTTGTTTTGATTGAATCGATGCGATTTCAAGTCAAAATAAGCGAAAATCACTGCCTAAAATTATATACGATGGTAATTTTCAGCGAAAACAATGAAAAAATACATGAACGAATCAATGGATCCGTGTGAGGATTTTTACAAATTCGCTTGTGGTAATTGGTTGAAATATCACAAAATACCAGCAGATCGAACATCATACGACACATTCGAAATGTTACGAGAAAATCTGGATTTTGCATTAAGGGATATTTTGAGTGAAACAACAGAAATAGTGAAATTTAACAAAAATTATTAATTATTTATTTATAAATAAATCGATTTTTTTTTTAGGAAAATTCAATTTTATCCAATTTAACGACCAGTGATGATTTAAACAGTCTTGATGCTGTAATTAAAGCAAAATTCTTCTATAAATCTTGTATGAACGAAGGTAATCGGATGTTTATGTATAATAATCAAAAATTAATTCGATTTATTTCAAACGATATAGAAAAATTGAAAGAATTAGGTGAACAACCCTTGTTGGAATTACTTGAAGAACTCGGCGGTTGGCCAATGTTGAATAATCAATGGGACGAAACTAAATTCGATTTAGAAACATTAATGGGACAATTGAAGCTTTATAATAACGATATATTGATAACAGAATGGATAGGTCCTGATATTATTAATTCAAAATATTACATGATACAAATCGATCAAACAACATTAGGATTACCAGGACGCGGTTATTTTTTCGATCCGGCATATAGAAAATATTTAAAAGCTTACAAACAATTTATAATAACGGTTGCTAGA
Source organism: Mylabris sibirica (assembly GCA_039776855.1). Lineage (NCBI taxonomy): Eukaryota > Metazoa > Arthropoda > Insecta > Coleoptera > Meloidae > Mylabris > Mylabris sibirica. Next base: position 6,220,782 of record CM077845.1, on the reverse strand, counting down.
TTATTGGGGGCATCTTATCAGGATGCTGAAAGTAATACGATCGATTTGATTGAATTCGAAACGAAATTGGCGCTAGTAAGTTTAGTGCATCTACAGAATACCATAATCGAAATTCCTTTAAATACGACAACCTCAGTATTCAGGGTTAAAAAGAGAAAAAAATATGTTGGCTAAAATTGGAGAAAATTGCAACTATTGTTTGATGGTCTCAGATTCTCATTACACAAGTCTTACTGGCCTATTTATTTAATATAAGCACACACGTTTTATTTTAAACTACCGATAACTCTCCCCTTTTCGGCCAAATTTTCAATGCATCAAACAAATCGCCTCAGTTTTTCGGGCCCTACTCGTGGTTTGCAGGTTTAAAGGGATTTTAATTACAGCCTATATATGTACAGCCGAGCGCACTGAACATGTGACGATAGTTGTGAAGCTGTGTAAATCAAACTAACGAGGGAAGTTTTTACAATACGGCGTTGTCTAGCAGGTCAGAATTTGTAAGGAAAATTATCCAACCAAAAATCGGAGGTGGGACTAGGGGTACAGAATAGGTAATTGCTTTTATATTATTATTAGATTAGAAAGTAACTGTCAGGTACTGAATTTTCAAAGTTCTAAAATTTATTTTAGCCCTATCCGTTCCTATCGCCTTCAAGATGAAGAATGCTTAATACACACAACTAAAAAAATTAATATTTTTCGCTCAAGAGTCACATTTTCAGTGTACAGTGGCGAACAAAAAAAAAGAGACCGAGTATTGAGCTATAATTTCATATATTTTCGTTGGTGTGAATCAGTTTGTTTCTCTCGTGAGGATAAGAAAATGGGTAGGTAGGAGGTGTTAGAGCAAGTTTCAGCCATAGCATATTTGTAGAAAGTATCTTTTTATTCAGGTAAATACCCAAAATGGCATCAGTAACCCCACCCCCTTCTTCTGATTGAAAATCTTTCTTTCCAAAGTCTAACCTGTTAAGATTCTGTTACACTGTGATGATCGTCCTCATAAGTCTTTTTTACACAGCCGCACAAGAGGTGGTCTCTTTTTTTGATCACCACTGTAACTAATATGTGAATATTGTTTATTGTTGAACTTTCAGATAATGATACCCAGTGAGAATCGCCGAAATGTTACCGATTTGTATTTTCGCACAACTGTTGGAAAATTATCGAATTACATCCCCCAGTTCGACTGGGCGAAATATTTCAACATTGTAATTGGTAGAGAAATCGATTTGGATGAAGAAATCGCGTGTTATTGTATGGATTATTTGTATAAATTCGTTGATGTACTCCAACAAACAAAACCAAGGTAAGTAGTATTCGACACAGTGTTGAATCCAGAAATTTTGCCCTGGCTGAGGGAAGGGATTCGATTTGTGGGTGGCGGGTGAATAATAGTGATAGTGATAATATTAATATAATTACTATTAATTTAAATTAAATAGATTACCCATTCTATTTTTTTATATTCTATGAACTTGCAGTAGCGTAACGGGAAATCTCAGGGGATTTAATTTAAACCTTGTTGAGCCGCCTTCAATACTGGACCCCCTCTGACGTTGAGCCCCCGCACTGCGTATGTTGCGTGGGTGTACTTCTTAAAAGTAGTCCATAATTAAATATTCCCTGTAATTCTTATGTGGGTGGATTCGAAATTTGCGGGGAAGAATTTCCTTCCCGGCCACCCACTTGGATCCAACACTGTTTCAATTAATTCTTTATATGTTAATTATTTTAAAATTAAATCCATCTAATTAGGACAGTTGCTAATTATTTATTATGGCGATTTATTAAGCATCGGACCAACAATTTAGATGAGAGATTCCTAATTGCAAAACAAAGGTATTTTGTGTTTATTTTAGTAAATAACGTGAAAATTTACTAGCAATTTTCCAGATTTTATCGAACTTTATTTGGACGTGAACAATCACCACCGCGTTGGCAATTTTGTGTGTCGCAAATCAATTCAAACATGGGAATGGCTGTTGGTAATTTGTTTATAAAGAAATATTTCGACGAAAATAGTAAAAATGATGTAAATAAACACGATATCGTCTTAATCTATAATTTTTCACAGATTTGTTTTTAGACTTTAGATATAACAAGACGTTTACAAGCGGCTTTTCGCCTGATTTTAAACGAAAATGAATGGTTAGACAACCACACGAAAAATTACGCGCACAAGAAAATCGATAAAATGAATCTAAAAATCGGCTATCCAAATTTTCTACTAAACAACAGCGAATTAACGGCACGCTATTACGATGTTAAAATACACCCGGAAGATTTCTTCAAAAATACCCTAAATATATTGAGATATTTAACAAAAATCGAGCAACAAAAATTGGGTAAAGAAGTCAATAAGACAATTTGGGGCACGGCTCCGGCTGTCGTGAACGCCTACTACAGTCGCAACAAGAATCAAATAAGTAAAATTAAAATTAATAACATTTATATTGAATAATTATATTTTGAATTTTTTTAGTATTCCCAGCCGGCATCCTCCAACCGCCATTCTACCATCAACATTTCCCAAAATCATTGAATTTCGGCGGAATTGGCGTGGTTATCGGACACGAAATAACCCACGGTTTCGACGATAAAGGTCGACTTTTTGACGAAGACGGTAATCTAGAACACTGGTGGAGTGAAGATTCAATCCGTAAATTTCATCAACGAGCCAGATGCATGATAGGCAAGAAATATACATAAAATAATAATTTTATAACTATACCTTATAATTAATCGCAGATCAGTACAATTCTTATATAATTCCGGATGTTGAGACGAATATAGATGGTTTTATAACACAAGGTGAAAATATCGCCGATAATGGTGGATTGAAGCAAGCTTTTCGGGTAATTTATACGGTGAAAGTTTACTATAAAACAAAAAAATTAATTTTTGAACTTTAGGCTTATGAAATGTGGCTAAAAAATAATCCAAACGCTGATGAAACATTACCAGGACTGAATTATACTGGTAAACAATTATTCTTCTTGAATTTCGCCCAAGTTTGGTGTGGAAAACAACGTATAGATACGTTGAAAAGTCGACTAAAAGTAGCCGTACATTCCCCTGGAATGTTTAGGTATATTATCCATTTTAATTAATTAATTAACAATTACTTATTATCATTTTAAATAGAGTAATCGGCACTTTGAGTAATTCTGGAGATTTCTCGAAGGTTTTTAACTGCCCTAAAGATAGTCTGATGAATCCATCCGAAAAATGTAGTCTTTGGTGAAGTTATTTAAAACTATACAATTTTTATATTTTATTATATTAAAATAATAAATATTTTATTTACCAATACAGAAATCTTTAAATATAACATCCAGAATTTGTTCGTTTGTAACCACCCCTACGAGATATCCTAAATGTTTTAGAGCACTCCTTAGATGTTCAGCCAATAAAGCTACATCTATATTTGTTTGATTTTCAATTAAATTTAAATAATTTTCCAACGATTTTAGGCAATTTGTTAAACACTGCCGATGTCTGGTTTGATTCATACTCGGGTGTTCTTCTGAGGGCTCACCACACCTGCAATAATCAAGCATTTAATTGGAAGAATTTCGATAAAATACAGAAAAATACAGTGATTTTAATTCTTCTCCGATTAATTGAATCAACTCCTCGATCCCTTGGTTGTTTCGACACGAAATATAAGCGATATAATTATTGTGGGGTATTTTAGAAAAATTTGGTATTAAATCGGTTTTGTTGAACACCACAATACAGTTTTTCATGAAAATATTTGGAAAATCGTCACAATTATCTCGAATTAAATCTTGTAAATTGATATCTTTCAAATAAGATTTGATGAATTCGATGAATTGTCTTTGTTGATTTACTAATGACCATTTATGGTATTGTTCAAAATCAATTAAAATTATGATTAAATTAGCAATTTTATAGTAGTTTATCGTACGTTTTATGCCTTCTTTTTCAATAATATCGTCGGTATTGTTCCGTAAACCGGCAGTATCTGTTAAAACCATCGGATAGCCGTTTATATTTAATGTAACATCAATTGTATCTCTTGTGGTACCAGGTAATGGTGTGACTATTGCTACCGGTCGTTTGCACAACAAATTTAATAAACTACTTTTACCAACATTAGGTTCACCGATAATCACCGTTTTGACACCATTTCTCAATAATTCACCTTTATAACCATCGTCAAGGTGTTTTTGGATATTTTTCGATAAATTTCTAATATTGTTTGCAATATTTTCGTAAATATCAAATTCTAAACTTTCAGTTTCATCAAAATCTATATGGGCTTCAATATGGGCTAAGCTGCGTAATAAAATTTCACGCCAATTATTATACAGACGCCCTAAAGCACCTTGAGTTTGTAAAAAAGCCTGCAATTCAAAAAACAATTAGATATTTTTATAGTTTTATTCTAGATAATCGCACTTGCTTTCGTTGTGCCTCGGTTTCGGCTTGCAATAAATCCGCTAATCCTTCAACTTCAGTTAAATCTAATTTACCATTATTGAAAGCACGCCGGGTGAATTCACCAGGTTTAGCTAAACGTAAATCTGGCAAAAGTGATAAAGCATTTAATATTGAATTGATAACAGCTATACTGCCATGTACTTGTAATTCACAACAATCTTCACCGGTAAAACTATTGGGTCCTAAATTATCTTCATTATTACTATTACAGAAAATAAAATTAAAACGAATTCAATTACCAGGAAACCATAATAATAAACCTTTATCGAGTATTTCTTTTGTTATTGGATGTTTGATTGATTTTAAATATGCTGTACGTGGTGTTGGTAATTTTTTCATATTTGTTAAATTCTTTATCACATCACTAGTTTTAGGGCCTGATACGCGTATCACAGCAACCCCACAACGGCCATAACCTAAAAAATATATAAACTTTATAATTTTAATTTTATAAAATCATAACCATTACCTGAAGATAAGGCAAATATTGTACTGTGTGTCCTTCGAAAATTCTGTAATACAGACAATTGTATTTTGAATAGCCTCATATTTATCAATTTCACAAAACAAAAGTGACATAACCTCAAACTTGAAAACAGCGGCATTAGTGTGACGTACACCCCCCACTCCAAGAAGTCCTAATCCGAATTTCAATAACCTTATTTACTAGTTACATAAGGTTCACTGAAAACTAAATCTATTTCTTGGAATAATGAATAGTATTTAAGGATTCAAAAGTTGTTTTTTTTGTTCAAAATAGCACAATATTTAGAATTCTGTAGTCATATATTTTGAAAAAATCTTAATTTTTGTTGATATGTACAATTTTATATTCTAAATAGCTATGAAACATTAAAATCAACTAACTATAACCCTTAATGCAAATAGACATAAGGGTCACAGAACGCTGGCTTATGATTTGAATCAAATTTCCCACCATTGTTGTGACGTCACAACTAATGTTTTCCATTCTTAGGCTGAAGCTACATCGATTACGAATGTTGTGCGTCGTCGACTAACGTTAACAGCCGCTGGTGTTACAGTATTAAGGCGCGTCCACAGGTCGGTCGGCCTATGCCGGGCGGCACGTTCGGTTCGGCAAGACGTCCAAATATATAAATCAATAAATGATAATGTCTGTTCATCAGTCAACTTTTCACTCATTTTCGCACTCATGAAGCCATACGAATAAAAACTATAAACACGATGAATTTTGATTCGGTTCGGTTCGACTTTCTTTGTTCCGGACCGACTTGGATCGGTTTGAGTTCGGCATTGTTCGGGTCGGCTTTTGGTAAGTCGGTGAGGCCTACCGGCACGTCTACATTAATTCGGCTTTGCAGATCGGCTAAAGCCGAATGATGCCGATCGGCATAACGTGGACGTGGACACAGTGTTGCCAACTTGAGGGAATTTTCCCTTTTTAGGGAATTTTTTGAGCTAAAAGGGAATAAGGGAATTTTTATTGAAAAATAAGAGTTTTAGGGAATTTCGTTACTTTCTTTTACAAAAAACGATAGTTGCATCAAACATCAAAATAATCAGATTCCTTGCTTAAGTATAGGGATTTTTTTGTTTGAGAATAAAGCGCATTGACACAATTGACAGTTGACATTTGACATTTTGGTGTGGTGTGTTTGGTGTGTTGGTGTTGGACGAGTTGACGTTAAGTTGGCCGCCATTTCTTCAGGTCCAGAGGTCATTCCACTTGTTTCGTTCGTGATTGTAATTGCATGCAACGGCAACACAAAACTCTAAAAAGTGGTTATTAGTATTAATGTTATCGAAAATGCTTGCAAATGAGTCTGATAGCAGTGAGAAAAATTGCGATGAAATAAAAAAACGTAAAGTATATAAGGAAAAGTTATTTAAACATTATTGGCTACAAGAACCGGAATTCAAACCCTGGTTATTACCAGATACTGCATCAAAATACAAAGCCAGGTACCCCTATTTTATTATCTTTATTCTTATTTTGAGGGTTAAGTATTCTATAAATGGCTGACTTAATAGGTATGTAATATTGTTTCCATTTGCTCAATTATCTAATAAATATGGATTGCCCATGTACAAATTTGAATTGAGTAAGTCGTTATAGAATACCTACCTATCGATCTTTACAATACAAGATTAAGAAACTTCTTTATTCCATTTGTTATTTTTAGATGTAAAGTTTGTAATGTCACTATTGGCTCAGGAAAAAGCGAGTTACAAAAACACTCCAAAACTAACAAACATCAAGAAAAAATGAAATTAATTAATAAAAATTTAAATATTGAGACAATGTTTAAACACAGTGAAGATAGTGTGCACAAAGAAAATGTAAAAAAGGCTGAACTTAAATTAGCAGCATTATTTGCAGCTAATAATGTTGCATTTAGACTAATAGATCAATTGGAAATTGTACTAAAGGAAATATTTCCAGATAGTAAAATATGCCAAGACATGAACATTAAGAGGACAAAATGTGTGGAAATAATAAAAAATGTTTTAAGCAAGAAGGAAACTGATGATCTGGTTGCGCATTTAAGAAATAATATATTTTCCATCTTACTTGATGAATCAACTGATATCGGAGATTATAAAAGTTTAGCTGTTTTAGCAAGATATTTAAAAAATGACAGAGTTGAAACTCGTTTACTGGAACTTATACAGCTAGATGCAAGAGATTTAGGAGCAACTAACTTATATAGAGCCTTTAAAATTTGCCTGGAAAAATATGAAATACCTTTATGTAACATAACAGGTTTGTAATATGCATAGGTATAGTACTTGCAAGTTCAAACTTTTTGCATTACTTTTAAGGTGTAGCATGTGACAATGCAAGTGTCATGACTGGGAAGAATCATTCCTTTTTTAAACTCTTGCAGAATGATGTTCCTCATGCTATTATGTTACGTTGCATATGCCACTCTGCTTCCTTAGTTGCGTCTAATGCGTGTAGCGTTCTACCAAGAAGTCCTGAGGAACTTGTACGGAATGTCTACTCATACACATCAGGTAGTGCAAAGAGATGTGCAGAATTGCAAGAAATGCAAGAATATTTTCAAGAAAAAAAACACAAAATGTTAAAATCAGCCACAACACGCTGGTTAAGTAGACATGAGTGTATTTCAAGAGTCTTGGAGAATTGGCAAGTACTGGAGCATTATTTTGTTATTGCCGCAGAGGAAGATAAACTCAAAAACTCGGAATCAATTCTAGGGGAATTAAAAAACATATATACGAAAGGTTATTTGCTCTTCCTGAAATATGTTCTAAACATATTTAATACTTTTAACACTCTCTTTCAAAGTAGAAAACCACTGATACATATATTATATTCTGAATGTATGAACTTGATGAAACAGTTATGTAGGAATTATATGGATGCAGCAATAGTTTTAGAACAAAATTTACACACATTAAATTTAAGAAACCCAAAATATTATTTGCAATTAGAAAAAATTTATGTAGGGCCAGAGTGTAATGCATTATTACAAAAAATGCCTAATAATGGAAGAGAAATATTTTTGAAAAATTGTCTTCATTTTTATGTAGAAGCATCCACTGATCTTCAAAAGCGGTTGCCAGATGAGATATTTAAAGAAATGAGTTTCCTAAATCCAAATATTACTTTCAGTAACACTGATGCAAACAGAGATATAGATTTCAACAGACTTTGTGACAGATTTGAAAATATGAAGATTGATAAAACTAACATTGCAGTAGAATGGAGAAATCTAACAACAACCTTTAATGAGGCTGAAATTAAGCATTTATCAAGTCTTCCAGTGGAGAAGATGTGGATAGAGATTTGCCTAAAACAAAGGTTTGATGAAACTTTAGCATTCCCGAATTTATCAAAACTCGTAAATTTGATATTAAGTCTGCCCCATTCAAATGCTGAAACGGAGAGAATTTTTAGCATTGTAACAGATACGAAAACTAAAAAGAGAAACAGAATAGGAGAAAGTTCTTTAAATGCCATTTGTATTTTTAGGAGTGCAGTACAGGCCAGGGAAATTGATGTGACAAAATACCAAATTACCAAAGACCATTTAAAATTACATACTGTAAAAATGTATAGTTTTAAATGATGTGTTGAAAGTGACCATTTAAAAAATGGGAAATTATTACATTTTCATTGTTTTTTTTTTTAAGTGGCCGTAAAAATGGTGAAAAGCGTATGCAAATTTCGTTTAACGTTTGTTGTTATAGGTTATCCTTCAGCTACCTCCAAAAAATTTGAATTTTTTTTTTCAATTTTTTTCGCAGGTTAGCTTAAGCAGTTTTTACAGGTTACTTTTATCCGTTAAAAGGATAAACCTGTAAAAAAATGTGAAGCAAGTTTTGCATGAACAAAAATAAGTGGGTAACCGCTTTTTACCACTTTTACGGTCACCTTAATGTGATCATTTGATTAATTATTCTATTACTGTTACCTACTTGATTGTAATACTAAAAGTAATAAATACCTAAAATATATTACAGAAAAAATGTTTTACAATATAATTGCCAGAATAAATAAATAAATACAGTAAAAAATAAATAAATTTGTCCATCGAGGGAATTTTTTGTCTGAAAAGGGAATTTATTTCATTGGTGCAGGGAATTTCCGTCGTATAAGGTTGGCAACACTGCGTGGACACGCCTTTACAGTGCAACAAAAAAATAATATTTTTTAAATATTTATGTAGTTTATTTGAAAAAACGTTAAAAAAATGTAATTCTTGTGGTAAATAATAATAATTTTAATTATTGATGCATGAAGGGTACAAGAGGGGCGTGATTTAAATAGAAAATTCATCATTAATTAATAGCAACTATGAAATTGTTAAACAGCAACTAAAAAGTCGCTCAATTTAATTTTTTAACGGCTAACAGCCGGTGTCACGGGAGCGTGATTTCACATTTTCTCTATGAAACGCATCTGCACGTATAAAAATTCCATTTTAAATGACCAATTCGGTGTCTATGCATTCTATATCCAAATATTTAGATCAATCTAGTTGGAATAATTATTAATTGGGGCATGATAAAGATGAATAGAAAGGGGAAGGGCGTAGGCTGATAAAAGGAAAATCCAGAAGGCACCGGGGTGGGGACCGAAAAAATAAAATATTTTCATATAGTTTATCTTTTATATAAATCATAATAGACCAATGTAATCAAAATCCAATAATAATGTTAAATTCACGAATTAACCAAAAAATATAGGTCGGTACATTTTGTATAATTCAAAAATAATTTTAATTTAAAAAAAAATCAATAAAATTTGTTTAATTTACATACTGGAATTTTCTTCCCAGAATCTTTGGTCTAAACTATTCGAACATACAATTTACGAATATTTCTTCGACGATAAAGCATCAAATATCCGTTGGAAAGTTTGTGCTGATAAACCCGACCATAAATTACTTGTTGTATCTGAATTTGATCTTGCAAAAAAATCATCATAATAATCATAATCACTGGAGATAACGTTGAATTTCGCGTAATATATTGCCGCAACTGCTGCATAAATCAATACGACTGCTGTAACTAACTAATTATCGATACAAAATAATTAATATAATTATAAAATATTATAAAGTTATTAATTTAATATTACCTGGAAAACTGCCCAAAATTTGAAAGAACCTTCGTTTATCAAGAAATCATAATATCCAGTCCACGGGTCGTGACTTACACCCTTTTGTTCTTGTTTCATATCGTGATCGTGATAATCATCGTGATGATCATCTTGATAATCCATCATCATACCTCGACTTTGTCTAGCTTGAGCTTCATCATAATCCTCTAATCCTTGTTCATATCTGTTCAAATTTAGATGAGGTTCTGTTGTTTTTTTTCTCCAAAAAATAAAATAATTACCTCGATTTGGTTGTTGTAAGGGATGTTTCCGTTGTTGTAGCCACCGGGTAAATTGACGTTGTTGATGTATTAATGAAACTTAATTTGAATAAAACTAATAAACTAAAAATTCTTATTGGAGAACCGATCATAATTTCCGTAAGTATTCACTAATAATAATAATAATAACAATCATAGACCTCCCCTGGCTATGTAACGATATTTCAGAGGTTTCCTGCACTTATCCTGTCTGTTGAAACACTAAGTTGAGACTATTTCAACATAATACAGGCGATTATTACGAAATTTATGACAAATTAATAATGTTTAACGCATATATGAGATATGGGTAACGGAATTATAATAATTATTATAACAAATAATACTGGAACTCTGTTAGTTATATATACATTAGATAAACTAGAGTAGAATCCTAATATCTGCTAATTAATTTACGGTATTCACTATTTCTTTTATATATTGCAATATTTGAAAATTAGGTGAAAAAATTTGTAAAAGCGAAATTGTAATATCAACGCTAATTATTGGTAATTTTCGTTACATTCAGACCTACAGCATCAAATTAATAACTTAACAGAAAAAAATATAATTTGAATATAATTAATAATTAGGGTAAATTACCACCAACTAGAGGATTCTTTGTGGAAAACTACTAAAGACCTCACGCTTTTATTGACTTTTCCAATAAATTCACAATTTCTAGGTCTCATTCATGAAGATAGTGCAAATTAAAACAAAAATATTTATTTGTAAATATTTATTCTATATTATTTTTATTTATTTTTTACATTACAACATAGACAAATCTTTTTCTAGTATTATTAATAGCTGTAGTAAAATTATTATGAATTTGATCGATTTTCTCTTTATTATTATCAGTTAAAATTCTAGCATGCCTACCATTACCGCTAATAGCATCATGTAAATTTTCTTTAAAATGGACTTTATGTCTAGCAATCGATTTTAAAATCAATACAAACACATATACCATAAAATATAAACTAAAATATAATGGTATATACCATAATTTTCTGCCTAAATAATAATAACTGTATTGTCCTTTATTAACACGTTCATCTTCAGGTGCTTCTGTGGTGGTTGTTATCTCCTTGTAGACATGATGATGGTCGTAATAAGAACCAAAATCGTGTCCGTGTGCTTCATTGTACAAATATTGTGGAAATTGTTCTTGGTAACCACCATTATTTGACGATGGTGGCGGTACTAAATCTTGCTCACCTATATCACCACCGTTAACAGGCTTATCACCATTATTATTTGGCTTATAACCCGGTGGTGGATGATCTAAAATCACTTCTGGTTGATTCGATGGTGGATAATAAACATTTCCATTATTATCATCATCATCATCATCATCATGGGGTGCTAAAGGCGGTCCTAGCGATGGATAACCTTTAGCGTCATTATTTAGATTTTCTGGGGGTGCATACGAATAACCACCATTCGGGCCGTTATTATCATCATCATTATTATCGTTATCATTGTTATTATTGTCTGGATTCGTATCAACAATCGAGGGTGAATCTGGTTGTTGTATAGAAGGTGGTGGTGGATTATAAACAGGAAAATTATCAGTTTGTTGATTTTTTTGTGTTTTATCATATGAGTAACCAAAATATGGTCGTGGATTGAATCGATCTTGTATTACTTCACCAACACCCGGTACTTTTTCATTATGATTTATTGAATCCTTTTTAATTGGATATTGATAAGTTACATGTTTGTTTAAATCTTGTCCAGATGCTATATTAACATCAGATCTAGAATTTACGAATAATTAACAAAATTAATAAACACAATTAGTTCTTGTTTAAAAATTAATACCTGTGTGTCCACAATGATTGACCACTATGACTTCTACCTTCACTGTAAGTTTTTTCGGTTGTCGAAGATACGGATGGAGCACCCCAATGGGCGACTTTAGCATATTCTGTTATTAAAACAGCCGTATTATTGGGTGGTAAACTTTTACAGTCTATTAAAACAACACAAATATTTATTAGAAGAAAGTTTATAAACATTTTTGATTTTTATTTAATAGTTGTTTTCTTGATGGAATCTCAATTTGAATTGACTGAAAATTAACAAAACGTTATCATATTTTAGCCCAGTTTTACAAACATTACCAGTCATAATGATGTGCTAATTGCTTATGTTATTATTATTATTACTGTTATACGATTTATTAAAGAATTTCGTATGTCCTATTTTAGTAAACCGTTGCTTATATTTTCTGTGAATAATTAGTCAATATTGTCGTCTAGTTTTAATCAAATTCAAAATAATCCACAATGTTGAGACTAATAATTAGATAAATAAATTTAACGCCGTTCCCATTAGATTGTAGGAAATTTCCCTTGTACATTTTTTAAATATTATAAAAACGGTGATTAAAGAAATTAAGAATGTTTTTCCAGGAAATTTTCTTCTGTAATCGCCATATCTCGAAGTGAAATATTTAATTATATTTCTAATTAATTAACAGTAGCAAAATAACGATACTTTTGATGTTTTCTAATTAGTTCAGTTCAATATACATTAAATCTGAATGAATTCAGGATTTTTAAAAATTCATAATTCACAATTTTATCATTACACCTTCCTCCGAATATTTTATGTTTTTATAAAATCAATTTTAGGATCAATTGTTTCAAAATAAATGCAACTTTGATTTAATAAAATGCAGAATAAACGAGTAAAAGTTAATAACGTCGATTTTTTGCTTTTATGCAACATTAACATCTTAACATCAATAAAACGTACAACTTTCACGGTTATAGCAAAATAACAAAGCCATATTTTTCACAAAAATTAATACTCTGGTTTAAGTCGTAAATATTACGATATTTTGTAAATACAATAAGAAATTGAACTATTTATAACATGATCCATTGGTAATAAAACACAGTAAACCATAAATTATTGTGTGGTCCATTAGTTTATTGCTGTGGGCTGGATTTTTTTTCAAAATTTGCAGGATTTCCTGCACTGCTTCAAGTCGGCATTTTTGTCCCACACATTAGTCTTTTATAGACAAAATACCCGATAGATGGTACACCACTGGGTAGCGTTTTCTACATATTTAAAAGTTGGAAATTTCAAAAAGACTACATTTTATTAATTCTTGACAGCTATTAATGAATAACAAATAAATATTATTCAATGAATAGAATTTGTTAATCGCGTAATCGTGTAATTATTTCTATTATTTATTTTTATAAAAATAGGACAGCTGAATTTTATTGGAGCAACTCAAAGACGCTCTCTTCAAATTTGGCGGTAAATTTTAAATAATTTTCCGAGTTAATCATTAATACTGCAATTTTCTGAATGAACCCGATTTTAATTACGATACTATACATTTTAGTTACAATATCTGTTAATTTAGCGATTGATTTAATTTAATTTTATTCTATAATTAAATAAAATTAATATAAATTGAGGTTATGTTACCTACACGTCACAGAGTAATGTCAAACTAGACGAAGCATTGATTTTATTTCTTTCAGGTTTCAGGGGGTGTATTCGGTTAAAATAACACAACAAATCAGCTGTGTTTGTTATTATTAATTAAATTAAAATCTTGTCGATTTACTGATTAAAAAATGCAATTAAATTGAGTAAAGGGGAAATAATGGCAATGTATAAAAGTTTTTCAGTACATGAAAAATCGAAACCACCGAGTCCTCACAGTATTTTATTACAACGTAAAGGGAAAGATGAAACGTTATTGTTTGAATCGCAAGCTATCGCTGTATTATGTAAGTAATTTCAGTGTAAATTCTCATTATTTTTTTTAAAATGTTCAATTCACTAGCTGCCCCAGAGACGGAAGTCATTAAAAAAGAATACACGAAAATCGTTGATGCTTATGGTTGTTTAGGTGTATTACAATTAAATTCTGGTGAAACTACAGTTTTATATTTGGTTATGATAACTGGTTGTTTTTCAATTGGTAAAATTGGCGATTCTGAGATATTTCGTATAACACAAACCCAATTCGTTCCATTGCATTATCAACAAAACGAAGAGCGAATTATCGAAGTTAGAAAATTGTTGAATTCTGGTACATTTTATTTTTCATGGTATACAGGACCACCGGGTGGTTCACAATTCGATTTGACACTATGTGCACAACGACGCAATAAAACATCAACAACAGACCACAGATTTTTCTGGTAATATTCCTAAAATACTCAGCAATTCACATTTTTTTTCTCATGTTATATTTTACAGGAATCGTATGTTACATGTTCACTTAGTTCGGTATGGTATTAATTGTAATTCTTGGCTGGTTAGATCGATGTGTGGTTCAGTTGAGATACGGACTGTTTATGTTGGACATAGAAAAGCATTAGCTGCTGTTATTTCACGTTTAAGTTGCGAACGAGCCGGCACAAGGTGTTTTTATTTTTAATTCATAATTTTCTCGAATAATTATAAATTTATAGATTCAATGTACGTGGTACTAATGATGATGGTCATGTTGCTAATTTTGTTGAAACTGAACAAGTTATTTATTTAGAAAATGAAGTATCTTCATATTTACAAACTAGAGGATCTGTACCGTTATTTTGGGAACAACCAGGTGTACAGGTAGATTATTAATTAAAACGAAATAATCATTGGTTTTGGATTTTTTATTTATTTATTTAAATTTACACAGGTGGGATCACATAAAGTTCGCATATCACGTGGTTATGAAGCATCAAAACCTGCCTTTGATAGACATATGAAAATGATAAAAGAACGTTACGGTAAACAAGTTATTGTTAATTTACTTGGTACGAGTTTGATTGGTAGTAAAGAAGGTGAAGCGACGCTTAGTCAGGAATTCCAAAAACACCATAAAGAATCTTGTCATACTGATATACCGCATATTGTTTTTGATTATCATCAAGAGTGTCGTGGTGGTAATCAAACGAATTTACAAAAATTAAGAGTAAAAGTCGAGCGACAATTACAAGAATTTTCGTATTATTACGCTAACGGGAACACAATTTACAAGTAATTATCCAACAAAATTTCAGTAATTCCCAATTATTATAAATTGAGTATTTTTTAGTTTGCAAACCGGCACAATTCGGACAAATTGCTTAGATTGTCTAGATCGAACAAACTGTGTGCAAACATTTTTCGGACTAGAGGTAATTTTAATGTAGGATGGCCCGTAAGTTGACGTCAAGCGAGAAGCGGGTGATATATCTGTTTAAAAAGGTGCGGAAGCAGAATCGGAAACAGGGCTCCAAATTATCCGTAACATCACTAAAAATTATATCAATATAGCCTTATTTTGTCAACGCCGTATTAAACTCCATACTAAACTTATAATACATACGGTATTTAATGTATTTTACACACGCACATCACTAACTAGACCTATCACCTGATTCCGATTTGACGTGGACGTCCGGAACACGCTTTATAATAAAAAAATCAATTATAAATCCTATTATTGTACAGATTCTAGCGAAACAACTACAATCGATGAAACTAATCGATAAGAAACAAACAATATCGCGTTTCGAAGAAGTCTTCAAACAGATGTGGATAAATAATGGTAATGAAATTAGTAAAATTTACGCTGGTACTGGTGCCATTCAGGGCGGTTCAAAGGTTATAATGATTATAATTTTTATTTCCATTAAATTAAATGATAGTTTTATAGTTGATGGATGGTGCAAGATCGGCAGCTCGGACAATTCAAAATAATTTACTCGATAATTCGAAACAGGAAGCAATCGATATACTTTTAGTTGGTTCAACACTTAATACAGAATTAGCAGATCGCGCCCGAACTCTACTTCCTTACAATACTCTACACGGTATTTTTTTGTTTGTTATTAAATAATTGTTTTGTATAAAATTGGGATGTTTCAGCTCCACCTTATGTTTTGCGCGAAATGTGTCGACGTTCTTGTGAATATACAGAATCATTTCCTATACGTATTGCTGTCGGTACATATAATGTAAATGGTGGTAAACATTTTCGTAGTGTTGTTTTTAAAGATATACAATTATCTGATTGGTTATTAGATCCACATTTAAAAGATTCAAATAAATTAGTTGATACTTGTCATATTGATGATAATATAAAAACAATACCAGTAGATATTTATGCTATTGGTTTTGAGGAAATTGTTGATTTAAATGCAGCTAATATTGTTAATGCTAGTAGTGAAAATGCTAAATCATGGGCTATTGAATTACAAAAAGTATTATCACGTGATAAACAATATGTTTTATTAACTTATCAACAATTAGTTGGTGTTTGTTTATATATATTTGTAAGACCAAAACATGTACCATTTATAAAAGATGTAGCTGTTGATTCTGTTAAAACTGGTTTAGGTGGACATACTGGTAATAAAGGTGCTGCTGCTATACGTTTAGTATTTCATGCAACATCATTATGTTTTGTTTGTGCACATTTTGCTGCTGGACAATCTCAAGTAAATGAACGAAATGCTGATTATAATGAAATAACAAGGAAAATTACATTTCCCATGGTACAGTATATTATTTAGTAGAAAATTTGCAACAAATTGGGGAAACTTTTCAACAAAAATAACTTTATTACTAAAATTTAATAGAAATTCCCCAATAGTTGCAGACAGTTTAATTATATTTGTTATAATTATGTTTTAGAGTCGCTCGTTGAATTCCCATGAGTATTTGTTTTGGTGTGGAGATTTTAATTATCGTATCGACATGGATAAAGATGAAATTAAAGAACTTATAAAAATCGGCGATTTAGATCGTATATTAGAATGTGATCAATTGAAAAAACAACAAGAAGAAGGCAATGTATTTAAGGATTTTATTGAAGGCAAAATCACATTCCCACCGACTTATAAATACGATTTATTTAGTGATGATTATGATACTAGTGAGAAATGTCGTGCACCAGCATGGACAGATCGTGTATTATGGAAACGGCGGACACAATCAATTGGCTTTAATAATCAAAATGACAATTCTAATCCTGGTAAATTAATATATTATGGACGTGCTGAATTAAAACAAAGTGATCATCGTCCTGTTATCGCTATTATTGATATACAAGCACGAAAAGTTGATGAAATTAAACAACAAAATGTATTTTATGATGTTATTGCTGATATGGGACCACCGGATGGTACAATTATTGTACGTTATGATGGTGATATGCAAAATGATGAAATATTTGATGATCATCTTGTTATGATATTACTTGATGATTTTACACAATTTGGTGAAGCGATTTTAGTTCGTTTTATTGCCGATACTATGTGGGTAACATTCAGAGATGGTCAATCTGTTTTAGAACTTTTACAAAAAACCAACGGCAAAATTACGGTAATTCAATAATTAAAAACTTTTTCTTCTTCTTTAATTACAAAATCAAAATTAGCTTGAAGGTTATACTTTAACGTTATCATTGAAAACTCCAAATTGGGTAGAGCAAGCTAAAGAAGAAATTGGACTTTGTTCCAGTAACACTATTCCATTATACACTTCCCCTGTTCAATCAGATTATAATTGTGAGTTAATATTTGAGATAAGTGTAATATTTTATAATTTTTGTAAATTGTAAAGGTTTAGGTATACCTGAAATGAAAACAATAAGATCAGCTCCTCCAATTCGTCCACCACCACCGACAGTTAAATCACCAGCAATGCCACGTCGTACACCACCACGTGCTGGTGTTATTAGTATTCCAATAAAATCATCATCACAACCACCAAATATACCACCACCAGAACTACCACCAGAAGATTCTGGTATTTATGAAGAAATAAATGATGATATATGCGGTTTACCAGAACCACAAGGTCCACCACCGCCACCACCTCCACCACGTCCAGAACCAAGACCACCTGAAACTGTATTGGTAACAACAACTACAATACCAAGAGAACCACCACCAGTACCGAGTAGATCAGCACCACCGCCACCATTACCAGCACGACCACGACAGTAATTTTATATTTTATATGTGTACTAAACTAGTCAGAATTACGTATTTTTTTATTTCGACATTGCACAGCTGATTTTGGTTATTTGCATTATAAATATAGATGATATTAAAGATATTTATATTAGTGGGGAGCTTGTTGGCATCTATATATTACAAGAAAAATTCTATTTTCGAAAAATACTGTTGAATTATAATCGTTTTATTATATTTTTCAATGATTTTAAATGAAACTTGTTTAATCTAAATGTTGAATGGTGGAATAATACGTTGATATCAAAATTTAATAATAATAATAAAATCAACGCTTTTCACTGTACAAATTATAATTAAATACTTGTTAGAATACTTACAGTAATTCATGAATTAGAATTAATTTAAATACTGAATTTCTTGCCCTAGACTGTGACACTAGCTTGGCTGTTATTAGAGATATTAGTTGTTTTTCTTGCTTAACATTTATTGAAACTTAAATAAAAAACAAGCACATCTTGGTTCCTATTGTTTTCTCAGCTATACATACAGGGTGTCGGATCTAAATGTAGCAAATCCTACAAAACTCTTATTAGCTGGTTAGCAATCCGCGGGTCTCTAAAGAACTTTTTAACAAAATCAGAATCTTGTAGCTTGTAAACGAGCTAAACACGCAAAACGATTAAGAATGACTCGAAGACCTTTACAACTGACTTTTTTTGTTTTTCTTCATCACAGTCTAGAAGAAATGTGTAACATATTCTCCCATTACGGAATAAAATGGAGAAAAACGAGATAAAATCAATGTTGGGAGGATCTTCGAGTCATTTTGAGTGCAGCGCTAGTTTTGAACATGGAAACATCATTAGAAACAAGCTAAATAAGCTACTAGGTTCTAATTTTGCTAAAATATTTTCGAGGTACCCCTACAAATCCTTGAAATATTTTTCGAATCGCGTATCAACCAATACGAATTAAATAAGGTTCGCCACACTTAGATCAGACATCCTGTAAATTGATAACATTCCAGTATTCATAGAAATGATATTAGAAATATGTTGGATATAGCGTACAATTTATCGACTGTCTTTCTGTAATGGATCGTATGTAAATCGGTGGACTACCGGATGATTCACCTAAAACTACAAGTTCTTATGGGATATGGGAACCTCCATTATTAGGCGAGCGATTTGAAAAATGTATTAAAGATTTATAGGAGGTAGCTGAAGATAATTTTAGCAAAATTAGAACCTCGTAGCTCGTTTGAAAGTTGGCTGAAAACGCTAGGTTCTGACAAGGTCACGAACGGACAAAACACGCAAGACACATTGTTGGGAGGGTCATTCTTACTTATTTTGCATGTTGTGGAGCTACGAGGTTCTAATTTTGCTAAAATGTTCTCTGAGGACCCCCTTATAAGTCCTGGAAATATTTTTGAAATCACGCGCTAAATAATGGGAGTTGCTATAAGAACTTTTCGCTTTAGGTGAATCACCCGGTTTATTTCCAAAAATTAGTTTCTGTTTTACTTTTTTTTATTCGATTAAGATAAGTTAATAGAAATATTTACATTGCCAGATTTAATGTAATTTATAAAAAAAATCTCAAATAAATTTAGTTGAAATGATACAATTTTTTTTTTTAGTTAAATGCCGCTGCCTTTTATCGTTTGATATCGGTGCAGTCGTCAAAAAACGGGATGCACCTGTTTTAGTTGATACACTATTAGATACAGAGGTCAACTGTGACAAGTCTTGAAGAGACCCTCTTCTTATGACAGAGATATGGTAGGCGCGTGCAATGTTTCCCGTTTCCGGTATTATTTTTGGTGTATACCTATCTTCGAGTTTTAATATTACCAAAAAAAAGAAGGCAAATATGAGATAAATCGTCAGTCTATAATTGTAGTATCTACTAGATTAAAATTTATATTAATAGCTGGAAATTTGGGTGTTATTTCGGTATTTTCTGGAATATAATTCGCGTTTTTGTTGATAAATAAAAATTATTATTCTTTTTTGTTTATTATAAACTTGAATATTATTCCACAATTTTGGTCATGGTATTTATAGAAGGTGCCTATATAGACGTCAGAACAAACAATATCAATTATGAATTTGTCTGCTTTCCGATTTTGGGTAGCTGTTAATGACGCATTTGAATTTTTATTGCATTGCCTAGAAATATAAGTGTAATTGTTTTTCCTAAATCCTTCAACAAGCCGGATTTTAATTAAAACATCCACTGTATTTACGACCTCATTCGAAACAAATAAAATCTACGATACTCGTATGAATGGTCGTAAAGTTTGGCTACTTTACTCCTGGATGAGACGACGCCCCCCACTAGACCCATCTGGAGCTTTTGCAATGGTTGTCATTGTTGTTGTTGTTATTATTACATCAATAACGAATAGAAATGGATTTTGTTTATACATAGCACGTTTCGCTCAGCTTTAGTTATAACGTTGAGTGGTAGAAATAGACTTGGAAGTTTAAAAACAGAAGTTGAACAGAAGCCGTACGAATCACCCACGCATATACAACTCCTATACAACCATCCAATGAGTACGTTATAACCAGTGTTCGTATATTATATATATATATATACATATTTATGTGTGTGTAGTTGTGTTTCCCTACTCGTTTTAATGTTGTTCAATTGATCATTAGTTGATGCCCGCATCTTTCGAAAATGTAATCGTAACGATGAATTAGAATTTATCTTTTGGGAAATATCGTTGTTAAGTATTCGTTTTGATTTTTGTGTTCGATTTTTGTCTGAACTTGTCGCGGTTGTGTGTATTTTAAGCAACAGAAATAAATTTTTTAACAATAATAAAAAATAATAAAGAACTTTTAAAAGTACAAAGTACGTAGTGTATGTGTGTGTATATCTGATGGGTGAGTGCAAATTGTTTTCAACTGATAACAATTGTTACAATTAAGATAAATAGACAATAATTGATTAAGTGTAGCTAAATTGAGCGATTTTAAAGCGTTCTATTTTGCGACTTCGTAGAAACGCGAATATATTTTTGGATGTGTCTTGATTATTTTACTAACAAGTTTAAATCAAAACATTTCACATATTTATAATAATATATAAATGTTAAAGTCTACGTTTAATTATTAATAATTAACAAACTATTTAAATTTTATGATTTGTAAAAAACACCAAAAATTTCGATATTTTCGCAAACCAAATTTCGGTCTATCACAAAACATGTGTTTTATATAACTGCAATGACCTTAAATGTAAATATCTCTTATGTCAGTAATTGTTAAATTGATTGTAATACAATTGCGGATTTTGCGGTTTACAAATTGCAAAATGCCCCATCAATATTAAATAATTATCTAACATAATACAGATTTTCTCATGATGAATCCAGGAAAAAAAATAAGAGAATTTTTATGAATGATTCATAAAACGTAGTGTTTAGTACGTGGAAAGAAAAAAAATATATATATTTTTTTTAATTCCTCGTGAGGATATATTCGTTTATTTATCTTCCGGTTTTCCAGAGAGAAAAAAACGAGCACGTTCCTCTCAACAGTTAATAATACGAAAAATTACGATTCCACTGAATTTATTTTGAGTTAATTAAGTTTCTTGTAATAGGTGGTTTTGTTTATTATTGTTTCAACATTTATAGTTTTGTACTATTTAAAATTTGTTACAGGTGTAATTCGATTGAAAAAAAAAAACGCGAACAAATTATTAAAACTAAAGTTGGTGGAAGCGATACAACTAGAATCTTAATTTTTCTAATAATTTTTTTTTTCTATTCCTTTCGGCCATTGTTCTTAACATAATCATTTGCAATATACACACTCTATATAGTCACAATGAGAATACTAAATAGAATTGAGAAAGCTAACAACGTTGCATCTTAATAAGTTAAAGGTTTGAATTGCCTGTTAAACGATATCCGGTGGCGGTCCATTGGTCGTAGTACTTCCGCTAAACTCGCCTCCAATATAAAATTCAATAATAAAAACAATAGAGAAAATTTGTAAAATATTTCGATCATTATTTTAACGATTATTTGAATAAAAAAAAAACTGGAGCAGTTGAATGATAGTGTTCAATTTGGTCATTTGCTGTTAAAATATTACAAGTATTAGAGGTAATTATTGTTGTTGGTGGATAGTCGTGGGTAAAATGACTAATGTAAGACTTGTGTGGGACTTGTTTGAAATGGGCCTAAAACATTTGAACACAGAGCCGGTGTTCTGTGGTTTCTACAGGAGACAAGATAAAGTCTTGTAATAGGGTCGGAGATAATGTAAAACCGTTTTAAATACACCACAAGGTTTCTAAGGCGCCATGTGGCCATCTGCGTAAGACTACTTGTTTATAATATCAAGATTAATTTCATTTAATGAATTTTCTAAGAAAATTTACACAAAAATCTATATTTAAAAATTTCTATTTCACCTATAATAAAATAGCAAAATATTTCTGTTCAATATAAAATTTTATCTAGAATTTGAAGATTGAAAATGAACAGAAATCTCCCTTTCTATATATCGATATACATATAAAAATAGAAATGATACGGATATCCTGTCTTTTGGTGCTATATTTGAAAACTACCAGGTATAGTATCTTGTATATTTTGAGTAGTATTCGTTTTTTCCTGTCGTTTTTTCGTCAAAAGTAAAATTAATTAAATAAATTTGGTAACTAGCATCTGTTTATAATTTCCTGTATTGATGAGACTATCGACATAATTCTTTTTCTTTCGCGTATCCACAACAAATATCCATATTTTTAAAAATAGAAAAAAAAGCGTTTAAATATTCAAATTGTTGAAAGGAATTTAAATCGTTGCTTATTATAATAATATTATCGTGCATTGAATTTTATGTTATAAAAATACTAACAACAATTGATAGATTTATGACGTTACGACTGGGTGTATTTAATATTGAATTTTTTTCGTATTTTCTAGGGAGAAAATATCGGTGTATACGAACGGAAGCACAGTAGCTACTTCTGTCTATTAGTCTGCACATGTGTTATACACGTGTGTCTGTTTTTAGTTAACATTACAACTATTCCTCCCCAGCTCCTTTTTGACCATCTTCTTCTTATTCTTCTTTTTACCTGCTGTGAAACGAAAATTCGGTATTTCCCATTGACCAAAAAAAATCTAAAAGCTATAATCATAAACTACTACCCTCTAATATATAATATTTCATAAACTTTTTCGAATATTTTCAAAATTGTCGTCTTTCTGTTGGTATATTTCTATTTAGATAAATTTAGCATCGCATTAAAATTATAACGCTGTGTCTAGAATTCTTATTTGCATAGCAAGACTTGTATTAGGGGTATTAACGCAGCTGCTACACCGTCATTTTAAATTATTTACAACATTTTTCCCGTTTTATTATTATACAAACATACATTAATAACATCGCTATGTATTGAAAGAAATTTTATCAACATAATTAAAATTTCACTCGAGTTGAATAGTTAGACAACAAAGCAATATGTAAACATTGGAAATACTCAGAAATCCTTTCATATTATCAACGATTATACGGGTTTCTTATGACAACTGTTATTATGTGACGAGCAAGTCCAAAAATATTTCAAAGATTTGATAAAGCTCCATGGAGATCATTTTAGCAAAATTAAAATCTCGTAACTCATTTGAAAATTGGTAAAAAAATACTCGAACACCAGCTAAATGCTAAATACGCAAAACGATTTTACTTGACTGGAAGACTCCCATCCCAACATTGATTTTATTTGTTTTTAGGAAAAAATGAAAATTGTCAAAAAACGAGCGTTTTTCGAGCAATTTCCAAATGATCTGCGAGGTTTTAATTTTGCCAAACTGATCTATAGGGACGTCTCACAAATCTTTTAGATATTTTTCGAAGCACTAGTCGAATAATAGGATCTGCCATAAGAAGTAGGAACAGTTAAGTGGTCAATGCACTATAGACACTTTTTTGGAAGAAACATTACGACTTTTTTTGATTAATTCATTGCAGCATTCCGTATTTTCAACCAAAATTGCTCGTAAGAAACACAGTTCCATTCCATTTTTCTGTCTTTTCATCCCATTCATTGAGGTTACGAGTCGCCTCTGTCGTCCACTTGAACAGTTTTGGTTTAAATACATAACAGGAACACCGACAAAATTTGCTCGGTTGTTTCTTAATTTATTTGGACATTAGTGGAATATTTCGACTTTAGGAACACACAAACTAAAGCAATAAAAATGAACAACGAATTATTTAATTCAATAACGATTTTTATTTCGTTTTTTATTGAGTTACACTTGATGAAACTCCTAATTCCCTATCGATTCGTATAGTTTGGTCAACCAGAGACTTTCTTTCATAGCAAAAAAATGTTACTTCATTTGATTATTTTCCCTTTCTATTTCAACAATATTTGTTCGGTTCTTTAATCACATATTTGGAAATTCGTGAAATGTTCCGACTTTAGGACTGCTCTTGATAATGCAATAACGTTTTTTTATCGTTGTCTATTGAATTGTAGTTGCAAATTCCCTATCACAAACCTTGAACTATATGTATAGGTTGTGTTTTATTTTCTTGTTGTTTAGCAAATATTATCAATTAATTTTTGATTCATCATATTTATTTTTAAAATTGATTATTGCTTCTTCTTTTTAAAAAATAACTAGAACGACTATATAACAAATAACAACTGTGTATTATACAGGGTGTTTGGTCTAAGTACGGTGCGTTCTAAGAAACTCCTATTAGTCGACGAGCGATTCGAGAAATATTTTAAGGATTTGTAGGAGGGTTCTTAAAGAACATGTCAGCAAAATTAGAGCCTCGTAGCTCATTTGAAAGTTGGTCATAAAACGCTCATTTCTGACGATATAGTGATTTTCAAAAACGAACTAAACACGCAAAACGACTTAGAATGACTTTACGATCCTCCCAAAATTGATTTTTTTCGTTTTTCTCCATTTTATTCTGGAACAGGTGGAAATATTTCGTATTTTCTCTGGAATACAATGGAGAAAAATGAAAAAATCAATGTTGGGAAGGTCTGCGTTCTGCGTGTTTTGTTGGTTTTTTAAAAATTGCGACATTGTCCAAAACGATCGTTTTTTGACCAACTTTGAAATGAGCTACGAGGTTCTAATTTTGCTAAAATGTTCCCTAGGGACTCTTCTACAAATTCTCAAAATATTTTTCGAATCGTTCGTCGTCTAAGTGTGGACGAGCGATTCGACACTTAGTCGTGGTCTAAGTATGGTGAGTACTTAGAAACTCCTATTAAGAACTCACCGTACTTAGACCAAACACCCTGTATACTGGGTGTCTGTTTTAAATTTGGTCGATTCTTATGAAACTCCTATTAGTTGGCGAGCGATTCCAATAACAATTGATTTCGTAGTTCATTTGGAGGTTGGTCAAAAACCGCTCGTTTTTTACAATGTGATGATATTCAAAAATGAGCTACACACATTAAAATGACTCAAAGATTCTCCCAACATTGAATTTTTTTGTTTGTCTTTCTCGATTTCATTCTATTCAAAATGCGAACCATTTCCACCTACTCCAGAATACAACGTAGTAAAAGGAAAAAAAATCAATGTTGGGAGGATCAATTTTAGAAAATCGCAAAAAATCGTAAAAAATGGCATATAATCATCTAAAACTTTAACCCTTAACAAAGGATGAAACCACGTTGTTTTCATTTATTGAAAGCTTTAGTGAATCTCTAATCTCTATGATTTTGTTTTTGAACCAACCGTTCCAGAGATCGTCGGAAAAAAACAGATTTTGCAGGGGTAACTTTAACCCCCAATATTCACCTGAAACTTGACGATAAAATGTACATTCCTTAGAATAGACTAAAAATCATTAAAATCGGAGTTTGAACCTAGTGTGGTTTACTTGTTAGTCATTTTACGCATGCAGCTGGTTTTTGGAAATGGCGATATCGTCAGAAACGAGCGTTTTCTGACCGATTTATATATGAGCTACGAGGTTCTTGTTCTTCAAAAATACCCTCCAAGGAATAGTCTTCAAATCCTTAATATATTATTCGAATCGCTTGCTAACTAATAAAAATGGACCACATTTAAAATAGACACCTTGTATAGTGTGTTATACATAGATATTTGACCTGATCTATTTATTTTTACCATTTCTATAACAGTTAATACAATTTTGAAATAGACTATAAAATTTCGTAGAATTTTCATGACCCGCTGCAGGATGGCGAATTATTCGACAACCATGTAGAATTAGTAATTCATTGTCGGATTTTTGGTGTTGCTTTTTTTTTTGTTCCAGACTTGGATTCAGAATTGCAATATACAATATATAAATATAGTCAAACGTCTCTTTGTCTAGAATATGTTGAAATATGTGGAGAAAATAATTGTACACTCTACTGAATTTCAAAATAAACAATTTTCTCGCCATGAAAAATAATAAAAATAAAACTATAACATACTGCAACTAATTGAACTTCAAAAGTTGTTTTGTTGTTTGATTTTATTTTATGGTAGCGAATCCAGCTCAAAATAAAACTAAACCATATTCGACAGCATATTTCAACATATGTAGTGTAAAATGAGTTTTACTGTATAGAAGATAATAAGAAAATTATATTATTGGCTATACATATAGACTAACGAAATTTAGTTGCTAACTTGACTTCAAAACAAAAAGGTCTAGTCAAGTCGGGATTTGATTTCAAATTTATTATACTACAGTATATCAACGTCATTTGTTTATTTTTCTTTTGAGGTAAACAATTTATAACATTGAATATTTTTGGCTAATTGGCGTAAGATGGGGCTGGATTTTTAATATCGAAGGAAAATTAAAATGGATGCTTTCATATTTTTTTCAATTGCGTTCAAGTGTAGCTTGAAGTTTAGCACGCTTTTTTTCCTTTTCCAGATCAAATGCAATCATCATGATCCGTTATATTTGGTATTTAGCAATATTAACGATTTTAATATCCAGTGTAACTTGTGGAAATGGTCGATGTAAGTTGTCCCCTTTTTTTCTTCTTGTTTTTTTATTATGATTTGTAAGTTGTTGTTGTCGTAAATGTAGTTGTGGATCGTAAAAGACGTGAAGTGGAGAAAAAGGCGCCGTATTTCGTGAATCCACGTAAAATGTCACGTTTAGTTGTTAAACCAGCTGGTAATATGATTGTATTGAAATGTAAAGCTGGCGGTGAACCAATACCAAATATAACATGGACTAAAAATGATCAACCACCGAAAAGACAATTAGGGGAAATTAAATATCAACATTGGTCGTTGTGGTTAGAAGATCTTGTTACTGATGATAGAGGCGAATATACGTGTCATGTATGTAATGAACTAGGATGTATAAATTATACATACAGCGTTGATGTTGTTGGTAAGTTTATTATCAAAAAAAAATTAAAATTGTTTTCCTATATACAAGGTGTTTGGTCTAAGTATGGTAAGTTCTAAGAGACTCCTATTAATCGACGAGCGTTCTGCGTGTTTTGTTGGTTTTTTAAAAATTGCGACATTGTCCAAAACGATCGTTTGTTTACCAACTTTGAAATGAGCTACGAGGCTCTAATTTTGCTAAAATTTTCCCTAGGGACTCTTCTATAAATCCTCAAAAATTTTTTCGAATCGCTCGTCGACTAATAGGAGTTTCTTAGAACTGACCATACTTAAACCAAACACTCTGTATATATGTATATTTTTGTATGCGTCTAATTTACTGTTGTTCAGTATTGTTGTTTCTTTTATTTTTAATTACATATTTTAAATAGAGCGATATCCATCAAAACCATATATAAAAGACGGCTATCCGAAAAATTTAACTGTTTTGGTAAATAGTACAGCTGTATTTGATTGTCCACAAGTTATTGCCGATTTAGAACCATTCGTTACATGGTATCGTTTGAAGTTTCCTACAAATGATACTGAAAATATAACCAGTATACAAGGCATACTCCTAAAGGTACACATTAAAAATGGTTTTTTATTTTAACTATAAAATTCTATTCTATTTCATTTTTATTGTGGTGCCGGGCTGGTGATGGACGCTACTACTGCTATTACTACTATATTATTGATTCTCTCTTTATTTAACTTTAAAATAAAAACTATATTTTGTTCCATGAATTATCAAAATTTTCCAATTGTTCTCATTGTGTTTAAGTGTTATGTTTTTCCTTTTTTAGAACGTTATCACAACAGGCCTGTAGTTACAAATGCACTTGAGAACACTACTGTGGTTGTTGGTTCCAACATAAATCTCACTTGTAATTTTCTTTCTGATTTAAATCCTTTTATTCAATGGACAAGGGTATATCCAGACAGAGATCCTGTTGTTGTGCAGGTATATGTTTTTTTCACTAACAATACAAATACAATGCATGCAAGAAATTAACTTGACAATTATGTATCTAACATTGAGTTTAAATGTACATAGCTAGTTTAGATCCGACTCTATTACCGGATTCCAACCAAAAAAAAAACATACCTCCAACCTTTGTCTACAATACAGTCTATTATTATACCGGAATGTAGGAACTATCTGGAAAATCACTCCCTATTTTTGCAATTTCCTATTCGTTCCAAATTCATCTTTAAATTCGTTCTATACTTACACCTCCTCTCTAGCCCACCACACACATATATCTTACTTTAACAACCCGAAATTAAATTAATGAACACTTTCCGGGTTCTCGGAGTGGCCGATTAGGCCAAACTGATTGACGTTCTCATTCATTTATAAGCATGCATTAATAAAAAATAGGGTGAGATTTTTCAGGTAATTGAAAATAATTAAATCTAAAATAGTCTTTTCGGTGACTTAAAAATGTCTGACTTATGTAATAAAATGAGTTGTGGAAAACCGATCTTTCTCTAAATTTTTATAAAAACATCTGGTGTTTCTTATCCGTGATGAATTTGTTCGATATATTACAGTGACAATTGGCAATATTTCAGTATCCCTGTCAAGTTGTTTGCTATTCTATATAATGTGGAGTATTATTACTTAAGTCAGAGCTTTTAAGCCAGGGGTAGATTTAAGGCCAGCTTATTAATAAAGTTTCTAATGCTTATACTCAATTTAGAAAAGTGGAGATAACACGAATCCTGAAGTTTATGAAATTCAAAATGTCACTTATCAAGATGAAGGATGGTATGCTTGTATAGCTGCAAACAGTTTGGGTCAAACTGCAGCTCAAGCTTATTTGAAAGTTGTTGATAGTAAGATCATTTTGTTTTATTATTATCACGAATATTTGTGAATAATTTTTACAGAATTGGAAGAAGAACCGACAGTTTCGTGGAAAAAAATCGCAATTTACTGTACTATAGCATCGTTGATTTTATTATCATTTTTTCTAACGATATACGCATTTATACGGAAATTAAATTCGTAAGAATACCCATAAGAATTTTTTGAAAATTATAAAAATTGTATAAAATTTTAGTGAGAAACGTAAACAAATATTAGCAATTGAGAATGCTAAAGCGGCCGTTGTAACGCAGTGGACGAAAAAAGTTATCATTGAAAAAATACAGAATAATACAGAAAACGTTTCAGAACCTCTGGTAATAAATAAAATTTCATTATTTTTGTTTTATTTTATATTTAATTAATTTGTAATATTTTAAATTAGTTAATGCCAATTGTTAAAATCGAGAAACAAAAAAGTCAAAACAACAATTCGACAACAGGGGATGGTATGATATCGGAATATGAATTACCGATGGATTCTGATTGGGAAATACCGCGTGATGTATTATACTTAGGGAAGACATTAGGCGAGGGTGCTTTCGGTAAAGTTGTTAAAGCTGAAGCTTTAGGTTTATTAAAACCAGGTGTTAGTACAATAGTTGCTGTAAAAATGTTAAAAGGTGATTAATATAAATTGATAGAGAATAAAAATAAATTAAAAAAATAACAATTACAGAAGGTCATACTGATAACGATTTAACGGATTTGGTGTCTGAAATGGAAATGATGAAAATGATTGGTAAACATATAAATATAATAAATTTATTAGGTTGTTGTACCCAAGGTGGTCCATTGTATGTTGTTGTTGAATTTGCGCCGTATGGTAATTTACGTGATTTTTTACGACAACACAGGCCGACTTCTGGCTATGAACCGGCAATTGGTATTGTTGAAAAAGAACGTAAAACTTTAACACAAAAAGATTTGGTTTCGTTCGCTTATCAAGTAGCTAGAGGGATGGAATATTTGGCGTCACGGCGGGTAGGATGATATAGACAAATCAAATAAAATTATCATATTTATCGATTTTTCTTTTTCAGTGTATTCATCGGGATTTGGCCGCTAGAAACGTTCTAGTTAGTGATGATCACGTATTGAAAATTGCCGATTTCGGTTTAGCTAGAGACGTCCATTGTAATGATTATTACAGGAAAACAACTGATGGTAGATTGCCAGTTAAATGGATGGCACCAGAGGCTCTATTCCATAGAGTTTATACAACACAATCTGATGTATGGTCGTATGGTATTTTATTATGGGAAATAATGACACTTGGAGGTATTTTCATTTTAAACTTTATTTATTATATGTATGTATGTATTTAATATCACGTTTTATCTAAAAGGAACTCCATATCCTTCGGTGCCTAGTGTCGAGAAACTATTCCAACTTCTCCGTAATGGTCATCGTATGGAGAAGCCTCCATGTTGTTCATTAGAAATTTATATGTTAATGAGAGACTGTTGGAAATATTTACCAAATGAACGTCCAGTATTTTCACAACTTGTCGAACGAATTGATAGAATATTAACATGTACAGCTAATGAAGAATATTTAGATTTAGGTTGGCCACAATTAGATACACCACCATCCAGTCAAGAATCTAGTGAAGATGAAGATGAATTTCCGTTTGATAATTTAACTACTAGTCATTGATTTTGAATTGTAATTTTAAATTCGCCAGATGATTATAATAATAATATTATTACTTTTATTACTTACTGATCATCTTTTTTTATCGTCATCCATCAAAAAAATAATGCAATTTTTATAACAAATTAATGTAAAAAATATGTGTTTTTATTTCATAATAAAATAGAGGAAATACTTGTTTCTTCCGTTAATTTTAATTTTTTATTTTTGTGTAAATTATTTTGTAGTTAATGTATAAATTCAATCTTTTTTTTAATAGTGTTAGATTACATGTTTCCACACATAATTTTAAAACGTAATAATAATAATAATAATAACGAATTTTATATAACATTGAAATTTGATCTTAAGTATTTGTATTTTACGTAATACTGTTCAGTAAGACTGTGAATATTCATAATATTACATTTTATAGTAAATAACTCATAAAAATCTTGTTGTTAATTCCGCCCGATCTCTACAAGTTTCACCAACAGAATTGTGTATTTCACGAATGTTCAAATTTTAAATTCAAATAGATCCCCCAAACACACTGTTTACCACCAATTCTACCAAAATTTCATTACTTTGAACATTTACACCCAGTTTTTTTGGTTAGTTAATTTTATCGTTATTCAATATTCGTAAAGACGGTCCTGGTAAAAACTTTTTGGTTGTGCTTAAAGATTACTAATTTTGAAAAAAAAAGATAGCATCTAACACTCACGTCAAGTACTATGAATTAATTTAAAAATTCCTAAAGATCATGGTTGAATTATTAATCTACGTTTAAAATTTGCAAGCTTCACGTTTGAAATAATAAAAAACCATTGCAATAAAATATTCATTATTCTTGTAGTGTCGTTAAGTGAAGAGATTCTTGTTTTGATGTAGCTCTTTAATAAATAAATAAATAAAAAATAAAAGAATCACGGAATGAAATTGAAACATTTTCGTGTATCGCCCGGCGCCTCCACCATTTTCACATTAAATTTCTGAAAGAAATTCGACATGAGGTAAGTCAATTGCTTTAGCAATTCGAGTTATTGAAATTCCTTATTAAAATCTCGTCGACATAGGAACGGTGAATAACAAGAGCGATAAATGAAAATAAAAAAAAGAAGTTTAAATTGATGTTCCCAATAAAACGCCATTTAATCACACTTCAATCAACCGATTTTCTGATCTTTTCATCATTCGCCCCATGTTCAATGAAAATAATAGT
Source organism: Mylabris sibirica (assembly GCA_039776855.1). Lineage (NCBI taxonomy): Eukaryota > Metazoa > Arthropoda > Insecta > Coleoptera > Meloidae > Mylabris > Mylabris sibirica. The sequence continues at coordinate 6,188,374 of CM077845.1, read as the reverse complement.
TTTATAGTAGTAATTATACAAGGAAAATTATTGTTAATTGCGTTTAATTACGATAATGAACTTTTTTTACCAGTTGATTATAAGAATAATAATAATATTAATAATAAGGGTTTTTGGCGTCAATTTAAGCAGGAACCGATTAATGTTGATAAAACATATTAGTCGAATTGCCATTTCTCTTACCTTAAAACGTCATCAGAGACAGGGAGCCTTAATTAGTGCGAAATTCCAACCAATAATTGCTGTGAATTGGTAAATTAATTGCTGTAAATTACTGTAATTTGTCAGTTGTAAGGGAAGGTGGGTAAATAATCGTGATGTTATTGTAATAATATTTATAAAGCAAAAAAACCTGGGTTTTGTCAACGGTAAAGCTTTATATCTTAGATTTTAGATGGTTACAATTTTGCATACTTTGTATCAGTTAAATTGTTGACAGTTAGTCGTATCGTAAAACTAGTTTAGATTCTAAAAGCACAAACGATATCCCTGGCTTACGGTTATAAATTGAAGTTTGTATTCTACAATTTGCATCTAAGGTTGTAAAACAATAACTCATAACTGGTTAAAAGTAACAGTTGCAACAATCAGATTCCGTTTTTAAATTCCATTTCTATACATTTTTGTTTTGCCGGAAAATGATTTAACATAAATCACATATATTGTGGAAATTTGTATAGACAAATAGGCGAATTCGCATGATAGATACACATATGAAAAATATTGTATGTGAGAAAACTATTTCATGTTGATTTGTTATGCAGGATACGTACAAGTTCTTTAATATTTCCTTCTATTTACACTCAGTAGAAACATTGCTGCTAGTGCTTACTTGAATTTGTCGTTGTGTAAATTCTTAAAAAATTTTAAAGGAAATTATTGATGGACTGTTGTCACTTTAGAGAGAAAAATCGAAACCTGTCAATTTAGTAAATAATAGGATAATGTTGAAATTTTCATAAAGCCAACGTGTAAAAATATTAAAATTGAAAGTATGCAATTATCATTATTTATTAAATCAGCTGACATATAAATCGATAAAATTAATTATCAATTCAAATGTATCAGTTTGATGGTATATTCTTGGTGTGTTCTTCCTGTGAACTGGTCTGTTAAATTAGGGTAAAAATTTCTAGGGGATGAAAATCCTGTTAATATCGAATATTAATTAATAAATTCCGTAAATGTATGCGCCTTGAAAGCTAAGCAATTCGCTAATTCGCATTTCTATTAGTTTTGTATGTAAATGTAGACGCCGCATTTCTTGATTTTGGGGTAGAATTTACGAAACTTGAATTAACAATCAAGACTCTAATGAAAATTACGACGCATTGACTGTAAACTTTATGTATATACATAAACATAATCGAAAATTTTTAACAATCTAGAATCGTGTCTATTATTTTTTATATCTTTGTTTAATTTGAAATATTTACTTGTTGAGAATTGGTGAAACATTAACAGAAGTGAGAGCGGAAAAAAAAATTGAAACCGTATCAATTATCAGATGTAGCTGAAGAAAAGTTATAGAGGAAATGTATTGCTTCAACTGGGAAACTTTATTGTTGAGTTGAGATTCGTGGAGAAAGTTTTGTTGAAATTTCTAGTTTTAGGGGCGAACATCCATCTAATTATTCGTATCTATTGGTCGTAAATAACGGTAGGGTGTTGAGCAAGACAAGTAAATTATTAGCGCCCAAGGTGACTCCCAAATATACCATATATATATATATATATATATATATTTTTTTTTCTCATTCTTGTATACAAGACGATGAGAAGGGTGGAACGGGTGGCGTTTCGGTAGTGGTGTATATGTTTGCTCCGTTTCACGGCAGATTGTAATTTCTCACGTATATCGTTTGCTCTGACGACAAGTACGATATTCCAACCTAATATATGAGATACACGTACACAACTCTATATGAATTATGACTCAATAAAATTTTACACTTAATAATACATCTGGCTTTCAGCGGAAATTCGTGAAAACAAACAACAATACAGATGAAAATGCGAATCTGCGAATTTGACAAAACAATCGAATCGTCCCTAATCAGTGGCCTTTAAATACGTTCAAATTGGTGCATTTTCAGACTATTTCGATTATTCAATATATATATATATATAACAATGTTTGTTGTGATTCAGGCAAATTGTCGCGGAAAATATTTATGCTGGGCGTGGTAATAGACATTAAATTTATGAGGGTTGGTTGTAAGTTTCATGTGCTTTATCTTATGTTTTATGGGGTAGTTGTATGTTGCATAAAATCACTAAGTAGTTAAAGGCGGTGTTGTGAAGGGTAATAATTAGACTGGACTAGGAAATCTAGAAGGGTGACACGCCCGTTGCAGATTCCTGAATCCTACATGTGTACATGTCCGTTCATTCGGTATGCTCAACAAGGACCCAGGTCATTATATTAGACAAATGTTTAACTCTCCCTATCCTGTCTTCGATAGAATTGACACAAACTAAACGACGGTCCTAAATGATTATACATAAACGAACAATTTTCTTTAACACACTTGAAATTCTGAACACGATTAATGTTGTTGATTAGAGACTACTACCTGAAGACCACGATTTTATCGAAAATTTACGATATCCACTCAAGTAGTTGGTATAAAAAAAAGCAAGCAAGAACAGAACAAGCGAGGGAGAAAATGGAATATTACTATCATTATTATTCCTCTAATCTAAATTACTGAATACCCTCAGACTTGGTGCAATTAAAAAAAAATAAAAATAAAAAAAAATATTTGAAATATTAAACGAATCAAGAATCATGGGATTTCAAAAGTTACCCTCTAGCTCTTTAGAAGATTTATTACAATCTTACACCAATAATAATGATAATAAATTTATAACGACGTCGTATGTTAGTTAATATTCTCCAACTAAGACCCAGATTTCTCCTGTTTACTAGTTTGACTTCGTTAGTAAGGATTTTCTTAATCTTTCAAGTTTTAAGTGTTAAGTTCTCATCAGACTGTTCATTTAAACAATCATTGACTTTGTCGATTCCGTATAATTTAAATCAACAAGATTCTAATTGATTTTTCTAATAAATTCACAATTAAAATAATTTGACTACCACACAGCAATAATATAAAATATCGATGAAATATTTTTTTTCATAAATAAAACTACCATTTTTATTATTAAAAGTTTGTAAACACGTTTATATTTAATTATTATTGCAGTCACAAAGGCCTTGCGGACACATCCGGTAACAACATTTTATCTGTATATCTCTAAATTCCATCTTCTCCTTTACGGAAGAATTCTTTCTTTTATTAAATAAAAATCTTACGGGTGTTTCATTTTTGTTTCACCCAAAAAGAAATGATGAAGAAGAAGAAGAAGAAGATACGAAGATCCCCGGATTGGTTGAATACAATTGTGCGATAACTTGTTATGTTACCTTGAAAAATAAATTTTACTCCTATTTAGGATATATATTAGATGGGGATGTTTTTATCTTAAAATTTAGCGTGGCATAGAGATGCTTTGTTTAGATTTTTATTACGCCTTAGAGACATCCACTCAAATAATATATCATAAAAGGAGTAGAACTGAAACAAAGGATCATGCCAAAATATACAAATAAAAAAAATCAAGAGAATTGTAATTATTTTAGTGGATGTTCTATAATGGAAAAATAAAAATAAAAAATTCAACAGATGTTATTTCAAGTTCGATTCTGTAAAATTTACACGTACCGAAGAATAATTATCTAGCAAGATCGCGAAAATAGATCAAATCAAGTGTTTATTATTTGTGATAATTTAAATTTAATAACATGGAGACAAGTGACTTTCTCATAGATTTAAAACACTTTATTATAATTATTATTGTTGTTATTATTATTATTTTGAATAATTTAAGGAATTTTCTTTAAAGAGAATAAGCGCCGGTCGGCGCTAGTACAGTGCGCGGGACGTCGACTAGCGTCGATATAAACCGACGCTAGGTCGTTTTACCAGTCGGGCGTTTTAACTGTTTAGTGTAAGAACGTCGAAATAGGTGATAGTTTTATATCTAATACCGATCTTCGTATACAACTGACATTTCAACAGCAACACTACTGCTTTCCAGTGCGGTGTTTATCAATAAAAGTGTGACAGGATCACAACAGATTCGCATCTGAAGGGACGGTAAGTTCAATGAGAGATTCCTTACGAATTGTTATTCCTAGAAATTTTGAAATTTTCCCAAAAAACTCTTCGTTTTTTTTTGAAAAAATCAAACTTATTAAGAGATTTGAGATAATGCCTTTTAGATATGTTCTTATTTATAGTTTTCTACAACTGTCTGTGATCTAAAAATATTTTACAAATTCCCATTTGTTGGATTGTCAGTCCTTTTAACATTCGTTCCACAATCTGCTTAACATCACCAATACAATATGTGATACAGCAAGAATTCGGTTTTAACACATGAAGGTAAAAAGGTGAAATATTTACAGTTATTTTCATCTGGATCTTTATGTTATTTTACCCGTCTTGATTTCAAATCTTATAGAATTCGTCAAGTTTCAGAGGAAATTGCTTTGCAACTTATTTAAACAGTCTTTTACACGTACTTATACAGAGTCTAATTGTGCTCTTGTTTATTAAGATAAAAGATAAATGTGTGAATACAAATATTTTTCCTCATTTAAAACGTAGTATCATTTAGAATAATGAAATGTGATTAATGTGACATTCACGAATTGTTTTCAAATAGTTTTGTACAAATTCAAATAGAAAAGAACAATTCTATATATAAATTTAAGTTTTTTTTTTTGAATAGCCGACAGTTTGGAATAAGGGATTGAATCGGTGTAACATCAGGTCTTGGTTTAGACCGATAAAGTAATATTAATGAATTTGGGTCCACGATTGTTGCCGTACTTGAGAGAGAGAATGACGATACAACCACCCCAAACCACTGGGATTCTGTAAAGATACAATTCCTGTATAATACTTCCCAACATCTGGCGTTTGACTGTTAAAAAAAACACCACCAAATTTAGTAGATATAATCCAGTAGTATGTAACAATATTTTTATTTATTAATTTAAGAAAAATTAACTATTATTTGTTTTGTTCTGTTATTTTTTTTTTGTAAGAAATATAAATTGATGTTACACAAGAGATTCAAATTTCTTATGATGAATTTTGCAAAAATTCGATTATAAAGTTGGAATACGGAAATTGTAAATAGTCAAACAATCCCTGTTAGCTCTCTTGTTTTAATCAAGTGCAATCCTCGCAACAATCTGCTCAATTACTGTTTTAAAGTCTCACGGGACTAGCTCAGGATAGTAGCCAAAACCATCAAGTAAAGCTTGTTATTTTCATGTGAAAAAAGAATACAAGAACAAAAACTGACCAACAATGTTGAGTATTATATAGATTTTCGTTTTTTTTTTCTTCCTCATTTTCAACGACGCAAAATACACATGTTTTATAAAGGCAATGTAGCCCCTTTTATGGTTAGAAATAGAAAACATGATATCATGTCAAAAACTGACTTGCTATCATAAAAACATCTTTAAAATACTAAAACATTGTTAAGCTATTGCGGCCGACAACATGAATACACATTTCAGCTTCGATGATTAATTTCACGTGTCATGTGCTTTACTGCTCTCCAACAAAAACTTGACATGTAAAACAAATGGAATGATCATAGTAACGGATCTGGGATTTCGTCTTTGTTATTCTTAGAAATATATCTAACAATGACAATAAATAATATACACAAAATTTTATAATTTTGGTATTTTCTAATTACTAGGACTTCAAAACGTTATTTTTTGTTCAGGTTTTCCTTCCGGTTCATCAAAAAAATTATCGGTTCAGTTCCGGTTTTCATTCCTGCAAAATGATTAGTTTTCAAATTTTTGAATTTCACACTAAAAAATACAATCCCTTAGATCTATTTATAGGGTAACTATCTTAATTACAGAAAAACTCTGGAATTTTTATTTTGTAATTTTCTATTAGCAGTTATATTTTACCAAAGAATAAAGAATCGCAAGACAATCATCTGTAACTTCAACCCCCAGCAAGGGATGAAAACGCACCTTACACTTTTTGATAGCACTAGTGAATCTCTAACATTTAGTTTTTAAACCAATAAAAAAATTAGAACTGTTTTAGAGATATTTGAAAAAGACTAATTTTGCAGTGGTAACTTTAACTCTCAATATCTTCCTTAAATTTGAGTAGAATCAATTACCTATACACCAAAGATTATCGAAACATGAAGTTTTGACCTGTGCTTCACTTGTAACATTGTGTTAATTACCCTGGAGTTCCAGAGGGAGCAGGAAAGAGGAGATGAAAATAAAATCGTGTTAAGTGGAATTTTTGAACTGGAAAAAACGGTTTTTGTTTTCGGTTCAGTTCCGGATTATGTTCCCGCCAAAATTTCGTGTTTTTTTTTTCTTTCAGTTTTCGGTTCTAAGGCTTGATATATACAGACAGACAGATAATTAACAAATTTCTAATTTGTTTGGGCATGCACGAAAGTATTGAGGGCCGTGTATTGCACTTGATCTTCAATGTAAATGAGTTCCATCCAAGTTCAGGATATTCAATTAAGAAAAAAAGTCGATTGTGCTGTTTAATTAAAATGGACAGAACAAGAACGCCAACTATCTAGAAAAGCTCCTTTATTCGTACAATTAAAGGATTTTAATTATTCAACTATTCAATCAAATATTTTTAACGAAAAATGTGTAATTAAAATAATTAAATATTGTTTAATATTAATAAGTATTCGATATTATCGTTAGAGATAATTAACGAATGAATGCATAGGTATATGCGGTAAGTTGTAGACATTGGGCAGATTTGGCTAATACCGGATATGCGGTTCTACAAATTGATTAACTGCACCACTTTGGGAAGCGTTTCCTCTAAATTTCTAACCACAATACTCTTGGGATGTCGATATAAAGGAAATATACGCAGGCGCTTCAAATATTTAAGAGCTCATTCATTCTAAAATAGTAAAATAGAGATCAAGTTGAGAATAATAGAAAATTAAAAAAAAAATCATCGTCTTGCTTATTATAAGCATGTTTCGCTAGAATATTACAATTGTATTGTATAAGTAACACGAATATTAATTCTGTAATTCAACCAATATTCAACCCTTATTTGAAAATAATAACCATTCTAAATTTTCTATTAATTGAGCTTTTCAAAAACTTTTCACGATATTTGTTTGAATCAATTGATTTGAAAGTTATTTTATTTCTATCATCCTCGTTATATTTGTTTGAGAAAGCGCAATCGTTACATGAAATAACCGTACTTGAGTTAATTAACTGTTTGTTTTATTTGAAATATTTAGTGTACATTTGTGACAGGCCTATGTTATACCTTGTACCCTTATTTTAGAACGCGATACATGAAATGCCAGCAAAATTTGTAGCTTTCACTATCTGAGATTCAATGAGTGGAAATTGAAAATCCCCCTTTGTAACAGATTGTTATGAAAGATTAATTACTAAATGCAATTAAATTAAGTTGAAATAATTAAAATAAATTTTGGATAAATTCAATTATTAAACAATTCTATATTTGGATGTTAAACAACTAGTGACCATCACTGATTATATTTGACAATTCCTTGTATATTCCGATAGTTGGTTGTTAATTGACATTCACGCAACAACTAATTAATCCTGTAAACTTGTAATTATTTAATCAATATAATATTAAACAACAGTATTGTTAATTAATCATTCCAAGTATTTCTAATAATTGATAATTTTTCGTTTAGGGATTTGTTTTAGAAGATTAAAATATCTGTATTTTGTTATTTTCGATTCTGAGATCGATTAAGAGCGTGTTAGATTATTTGATTAAATTGATGCGTTTTTTCCGTTTATCTATCCAATTATTTTTTTGTATTTACTTCATTTCATCTTTAGTGTTGTAGAGGTTTATTGCGAAAGTAACGAATTTATCAAATTAAAACCAAAGTCGCGAATGTCCATACGGGCGAAAATGGATTAAATGACTCAATGCCCAAAGGAGACCACCTGCGCCTCCAACATACGGCCCTCTAACGCACATATAACGCACCTGACGATCTAATCGTTACCAAACAATATTAAAAAAAAAACCAACAATAGTGATGAATGTTATTTGTCAGACGATTTAAGTTTTTGTATCCGTTTTTAATAATTACAGGCTTTGGGAGTTAATTTAGAAACGGTTCCAAATTAAAACTTGTACTCAGATGGTAGTTAAAGGATAATTGTTAAAATCGAATTGGTTTACCGCAATTGTATGAAAGTTGTGCTTCAAAGTACTTTTAGAATGCATTTTCAAGATATTTCACTTAAGAAGTTAAACGATTCTTGTTTCCGACTTGTTCGGTTTAAACGTCAACTTTCTTATACATATTTATAGGGTGTGATTACAATTATTTTCAGTATTCAATTGAATTTACAACGATATTGCCATCGAAACAATCATTTTTTTATTAAAAGTTTCAAAACTGAAATAACAAGCGACTCTTTTAACAATTCCCTCAAATTGATATTAAATCAGAACGTGGAAATTTTAAAACAACACGCAAACGTTTTTATATTAAAAAAAAAATTACATATACGCTATATGTTTAGTAGAGATATTCATTCAGTGATTCTGAGAATAAGCAAAATTGTTTCATTTCAGTGCCACAATTTCTGCTGACTTTGATGAATTACATTTCACTTTAGTTCACCGCTTTATATACACGCAACAAAATTCAATTGTAACGAATTCCTCTTGTTATTGCATTCATTTTATAAATAAAATAAATTAAAAAGCCGGTAATATGTAACTTTTTGTTTGATATAACAAAAGGGATTTTGAAAATATTGGCCAAATCGGAGCATCCAATCGGAAACACCACAGTTTCCACCAATATTTGAAGAGAAAGCTATCAAATCATGCGAAACTCAACAAACCGTTCCAGCTACCTAACAAGGCTGCTAATACAAAAAAATAAAAAAATAAAAAATAATGAAAAATGATCCCTTTGTGTGTAACTAGAACGATAATATTATTAAAGATTAATCTAATTGCCTCGGTTACTTCAAGGCAGTTTATTTCAATATTACAAAGTTGAATAAAGTTTCCGTGTTTTTTTTTTTGAGTTAGACTCAATTTGAATAATGCCTCACTTGTGTGAAAATAGGAGTAGAAATGGAAATTCGTTTCGCCTGGGGCCATCAGCCGCCCTCGCGCCGGGCCTGCATATTTAATCATTTGAAATTTACCGAGACTAGGTAGTAGAGTGAAGTCAAAGAAGTATTTAATCTAAACTGCAACAGTTAAATAAAACTCAATACATACATACTACATACTGTATAATCGTTTATATTTGCACATTCTCCGTAAATACGGTAAAACGTTATTAAAACGATCAAATTAAAACGAGATTTTATATCAATGCTTGCGGAAGAACAAATGGTTCCGTCGCGACGGCGTCTGTAAATTCAAATCATTCATCTGTGATAACAGTTGTTTAGTTTTTCATCCCCCTTTCTCTCTCTCTCTCTCTCTTTCGCTCGTATACTATTTGTATTACATTTTACTGTTTTCTAGTAGAAAATATTTTAATATGAGAACGATATAATAAAGTGGTAGCCAAAAAATCGAGCTTTTCAGTCAGCTGGTATTGCATCATACTACTGAATGGTAATAAAAGCAGCCGTTAGCAAAAGTGGAAAAATAAAATGGGGAACTTGAAGCGATAAAAAATGCAGAAATAAAAGGAAAAGGATTTGTAGAGTTATGATCGATAGAGAAATGGAACTTATAAAGGAAATAAAGAGAGCTTAAAGCATTTGTTTTAAGAGATGACAGGACAAGAATCGACAATGTTACCACTATTCTATTACAAATAAAGAAACGAAAAGCATTCATTGTAATATCTTTGGGGAAAAAATTATTTTAGATAATGCTAGTACTAAGGGGGTAGTGAGCAAAAGCGAGAAAAAGAGAGAGAGAGAGAGAGGGAGAGAGAAAACCTCACCGATAAGAACGACGCAATCTGGTGAAAGATCATTAAAAACACCAAGTTGAATCGTAATGTGGAAGGCAAAAAAAAAACATGTTGAGATATAACAAACCAACAACAATGCTGAACAATTTATTTGAGTCAAAGTTGACATCCAACAAATACAGTTCCACCAAAATTGCGTGCAAATAATTTATCAATTTTATTTGGATCACTCATTACTACAACGCTGATAACGTTCTACCTTTATGTTTGTGGTGTTTCTTGTCGTTTCTACATTATCATTGCTTCAACGTAACGATATTAGCATCGTTAGACGAACACATCTTCACAACAATAATTCAGAGTTGATGCTACTAACGTTGTTTCGGTTGGCGCTTTATTGGCAAAGTTCTAGACTCTCAAAATATCGTCAAACTATGTATATATCGTAATTAGAAAAGGAGAATAATTAAAGAACAATAAATACCGTTGGCTATTATGTATAACAATGTCAATGTTGCTTCATTTTGTGGACAATTCTGGTAGTTCTCTGTAGATTTGACTATATACAGCTTTTCACCCTCCACAAACTTATTCACAATTTCTTTTCATTGTTGGTGAACAAAAAGGGGACAACAGACAATTTGTGTATATTGGAAATTTGATGTCATTTCTACTATGGTACATTCGTTGGAAATAACATATTCTTTGACAAAACTGCGATGCTCATATACCGAGATTTACTACGTTGTCAAATAAAAACGTTTCATATTTTTTATAGATCCACATCGTATACATAATAGCCGACAAGCTGACAAAAATCTTTATAAAAATTGATAATAATTGGCATGAAAATATATGCAAAAATCAACTGGCAAAAGCACAAAATAATCGTTTATTGAATATATCTGTACAGCCTCTATCTAATTCAGGTAAGATTTAGCGATACTACAGAAACGTTTATCTCGAATTGTTTCGAGGTAGACTAAAGACTATTCCGTTTAGCTACGTGCTTGTACTTTATTGACTATTAGGCTAGTATTCTGCAAGTTTCTATAGACAAACTCTAACTCTAACTGAAAGTTGTTGTCATCAGCGCTTGGGCCGCCATTTGTTGTATTAAAATTAGTTACTTGACAAATTTTAGATATTATAAGATAGTTGCGCAGTAACTTGCGCCACAGTTACTTTATTTATGTCTTTGAACATTTGAGGGTCTAATTATAAGTGAATGCATACATGTATTATACATAAAAAGTCTTGATCCTATTTTAGATATGTCAGAATAATAAATTAATTACAATGTAATTTACATGAAATTAACAATTTAAATATTGTGAACTAATCTAAATCTACATATATTTTTCTAGTCAAACCATAAACCATTAAAAAGCTTAATAATGTGGATAGATAGTCGTTTTAAATTGACGTATTTGAATTTGTGGAATAATTCACGATTGAAATCAGGACAAAGTCGATGGAAAAAAAAGTCGATTATGATTGCTTATACTACGAAGTCCTGTCCAGTATAGATAAAATTTTTAGATAATTTCATCTGGTGATGATTCCAACGAAAGACAATCGAAATGAAACCGATTTCGGTGTATTCAAGCTTTATGAACAAAGATAATGAGAAAATCTACGTTTTGAAGTAAATACATTTTACGTTTGTAGATGTTGATGATGACGGTGGTTTATGGTGGTGGTGGTTGTTGTTGTTGTTCTAGAGGGGTAAAAGTATATATTTGTATTAAGGGATGAGATAGATACAGATGAACACAGGAATATGAATGTTGGCGTTGAACAGAAAGTCAGATAGTAGAAAATCACAAACTTAACTTCCGGAAATACTGAACGATATATATAAATATAAGTTGAACGAAATTCTCTAAGGTCTTACTTTTGAATAAGCGTTCTTGTTTTAATAACAAAAGACAAATATCCAACCATATCAAAGTATATAAACGTCTACTTACGTTCGTAAGTTGTATAGACAGTGTTTCACTTAAATCTTCATCAGCATCATTATACCTATATAGAGGGAATTGAGATGATGGGCTAGCAGAAAGCTGCAAAATGACACAAAATTAATTACAACTTCCTCAAGGCCTTTGTTGTTTCTCCACATACAAAGACTGATAAAGTTTGTGGTGTATAATGTTCCACGATAGAAGCAACAACATATACTTTTTTTTAATTGAATCCAAAGGAATATCGAATATCTTAGTACATATCGTCTTAATGTATTCATTTGATATCAGAATAAGAGGATCTTAGTACTGTTGTTTACAACCGGATTTTAGATAAATTGTTCATTGCCACGATCCCCTTAGGAATACGATAGTTTAAGATTCGCCACGCCCATAATTACAAAGCTAAAATCATCCCATTATTCGCAACCAACTCAATTCTATTAAATACAACGGCATCCAGGCATTATTAAAATATGAAAATATAAAGCTTCTTTTCCTTGTTTAATTTCAATTAGATTTAATTAATTTTCAGGCTTTGAATATTATTGGAGCGAGAAAATAGGTTTTTTTTAGTCTTCAGCATTTTATAATAAGTAAGATATAAAATATAAAGTCTATTCATTTGTATTCTATATAGGTGATCTGATGTCAATTCGAATTGATGAAATTCAAAGTTGACATTTGATTCCATCGTCCCAAATGTCCCCAATGTAAACCATTGATATAGATAGGTATGTACATTTGATCAAGTTTACTTAAAACTTTTTACACATGTCAAGTTAGTAATTTAACTCTAGTAGTCCTAGTAGATACTGATCAGATCAATTAATTTGTATAAGTTAATTTACGAAACAAGTAGTCTCTCTACATACTATGTGAATTGGGACTAGATACATTGATAATGAAACAAATTTTATGCAAATTTTGACAAAATACTCCCTACTGAAGTCAGTGCGTGCAAGTAATTTTCAAAACATTTTCTACACCCTTCTTGATTGTATGTGATTTATTTCGCTTTTGAAAGCATCGATGGATTCATTGACTGAAATAAAATACATTTCTAGCAACTTACCTTAAACCTGTTGGAATAAAAATACGGTTGCCAAGTTTCTAAATCATCATCGTTTAATTGTTGGTGTTTTAAAAAGCAATCTTACATTGGGTATATTCAAATTTGCTCTGCTTTCAATCTATATTTTGTGCAATGCTTCAAAACAATTGTGTGAATATAGTGTCGAAGATGCGAACGTGCCTTTCTATATTATGCTGTAAATGTTTGTTAGAGAAACAATCAGTGTCCAATTCATTTAACAACAGTAAGTGTAGTTTGACAGTCTATTCTGATTACAAAAGTCGACAGACAGAATGTGACTCTGAAGATTAGACTGTACTAACTGGAATGATTAAATAAAGCGAACGAATCCTTCGGTATAATCTGCGGTTGAATGGGAGACAAAAGAAATTTTAAATTAAATTGTCTGTTATGAAACCAACTTAAAGTGAAATTATAAAACGACCACATTGTAAATTAATTTGATAAATTATTTTATTGATTTTAATAGAAAATAATAATAGATAGCTCCCAAATGGTTAATTAAAGAGCGATCTTCTAACGAAACTTTGTGTTTAAATATTTCTAATCTCTTGTCGGAACTCGTACACATATACTAGTAAACCTCTAAAACGTAGGACTTACGACTTACAGTACAGTTAAACACAACCTGTTCTAGTTCGGTTATTTCGTTCTTCCGGCTGGAATTTACACTATCATTCACCAGCTTTCAAATTTCAATTTTAAAACCTTAATGTTCATCAAAATTTGATAAAACTAAACTTTATCTAAAGCGAACAATTACACTAATCGATTTAACATATACACCAAGTAGACGGTACTAATTAAATTGACTTTAAATAATGAACTTAACTTGGACTTCTAGCGGTAAGTTCAATCTGTATAATAGATAAACGAAAACAAAACAGCTGTTAATAGAATCTATAGATTAGAATTTTATACAAAAGAGATACGCTTTGAGTTTGACTGGTTTCAATAAAGATTTGTTGATTGAAATTTGCTTATAACATAATGCATCGTATTTTGACATAAGATAAGGGCATAGAAGTCATTTTTGACTCTAATCCATCATTGTCCATTTTGGTGCAAATCGTGTTACGTCTGCACCTTGATAAATTAGTTTCCCTCCCCATTTATTCTCATTTTTTTTTTAATTTAATTAAAACACCTGACTGTCAGTGGTTGTTGGTTAGAAGAAAGAAAGTAATTTTGGACGTTATTGATCAAGCATTTATAGACAAGCTGATTTCACTCAATATTTGGCGTTTTATTCATTTAAATCTAGTAGCGCGCAAATTTAAATTACGAATTAATGGAAACTGAAATGAAGGAATGATTTAAAACAACGCGTCCATCGCTCGACAGCTCATTACATGAAATCCCGAACTGCAGGGGAACTGTGCCAACGTACACATACACGATGGGTGGTCTTTCTCTACCTAGTTATCCGTTAGTTAATTCAAAATTTTTTCAACGCCCAAACATTTTCGTTGCAAAATCATCAATCTACTTTCTAGTTAGCTCGGTATTTTTTTATTTTTTAATGTCACAACGCCCTTATCGGCTGATGGCAGCAGTTCTCATTGCAGTGAATCTATTTCATTTAGAGGGAATCGTCGTTTTCAGGGAATGATATCGAGACGAGGGCTGTGGATGTTACTGTTGAATTGAACGACACTTATCTGATGTTTTCCTAAAGGGGACTATCAAATAGCTTGTTTGAGCAATCTTATCCAGTAATAACACCAACAAATTAACATCAAGCGCCCGACTAAGTGGTGTACGTCATTTGCATACATTTCTGAGATTTCCTCCTGTTAAACTTGTCCAAATGATGCCTGTTTGACATAATTTACCTAATACTAACTAATAGAATAGCTTTCATTTGTTTACTAATATAAACAACAACAACAACAACAACAACCAACAACAACAAAAACCAATTAAGTTTAGGCCTCATTTTGGTAAATTGAACTCGATACAGATAGCTCTGTGTAATTGACGAATTTATAGTGAAATATTTATTGAGAGGCGTGCAAACATATACACACACACAAACACTAATAAAAGCTGAAATCTACCCCAGTTTTGTCGTAAGAGAAACAATAGCAATTTCATGCCTTCTAAATTTACGTAGTTACAACTGATTATATTAAATTTACACAGAAATCTTACGAATTTAATATAAAAGAAAAAAATATGTTAGGAAATTAAAAGAAAAATGAACAGACAAATATTTGGCAAACGAAACAAAAACAAAGCATCCATAAATTAGACAGATTTAAACATAATTAAGACGGAAATGTCGCTTATCTGTGTAATTTGTTATAATACTGAATAGACGAGAGAGAGAGAGAGAGAGAGAATTGGTAATATTTCATACGATTTTTGTGGAAAATCATTTATAACTGACAAAAGGTAAAAGTGTCCAATCTTTGGAAACTTTCATCCAACAACAGCAACAACATATCAGTGTATCAAATGGATCGTACAAGTTCGAAATCAAAAGTGATAGTGATAGTGAAACTTTGATTTATCAATTTGTTTATGTTCAATATTCGCTACATTTAATCCAAAAAGAAATTTTAATGGAATTAGTTTTCGAATTTTAACAAATCAAAATAACAACCGTTGTTATTCCTATTGATCGGAATATTGAATTAGATCATTTGAATAAATTGATATCCGCTTCATATATATTTATTTGACACTAAATCGTGTAAGCTCCTCAGATAAACGTTGTGATATACTAATATTAAAAACGATCTATAAATTTAAAAATATTATTGCATATCTCCATTGTAAAAACGAATCTTATGATTTATCATGAAATAAATAGTGCCATTGTACTACTATACATACGTATCTTCTTTTAGTTTTTATTAGTTTTACACAAAACCATCAACCATTGTGTTATTCACCATTTTGTCGCCAATAATTGCTTGTTATTTTTAATAAAAATACCCGTCTATTTACTTCAAGATGGAATTTATTATAACATTGTACAAACAAGTTATAGCTTCGATGCTTAATTAATTTTGGTTTACACACTGGCCTGACAATATTTGTCGTTAAATATTTGAAATTCCTCAGTTGTTCAGGGTATAACATTACTGAAAACAATTCGGTGACTTTACTGACACATGATCCGTACCTTATCACCCTCTAAAATTCTCCAACATATATGTATATACAAACTAAAAATCTTGTCAAATTACTGGAAAAAAAAATTTAGACAAATTTTGGGGGTGGTTTTGAGTTATTGTTCATTCGAGACTTATTAACAAAATTAATAATATTCACAGAGAATAATCGTCTTTTTCTGAATGTTAAAGGTAAGAAATTCGTAATGCGAACAACGTTGTTTTATTATATTCAAAATAGTCTTTTAAGGGTATGTGAGCGGAAAAGTTACTACTTGCTTGAAAGTGTCACGAAAATATCCTCCTAGTAATTTATAACAAACTGTAATTAACTTTCGGGTATGTTGTTTTACTTTACAAATACTTTAAATTTTTCTCTAAATACGTACATTTCTCAACAACGATATCTATTATTGGTTTCGTCGGGGATTCCTTGAGATTACTCTTTTTTTTTTGTAACCACTCATAATTTACAATAAAGTACTACAGTCTAGTTGTCTTTCTAAAATTGTTTAATATAATACTAATAAGTAATCCCTTGTTCTCTATTTCTGTATATTCTAATCTTGTAATCTGTTTTAATTATCATAGTATTATTAATCATCATAAATGGTATAGCAACAAGCTCTTGAAATTATGATACAATTTTAACTTAGAATAATTCGTATTATCAACATAATAAAAAATTATAATTACAATTTTAATTTGTAATGGTAATGATCAATTCAACTCGCAAACACACATAATTTTATAATACTTCATTTTAGACAACTTCAATTCTTTAACGGTATAAAACGAATTAAAGCTACCCTAACAATAGATAGTCTTTCTATTCCGGAAATTAACCAATTTGAAAAGAGAAAAACCATTCGAGAATAGAAGATAAAAGCTTTGTTAATACTGTACTAGTTATTTCCGTATTTTAATGAAATATAACTGTTTAAAGTTATCTCAAATTTGATTACTTTTATTCTTTAACATTTTGTTATTGTTGTTGTTAAATTGTTTATACATCGATTTAGTGTAGTGTGGATGATGGTTCTATTTGTTGAATGAATGGTTTGACAAACCAAAATTCCTATGAAACGGCGATAAACAGAAGTAAACAATGCGGTATGACCACAACATGGATAACGGATATACAGAGGGTTGTTGGATATTACTATGGAACTTGGTAAAATCACGCAATAGTCGATGTTAGGACTCCCAGAAGACCTGTTCAAAACCATAATATGCGTTCAATGCTATTTAAAGCAATATATTAAACACACATTACATATAAATAGATAGAATAAATCAATTTTTGATTCAATATCGAATATTATCACTTTATCAGCTATTAACGTGTTGTTTAACAATATTAAAAATATAGATTTATATTGTTGAATTTCGTTTTATTAATAAACCAAATGAAATTTTATTTTAATAGTGAACAACTGTTCGAAAACTACACATTTGTCACATTAATTTTCAACTATAATAAAATGTTTGAAAATAGCTGATTTTACAGTCATCTGCTAATTCAATCTTCCTTCCCTAGAAAGCATATACATACAAGACAACTCATTAAGGTTTAATTTATTGTCCAACAACGCATAAAAATTAGGAATCTAACCCAAAAATGTCCTAAAAAGTTCCTTAAAACCTAGATCGAATTTTGCAAATTCAACTCGTACAGTCTCCAAATTCGTGTGTGCATTGATCCATTTTATCTACTTTTCGATATTCAAAAAGCATTCTGTTGAATTTCAGTGGGTACTTCTTTTGTTTGAGGTTGTAAATAATATTACCATGTATGATATACTCAGGTTTTATTATATTACGTTCAATTCACGTTAAATTGCTTATAAACAATTTTGTATTGAAGTCAATTAAATCAGAATTTACATAGGAAAAGGGAATTACATTATTCGCACACAATATTTGTAGAGAAATCTAAATACATTTGTATGATTTAATGTGTTTACTATAGCCATACATAAATACATATATATGCATATGTACGTTTTGTAGAAACAAAGTATTATAACGCACCAATTAATCCACAACTTGCAGTTGTAGTTTTAATATGTTTTATTTTACTACTTTTTCATTTTACAAACTGGATTTTATTTAAAAATCTCGTAATAAACTGTGCGAGTTGTTGATATTAACGCTTGGATCGTTTATTCCTGTTTTATTGTTTGTTGGAAACGAACAGAAGCAATACACATACCTTCACAGAATAATTGAATAGTTGTCTTTAGTAGGTAAAATGAACACCAACATCAACATTTCCTCATTTTGAGTTGATTGAATTAACTAAATTAGTACCTGGTGTGAGGATTTGTATTTAGTTAACAATCATTTTTAGTATCTAGAAATTGTTATCTTTAGACATTTGTATAGGATTGCATCGATCAATGATGGCGGTTTTATACTCTCTATACATAATATTCTTGGTGAATGATAAACGAGTACACAGTTGACGAATGACATGTATATGGAGCAGACAGCGTTGAGTTGGTTAAACGTGATGCAGCTGTACAAACAACTTTAATTAGAGGCAGAGAGTCGAAGTCCCTCGGCAAACCGCTGCGTCAAATTCGCGTAACAACTGTCACCTAAGAAATAATACATTGTGTAATATACAGGGTTATTCACATTGAACGAAATGCTCTTATAGCAACTTCAATTATTTGTCGAGCGACTCGAAAAATATTACAAATATTTATAGGGTAGTCTCTGCAGATAATTTTAGCTAAATGAGAACCTCTTAGCTCATTTGGAAGTTGAAAAACGCTCGTTTCTAACGAACTAAACTCGCAAAACGACTCAAGGATCCTCCCAATATTGATGTTTTTGGTTTTTCTCTACTATGTTCTGGAACAGGTAGGAATGCTTCTCATTTTTCGCAGAATTCAATTCAATAAGCTACGAAGTTTTTCAAATCGCTTGTCAAATAATGAGAGTTATTGCCATAAGATGTTTTCGTCTAACGTGAATAACCCTGTATATTCTCTTGTTTTGTATACATATAGATGTTCTATCTCTCTATGTTTATGTCTATGCAGTAGAATTACGTTCCAACAGTAAGTTATTTGCAACGATGGCTGAAGTGCCGCCGGACATAGTTACCCTAACCCCTCTGTATATCGTTCTCATTAAAAAGCATACAACTATACCATCTTATATACAGAGTACTTGACGCGACTTCATGAATTTTAAAGGCAGTCGCCTAGTTTTCAAACATAATCTCAGATCTTGTGCGTTAGTTTTTCTTAAATAAAAACAACCAGAATGATAACGATTGTAAACGAAAAGAATTTTGGATTAAAGCGACGTAATTAACGTCTTTTGACTAACACCTCAAACAACTATGATAGATTTACTGATTACTGTTATATATAGAACTAAAATGCCGTTCTATTACTTGTTGTATATTATTATTAAAAATGAATTGAATACTTGACGAAAACTGGAAAATTTTGTGGTTTATTGTACACAACATTTACATTTACAGACTAACAGTTTGGTTGAATGCAGACGAATCGATATGGTTCGATTGTTGAAATATCAAAAATTCGGTTGTGATAAATAAACACAGTGCTGAGGGCTGTGATGATCGTTGCAATCGTTTCATTGTCGACATTCCAATATTCGAATCTTGGTTTACGGTTTTGCTGATTTTAGATTTAAAATTTTCGATTTTTCCATAGGTATATTTCACGATTCGCTATATATGTACATACATATAGGCATGATGAAATTTTCCATTAGACTGAATAGTAAATATTGGAATACCTTATTGAACATGATTTTTTTCTTCTTCAAGATATGTTGTTTCCAAATATTCGTTATAAATTGTATGAATAAATTCAGATTGAACAACATACGGTTTAGTATAGCGAAATCCGAAAAGGTCTTTTCAGTTATCTGGGAATATTGGCGGGGATTCTTCGTCAAGATAGTAAAATCTATCATGATATGGAAATAAGACGGTTTTGGTAGAAGCTAGTCGATAAGACGATGGTGTAGCAACACATACACTAGTCGCTTTTATCGTTCATACAACTGACCCAACTCTTGTCAACGTGTTCGTTATGGTATTGAAAAGGCCAATAAGATTCATAGTTTGCGTGTCCATTCAGTAATCGGTCGCTTGAATGCTTAAACTATAAGCGAAAACTGATGCAGATAACTTGCGACGTTATATTAAAGGGAGCAAGAAGGAAAAAAAATCGTTAAATTGCACCACTTCAATTCTTTGGGGGTTTATTTTTATTTCTTTAAATCTTGTATATTTTTACATAGGTACCTACATTTGATTTGAACATTCCAAGGATCCTTCAGTCTTGGTAAATCATATTATATAACATTGATATCATTTAAGCTTTGGTATATGCTTTCAAGAGTATCCTATACATAAATGTATTTGTTACACAAAACGGATCTTATTTTCTAACCCACATGATACGTGATTTTTCCATTTGCGGAGTCTTGAATATGAAATTCAAATGAAGGGACCACAGAACACACTATGTGGGTAGAAACTGTCGTTAAAACAAAATCGACCAAGTCATAGTATATTCTTTTTTTCTTCTTCTATTGTTCTTTACTTCAACTATATTTTTTAGGGTCTCATTGTTGGTATACGCCTCCCGTGATTCAAATTTTTTATATTGATTTTTACCACACATATTCCTTTTTTCAATTGGCTAAATACAACGCCAATCAAGAAATCGAAATAATTACAGTGACCGCCACTTAATTTGGTGGTTTTAAGATGGCTACCACTGTGTATTTATAATTAATTAGATATTTCTGAATTTTCTGGCATAAATTAATTACTAAATTATTTAAATTAACTGTAATCTAAGAGAGTGTTACCCGGTGGTTAATCTGATACCTGCTTTGAGATGTTGCACTTCCCAGTATTCGTGCTTAAGTGGTTTTCTGTTGGACTTTCTCGCTATATACATATAAAGTTGTAGACAACTGTTCTGCAAAACTCGTCTAACGTAATTTGCATACTATATCAAGTCTCTACTAGGAATATTCTATTATAATACAGAAAAGCAGTAGAATTTTATGTTAGAGGCGTGTTTTGTACAATTAATTATAAAAACTAGAATTATATCGATTTTGAGGCAAATAAGTAATAAAAACAATATACAGTCGCCAAGTTTGTCTAATTGTAAGTTTATTTTTGGAGTTATAGACGATACACCCAGATATTATTCTTGGTCGTGTTTTGGCTTTAAAATAATGAAAAAAAAAGTCAAAATAGTCAAGTGTCCAATAGTGAAACAAGAAACTAAGAAAATTCAACATAAAGACATTTGGCACAAATTCAAATTCATATTGGAAACATGCACTGTTAATGGGACCAAGTCGTTCGGATTTATTGTTATCTCGGCGACTTGTAAAATTCAAACATTTGAAATAATAAGGAGGTCCAACAAAGCGAACGACCATACATAAATCATTGCTTTATTTAAAATATTTTCAGTACATCTTTCATCGATGGTTATAAATAGAATTGAAACTATAGTATTGTGAAATTTCACACAATAACTAATATCAAAGCTTGATAGTCTTTAGACACTTAATAGCGTTAGTTTCAATCTAATTAATCTGCTACTAATCAGGTGATTAATTTGTTCATTTTAAGAGTACCATCAGCTTTGATGCATATTACTGTTAATTAAATTATCAATCGTTTTTCGGATAGAAACACAAGATATATATATATGTATAAAATGAATTCTTGTAAACATTTTTTAGGTAAAATAAGAAATTTTCTTAAGATGGATTTAGTTAAAAGATTATCCGTATTATGTTTATAAGGGTTGTTGTTTCACTATATATAAGAAAAGATTAGGGTGTTGTTTAATATAACACCATAGATTGTTGCACTTGTGCGCCTTTGTCTATATTTATTCGCATCAAGTCCATAATATTTGAAATATGAGTATGTTGTGCGTGTATATAAAACATAAAAAAAAGAACCACACTAGGGTGAAAACAAACTGTAAAAATATATAAAAATAGGGGATCGTTTGTATTTATCGTTTGGGTCATGGATAAATTACGACTCGCTGTTGAAACTATAATAATTATTAAAATAATTATTTAAAACATAGTATAATAGGCAATATTATTGATTATTGGTTTTAATGAATAGCTTGTATAATCACATTATGTTTGTATGTATAATTATTATATTAGCGGACATCCAGCATCCTAATGGAACTTCATTTACAAGTTTAATGGCGTACTGTAAACTTATTAACATTGCCTAAATTCATCGAACAGGGATGTTATTAAGTTATGTTGTTATCATTTCGGTTTGCGTTTAAGCTTTCACTCAAAAGTAACCAACTACAAAACCACGATCATTCAAACAACATCTGTAATCAACAGGCATACCCAAAATAGATTACTGATCCGTAATATGTCGAAGAATAGACAAATAGTTATGTTCTGAATTGATAATATGTTGATTAATTAATTAATTAAATAATTTACAATTGAGAAAATTGAATTTGCTTAAATTTATTTGATTTTCGTTTGTTCAAGGTGGTTGCTATCTGGAAACTAAAACTGTAGAAATAAAACGTCCACAATCAACGTTTACAACGTTTTATCATCACATGAATTTATAGAAGAGGTAAAATTCATAATTAATTACAAAATCCATTTATTAATAATGTCTATCAAGTTGATCTCGACATACACACCTTTAACTTAATTCATTTTTACCGTGTTTTCTGAACATAATTTGGAATTTTAAGTAACAAAATGGATATTATAGTAATAAATTGAGTCCACTTTATATATCAACGTATTTACGAAATAAAAATTGTAAAAACATAAAAAATAAATTAAATTGCTTATGATTTATCATTTTTGGGATTGTTGAAAAATAGAGCGAAAATTCAACTTTGACTATAAATAAAAACAGAATCATTGTATGGTTTTGTTTTTATCAGTACACCTCACCGCCCAGCAATACCATTGTGATGTAATCGTTTGACTTTGTCAAATCGGTGTATTATAAATGCACATAGATTTCCAACCCCTATCGGTTGGAATTTTGCACTCGGGACAAATGAAGGCCATTAATCAAAGACAATACGTTCGTTTGTAGCAAAACATTTAGGCCAGTAAGTTGTTTATGTTATATTATCATGTTGTTGAATGTATGTTCAATAGACTGAATCAAACCATCACTAATTGACAAACTTTTTTATCAATAGCCATATAAAACGACAAAAACACGTTCATTACTTAACAAGATATCGCATATCAAACTAATATTCCATTGCAATTTAATTGGAATTTATGGTAATACATCTATGGTAGAGAGTGATCTGTATTTATCAAAAAGTCATTATGAACATTTTATCACGTAGTTGTATTCATTAAATCGATGGTTGATAGGAATTTGGTAGGAGATCTTGTACTAAAATTACATAATTCCAATAATTCTATCGTTGATCAGCGGTGGCGGTCGGTCTCTGTCTCATTTCTCATAATTGTATTAGTTAGAAGGATTAGTTATGGTGTTTCCCTAGTGGCGCATCGTTCACCGTCTCCGTTGACCCTTTACTTACCTCAGATATAGATCACGCAACTTCGAACATCAATTAGTCGCACCCCGATATTCATATTGGCTGCCATACTATATCCATTTAACTAACCAAATATCCTTAAAATATAACAGACACTAATCCCAATACCACAACTGTGGTATATAAACTCAATTTGAGAGGAACTTTCGAAAACAATTTGCACTGATCAAAAGTTATAAATTTCTTCTCTACATGTTCAATAGAAAAAAATAAGCAGTATATAAGTTATACTACAATGTAATATAAATACAGTTTTATGAGTTTTATTTTACAAGTCAATGGGCACAGTTTACATATACATACTATAGTCCGGGATAGGTCGTTTCCTTTACGGTTGGTGCCCGCTCAAAAGGCTTCAGTTATATGCTATAGCCTCGTAGTTATATGTTAGCTTTATCTTATCCATCTATAGGATCAGCTATAAGACAGAATTATTTGTTTTTCCCAACATTTCTCCATCAGATATATCAATATTCTCAAATTGTCGTATCAGATATAAATTGTGTTAAATTGAGAAAAAAAAAAGAAAGAAAATAGAAAAAAATTCAATTATTGTAATTAACGTAAAATGTAAATAGATTCAATTTGAGTACTAGGTATGATTTTGACGCTATCACTTTAATCCGGTCAGCTGCAAATCCGGTTGCGTATAATACAATGAATTAAATGCCATGAATTAAACAAGGAACTGTGTTGAATTAAAACCGATCTGCTAGTTATAATACAGCAGACATCATTGGTTTTCCTGTATTTTGTACAAATCACAACAGATCAACTTAAATCAACAATAAAATTAAAACGAAAATAATTATACATTCAAATTGGACTTGATTAAATAGAAAACAATATTTAATTAACAGTATTTGGTGGTGATTTTAATTGATGTACAAACAATAAATTTTGAACAATTCTTAATTTTGATCTCAATCCCAATCATCACGAGACAAATTCAGTGAGATATGCTCAAAATGATTTTTATTATCTGTGTGAATAATAATTGTGAAATTTGACACTTGTGAATAAAAGAAAAACAAAAATCTTCACATAAAATAGGAAATGTACATAATTAAACATGTCCTATGTGTGTCAGATGAGAACAATACAATAATACATGGTTATTTTTTGTTCTTGTGGAAATTAATGGTTTGATACTAGAAGTTTGTATTGTTTTTCCAGGCTGGTTTCCATAAAAGCCCCGGTTTTTTCCGCTACGACGTTTTTTCACTGTATTTTTAAATTCAAAGTTTTGATCTAAGCGCATTGATAGAGAGTGATTTGATTTCTTTCGTTTTATTTTTTTTTTTTTTAGCCTAAATCTTAATGTTGGCCACACCCATCGATTAGAAATCCAGATAATGCCAAGTTAACGCAAAATCTGGATATCGTTTATCAATGTCAACTGCCGCGTTACGGAGTTTTGTTGACGGCACTTAACGTTTGAAATTTGAAACTAATATTTCTTTTGATCGATTTAAATTTGGTTCGTTTTCCATATTAAATCTAACATATATAATAATATTTTAGCTATTATGAAAATGGAAATTTGTTGAATACGGTAAAGGAGAAAAGGTAAAATGCGTGGTGATGATGATGATAATAATCGTTTGCATTCAAAATCAGTAGCGTTAATAATCAGAAATGATTATGCGTTGGAATATTAGCTGATGGATATGCTTGGGCTTGTTGTTTGGGTATTCATATTTGACAGCGTTTCATTCATTACCACAAAAAAGAAAATGAATCAGAAAAGAACAGTTGTAGTGATATAAAAATCTGTCATATTAAGAATGTAAAAATGTCGACATAACGACGCCTTTGACTGTGTAAAATACAAGAGTAAAGTTTGCTGAATGAGAAATGGGGAAAGACGTTCCAGATTGTCGGTGCGGTGAAGAATGTCGTCAGACAGCGGCGTCATCTCACTGAAGGGTGTGTAAAGATGTTGGCAATGGTCTCTCTTTCTTTCCTAGATTTCGATAGAGATGGAGATGATTAATTGTTGGAATGAAAACATCGTCCTTTAGCGGCGTCCCCTTTAAAAACTGAACGGGCTTCATTATACCAAGCAAAGTCATTTAGATTTATAAGTCTATTCCATGGATCGTAATTTTCACAGTTCGTATTGTTGACACTCTAGCATGGACTTTGCAACACGATTATAGCTACTGATACTCACGATAGTACTAACAAATGCTCAAGAGGATTATTCGACTTTAAATCTATTTATCATTTTGTCGGTGCGACAACAAAAACAACAAAACATCATCGTCTAGATGATGGAATGCTGTTAATACATTTACAAAAAAAAAGTAACAGTTGTTTCTTAGTTAATAAAATACAATGACATTGTTGATGTTTATTTAAGAACATTCTGTAAGCTTCTTAACTAACCACTTAACCATTAAAAGCAACCCTAGTTGCAAATAAATTAAATCAACTCACTACTACAAGGAAATAAAATAAAACAAAATGAAAAAAACAACGAAAACGAATTCAGCAAAGTTGAAAATTTGCCTAGTACCATAATACTAACATATTGATTGCCTCTCCACGATATCCAGTCGCACTCGATATTTTCACAAGCCATAAATCGGTATACGTTTTGGAATATTTCTTTTTTTCTTCTATAAAAAGAAATGATGTTGTTTAATTGAGTTTTTCTGTTTTTCCATCAAAACTGTAAGTGCTTTTTATGTTCGAATTAACTATTTAAATTTCCACTGAGTTTACCTTTCTCATTCTCAAAACTTCCAAGACTTATCTCATCTTATATTCAGGTCAAACAAATATTCTTATGAAAATTGTCGTCTATAAATTAGAAAAAAAGAATAAGAATGTCAGATCATTCATTTCTTGGATAAAATTGTCATGATACGGATTAAAATTTGATTAGTATTTGTGTACTATTCAAAAATTTGATTTTAACTTATCTACGACGTTAATATTTGATTTTGTTATAATGAAAGTTTAGTAGAAAGATTGATTCAATACCTTTTCTTATGTTGATGCGATTTCAAATTCAATTTTTCTTTCTCTCTCTCTTCACGATAAAATATACTGTGAATATATGCATATTTGTTAAGTGGTTTGATTTATATTAGCATGTTTGAATATGAAAGGTAGACGAATTTTTTTTTCTTATTATATTCTCGTAGAAAATTGAGAATTTGTCGAGGGATACGTTTTATTATTATAAACATAAACTAGGCAATTCCCATATCGTAAGAGGGAAAATCAATTTAGTCTTATCGCTATATACCGACACCGTCACAATAGACCGACATAATTGGAGTGTAAAAATAGAGAGTTATCAAAAATGTGCTGAAAAAGCTTTTTTTTCAAATACGCGTCCGAAAATTGTCACTGGGGGAAATATTCCCGAAATAAAAATCCAACATGATGATTTGAAAGGGGGGCTTGGAGACCTTTTAGCAAAATTAGAACCTCATAGCTCATTTCAAAGTTGGTCAAAAAGCGCTCGTTTCTAATAATGTCGCAGTGTCTTCAAAAACGACTAAAGATAACCCGTACAATTTCGTTTTTCTCCATGTTATTCTGGAACAGGTGAAAATCTTTGGCATTTTCTTTAGAATGCAATGGAGAAAAACGAAAAAAATCGCTGTTGGGAGGGTTTACGTGTAATTTTTAGTAGTTTTGTGTACTTTGCTCAAAGCGATCGTTTTTTAAGAGACTTATAAGCAAGCTACGAGGTTCTAATTTTGTTAAAATGATCTTCAGCCTCCTAACTACAAATCCTATACGGAAATATTTTTAGAATCGCTCCCCAGCTAGTAGGAGTTTCATAAGAATTGACCAATTAAAAAAAAACACCCTATACATGATATACAGTAGACGTTGTCTATGATGAGTGTTTGTCAAAACGTGACATCGAATTTTGGATGAAAGCATTCAACGTTCACGTGGGACGGTGAAGAACTTGATATGTCCATAATTGAGAGTAAGCCACAGGGGTTACCGATGTTACGTAGGGAACGTGACCCGCAAATTTTCTGCAACAGACATTGTGTGCAAGCTTTTCTAATATGCTATTCTGATATACCTTTCTACACCACTTTTAGTGTCACATGCATTCCATTTTAATACCAGATATTCAACTAACACTATCTATTTCACTCTTTTCCACTACACAACCCTTTCAATTAACTTCAAACTATTCAGTTATAGTATTAAAAGCATTGATCCAGTGACTTTTTATATAAACGATGAAAGCTTCAAACTTATCTATAAGCTGACTTGACGAAGATGCAATCATAGTATAACTATGCAAAGATATGCATTAAAGATAATTAAATTAATACAAACAATCATTGTATTAGCAGTAAAATCGATAATGTTAGAAGATTCTATCAAATTTCAATAGAATTGTAACAAAAAAAGCTCGAAATTTTGTTCTTGTTTATTGTTTATATTGTTGCATACTGTTCAACATCAGTGTTATCAAATCCATTATGATCTATCCTGTTATATTCACAAACAAATACATGTTTCCGTAACAATTAATAATACAAATATTGTGTTCAGTCCTGTTACTGTATGGCGAAATATTTTCGATTTATATGTTCATTATCAAATTTCATTGATTAACAATGCATCAACAAAGAGAATATAACGTTAATGAAATGGAATATTTTATTAAAATTTAATTTTCAATAAAATAGTAAACAAATTATAAAACAAAAGCATATCATTTATTAAAAATAGAAACCTAACAGTTATTATAAATAGATAAACATCACACAATGCCTAATGGTGGATTAAATTTGAGCTTTATCATCATAGAATTTAATTTAAATAACTGACAGTTGGGTATCCGAATTGTAAAATAAACCAGAAATAGTCGAATTATAAATAAATCTATCTCGGTCAAGTTTAGTGTTAACTTGTTAATTTTAATAAATTTATTAATGATCATTATGATCAGTATCAATTATCTATGAATTGTAATATAAATGCAATTTGTATTGCAACTGGATTAACATCATCAAATCATTGTAGAATTCCAGGATGTTTCTGATGGATGTCATGCCAGTTTCGGAACTGCTAAGTCGGAAAGGCCGGCAAGCCTTTAAAGCTCTAGACAAATCGTTGTTTTATAGCGGAGCTCGCGTTAATTCCACTTGAAGGATGTGAGCCATAAATCCGGATAATTGTTATCAGAAAGAACAAAAAAAAAACGTTGTTAATTCCAGAACATAGCGATTCTATAGTCTGCACACCAATTCAGATAGTTTTCATTTTCTCAATTTCCACGATATCAAAATCACTTCAATTCATTAAATGTCTCTATTTTCCAATTACTTACACACAATCTTTGGTATAGGAGATAAAAACTGATTTTTTGTATTCTCAATTTTATGCTACATATATTTACATTAGTCCGGAATTGTGTGAGTCGTTCTTTAGGTGGTTTTGCGGAAGTCTGAACAGGATATCCGACACTTAAAACACACTTAGACGATCCAATTCAACCACTCCCTTAAAAGAAGATACACTCTTGGGGAAAAACTATACGATAACAATAACAACAATAAAAACAAAAACAAAAAAATAGTGAAAATTGTATTTGTTAGTCGTATTGGTTTAATTTATATCATCATATAAAAACACGATACTTGCTACATACTCATATCATTGAAAGTATACAACAATCTGAAAGTGAATGAAAGTGGAGTGGACGTAATTGAATCTATTGAAAACATAATTCGAAACCGTCCCTGAGGCACCCAATCTAACAAAATAACCATCCGACCAACCTTGTTAGTTTATTTTCTCATAACGTCCAGAATACAATCGACCAATTTTCTAAGAGCGAACAAAATAATAAAGATAACGATAAAGATAAAACAAAAGCGATCAATAAATCCACTGTTGAAGTATTCAAAAAAAAAAAAATCGAAAAATTATAAATATCACGTTTATTGCTACTTTATTAATTTTATTTTCTATTAACATCATCGGAATCTTGCTTTATTAAGAAACTTTCAAGTTTATTTCGTTTACCGTTCAAAATTTTGTCAAATACTTCAAATAAATATCACCCTTTTATTATTTATCAAATTTAATTAAAAAATATTTCCATTTAAAACAGAATAAAAAAAATCAACCAACTAATAAACCTCAATAAGACGAAATGCATCTCTGTTTTATCAAACGATTTCGCTTCGGTTTTATTTGAAACGGTCCCATCTGACTTACATTGGATTGGTTGAGGTTGAAAGAATAATTTACTAAAAGACAATTTACATTCACTTGATCTGAATTGGCTGAAATAATTGCAATAGGGATGAGGATAACTTCGTCGTGCTTCTATTTATTGGATGAAAGAGATCTATTCGGAAAGTTTCCTTTTTTTATTATCATTATTCAATGATTTTGTTATAAATTTATTTTCAAGTGTATTTTAAAATGTACAACGTACAATCTTTAATGGATTAAATTAATTTCGAATAACAATGATAATATTGTTATGGTTTATTGTTATCAAAAGCATCAGTTGTTTCAATTTTATAATCGAATCACGTATTTTCAGTATCTTTAGAAACTACATAGCAATTGCTTAAATTTCAGTTTATCTCTACAAGTCTATAAATATATGTTGTTATTGATCGACTCCTGAAAGTTTACGCCTTTGCACACAATAATCTGATTAATTCATTTCAATATTAATATCAATATTATCAAAATTAGTATATAAAAGACTAAAATACTAACAATAATTTAATTAATGTATAATTAAAAGTCACTTAGATTTTCGCATATTTTTAATATTTAATTAAATAAAGTTATAATTTTATGGATAATGTAAAGGGGCTATTAAGGCATTAAGCTATACTTTATAATAATAACTAAGGTCTTTTCTACCATATTTACAATGTTTGTCTTGCTATTTAAGAAGTTTACCTCATTTATCGCACCCCAGGTGGTCACGAAACTAACCAAACAAAATATAATTGGCTAGCTTCCATAAAAAATGACTATCATTAAAACTTAATTATAAAATTAAAAAGATAATCTTAAAATTTTTATTTCATTAACAACACCAACATCGATACGCGTTAATTTGCTAGTCATTCATCATTCGGTTCAGATCTATCAATCTACCAAGTTGATGATATTTTTCGTTGATTTCGTGTGAAAAAAAAACCTCAAAGTGATTGGGGTTTAATGTGTATGTGTGTGATGAAATCATTTGAAAAAAAATATAATCGCATATAAACATTTCATGAGATCACAGCAATCGATTTCCAGTTTCCCATATAAGTATAATATATAGCTTAATCGAGCGAGTTCATCGTGTTCATCTCTCTCTATCCATTCGTCAAACTTCATCTTTCGACCAGATAAACTACCATTCGACCAAAAATATGAGTTATGATTCCACTTGAGCCTGACGAAAAATCCTTGCGATTTTTCATTTCGACTTCGATAATATATTCTTTTCCAATTTATTTCGTTTCAACTATCTATCATTAACTGGAAAATATATTGATGTACAATGAAATTGGATGGGGCTGGGGGTAGCTTTCACTAATGTACCACGACGTATCGAAGGGGACGTACATTTACTATATACCGAAATTAAATTTTCCGTATGTTATGTTAGCGGCTTTATAGTTATGTTTATCAAATATAACGCAATGTCTTAGAGGGACTCATTTTAAAATTTCACAAGATAGACAAAATTTTAATATATGTACGTAAATATTTAAATATATGCAAATCAATGTTGATTCCATTAATTTCGTGTCAATT
This sequence comes from Mylabris sibirica, assembly GCA_039776855.1. NCBI lineage: Eukaryota > Metazoa > Arthropoda > Insecta > Coleoptera > Meloidae > Mylabris > Mylabris sibirica. The sequence continues at coordinate 6,156,795 of CM077845.1, read as the reverse complement.
TTCTGAGACTTTCTGTATTTAACTATTTTGAACAGATGATGAGTTTTCTTGTTTTATTTTTCTCTATATTAGTTTACAACAAACTTGTTCGGCAAACTAAAAAGATAAATAAAAATATCGCGTCTACTACTATAAGGATTGAATATTTTTAAAATTGTCGAGAGACATACGGGAATCTTTTCAAGGAACTAAGAGATTGAAAGAAAGTTGTTTGAAAGTGACGAGAAAATTGAGCCAGGGACGAGTTTTTGATCGCAGACAACATTAGCCACCAGAGAGCTATTCGTTACAGCTGGGTCATCACGTTTTCTGTCTACGAACTCAAAATTTTTTCTACATGAAAACTCGCACACACATATACACACACGCGTTATCTCGCCTTTCCATAACGTTCAACATTTCCACCAACATCACACTACACAAACTCCTACCAACCTACTACTACCCCTATTATATCCCTCAATTAGCTCGCTTAGAAAACCTGCACTAATTGCGTGCTATTTTAAACAATATCCCTATTTTTTTGCAACACAATCGCACCTCATTTCCCATCATTTACAAAACAAGATAAATTATTAGACTCATTTGAAAAAAATTAAACATATACCTGTTAGGTATATGTATTAGGTATGATGAATACATAGATAAAAATAATAAAAGCAACTTTTTTTTGTTGTATAATTGATGATAAGATTGAACAGCTGAAATTGAATTAATGACAGTATGTTTTAATTAAATTGCTTCGTTATCTATGGTTAGTCAAATTTATCAATTAATAAACTGATGTATTAAAACAGACGGAAGTTCTAAGTAGGTCCTACCCTGTAATCAATTTTTCGTCCTTATCTATATACAGGGTGTCCGATCTAAATAAGGTTAATTCTATGGTACTCCTACTAGTTTTGGTACAATTAGAACCTCGCAATTCATTTGGGAGCTAGTCAAAAATCATTCATCTCTGACTTCACTTACACTTAAAATGAGAGAGTGACTCTAGGATCTTCCTAACATTGCTTTCTTTTGTTTTCTCTGATACGTTTTGGAATAGGTAGAAATGTTTCGAATTTTTCGTAGAATGCAATGAGCTACAAGGTTCTAATTTTGTTAAAATGATCTAAAAATCCTTGGCATATTTATCGAATCGGCCACATTTATATGTTACATCCTGTATGTACTAGACTCGTTCAGTCAATTCAACTTAATTTTCTAAAATTGCTATATTCCACTTTCAGTCACTTATTTTAATTGCTGCTTTAAATCCCAACTAGAATGTAATTTCACATCCTTGACAGTACGTCACATGGATCCCATCTGGCAGGACTTGATGATAATCAATTTCTTCGTCCGGTAGATGTGCTCCCATCAAATCCTTATCAAGTATGCAGCATCTCCTGGTTTTTGTATAGTCATTTGTCTTAATTCCTGTGACCGGAACGGATAAGGGCGGAGAAAACATTATACGTTCCTAAGCAACGCTATCTAAACGGGGCGTCGTTGATGATAAACTAATTCAACCTAATACATAGTTATAGGATGTATGTCTGATAAGGTGATAAGTGATAAGAAAAGAAAAATTACAATATTAAATATTTTATATGATTGGTCCTCGATTGTTATGACCTAGAAATTCTAGTAATGTTTGTTTGAATTTGATATTGTTACAGGTCCCATGACGGACGGCCGCGTCTGGCATGGGGGGTAAAAGCGCCCACCCAATGTGGTGGCAAACACTCCCGACAATGTTGGTGCTGACGGCAATTGGGCCTGCTAGTGATGGAGCTCTTTGTCCAGCACGTTGTCGATGCAACGATGATGCACTTCAAGCATCCTGTGCCTCGGCAAATCTTCAAGTTGTTCCAATACAACTAAATCCAGAAGTACGTCATATTGATTTGTCCAACAACAAAATAACCAATGTCCTATTTACATTATCATTTTATAATAATTTATTAACATTAAATTTATCGGGTAATAAAATCAAAACATTAGGATCGACGAATTTCGAAGCTCAAAAATATTTAAAACATCTAAATTTGAGCAATAATGAAATTGAGAAAATATTTAAAGATTCATTCAAAGGTCTACGAGCTGTTACAACACTTGATTTGAGTCATAACTATCTTAAAGAATTAAATTGGGAATCGTTTCGTGAACTTCACTCATTACATACATTGAAATTATCTGATAATCGATTAAGTTACCTTGAAGATGGACTATTTAAATCAACAAAACATCTAAAAGAACTATTTCTTGATAGTAATTTCTTTATGGAAATTCCAACGGGTGCACTTAGTGATACATTAAATTTAAATTATTTATCATTATCCAGCAATTTGTTAAAGTTTATTGAACAAAACGAAATGCCAAATTTACCAGAAATTCATACATTATTACTTGATAAAAATGTTATAACTGAAATACATCAATCAGCATTATCTGGTTTATCATCACTTGAACATTTAGATTTAAGTGACAATAATTTTACAACAGTACCAACAGCATCATTAGCTAAATTAGCTAATATAACACAATTAAAATTAAGTGGTAATTTTATAAGTACAATACCGCCAGTAGCATTTCGGGGTTTATTCCATTTAAAATATCTACGATTAGATAGTTTAGAACTACTTCAATGGATCGATCCTCGAGCATTTGTAGATAATATTAATTTAGAAAAAGTTTGTTTGGATGATAATATAGCTGTAGATAGATTACCAACACGTTTATTCCACGGAAATCCCAGGGTCATATATTTATCTGTCCGTAATAATAGATTAACAAATTTGGAGGTAACACATTTTCCACTTGACCAATTAAAAGTGTTAAAATTGGCCGGTAATCCATTACAATGTAATTGTTCATTATCATGGCTGTGGCATTTGATTCAAGAACAAAAATCAAGATATCACAATAATATAACATACGATGATGATAATGATAATGATTATTATAAATCAGATGAATTAATTATCGATTTAAATGATATTAGATGTGCCGGCCCTGAACAATTAGTCGATATACTGTTAGTTGATGCTACTGAATCACAAGTTGATTGTAGTATTAGTTGGATAGCAGCTATTTCAGCAATATTAACAACAATATTCATAATTGGTATTATAATTGTTGTTGTTTATTGGCGGCCAATTAAAACAAAAACAAAAAAACACGATTTAACAACAAATGAACAACATTATAGAAATAAAAACACTAGTACATGTTCAAATGGACGAAATGAAAATTTTGATACAATTAGAACAGATAAATGTACAATAGGACCACCATTAGCACATCATGATTATCGCACATTGGCCCCATGGGATACGTACAGTAATGGACCGACTTTAAACATTTATGAACAATTAGATGTTAACAAGAAAACGAGGCCTCACATTGTCTACGTCTAAAACAAATAATAATATGAAAAAAAAAACGCAGCAACAAAACAACAAATAAACAAAAATTGGATATAATTATTTAAATTCAGGTTCTTCCTGTTTCGGGTATTATACCGGACACTATTACCAAATAAATTGAAAAAAATTATATTTTATTGAAATGAAATTAATTAATTAGTTATTGCTTGGTTCGCGATTTTAACACGTCAAATTACGTCTTCCGCGAACCATCCACACAAATTTTGTCAGTACACACAAAAAGACTGATTCGTTTATAAAGTGTCCGTTTGCTATTCAAAAAAACAAAACAAAACAAAACATAATATGATAATAATAATAATAATAATATTTATAATAATAATAATAATAATAATCATAGTAATAATAACAATAATAAATTGTGTCAAATAGCTTTAAATTGAAAATGATGTGTAAAATTGTGACGAAAATTTGATAGCAATAAAAATTATCCGAACCGATTTAATTATTAATTATGTATTTTTCAAATTGTTTCGAAGACTGAATTTATGGTTGAAATTGAAACCATTTGAAAATTCTTTAAAAATAAAAATAAAAAAATAACGATATTTACCCTAAATATTCCAATATTATTCCACCTTTACTACCCTCTGTTTATTACAATTATTAAATATTTAAGCAATTTCTACTCATGTATATTATTTCAACACCTATTAACTAATGTTATCGCTATATTGCTACTATTTCTTTTCCTTATGCAATGTTTAATCATATGTATAATAAATAAAAATTCTTTAAAATTGATTCAATTATTTCTAGTTTATTTTCACAAACTCCTCAATCTATCGGCACTTTTGTCATCGAACGACATATAAATAAAGTGATATTCCATGCGTAAAAGCAATTTAATCTCGATCTCAATTTATTACGAAATCTATCTCGATTCAAAGTACAAAACGTACAAATTCCGTTATTTATAAATACTGGTTGCAGAAAATGCAAAATCGTTAACTTTATTGATATGCAATTTTTGTTTAAAAAAAAAAAATGCACAGTAATGCATACGTGCCAACTATCACGTGTTGTTTCTTACATTTTAAAAAACCATTGCACTAAATATTCGTTAATTCGGGTTTTATGAACTCTCCTCGAAATGCAACCAAAAAAATATCTATTGCCAAATTTGTCAATAACAAATCGAATTATTCTTTCTATTTTCTATTGACTGTACAAAAGTAGATGAAATTAATGAATCGTACTCTGTAACTTTATAGAACAGTCTCTAACCAGAGTGATTGTCATTTATTTCTAAATGAAAATTACAGTTATGCCATTTGTACTAGGAAAATTAGAGATTAACTGTCATAATAACGCCATCTGTGGTGAAATGACCGAAATAAGAGACTTGCGCTGTAACTTGCGCGACAGTTGTTTTCTTTGTTTCAATTTCAATAACAATAGAGATGTTGATGACCAAAATATACTACCTATACTAAAACTACAGAATTCGAATCTGGGCCTTTCTACAAAAATGATTCTGGTATAACGTTCTCGTTATATGCGTTGTTCCGTTACGGCCTTGTATAATCACGTAAAGGTCGAAATTAAGATCAATTTTTCGTATAGATATGATTCGATATAATTCGAAAATTAAAAAAAATATATACACCTATAAGCCGTTTCGCTAGAAGGATTTCTATAAAATTCAACGATTTTTTTTAGGTAAAAATGACCTTAATATTTACAGGTAAATTATCTGATAGTAGATATTCAAATAGTTGCAACGTAAGTTTCTGAGTACCTATTGCTTAATTGTTAAGATAATTAGTAATTATTATTATTAATAATAATAATAATAATGTGAACGACCTCAAAATAGCCCACAAATTCATCGAAAATTCTTGTTTAATAATAAAAAGATCATTATCTTAATTTTAGGAGAAGTGGGTAGGAATTGTTCTTTCGCCCCCGCCCCCGTTTACTTCTCTTAAATTAAATAACTTCCATATTTAATTGAATCATTTTAATAGGTTTAAAAGATCTTGCTACATTATTGAAAAACTATTTTTTTTTTCTCTCCTCCCCATCTATCTCTCTAACTAGGTTTCTTAACAATCCACCCTTATAGAATGATTATCCTTAATGTTTACATATGACTATGCACCCCATCATTACAGAACTTTAACATCATCTTAAATTTTACCTTTACTTCATTTTATTCTGCCTTTACTCCTATCCAGGACTGGAGGAGCTCCTTGAAATCCCCAAAGATAACTAATTATTAAAAGCATACATGCGGATGGACTAATTAAGCTCAAATTAAACAAAAAAAAAGTTACTTTAATGTTGAATGGAAGAAAAAAAAACGGCTTTTCATCTATTATTTAATAAGTTAATAAGGTAATTGTCTATTTGATCACATGCATGTGTGTGTAATGATCACATGAATGAATAAATTATAAAATGATGAGACTTTGAACATAAAAAAACTGTAATGTTTCGGGTAATTTCGCATCTAATTCGGCTATTTTCCATCACTCTAATTATATTTGCCGAACGAATACAACAATCCGACACTCCTATCCTGCTACTACTTCTACTGCGTGCTCGAATCATTTAATTTAATATTGTGATTGTGATGATACGAACTCTTTTATTATAAATAAAATAACAAAATGGGGTATGTTAATATTATTTTATGAATTAATGTAATTATAATGTAATTTTAATTATTATTTAAATTTTTTCATAGATAAAAATTAAAAAAAAAACAGTTAAAGGTTAATCAATAGTGCGCTTGTTCGGGTTATTCAAATGCGTACGCATATTAGCGGTAATTTTCAAAAAAAAAAATTATAAAAATTTAAAATATTATGTAAAATTAAAATTAGAAAAAAAAATACCGCCAAAATATTCCATTGAATAAAATTATGTTGGCTATAATGATTATATTCAATTGTTTTTAATTGGATAATAAGTGAGGTTAGAATTGATTGTTTTTCTTTTAAATTTTCTCAATTATCGGATATAATAAATACAATTTCACAATATTCGAGAATAATTAGTATTCATGGTTCCTATTCTGCGTAATACTCCGCTGAATTGTAGATTTATCTGTGTGAAAGTTTTGAGGTTAAGTTGAAATTTGTTGTTTATTACAACGATTATGGATGCTTATAGTTAACAATCGTTGGTTTATTAAACAATTGTAATTTTAGCGATATATCCGCTCGATTATTAAATTTATTAACGTTAAATCGCGTATTATAAATCAATATTTCGTTTATTATTATTTACAGATACATGAGGATTGTATTGGTATTGCCATTATTATCATTTTTATTTAATTATATATTATGTTTTAATGGTGAATTAGCTGAATTAGAATGTCCAGATGATTGTGATTGTCATTATTTTCGTATAAATTGGGTAACAGATTGTTCAGATAGTAATTTAACTGAAATACCAATGGACGAGATTAGTCTTAATGTTTATATATTGGATTTAAATAATAATTATATTAATAATATACCAAAATTTCCATCTGATATAAAAATGAGACGTTTACAAATTGCTGATAATCAAATGACTGAATTGAAAAAAGAATCATTTACTGGTTTAAATTATTTAATTGATGCTGATTTCTCATTCAATCAAATTACTAGAGTTGATCCTGACGCATTCGAGTAAGTATCTATCAATTTGGGATTATTCCACAAAAACTAAAATTTTCTAGTCGGTAATCAATTGTATAATGATTCCATATGAATCACTGTATAAAAATTAAAAGAACAAATAAATTTTGATGAGTTTTCGTGGGATAGTCTGTATTTATTATTGTTTTGTATATTGTATTTATGTGATGTTTGTTTGTTCGTTTTGTTATTGTAATTATAGTGATTCACCGGGTTTTATAACATTAGAACTTCAAGGTAATCCATTGGAGCCGGTAGATGGTCCATTTTTGTCAATAAAATCATTACTTTATTTAGATATAAGTAATTGCGGTTTAAAATATTTAAGTCCGTTATTTTTTACAAATATAACAACATTAACTACACTCGATTTATCTGGTAATCCATTAGGTGTTATTGAAAATAATGTATTTGATCCTTTAACTAGTTTAGAAACATTAAAAATGAATGATTGTCAATTAACATATATAGCTGATTATGCTTTTGTGTCGTTAATAAATTTAAAAAGTTTAGAATTAAGTGGTAATATGTTTAAAACAACAGATTGGTCATCAGTATTTGATTATTTAATACGTTTAGAATATTTAGATTTACGAAATTCAGGTATAACACAATTACCGGATACTGTATTTAATAATAATACATATTTACGTACATTGATATTAGCACAAAATGAATTAAATAATTTTGATGTATCCCATACTATTGGTAAATTACATCAATTGGATACATTAGATTTATCATATTGTAATTTATCATTACCTTTATCTGAGGAAGCATTTTCTAATGCTACAAAGATACGTACATTATATTTATCCGGTAATTCATTGTTTGCATCAGATTTGTTAGTAGCATTAGCACCATTAACACATTTAGAAAAATTATTATTAAGTAATTGTGGTTTAACACGCCTACCAGATATATTTAATAATTTTAAAAGTTTACAAGAATTAGATATATCCCATAATCCATTAAATGATGCATTTGTTAAATTATTAAAACCATTAGATAAACTAGAATATTTAAATATGGGTTATAGTAATTTATCTTATATATCACCAACAACATTTTCACAAATGGTAAATATGAAACGTTTAATATTATCTGGTAATGATTTAAATAATTTAGAAGCTGGATTATTTAGTAATTTAACAAAATTAGAAAGTTTAGAATTGAATTTTTGCGGTTTACGTCGTCCAATAAATGCAACATTATTTTTTAATAATTTAACATATACAGATTTAACTGAATTACAATTAGCTGGTAATCCATTACATGTATCTAAAACTGGACCATTATTACCAAAACAATTATCAAGATTAGAAGCGTTAGATTTAAGTAATTGTAATTTAACATATTTACCAAAAGAGGCATTTTATTGGACTAGAAATATAACAAAATTAGTATTGAGTGGTAATCATTTTTCATCATCAGACGATTTGAAATTCTTGGAATTATTACCGAAATTAGAAGTATTAGATTTACGTTATAATAATTTATCGAAATTCTCACCAAAAGATATTGCTGTTAATCCAAATGTTGAAAAATTAAAATTAATTGGTAATCCATGGAAGTGTGATTGTTCTGTTGCCGAATTATGGGATTGGGCGCATATTGAAAAAGGTAATTTAGGTATATTAGAAGGTTCAACATTGGATATAGAACATGTTACTGTTGGTAAACAAAAACGTAAAAAATTATTAATATGTAATTATGATACTGATAAACAACAATTACCAATTATTATGAATAAAACAACAGTACCCGGACGACGACCATTTATTAAACCACGTGTATTAACAACAACAAATCGTACATGGGCAAAATATGTTCGAGAATCTGGTTGTGAACAAAATCCAAATTTACAAAGATCAACACGTTCTATTATAGATAATACAAATATTAAAAATGATAATGTTTATATAAAATATAATGAATTAGAACCAAATAATTGGGCAATTGCTGCAATAAATGCAGCCGTTGTTTATATAACATTAATGACTATTATTGGTTTTGTATTTGTAATAACACGAAATAGACGCAATACACCTTCAACAGCATCCAATAAGAAAAACTAAAATTCATCGGCGTTTTCGTTAAATTTTTATTTCCAGTGATAGAAAAACGTTCCTTTGTTTATATTAATAATGATAATAATAGCAATAATAACAATATTTTGTACAATTGAATATAATTACATTATCATTGTTATTATTGAAAAATTCTGTTAAATTGCAAATTATGCAAAATTAATCAACAATACAACCTAATTATGCAACTTTTGTTTTGTTTTTGACATATACAATGTGTAGTTAGTGGGTTTTTTCTTCAGATAAAGTCACTGTAATATATTTTAGAAACAACACGACATTATTACGAAAATTAATAGGTCCTTGTTAATGAACCTATTTAATAGGATCTCCCTTATGAGACGTATTATAATAATAAATATGCAAATTGATGCGTGTATTAAACAACCCTTCTACACGCATTATTACCATCAATATAATGTGTAGTATATGTATAAGTTGGTGTATTATTATTTCTTTTTAATTATCTTTTTGTAATTATGCGAAAGGTAATTGCTGAGATTGGTTGGTTCGAATAAGTAAATGTATTAGCACGACATTTTAAAATCGTTTATATTTTTTATAGTCGTTTTTTTTTATTACGTTCAATTTAATTTATCAGTAAATAAACTAAAACATTCTGTATGTGTTTTATTAAACCAAATATGCATTTTATTATTTAACAATTATGAATATAGCATGTTGAGTAAATTAAATAATGTTTTTAAAAAATAAAAAAGTTGTGATAATAAATGTGTAATTAAAAATGTTGTTTTAATAATATTGATAATAATAGGTGTCATTTCAAATAATAATTCAGTTTTATTTAATATTTGTTGTTGGGGTAGTTTTTTTTTAGCTCTTCATCAGCATATTTTTGATAAGCATCAGCAATTGTAGTTAAAATTGGTTCAATATATTCAACAGATCGTTTTGATCTCTTATTAATAATACTATCAATATATAAATCCAAACTATCTTGACAACCACCAATTAAATAACACAATTTATATGTAAATACGGGAAGAAATAATGAGACAATTGCTGCAAAACCAGCACTAATCACCAAAAGTGCTGTACTTAAAGCTGCAACATTATAAAATGACCATTTAGTTAGTTCGTTGTTAGCATTGTTATCCTTTTCCGGTAAATTGTTTGTTGATGGTGTTGTTTCAACGAAATGAGATACAACAATTAATATAAGAAGGGTCGTTGTGGTTTTTCCTAGATGGACCATTTTCAAATTAGGGTACAAAACACGAATTAACTCTAAATAAACAAAAATCAATAATGAAACTGTACAATTTATGAAAATCCTTACCTTAAATGTTCACTGTAACAGTGCCGAAATTAGACTGAAAACTAAAAAGTAAACAATTTAGGGTGAGATTTTATGTGATTCACCCTTAAATTACTCAGGTAAAAACATTTTTTAGAAGACCTTCATGAGAATAACAAGGTGACATTGAAAATTCACCAATGTTGAGAATTATAGCCTGGCCAGTTTCTCAGAAAAAACAACAAAATACATTTTCTATAAAATATCACGAGAAATATAAATTGAAAAATCAACCCCTAAAGTGGAGCAATTTATAATTGCAAGAATAGAAAAATCGCTTTCCCCCTAATCTTTGTTGGAAAAGAAACACGGAATTATTTGAAATCACAAGGAATTCAATAAAATTTCAAATATGGTGAGGATTTAATTCAAAGAAATATTTTTTCTGCAATTTTACTAGACAAAAATCCAATACAAAACAATAAAAACAAGATTGGTCGTCTAAATAGTAGACATTCGTTTGAACATATCACGAATTGTTGGTTGTTTTCCATCACTAGAATTTCCAATTCTTCGTCTTTTCGCAGGCTATAAAATAATTTTCAAATTGAAAAAAAAAACACAAATTGTTCGAATAAACTCACTTTAATACCACATTTTCCGGTATTATTTGAATTAATTTTTCGTTTTGGAGATTCAGTTTTTGTCGCAACAATTTGAGGTAGTTTTTCTTTTTCAGCCTTTTCTTCAACTAATTCTGAAATGTCTTCAATTTCCTGTTTGTTGACATCAATACTGATTGATTTATCGTCGAGATTCGTTATATTCGATGAGAAGAAACGACTTTTAACAACAATTTTCTCATTGATTTTTGTTAAATCAAATTTACTAATTTTCGATTTTAAAAACGGATTTTTCGATCGACTTCCTATTATTGGTGATGTTTGTTGTTCGACGATATTCTCATTTTCTTCATCAGATTCTTCTTCTATTGTCTCAATTTTTGTTTTATAAATTTCAATAATATTCCCAATTTCAGTGGAATCATCCGGGCAATCATTGATACTAGTGTTGTTGTATTCTTGTTCCTGACGAGATTCTAAGATTTTTTGATATTTCACCTCCTTTTTTGCTTCTTTTTGTAACAGTAAACCATGCCAAATACTGTAGTAATTCGAAGTTGGCTACAAATTTTGTTTAAAAAATATTTTTTTATTGTTTATTATACTTTACCAATTTTTGGGGAGTCGACGGTGGTTGCCAATCATCAATTTTCTCCATTGTGAACGGATTTAAATTACCTAAAGCCAATTGATATGCTTCAAAATCATCAAATAATTCACCAGCATTAATACAATATTCGATATTAGTATCACATAAATCATTCAATCGGACTAATTGTCTTCGTTTTGGATCGAATACAATTTGGTGTTTGAATGTAGCATCAGCTATTAGGAATTTCTTTTTATAATCATCATCAACTGTAACATTTTTAAGATTAAGATATCTTGGTATTTTATCTAAAAACTGAAATTTTCAAATAAATCTAAAATGTTTAATTGTAGTATATGAGATGATCTACAATTTGTGGGTCTGTTTCAATTGTCATTGTTATAAATTTTAAAGCCTTCTTTAGTCCAATACCCGGTAACGAATTTACATAATCACAGCCTGATAAAATGCACATATGACGAAATTTATCGAACGTATATTGTTCTGGTTTTAGTTTCATTGATAAATGAATCTTATCGGATTCAACCAATTGACCACAACCATTTAAATCCATTTTATAAAACACCTACAACAATCTTATTTAATTAAAATATTCTGTAATTAATTACAGTAATAATCATACTTTTTTACATCCAAATAACAGAAGATCTGAATCTTCAGTGATGACCAATTCAACAATTCCATTCAAATTGAAAAAAGCTAATTGTGCATCAGATTCATATGGGGCAACAATACATTCAACATTTAATTTTCGGCATTCTTTAATCAAATTTAGTGCCATTTCTGGATTGATTTCAACACATTGCTGAAAATACCGGCGTGCTTCATCATATTTACCAATACCAAGCAATTCCATTGCTCGTTTCCGGGCACGTTTCTTTTCTTCTCGTCGTTTATCTTCTGTGATCTTTTTTGCCGGTAAATAACGTCCATCGAACACCATAATTGGTTGAATATCGTGCGATAATAATAATTTAACATATTTTAAACAATATCCGACATAACTACAAATAAAAATTGTTAATTTATTGGAATATTTAAAAAGGGTATATTGGGGCTTACGTATCAGTCGATATTCCTTTTGCTAATTGTTCAGAACAACCTCTGGCCCCTTTATGTAACCAACAATAACTATCAACAGCTACTGTTTTACCACGAAATTCGGAAATATGAGTAGTTCTTGTACTTTTCTCTAAAAATGGTAGTAGGTTGTGTATACCCATCCTTCGGTTATTGTTTGAGGTTATCCAAATTTTACATTGTCCTATTTAATATCAACACAACTACACTATATTGTTGCGAAATATAATTAAATAACATTGTTTAATTAATAAATTACTTAAACTAACATATATTGTTATTAAAAATCACAATTATTGATTAAGATATTAAGATTTTCCCTCCAACCATGTTTAGGGAATTTTAACGTTTACTCCAATACCAACAATAAAACATACTGAATCTTGCGCTCAATTTAAATTTGAATTGATTATCATTAAAAAACACAATTAGTATTTTGCCTTTTTTAATTATTATCGATTTTATTATTATAAACAGTAGTATTATTACAATATAGCAACATAGACATGTCAAACGTCGTTATCGCGTACACGTGATTTTGATTTGTTGAACTCCATTTAGACTAAATTAGATTAATTTAATGAAATTTCTATAAAGTTATTGAATTATAGAATTTCTAATATATGGAAGAGTTGTGTGTGCTTCTTTCCACACCACCTGTGAGGTAAAGCACAAGGTGCGTTTTTTTATAGTGGTATCCCCTGTAGGCCTAATCCACTAAATAGTGATGGATATATCCAGCACCACCACCCACTACCACCACCAATGTTAGTAATAAACACACAGATACACTCAAATATTAACATCACAACCCTATTTTTTTCAAATTAATGAAGTGAAGAGGTCAAAAGAACAAATATTCGTAAACCACAAGTAAATTAATAAATTTATAAATTATCAAAATTTGGTAATAGAATGGAAAGGTAAGTGGATAATTGGAGATTTTAAAGGATTGAAGACGATGATCCTGATGAAAGCGATCATCTGAAACATAAAAAAATTAATTTATTCTTTTACAAAATTTCTGAAAAACAAAAAAATATACGTGAGCTGCCTGAAAAAAAAATTATGGATGAGGATAAAATACTTACAAAAATTCACCTAAAACAAAAACAAATTATAAAATATTAAATAAATTAGAATTAAACTGTAAAAATGGGAAATACTATAAAAAATCAGTAAATAGAGGAAGATATTTTAAGAAAAATTACCTGAAAATTATTAAAAATCTGAAACAGATTTATTAAATTATATCCTGAAATCAAATAAAAATTAAATTAGATTGAATTTAATTATACTTACTATTCTAAATTTCACATGTATTCTTACATGTGAGAATTACACAAAAAACACTTCAAAACACTATTCACTGTAAGACGTTTCGTTTCGAAAAAGCGAATAACTCAACTTTAACAATTAAACAATTGTAAAGGAGTTATTATACCGATTCGCGATTGATTGACGCTATCATTTAAAGCATCAACGTTTTAATTGTGGCACCTTTTCAGGCGCCAAACTTGTACTTAATTGTATAATTGTACAATTAAGTACAAGTACAATTTATCGTCATAAATTGACAATAAAACGTAAAGAGATTGAGTTGTAAGTTGGAATTACGCCCTTCCAGACACCAAAATCTGCACTTAATTGTACAGTTCAAGTATTTTCAGTCCTAAAATGACACGTCGATGACAAAAACATCAAAAGATCGAGTTTAAAGCATTAAAACTTTACTCATGACGGTATTTTAGGGCTCAATTGTGTACATAATTGTACACAATTGTACCGTCAAGGTATCAATTTCCGCCATAAATTGATACCTTGACAGTAAAAACGTGAAGAGATTGAGTTTGAAGCATTAAAGATTTACCCATGATACCTTTTTAGGTCCAAAATTTGTACTTAATTGTACAAATGTAATATTTTCAGTTATAAATTGACGGTTAAACATAAAGACATCAAGTTGCAAACGTTGATTGTATAGTTTGTACATTTTTTGTCATAAAATGACACTTCGCTGGCAAAAACATGACGGGATCAAGTTTAAAGCATTAAAGCTTTACTCGTGACACCATTTTAGTCCACAAATGTGAACTTAATTGTGCAATTTTGGTATTTACCGTCATAAATTGACGGTTAAACTTAAAGACATCAAGTTACAAACGTTAATTGTACAGTTTGTATATTTTTCGTCATAAAATGACACTTCGATGGCAAAAACATGAAGAAATCGAGTTTAAAGCATTAAACATTTACTCGTGACACGATTTTAGTCCCCAAATGTGGACTTGATTGTGCAATTGTGGTATTTCCCGTTATAAATTGACGGTTAAACATAAAGAGATCAAGTTGCATACATTGATTAAGTATACAGTTTGTATGTTTTTCGATGGCAAAAACATTAAGAGATCGAGTTTAAAGCAATAAAGCTTTACTCATGACAACATTTTAGACCACACATGTGTACGTAATTGTACAATTGTGGTATTTTTTGTCATAACTTGACATCTAGACGGTAAAATGTAAAAGTGTCAAGTTCAAGCATCAAAGCTTGATTCGTAGCAAGTTTCCAGGTTCGAATTTGTACTTGTTTGTACATTTTCAGTAATTTTTTTCCATAAAAGGACACCTAAAGGGAAAAAGATAGAGAGGTCAAGAGATACAGTTGATAATAGATTTCTCTCAACACTATTCAGAGAGATTGAGATGAGAGTAATTTATTTTTTAAAATGTGTATGAAGTTGGTAATCTAATCAACATAAATGAAAATACCTACAAAGTACCTAGCAGAGTACCTAACAAAGTACCTAACCAAGTACCTAGCAGACTACCTAACCAAGTGTCTAACAAAGTACCTAACCAAGTACCTAACCAAGTACCTAACCAAGTGCCTAACCAAGTACCTAACCAAGTACCTAACAAAGTACCTAACCAAGTACCTAACAAAGTACCTAACTCGTTTTTTGTAGTCGCTGATTATTAATGCGCAGAATTTTATACTTGTGTAGTTAAGTTTTTAATCGATGATTATACGAATTATTAAGTTTATAAAAAATGTAATATTCATTTACAATAGAAATATTGTAAATTTTAATTTTCTGATGTCGAATTTCAGTCGATTAATAAACGTTGGATATTCGTAGAAATTTGCAGTATAGATAAAAAGGTACTTACTACTTAGCTGCAACACTGCTCCTGTCCCACGCTGTTCGAACCTACTGTAATTAGAAAAAACAAAGGCAAAAATTAGTAATTTTGTAATAATAATTTGAATAATTCGTCTTACCCTTTCGATGATCGTTGTATCGCTTATCTCCAACGGATGACTGGCTCCTTCGTCCATAAAAGCACTAACACAAACACATCGCTATATTTTAAAAGCACTTGTTTATTATTATTTATTTATTATTGACTTCTTATTATTTATTTATTTACTTATTTATTTATTTACTTATTTATTTATTTATTTATTTATTTATTTATTTATTTGTATATTATTATCACTTCACTATATTTTAAAATCAGTTTGGATTTATTATTAAATTTCACAAATACGTATTAACACTTCGACTATCAAAATTGAACTGACGGGCACAGATAAGTCTAGAAAAGAACGTTAAGTAATCGTTCCTTTGTTCAGTTCATATTCGAAATTGAAGAAAAAACTTGATAAATACGTTTCATCTTATCATTTCTACAAAAGAGCGATAATTTGGATGTATTTTCAAGGTATTTAATTTATTCAACGAAGAAAAAAAGAAAATTACTGTCTAGAACTGTTATCAGTATACATAGAGTACGTTTAAAAATTTTTGATCAAAATAATCGTTTTTCTATATTCTGGTCTTGTTATTTTTATCAGTACAACTAATAGGTGTTAAATAATATACAGGCTGTTCTGCCTGAGAGTACCTACACAATTTGGCCGTTTTCAACAATTTGGTAAAATCAGGATCTCGTAGCTCATTTTGAAACAGGTAAGAATGTTTTTTGTTTATATTCGAGTAAATTGAATATGTTCAAAATATTGTAAGTTTAAGTTCATACACTATTCTAGTATATTTTTGTTTTTTCTCTTCAAATGATAAGATTATTCGTAGGCTAAGGAACGTTTTTTCTAAACTTTTGATAATAAAAGAACGGAGAGTTCGGTTTATGTAATGTTTCTTTCTAGTTCTATCAACACTAATACACTAAATTGTGAAAAATTTCGGATGATTTCTAAAACATAATTAAATTAACTAATTATAAAGTGATTGTGTTTATGGTGAATTAATTCCTCGCTTGGTGTAAGCAATAAACATTCATTGAAGGGGTAAGTTAAGACATTATCGTTTGCTATAATTATTAATTTCTTTTGTTCTTTTTTAATCACAGTACGAGTACGTTGAAATAACAGCGTAGGAAGAGCAGCGATGCCATCATGTAAGTACGTTTTTCTTATTTTATTAAAAATCAATCAAATTCTTCCCCCAATAAATAAAGATAGAAAATGATGCTTTATTGTCGAATATTTGGACATTTTCAAATTATTTACAGAAATCATAACGCAAAAATTTACGATTTTATGAAATTTTCTGGTCAAAAAATTTACGATAAGTTTGACAAATTTTACACTTTAGTGTCATATTTTACAGAATAAAAATTCGTTCTTCAGTAATTTGTTGAATATACTGGTGAGATAATCATAAAAAATAAAAGAAGAAATATTAAACGATATTTTGTCATTAATTTTTTTACATCAAGTTTTATAAATTTAGTTTTCATTCAGTATTTTCATCAGCTTCTTTAGTTTCTTCGTTTTCTTCAACTTCATTTTCATCATCATAAATTTCATCGACTCCAACATCCTACAATTTCCAATTAATTAAATAATAATAAATCGTATTTAGTTTCAAAAATATAAATAAATATTACTTGATATTGTTGATATTCCGATATTAAATCAACTAAATTACTTTGTGCTTCTGTAAATTCCATCTCATCCATACCTTCACCGAGATACCAATGTAGAAAGGCTTTTCTTTTAAACATAGCTGCAAATTGTTCATGTACTCTTATAAATAATTCTTGTATTGCTGTTGTATTTGCCATAAAAACCGATGACAGTTTAGCATAAGGTGCTGGTATATTACAAACACCAACTTTAACATTATGTGGTATCCATTCAACGAAATTTGCTGAATTTTTACTTTGTATATCGAATATAACATGATCGATTTCTTTCATTGATACAGGTCCACGAAATATTGTTGCAACAGTTAAATAACGACCATTTATTGGATTACAAGCTGCCATAGTATTTTTCGGTTGAAACATTTGTTCTGTTAAATCTTTAACAGTTAATTTTCGATAAGCCACACTGTTAGGTGCTGTTAATGGTGCAAAACCAGGTACGAAAAAGTGTAATCTAGGAAATGGTACCATATTAACAGCTAATTTACGTAAATCAGCATTTAATTGTCCAGGAAAACGATTACATGTTGTTACACCGGACATTGTTAATGATATTAAATGATTTAAATCGGAATAACTTGGTGATATTTGTTTTAATGTACGAAAACAAATATCATAAAGGGCCTCATTATCAATACAATGTGTAATATCGCTACTTTCAATTAATTGATGTACCGATAATGTCGCATTATACGGTTCTATAACAACTTCAGATACTTTTGGTGATGGTACAACACTGAATGTTGTTATCATTCTATCTGGGTATTCTTCACGAATTTTCGAATTCAATAATGTACCCAAACCAGAACCTGTACCACCACCTAATGAATGTGACATTTGAAAACCCTAAAATTTAATTATAAATTAATAATTAATAATAAAATAATAATGATTTACTTGAAAACAGTCACAATGTTCTACTTCACGTCGAGCAATATCAAGGATATTTTCACAAATTTCAGCACCTTCAGTATAATGACCTTTTGCCCAATTATTACCAGCACCATTTTGTCCAAAAACAAAATTATCTGGTTTAAATAAACGTCCATAAAGGCCACTACGTACAGAATCCATTGTACCTGGTTCTAAATCAATTAATATACTACGTGGTACAAAATTATTATGATCTGCCTTATTGAAATAAACTTCGATTTTTTCTAATTGTAAATCATTATCACCGATGTACATTCCATCAGGATCAATACCATGTTCATTGGAAATAATTTCCCAGAACTATATTAGATTATTGAAGTATAGTATTAAAATTAATGTTAAAAATATACCTTTGATCCTATCTGATTGCCACATTGTCCTACTTGGAGATTTATGATCTCTCTCATTTTTAAATTGAGTCTTTTTGGAATAAACGATCTAACACTAGCTGGTGCAAGGAAATATAATACAACGCCCTAGGATTTGTACAATAGAATATAGATAAGATAAGAAATTTTATCAATGAATCAATTAATTTACTTTTAATAGATAACGAATTATGAAATGATTTAATTAATTTATTTAATTAGAAAGATTTTAAAAATTACATTAGGTCGATATTTACAAAAACAAACCCAATGGATTGTTTTAAAGTATATTATTTAAAATTAGAAAGTAAATAAGCCCCCATACATAGGAATCTGTATTTTTTGATTCAACATAAGTTGAATAGATGTCGCTTACGGTAACTCTTGTATGTGCAAATCAGGAGCTTTCATTTGGGTTATAAA
The DNA here is from genome assembly GCA_039776855.1 of Mylabris sibirica. Lineage (NCBI taxonomy): Eukaryota > Metazoa > Arthropoda > Insecta > Coleoptera > Meloidae > Mylabris > Mylabris sibirica. Next base: position 6,137,385 of record CM077845.1, on the reverse strand, counting down.
TAGTGGTTTTCGTTGTTGTTCATAATTTATATTAGTTAGACAGTGGCGTATTAAGATGCTAATGAGCCCTCCATTACAATAATAATTAAGGAACGATTTTATTGGGTTAATAAATAACAATATATATATATATATATAATAGACTTTCTCAAAATCAAGATTAAAGACGAAAAATTCAGGGGGAAAATTTGATTTTAATTTTCAATGTATACCATATGTCTAATTATTATTAATTTGAATTCAATAAATTAATAAACAGGTATAAATTAGGGCTGTGCAAATCCCATCCTAATCGAATCGAATACAATTATTCGATTCGATATTTGTTCGATCTATTCGAACTATTTGAGTAATTCGAATAAGCCAAATTATTCGAATCGTGTATATTATTCGAATATTTTTGTTTATAGATACAGTTTGGTATCTATTTACAGCATCTTTAGGTACCATTTGGTATAGCTCAAGTAATTCGAATAATCTGAATAGTTCGAACGAATATCGAATCGAATTAATCGATTCCGAATAATTCGTTATTTCTCACGACCCTAAATACATTACTCATTGTATTTTATCACCTACTATGAAACTTGTTGAAACTAGGCCATAATTAAAAATATTCTTTGTAATTCTTTGTAATTCTTCCGGGTGTGAATCTTAAATTTCTTCCCCGCTCACCCCCTTAGATATAACACTGGTTGAATCGTCCCTGTTTCTATGTTATTTGAAAATCGTGTTATGAGGGTATTGCTGTATATTACTACCTTTTTTTTACACGATAGGTAAATTATAACCAAAAGGAAAATTAAGTGAATTCTTACAAGACTTTCAGGATTTTCATACGTGTAAAAAGTATATTGAATAATGTTTAAAATCATTAAGCTTTATTAATCCATTTTAATAGTTGATTTTCATTGAATACGAAAACTCGTTAAAGTTACAAAAATTAATTTTACTAAAAGTTGTTTAATGTTTCGTTTTTATCTTTTTTAATAAAAACGAATTATGACTGTTTGAATGAAAGTCATCAACGTTGTGTTTTAAATGTAAATTAACAAATAAATTCTCTTAATTCTATTAACGTTTTCTTTATATCTGTTGAATTATTTGATAATATGAAATACATTTGTATTTTGTTTTGTTATATAATAGCAATATAGTTTTTATTATCGAACATTCGTTTTGTAAAAATGGCATTGTAGGGAGAAAGAGAGAGTATTTGTCTATATATGTGTACATTCATCCATCTATTTACCGTACACCTCATCATTAAACGGTAGTAATGGACACAGTAGTAGTTAACTTAGCAATTAAACTTTCGAATTGTTATGTTCACCAAGATAACGCGTTCAGCAATCCAATTCGAACATTCCAGTTTATGATCGAGTACAATTTATACGAATTGGTCGTTCACTGGTTAACATCGTCGTACAAATCTACTATTTAATTTATAGGCTGGACAAAACTGTGTATAGGTTTATATAAAATATAAGGGAGGTGAAGCGATTCAAATATAATAAAAATTTTGAAATATAACAGTAGATATTTAAATTGTGCCCAAAAGAAGATTATACCTGAACATTAAGATGGTAATATTCGTGAAAATGTTGTTTTACGATAAGAGAAATTTTGCAACATCACTTGTACGTTAATTAAATGTGGTAATAAAAATAACATTAACAATTTTATTGGATTAAACAACTTTTGATCTAATTAAATATTGCAACAATGTTGACAAAAAAAAAAATAACACAATGTTATTAAATAATCCAGTTTTTTTTTTACAATAATGGAATGCTGTTCTATTGAGTTTCTCATCGAAATTCCATTAAATTTTTCCAAACTTCGATAATTATAATTGATACTTTATTTATTCCTGTCGTAATTATAACAGTTATGAATAGATATACGATTAGGTTTATAATAGTAATTTAGGGATGGCGTTCATACGATGCAACAAAGAAGGGCATGAAATATGCGGAAGCATTTTGAGTGACAGTGTAATCGATCAGTGACACGTACCAAGTTCGTTTATAAATGACCAGTGATCACCACATGCAAATACATGTAAATTTGATCAGTTGTATAAAAAGAAAAGCCCCCATGTCCAGTCTAGTCAACAATGGACCCGGGTCTATATACAATAAATACAGTTTATATGGGGAAAATGGGTACGTTCACATTAAATCAACCCTTTCCATTATTATCTAAACATTTTAAAAAGATTAAATCAATAATTAATTAAAATACTCTTAATTTCTCACAATCAACACATTTACGTTGGTATTTTTTTTTATTGTGATGTAACTACGAAATTATAGGGGATCTATCATTAATTTTCCACAAAATTTATACATCTGGATATTGGGTTTTGTCAAAAACAAATGGCATTCTTGGTTGGTCAGTTAAGAAATGTCGGTCATAAGGAAGTGTTATCCATTGCAAGAATGTCGGGAATAAATTTATACGAAATTGAGGAATTTTATATTAAATTGTTTCATTGTAGTGAAAGATACAGAAAGATATGTAGATTTACTCGAATTTATAGCATTAAATTTTCGTATTTGATATGGTACAACTGATTAAAGTCAGATGTCGCCACATAATTCAACTGTAAAAAGGATTTCAAATTTAATCCTGATTGTAATAAAAGTTCTTTGTTTGAAAATATTTTACGTTATTCGATATTAAAGAAGATTGTATAGATGGTGTAAAATTTCGGTTAATTTAAGTGTACAAATAAAGGTGTAATAGACAATTATTAATTTGCCTAAAGGTTAGATGATATAAGATACGAAAAAGTGTTCATTCCAATTAACTATCCAGAGACCAAATCAAATTTATTAACACACATACACATATTTAAAATATACGAGACATATATAGGTATACATGTCCAAAATTAACGTCAACTTAATTTCAAGGATAATGATCGTTACCGGCGTATATTTCTAATACGTTTAGGGGATTTCTCGTTTTAACTTAATCGGTAAGTTCAGCCGTTGGGGAAAGAGTTTAATGTTTTTAATCTGATAAACTGGCGCACATATGAAATTTCGTTTAAATGCATACCATCCAAAAATAAAACAGTTTAATTAACATCAACGGTTTTTTTTTCTTTTTTTATATATGTATATTAACATCACAATAATGTAATAAATTAGTTGTTACTTTAGAATAGGGGGGGTGTACTATTGTAGATATACAAGTTTTAAAATCGATTTTACGAAACTTTATTGACAATTAGCGGCAAGAAATGACGAAATTTCAAAGACGAGTCAATTCGTCTTTAATTTAATGTTTATTAGGTTCAATTGCTTCGTTGATTAAAAGGGGATGCTTGAATTTTATTTTATTCGAGAAGCTATAAGAATCGAATTGTACTGATTAGAATCTTGTATTCTATTGATTTTATGTTAAAAATATTCACATCATCATTGTAAAATTGAACGGGGCATTTTATTTTACTCTACAATAAAACAGACGAAAAAAAAAAGATGGTGCCTCCCTAACGTTTTATTACTGGTGTGTAATTTTGTTTGTATTTTAGTGCTGCACTTTCAACTAGTAATTGAGATTTGTATTAGCATTTGATTAAAAACCACTCTATTGTTGAGTCAGTTTTTTTTTTCTTCGGATTCGATATTGGATAACAAATAACAATGTTAATAAAGCTGATGTAGATTGATTTAATAGAAAAATTATGGTAGCAGATGTATTAAGTTTAAAATTATATTGAAAATAAAGCTAAATGATTAAATTCATTGATGACAACAAATGGATACTTCATTATTCAGCCACCCCTGGGCTTTTATTGGTTTTGATGTAATTAACAAACCAATTAGTCGATTCGTATTGTATTCGACTGACAATGCCCCTTTGAACACCTGTGACGTAAAAGTGATACAATATAACCTTTATTTTATTATAGATTTTATGTATTTAATACATTGAAATAGTAGATTTAATAATTATTTAAATGAATTGATTTTAAAATGGGTAGAAATGATCGTTACAAATGTCACTACATTATATAAAACTATTTTTATTAGTCATAAATAATAGAAAGGCAACTTAAAAATGATCGAAAACACTAGGAAACTTTATTAAACGATAATTAAATTTGTTACAGACTGTAATAACTAATTCAACACAACATTGTAACTAATAGAAACGTGCCTCTAAATGATGTTAACGATTTTATAGTATTTAAAAAGAATAAATTTTACATCCTTATAATCATAAAGACATGACGATAAAAACATAAATATCTAATGGCACATACAGAATAAGTTTAAAGTAACACATAATATTCATAACTCTTTTATACACAAAAATTTCAAAAAAACGTTGAAACGGTAACTTAATTGATTATACTATAGTGGCATTGTGACTTAATCAATAATTTTTTTAACGGCACCTCTATTTTTGATTACATTTTCAACAGGACCGACACTGGTGTGATTTGCGCCCTTGTCCTGAGGATTATTTTACGTCCCTTGCTAGTTTATCATTTTATTATTAATTCATATTTTTCTATGTTTTCAGTCACCTTTTCTGCCCTCTCGAATTGCACCGGCTCTGATTTTCGGATGGAGCATTATTTTCAACATTCAGGTATGTAGAAATAGTAGAAAATGTTTAAAAATTTATTTTCCAAAAATCCGATATTTTTGATCGAGCATTTGAATTGAATATTAGAGGGAAAAAATTGTAATAAGTGGCTCGAAAATTGATTACAGTTGACTTTTTCTCCTTTTGGCAACCTAACGCTCGGTGTGGAAAGTCGGTCCCCAGACTAGGAAATTTCAAACCCCAATTTCCCTCCAATGAATGGAGATCACCTGACTTTGGCTACTTTTGGCTGATATAGAGGGCACTTCGAGAAACCATGAATTTTTTCAAAAACCTCTAAAAATATAAACATATAAAAATATGCTCCACATTCGACTAAAACTGTAGAATTGACGATTTAGGGTAAAAATGTCGTTTGACTGAAAGTCGAGGAATTTTTGTAAATAAAAAAATAATGAATATTAAGGGTTACTTTAGTTACACTCTGCATACCTATTGATGAAATGAATTTATCAAAATTCATTGTTTGTGTACGATTTTATTTAATTTAAACAAATTACAACAATTTTCAGACAACTGAAAATCAAATCAATGAGAACAATAGCAAAGGGAAATCTAGTTTGATCCAATCAACGAAAACATTTCGTTAAACGCGCAGGGCGTAACGTATGTTAAATGCCCTCTCGTTTTACTGCCAACGATTTAAGTCATTTATAGACGACACTCTCTCATTTTATCTTATTATCTAGGGTTGTACATACTGATGATATTTCTTAAACCGAAACAATATACTACACAATTATACTTGTACAACTGTAATCACCGCTAAAATACGAAATTAAAATTGACCAAAAAGAACGTAACGCTAGATGAAAACATACAATAATCGCTGTACCAAAAAAAAAATCCCTAAATTCTATGTTTCAATTACATACACAACTGGGAATAAATTGGAAAAATGAAAGGTTTCATTTTCGGTCTATAATTTTATTTGCTAACAAAGGAGACAAAAAAATCAAATGAAACAGTAAACGCAGTTGTGGCAATATATTGCAGGAATCGGGCCCAAAACACGATATATTGAAGCGAAACGGTGGCACTTAATAAAGATAGTGTCAGATTTACGAAAGGTTCTCGTATTACACCCTATTTCATATTAGTTTCCCCTAATTTTATATAACTGCGTTTAGAGTAAAACGTATTTTTTTCTTCTTTTTCTTCCTAAGAATGGAGGCAAATAATTAGTTTTTAAAGCCTCTCATGAAACTAGAAAGAAATTAGATTTGTATTTGATCTTTCTATATACGTATGGAGGATGAAAATAATCGCATTCTTAAACTGAACGCATTTCTTCGTTCTTGGCAGTCTTTGTAAATTTATGTGTAAGCTGCATACGCATTCCATTTACTTCCTGAAATATTTCGGATGAAATATGTTATTTATGGTATAGTCGTTGTGCTAGCAAGATTTTTATTTCTGTTAAGTATGTTGCATCGTCAATGCATATATTTCCAAAAATATTGCTTCAGTTACAGCAGCTCTTATTATGTTCAACTTTTTAGGGTTTCATAATATATCAAGTCAGCACATTTCGTAGATCTTTCGTATTTTTTCTATTATACGAATTTGTTGATTTATATATTTATTAATTAAATTACTAAGAAATATTCCAAATTGACTGTGAATAACCTTTAATCACAAAGGCTCGTTTTTTTTTTATTTATTATTTCAACCTGACTTGTTTTGTCTTTGTGTAATACTGAAAGTTTTGTGTGTTGTCATTTGGAAGGACCCTTATAGCAGTTGTTTTGTCGTATATAAATCAAGTAAATTGGAAAGAAAGAGGATTCTCATTGTATTCCTTGGATTGTATTTTTATTTTCTTAGATTATACATTACAAAACAATTATTAGATTTATATTATAAGCAAGATAATATTGTTGTTCATTGTGAATATGTATCTGTATTGTGCAATACTTTACGGTTTGATGACTAATTGGAAGGAAATACGAAGAGGGTGAAAATGTGGCGCTGCGAAAGTTAGGTAAAGTTCGGGTTCATAGAGTGCATCGAAGCAGAATGTTTGGTCTAGAAGGAGTATGTGATTGTGGAAGCCGAAGGGAACTTTGTCAACTATTTTGATTTAGATGATACGGAAATGTCTCCACTAGTAGATAATTTTATGGTTTTGTATCGAAACATTGTGAAACAGGACAACGGTTGAATTCCGGTATAGGGTGCCGAAGGCGTCCGTCACTGATGTCAGCCACACAAAATTGCTGTTGGCAATCGAAGCAATTATCGTTCGTTGTCTAATTAATTGCTTAAATGAACCTGAAACTATTAAGACAACTGTGAGTTGAGAAATGAATTGTTATGTATGTATAGATGTAGATGTAGAGAGTGTATGGCACGTGTTTGACAAACATTCAAGAGATATATCAATAGATGAGAGGACACGTGCAATTTTGATCAATTTGACATTTAAGCATTTAACAGTCAAACTTGAAATTTATGTTCTCTCAACTATTGCCTAAGGGTTTATCTTGTTTCCGTCTTCAATCATTTACATTAGTCATTCTATCTTTGATTTGAGAATGCATTAATGAGACAATCGTACAAGATGCCCTTTAAGCTTCCATTACCTTGATGACAAAGCCATCTTAATCCCCGTCGCGCTCCACGAACACAGCCCGCAGCAAAGGGTTTTAATTGTTATCATTTGATTGTATAGGCATTCTGCCTCTAGGCTTTTACTAGACCTACTTAATATTTATACATCCATAACGCAGTGTTTAAGACCTATATAACTTGCTCGCGGCCCGTAACCAACATCCACCAAAGTAAGTGCCACATAAACTGAAACTCTACTTTTCATCTAATTTTATGATTTGTAATTTCAAGATAGCTAGCTATAACCCGTTCTTCAGCATTATACTTTAATTCAATAAACTACAAGGATAATTACAAGTTATAAGCAATGTAGCACATAATCTTGTAATTGTATTATTCGCAAATTGCATATATGTATGTATGTTTTCTAACATACAAACTAAAATAGCTTTAACATACATAAATAAAACATCATTTCTATTACAATATATATATACAGAAATTAAATTTATTGTATTTTTGGTCAACCAGTAATCTTTGAACGAAACAACCCACAACCGGAAACTTGGTCACATTTCGCTCTTGCCAAAAGCCCATATTAGACCATCATCTCCATATAAACGACTAGATGAATACATCAATAAATCATCCATTATGTTTATAGGACCAAATGATCCTTCAAAAAATTCGGACACCGGTCATTCAATATGAACTCCATATTTATATTCCAACTGGGACACCCCTTTTCACAAATCATAAATATCATATGATGATTGAACAATTTGAATTTGATTTTCTCTATTCAATGTAACTACCCCTTTTCAATAATCACGACTCTTTCAAACTTATCTTAGCCTCCATACATATACAGTAAAGTTCGTTGGCATATAGGTATGCTGTTTTTGATATTTATAGCTATTCTATGTTTATTTATTAATCAGTTGTTATATAAATCTCGACAGGTTTAGTTGACAAAAACGTTGATGACAAATATTCACTCTTATATGGATGTATTTAATACTTCTTCATGTGATATTCGTTATATATATATATATTGGAGGATAATGACTAACTTATAGTAGCTACAATAAAAATGGTGTAAACTATTCAGCAACTAATTTTATAGCTATATATAATTATAATAATAAAAGTTACTTTATTGGTAAAGTAAATTACAAAATTTATGTTCTTAGGTATAACAATATAATCGTGTTGCTGACCCGGCTTGATGATATTCAAAAATGTAAATTTTTTATTTCTCATCCTTTATTATTTTTATGTATTTTTTTTATATAAAATATGAATATGATTTCTCAACTCGTTTGAATATATGTATGTAATATTGTTTGAAGGGGATGTGGAATTGTCAATATACATAGATGAGTACATTGTATATGAGTGCACGGAAATGTCCAGTTTCGAGTTATAACTGTAGGTTTTGATAGCATATCAGAGATAATGCACCCCCTTGTTTTGGTAAAATTCTGAAGATACGTTCTTGGGCAACGGAAATACGTAAAATATGATTTATAACCGACTACTATATGGTGATTTCATATAGGTATCAGTTTATATACACAATCATAGTTATGATAGGGACGAAATTCACTTCTTGTTTTATTGATATAAAAGGAATAGCATTCGATAACTGAATGTTTTCACGATACGAATTTACAATCCGTACAAAGTGAATATCTTTATGATATACGAAGCAACAATATCTTCCAACAGTAAATAGAATTTTATGAGTGTGTAGCGTCGGTGTTGTTTTGTCAAGCTTTTGTTATTTTGGATTTGATTTTAAAACGACTTGCTTCAATCCCATAAAGGTGATTTAAGACCGATGAAATGGAGCTCATTGGTTCAAAATGAAATAACAGTTCTTGTCGTTAGTACGGTCATCACCCCCCATTTGTCAAATAAAATACGTTCAAGTATTGTCCGACATACTACATACTATAACGCTCTCTATCCATCAAGCTTACTATATAGTTATTAATTATACCAAACAAAAGATCTCATCCGGTTTTCAGTCTCGAAATCGACTACATCAATTAATTTCAATATATCCACTTAAATATTACAACCCATTTTTGTTGTTGTTGTTGTTGTTGCTAAATTTATAATTGTTATATCTACATATGTATTTTGATGATACATAGTTGTCGCGACAATATTTTCGAAATTTTGTTGAAATACAATACAAAGATGAATTTGAATATGTTAAGAACGCATCCGGTAGACTTAGCAAGTGAATAAATTCTCGTTGCATTTTTGGTGTAGAAAATAGAAATATTCTACTGTTCACAAGTTATATTATGTCTATAAATGTTACGGTAGTTGTCACTGACAGCAATAAATTTAAATGTTTCCCAATTTCTGTTCAACTCCATATATTTCAATTCAAAAGTTTATGTCGGCTGCTGTTGAAGCTCGCTTACCTACGTCGATAGGGTGAATTAAAATAACAAAGGACAAATTCGAAAAGAGAAACGAACCGCGAAGTAGGCAATCTATCCTCGAATTACATTCTATATATCTACTATCGGCCAAAATTCGGGGATTAAATCAATTAATTCGTAAATTTTTAAAATTACACTTTACTACATAGGTACACAGGGTGTTTGGTCTAAGTATGGTGGAATATTTTAGCAAAATTAGAACCTCGTAGCTCATTTTAAAGTTGATCAAAATACGATCGTTTCGGACAATGTCGCAATTTTAAAAAACGAACAAAACACGCAGAACGACTAAAAATGACTCCGAGACCTTCCCAACATTGATTTTTTTTGTTTTTCTCCATTGTATTCCAGAGAAAATACGAAATATTTCCACGTGTTCCAGAATAAAATGGAGAAAAACGAAAAAAATCAATGCTGGGAAGATCCTAAAGTCATTTTGCGTGTTTAGTTTAGTTTAGTTCGTTTTTGAAAATCGCTACATCGTCAGAAACGAGCGGTTTTTGACGTACTTCCAAATGAGCTGCGAGGCTCTAATTTTGCTAAAATGTTCTTTAAGGACCCTCCTACAATTCGACTAATTGGAGTTTCTTGGAACTCACCATACTTAGACCAAACACCCTGTATAATCAATATTGTTATTTTATCATTATTATAATTATATACATCATTATTTTGTTGTTTGTTCGCTTAGTGTAATAGGACAGGGCTAGATAACTGATCTCCGTTGGCAATTAGCGGTTATAGTGCATTAAGCGTAGATTTACAACCATATTTGATCGGTTTCCGATGTAATGAATATATAAACATCAATTAATATGATCCCCTGGTCATATATAACATATGATAGAATATATTCTGTAATGTTTACTTAGAGAATGTCGATATAATATAATAACGTTTGTACAATTCACGTTTCATGTGAATAATATATTCGCAATAGACCGTGACTAAACATTAGACAACAATATAACAGCTATCACTATATACCTACTGATAATACTGGTTAGTTATTGGACGGTTATTGGCAACCATAAAGAGCCGATTACAGAGATGTACTGACATCTGTATCTAATCCTCGCAACACGTTGATGAAAAACTCTTCATCACGACATTCCACTCCCCCATTTGTTGTTGTACTACACCCTAAACTCATGACGACCCTCTTAAACAATACACGAATATAACACTACAATAATAGAACCACAAATAAATTGTATCTAAAGCGACAACAATATTACATGTCCATACAAAATATAAATTTAACACTTTTTTAATCGTTGTTGTTATTGTTGTTGTTGTTTTTATATAAATAAATGTAAGATGATGCTATAAATAATCCCAATTCTATTCGAATTAATTTATACGGTCGTTCCGCAATTGCAAGGGCTTCTATTCGTCGTGCTGTATTTCTTAGAAACGTATCAGTGTCATGGATGACGGTAAAATAGTCCTTTGTTCTTCATTCAGTTTGGCTTTAGTCCAAGATCATTTACTACAAATAATAGCAAATCTATGTTATCAACAGTATTTGTACGTAATCACAATTAAAATGACTAATTGTAAAAAATGCTTCGTAGTTTATCCACTATATAAGCATCTAACGCGCACAGCTGGTAGGTGAAAATTGTAATAATGTTAAATAGAAATTTTATTTCGCCTAATTCTAAATGAGCTATGAAAGCTTACGAATAAATGAAATAAATGTCCTGGTAGCTTTCCAGCTTTAAAAAATTTGCACTGAGGGGTCTCTAGAGAACATTTTCTTAGCTCATTTGGAAGTTGGTCAAAAAACTTTCGTTTTGAACAAGGTCGCGATTTTCAAAAACGAGCTAAAGACGCAAAACAGCTAAGAATGACTCAAAAACCCACCGTTTTTCTCCATTGGATTCTATTCCAGAATAAAATTAAGAAAGACGAAAAAAATCAATGTTGGAAGTATCATCGAGACATTGTTTTTGACCAAGTTACAAGTAAGCTACAAGCTTCTAATTTTGTTAAAATAATCTTCAGCTACCCTCCTATGAATTCTTGAAATATTTTTCAAATTGCTCGACAAATAATAGAAGTTGCCATAAGAACATTTCGTCTTTTACGTGACTCACCCGGTATACCATACAAACTCTTATTATAGGATAGGATAAGGGTCAGTTGAGGCTGTTTTAATTGCAAAGCGATGCATATACATACATACAGTGAATCCATTGCTATATAATCTGGCTGTTGCTAGCGTGGCCCTATAGGTCTAGGGTGTGTTGTTCTTGTTTACACGATGACATGAAGACCATAAGTGCCACAAACTGACCACATATCCACTAATATGGATTCGAACAATATTAAGTAATAAACTAATAATATCAAGCTTTTTCCTTCTGCAATTTTTTTTTTTTTTTTAGTTCGGATAGCAACATAATAGAACTGACGACAATTAAAGCTTGATCTATTAAAGTCCATTTGATAACAAATTGAGTGTCCCATATATATTCATGTGATACATTAGACGCCTCTAAAGCTGGCTAATAATTTATTACTATAGCAATCCCTGAACTATTGCAATGGTACGTGGATGATAACTTCATTACACGAAAATTTAACGTTCAATAGCACTTTAATCTCATTTAAATGTAAAATTTAGCATATTAATTAACAATTTTGTATTATCGGTATTACATAGATTTAATTCTATTAATATTGTGGTTTTATTTACGTAATGTCTATATTGTTATAAATACATAAATTTGATAATGTTGATGATCATGTTCGACATTAATACATTATAGACAACAATGTCAAGAAGGGTAACGTTTCAATGGTAATAGATAATAATTAGAAAATTTCCAATATGTATAGGTAAACTAAACTAAAACTAGATTATTCAAACATTTCTATATTAATAGGTATGATGTTGTTGTTGATGTTGATGTTGACGGACATGGAGCAGTATTTGACCGTTTACCGATTAGCGTACATTATGCTAAACAGTGTGTATTGCATCTCAGCTTATGTGACATTTACTAATCAATAGTATTGCTGTAAATTACATTCCCTACGGACTGGACACGTCTAAAGCTTGTCCAATACATGCATCAAACAGTTTGTAATTGCCAACACTACCCGATCTGATAGATCATATTTTGCTAATACTACCTTGATTAAGATAGAATTATGCATTTACAATTTGTCATTTACAATATATGGTATAACAACAATGATGATGTGTTAATCCATCATTATTTGAATATTAAAAATCATTAAATATCATTTTAAATTTCTATTATAATCACAAACAATATTTTAACTGCACAATAACCTATATACCTAGTGACATACATGTAAAATCATTTCAATTCTCCCTTGTTGCTAAGGCAACGTGTAATTATACTTGCAAGCTGCATCTACCAACCCTTGTACATGTATTAAGTACAGTTGTTCTAATAACTTGCTTATCGATTATTCAACTCGTTAACACAACCATTTACCTACATTGTCTTAAAATTAATCACACATCAAAACATACCTGGATTGTGTGTGTGTATATGTGTGTGTAAAAGTTGGTTGATTTAATTAATCTAATGGTTTGTTTTAATTAAACTCTTTCAATCTATTGTGGAATATGACACGGAATTGAATCAGTCGAGCAAAACAATCTGTTCGTGCAATCCAGTAATGATTGCTTAATGTTATTAGATACAAGTCGTCCAAGTATTATCATCATCATGTGAAACTATTGTCTTCGTTGTCCAATTGAATAAAGTTCGGTGACCTGATATGGTGGTCTATATATATATATATATATATATATATATATATATATATATATATATATATATATATATATATATATATATATATATATATAACATAAAACTAGCAATATCGTCTTGCACCTATTTCGTTACTTTGATAAATGATCCATCCTTCATTAAACATCTTCATTCGTCTGTAAATATATGAATATAAAATGTCTACAAACAGTCATCTCTTGAATTCACTTTATAATACAATATTCAAATAAGAATCATCAAGGGGAGACAAATTGATGACTTGATGAATATGTTCTTATTAATACAAGTACCAAAAAAATATGTATATTCAAACCAGTTTAATAATACTTGTGCAAAAATATAAAAATTTCAATGGAAAATATTTTTATTTATCAAATAGGGATTGTATCCCTTCAAGATGTAGCAACATATATATCATATTCAAACTGTGTATTGTTAGTCTCGTCACGGATTTTTACCTCGATGTTGATAGGTGTCGTTAAAAATGAGTTCTATTACTTATTTTAAGTACATGAACAACTATATGAAGAACTGCTGACATAGAATTTTAATAAAGCAACCGGTAATCAAACAATAGATGAAAAATTGATGGTAACCCCAACAGATGAATAAAGGTCAAAATTGAATTATTTTTTTTTTATTCTTATAAAGTTAATCTAATAACCAGTTAAACTGCAAAGTAATAATAGACAATCAAAACATTAAAATTGTATAATAAATGAATCAAGTTTGATGTTGTGGCCAATTCAACTATTAATATATGAAATGCCCAGATCAAGCCCAAACCAGTTCTTTTACGTACTGATAATAATTTAATGGAGGATAATACGAATTTATAATTTAATTAACAAGCCTACTATTCATTGTTAAATATTTTTAAACACAACGTTAAAGATTTGATGATTTTTCTTTTGAAATACTAAATTTAACTGTCATTAGCAAAGTCAATTTTCAATTGAGACTAAACGTGCCGGCTTATGACAATTTTTCCATATTTTCGATAATTTCACTTGTTACACATAAAATATTTTCAAACTACTTTTGTGTTGTTGTTTTTTTTGTCAATAAAGTGGTTTCTGGAACTGTTTTTAAGATATGATGATGTTGTACAAGAACTCCAAGTGGCACCATCCAAAAATTATCAAGAGGATAGTTTTTATGATACAAGTGTCAAGTTTGTGATTTTATTTTATGAGTAGATAAATTTATGGAACGAATTGACAATTTTGCGATCAATATTTTCCTTAGGCACAAGTCAAATGGTTTTTGCTAATGGTGGTAGAGAAATATTCAAATTTTATCGAGAAATCAACACAATTGGTAATTGATAACAATATTGGAATTTATAAAAAAGCTTCGACATTTTACCAGAAGATCATTCATCTTTATCTATTTCAGCTTGAACTGAAATTATCAACAACATTTCAAATTTATTAAGCCTAGTGAACTTTATTGGACTGTGACCGTGCCTCATTACACGACATAGTCGCAATGCTTAGTATAAGCCTAATAAGAGCCATCGTGTCGCACAAGTCCAGAAATCTTAGACCTCTCACTGTCAGAAATACTTAGTTTGTGACTCAATAGTATCCAGTCAAAAGTCCGGTGACTCGTTTGTCGTTAGTTCTAGGAATTTTTTAGGATTCTTCGACAAATAATCAATGGTTAAATTCGCCTGTTGCATATCTGGACTTTGCTGCCAGTTAAGCATTTTAATGCTCTTCGTGGGTTTTAGTCCAAAGTAATGTTTCGATGCTACAAGTGGAATAATCAATGGTTAAATTCGCCTGTTGCATACCTGGACTTTGCTGCCAGTTAAGCATTTTAATGCTCTTCGTGGGTTTTAGTCCAAAGTAAGGATTCGATGCTACAAGTGGAATAATCAGTGGTTAAATTCGCCTTTTGCATACCTGGACTTTGCTGCCAGTTAAGCATTTTAATGCTCTTCGTGGGTTTTAGTCCAAAGTAAGGATTCGATGCTACAAGTGGAATAATCAGTGGTTAAATTCGCCTTTTGCATACCTGGACTTTGCTGCCAGTTAAGCATTTTAATGCTCTTCGTGGGTTTTAGTCCAAAGAAAGGATTCGGTGCAAAAAGCAGAATTGTTGTTCCTGTACTTGCAAGGTTCTCATACAAGCTTTTAGAGCTTTACTATAAAGCCTTAGTGTCGGTTAAGACGTACCCATATCTGTGTTTTAAGGCTTCTTTGTAGGGCACGAATATATCGCAAGATTTTAACTTGCATTATATTAATAGAAAGAGATTTTCCTATGGATGTATTTGAGTTAATTTATTTTTCTTCCAGTAGATTCCCATAAAAATCACTAAATGCTGTACTTTGTTTTTATAACCAGCTTTAGTTGACAGCGATGTTAAGAATACCAATTTGATATGAAATTGGGCTACCCGCCTGAAATAATAGAAGGATACGTTAATTTTTATTTAAAGTGATAATCATTATTTATTGTGAATTAAATTGAATACACGTTGAAATAACAATGAAACGGAAACCGAGATTCGATCATGTTTCGGTTTTATTTTTCAACCCTTCGAATTTCAATGAACATGTATATAATAAAGTGGTGTATTTGTAGCTTAATACTAATAAAAGTATTTCCTCAACTACAAATAACGTCAAAATTTGTTTGATGACCATTACAGATATGTACAGTCCGGAAATGATAGTATCTATTTTGAAATGTTTTAGTATTATTGTAAATAAATAAAATTTGTCTAAAACAATGCAACAAATATTACTTCAAGTGCCTTTTTTTATTGTCAATGTAAATAATGTTATACTGAAAAATACCAACGAACAAAGACTATTAATTTTTATCATTCCAATCTCAAAAGGGCCACTTTATGTCTATCAATTTGACGCTTACGAAAAAATTGTCACGAACATTTGTTAGTTTTTATTTTTATTATTTGGTTACTCTCCCCTTTTTTTTTTGTTTTAATTATTATGGGATTGATTAAAAATCTAAATTGCATAGATTGTGATTACAGTTATCAATGCCAACAATTTTATGACTATTGTCAGTCTGATTTCGTTCAAACATTCAGACTAAAATGTATGGTTGACATTTTCATACATTTTGCGGTTCTAGTTATTAGTTCCAATACAACTGTTGTTGTTACTAGTTGTAATTCATAAGGCAATCAGCTGATAGAGCCCCCTATGGCGTTATTTTAGTAATATGCTTGATTCTTTTGATATTATTTTTACGACTTCAGTTGAAAATTTTTTATTTTATTTGAATAAAATAAAATGAATACTGAAGATGTTTTGAAAAGAACTATATTGGAGTCTGAATGATGTCAGGAAATTGTCTATTTTTTGAATAGTTGTTTTTCTATAGTTGCCTTTAAAATGTTTCCAATTGTAAGAGTATATTTTTAAAGTAACAAAGATTTCTTTTGAATGGTTGTAAAGCTTGTAGGAAACTACTATTTCGCATATATCAAGTGAATGTATGTAGTAGCTTTATTTCGGTACATTTCCAAATATTTATGTTTAAAGTTTTTTCTTAACGTATAACAATTAGTAGTATTTATACTGGTCCTTAACCCCCACCTATGAAACAGTTAAACCGTCTCCTTTATGGGAATGGGGTGCTGATTGGTTTAGTGAATTGATGACTAGCTATGTGTATTCGACAATGTGTTTGTATTTATAATAGTGGCACTAAGTGCCTTTCTGGGAGTATTATGTAAATGAGTGATGAAAGCAATCGCACCCCTTTGTCCAAACAATATTATGCAAGCTAGAAACACAGAACAGAGATGTCTAATGAGTTAATTTATGGATTGTTATTCTGATCGAGTAGGATAAACAAGGCTATCGCACATTTAATATGAAACGTCAATATTTATATATTTTGATGTTGTATATATGTATCAACAATTCTTGACATCAAAACTAACGGACTCTCTTAATGTGTCATCATCATCATCATTGTCGGTAGTGTTTGATTATCAAATTTAACCGCATTATAATCCATAAAACAAACAAGTTAATGTATTCGAAATTGTCCCAATGGGCTAACCATAACAATTTTAAATGTAATTTTAAGAATATCATGATATCCCTAGATAGCGATTTCTCTTTCTGTTCGTGACGGTTTAGGTTTATTTACTAGCTACTGTTCCCAATTGGAGTAATATATCAAATTGTCTTAGTAAGCCAACTGGACATCAATAATTCAACGGCGCTATCGGATGCTGGACCGGAACGCGTACACAGTTGGACATCTAAATGGGTACGTGTTTGTCGCGACTCATGTCGGATTACCAGGTTATACTTAAATCAACAGTCCCATAAAATTCAACTGCTACTGTTATTTTAACAACAAACTCACCGCTTCCTGACTATAATATATCACCTGATTTTCAGTTTATCCAGACATATTTCGCTGACTTTTATCAGTTTCAAATAAACATCGACAAAAGGGAATTGTTGTTGGTTGGCATTTATCTTTAAATCAACCATTCATAATTATAATATATAACTAAATAATTGACTGTAGATTACGTTTCAATAATAATCAAAATCTTAAAATAACAAACACGAGTCAAACGTTTACTCGAGTAACTCCAGTTTAATTAATGTAATTTATTTTATATTAACCCACACACTTGATTATTGTAATTGTTAAATATTTAGTTATCGTGTTGTGTGTTTGTGTGTGTGTGTGTGTGTGGCAAATTTAGGAAGAATTTATGGGGTTGTAGTTGAATCGAAAATCTCATTAATGCTCTGTCAGTGTGACGACTCGCCGGCGTCGAGTTGAACCGTTAGTATGATGGCCCTGGTGACTTGCACGTTATCTGCACATTAGGTCGACAACTCCCTAACAATCCCTCGGATTTGAGGAGACTCTTGAAAAATCTGTTTTCACCCTGGATGATAACTTACGACCGTCGTCGCAATATAGTCTATTATGCAATTCGAAAATGAAATTATCTATATTGATTGATGATCTCGTCAACATAAGTTCCCTCTTCTTTTTATTGTAAAACTTGTAAAATATCGCTACTTCAAAACCATTTTAGACGATTATAATGGATAATAACTAATGGATTGATGAGTTAATGGAAGCGTGGATAATGTAAGTTTAATGGCGTCTGATAAAGATGAACTGATAATCAAAGGTTGACGCTGAGTTGATGCGGACAATACAACGTCCAAGCAATGTTGTATTGGCCAATGATCCCAATTAGGGATGATCTTCCGGTTGGTCGAACCATAAACCCTCAAATACACCATTCGAGAATATTTCAGAAATCATTCATAATCGAATCAAACGAATTTTCTATATTATACATTACGGTCTTTTTTCTATATTGTTTTGGCACGTGGACTATTCAAAACCACCACCAATATATGAATAAATGACAATACTAAACAGCACTCAAATATTCTAATAAAACTAATTTTGAACGTGCTATTTTGTGGTTGGCGTGCGTGGCTGTTACTAATTTTTCAGGTGTTAAATCCATATCCTAATACTTAATTGCTCAACTTCCGGTAAAACAGATTAAACTTCCGTATACAATACCACTTGCTGGTGATTGTATTGTTGTGATCTTTTTATGGTGCACCACATGGTGTATCGAATCTATTCGTAAACTCATCGTATATATTTCTGAAATGTTTAAAATTAATTAAATATAACGATGCTTCTATTCAAACTAAGGATGACATATTACGGGAACTATGCTTCCTTTGATTCTATTTTAATGATGATTGTCTATTATGTTCCATTTTCGGTTGTTTTCTTTAGTTGTCACGCAACGTTCTTCGAAGCATTGTGTGATTTTACGATCAATTCTAATATTGTTTTTCTACTGTGTTTTATTAGCACACGATTCAAACATGTCGTGATGGTATAAATGTAATCTAGGGTTATCCACATTTTCGCAGCTTCAAATGTATATAGATGGATTGAAGGGCTGGTCAGATGACAATCAACTTCTTTCAACTTTGATGGTTTCAGGGGATTGTTTAGCGGCTAGACGATGTGTGGGGATGATACGTTTCAATCTACTTTTGTGACCTCCCTATCGGCACAGTTTATGTCCACATATTGATATTGCACGTGGATAGTTCAGACTTCAAATGACTATTACAATGTTTATGAGGGTACTCAACAGTAGAAATTGTAAGATAGATTTAGACATGTGTACAAGGGTAACAAGTAAATTTAAGATGATCCGAAGAGCTTAACAGCTTTATAGTATTTCTATCCAATTTGCGATGATAACATAGATGCGGGCATATATCCTGCATCAATTTCACAACATTTTTCAGTTGCTAAATCAAAACAAGCATAAAAACAATTTGATTTTTATGACGAAATTAAAAAGTCTCATTTAAATACATTCAAAATATTTTATAGTTGGATAGTAAAGCACACCATAAAGCAGGTTTGCATGCTAAGTAGCTTGACACAGTTCGAACTTCAATCATCATAAAACTCGAACAGGGCCTTTGTAGTAATAGCTTAATACATACATTGTGTTGGAGCCGATTTATTTTAACACTGTACGCTTTATAACCAATATATTAACAAGTTTAAATTATGCGGGTTTCAATCAGTTTATTGCACATTCTTGGTAAGTTGGCGGTGATAGTACAGAAAATGCAGATACAGAAAAACTGATTGTATGCATTGTGATTTACTTCTTCATATACATTCTTCAACTCATTCATACAGTTGAGACACTTAAAATTCGTGTAAATCACAACCAATACAATACTGTATTGAACATCTAAAATGCTAAATCTTCTTTCGACACTTTTATAACACACATTTCCCACTTACAATAAAATCAGACAATTCGACGATGATATATTTGACTGTCTATGAATTCGAATCATCAAACAACAACAGCAACATATGAGAAAGAACGCCAATCTAGTACTGAAAGATTAACCTTATCGTGAAGTTAAAGGATGTCTTAGTAAAAAATTTGTTTCCGTTCAACAACATGGCGTTACGGAAGTGGACTTTCTTTGTGTTTATTATGTGCAAATACAGATTGATTGTAGGGGTAGGACGGTTTCCGCAACCGGTCCTTATATACAACCCCGCTTAAAAGTATTTATATCTTGAACAATATCGCCCTAAATTAAGCTTCTGAATACGGTCCAATCGAAATAAAACTGCTACAAAATGTACAAAATTATTGCTTCCTGTTTGAAGGGAATTGGAAAATTAATTTATTTTTTGCTATATCAGCCCCCGATAATAAAGTTGTAATTTGTATGTTACAACTGGTTTTATTGTAAAGCTATAAAGTACGTTCAACTACAACATTTTCCACTATTGATATGACTCTTTCATTTCATTGAATTAACGCCCAATATTTATATTAGTTTTTTTAAAGTTTGTAATTCACAATTCGCCAATGTTGAAAATGTTAAATTATCTGTATTATTGTTTCAGGCGAAATTCACGGGACATTTACAAAATTTCGTCTTCTCATTCACATAATTAAATTCTTTAGTTAGTTGCATCTATTATGGAGTTTGGAAAAATTTCAATACATTAATTTAGACAAGTTTGAATAATAAAAGAGGAAGAGAAAAAAAACGATGAAAATCTCTGAGGGTGGTTTTCTATTTTTTTAATAAAATAAAGTGTATGCAATAAAAATGCATTAATCGACCGGTGGTAGTTGCACGATATAGGCAATAAATTTGAAATTCACGACTTTAAAAAAACCAAAAAAAAAACTTGAATAGTACCATTAGTGTTTAAACTATCATAAATTGTCGATTGGTGTTCAATCCGTCCGCTTGGGAATCAAGTCGCGCTTTTAAACTAAGTGCACGCCAACATTTAAGTTCGTCCAAGTATAAAGTTTATTTGTCGTTTTTGAGATCCGGACTGCCGGAAAGACTAGTATTTGTGGGCGTGCGACAGTTTTATTTTAAAAACTTTAGGGGGAATCGCACCCCAACGAATCTCTTCAAGATCACCCGTACGTAATTATCAGTTATCAGTGGAGCGTAAAAGCACACGAGCTTTTTAGCACGCTTTTCTTTAAACATATTTATGTCAAAGCTATTCAATTCGGCGATGTCAATTCGAGTTTCATCTTGTTCACTTCAATACACCCAATTTGATGTGGACCTAAATCTATTTCCTCTCGTTTAACATTAAATAAATAACTGGATAATAATTTTTCAATAATTCATAAATATTTATATAATAAACTAATTGTAAGTTCGTTAGTATTGTTGCTAATAAATTTTATTTTTTTATCGAAATTTTTAATTTGATATAAACTATAGTGGAATAGTGAGTGCGTCATAAAATTCATCAGATGCAAATTGACAATATACAAACAATTAGTGATCCCTTGTGTATTAACAGACAATGGCCATTTCATTATTAGTATCAGGAATGCCATTACAGAACGCGTCATGAACAAATATGCGTTGTCCACCCCCACAAAATTTAATTTGCGTACCGACTCATATTCCGAATGGATTAAAAAACTCGTTGGAAAGTTCTTTATTACACCTAGTAATAGTATATATACATGCGGGTATTGTAGGGAATATTTACCACCCCTTTCAACGATGATGATATTAACGTTTCGACTTATCATACAATCTTCAACTTAACAACAATATGAAAACTACAACAGCAATTATTTATGAACCAAATATTCTAAAAACAATGAAGTTTATTGTTTGTTATCAATGTGGAAAAATCTATGGGGACGACAATAATAATAATAATAATAATAATAACTAAAATAATAATATTGAGACATACACGATTTTAATGCTAGTTATTCCATCCATTGACCTTTATGATATATCCTATGCCCCCATATGCAAATTACAGCTTCCGTGTGAGTTTTTCTTTTGAATTTACATCAATCTATTTTGAATATAAATAAATTGTTGTTTCGAACATTATCGCTATTCATTCGATAAACAATATACAACTGTCAGTCTTTACAAATCTAAATCAATAAATGATGCAAATATGAACATAGAAACTGCGTTCTATTATGATTTATATCAGAATAAGTTAACTTATAAACTAAAACCCCAGTAGGTAGAAACACAATAGAAGATACCATGCAGGAAGCTCAATATCTACTACCTGCTGGTTAATGGAAACTGGTAAGAAAACTTGATCATACGAACCAGTCTTACACACACACACACACAGGTGCTCTATTTTTGAACTTAACATTATAATAGGTCAACTATATCAAAAAAAAACTAACACCTGAATTTATGACAAGTTATCTAAATCGATAAAAATATAACATGTTGTGTATATTTCAGTTTCAGTATGTTGTCGAAACCATAAATCGTTCATGTTGGATATGAATTTTCCACATGAAAGAATACTTGATACATTAGATTTTTTATACAGCCTACTACTACATTCATCAATAACAAAAACCAAAGTTTTAGACAATATATATTTATCAAATCTGTTATAAGAATTATCTTTTCTCTTGTATTATACAGGATCTTTAAAAAATACGCTAGAAAATTATATGCATAGACATGCTCGAGTGTCATCCACATATTTTAGCCATTTCGAACAATTCCAGAACGAGAAAATGAATCTAATTAGAGTCAAGTCTTTTTCTTCTTCTCCATTCTATTTGTGGTGTAAATCGTGACTAAGCATAGATATTAATGTAGGTATTTATTAAAAAAAATAATTGTTGAATTATTTTAATTGTTGTATCACTCAACTACGGATTCGATTGTGTTTAGATTTTGTCCATTGATTTATTATTATTGTGTAAGTAGTAACACGAATTGGGCGTTTAAAGGGGCGACCGCACGCCATCTTGACTGACATTTCATTTAACTCCACCACTAAGTTGTCACTCAGAGAGGATATTGTCAGTGGAAGAAATAAAGTTTATATAACATAGTGAAATTCGTTAGTTATCCATGTGTGATAATGTTAAATTACTATAGGAAATTACTGTTATTGATTGGAAAACTAGCCCTTTTCAGTGATGAGTCCTAATGATTAATTGAATTTTCGTGTAAGTGGAATTATGTGTCGTTGGGTTTGATTAATTTAAGAAGTGATTCAATTCGCAATACACACATTTAGAAATTGATTTATCTATTGATGAGAATGTATTTTAGTTGGTTTCTATTTATTTTCCAATATACCACATATGTATATATCAAATTTATTCGCATAGAATTCACTAATTAATTGTTAACAGACTTTTCTAACAAATTAACAAAAGAGTGATTTATCCATTGTAAAGAATAGTTCAGTTCGATAGTCATTGGTCTCGTAAATATTTTTGCTGTCCACTTGTCAAGCCGAAGTGATTGGAATATTGAGTGAGGGTGCTACCGCACATTCACACAATGAGAACAATTGAATTTCGAATCTGAATACAACAAACCCATTGCATTATCATCTAACAGATTACTGTTTGGGAGAGAACAAAACAGGTGTACTAACGTGTTACAGCTTAAACAGACATGTTCTATACAAGACACCTGTAGAATATTAACAACCCTATTGAGAAGATCAACCGATTTTCGCATGACAAATTCACTCTTCCTCTATTTCACTATCAATAAACACGAACAAATATAAAAATAGGAACGACCAATACAAAACAAATTGAACCCCTTTTCGATCTCTTCTATAATAATTACATTAAATTATGTTATAATATACTGATCTTAAATGAATTAGGAGACGTTTTAAGAACTCAGCTCTCTTTCAATCCAATTATAAGAGGATATCTTGCCAATATTAAATTTATCTCGAAATGAATCAGGAACTAGCTAACTGATCAAATTTCAGGATTTATTGTTTGAAACTTTTATAGATTATTGGACGAGTCAATATATACTCTGGATGTTGCTATTGTTTTGAATATATGTATAATGATGAATGTTGATTTTAATCGTGATAACCATACTGGATCAGTTTTTAATGTATAACAAGTTGAAATAAGACAGAAAGTCATATATGAAAGGCAATATTTCATTCGAACATCCGACCACCGACTAGAAGCAGTATAAGAAGATTGATAACTGAGTGAATTCTATCAAAAACATTAAACAACATACACTATTCTCACTGGTCACGATTGCATATAGTCGACACAATTTGCTACGTGTGCAAATAGATGACAGTGTAATCCATCATTGCTGTCCGGTCTTCTCTCAACCCCATTCCATAACTATCCTATATATGATGTATATCGTATAGCTTGAGGGATATTAGGCCAAATCTCTCGCGATTTAGAATAATTTACATTATTTCAATTGTTGAAAAATAAACAATTCAATAGGAATATATATACGTGTGTGTGTCTGGTGGATGAGAAATTCGAAATTATTAATTAAAATTGGAACAAACCAACAGGAAAAAAGGGGACTGATGAGAATGCCTCATCAAAACGATCGTCGTCCAAAACTGCAAATGAAATACACTGAATAATTTGAAGCAATTTGTATCCAGTTGCCAGAGACGGATTATACAGCAAATATCATTGATTTTGCATTGTAACTTACCAATTTTGCCAATACATCATAAATAAAAATAGAATTTTCAATTTATTTTCCACAATTTCTATACAATTACAACAAATAATTTTAATACATATAAAAACTTTTAATGATTTTACAACAAATCCGCCTCTGTTATGGTATTTTTCGGCAAATAGGGGCATACTATACATATATACCTTGCCTGGGTTAGTTGGGCATAGTCGTTCCGTAAATTGCTATTCATGATTGGCATGTATTTGATGATAGACGTATTTGATTAGGGCGGGCTTAATGATACGTACAATTTCCTCGCATGCAATGCATACACATTCATATAATGTCACATAAGCCAGATTACTGTATTCACTATAGCCGACATGTGCGCCCTAACAAATAGTATTTGATGAGTGGCGATATGTTTTCATTTCAAGTTATCGACTATGCAAATTCTCATTATGGAACACAGGAAAAATGTATACGAACAATTTTCTAGTATAGTATCCTAATTTATTATTATTATTATTTCCTGTATGTGTATATTGATTGATAAATAATAAAATACTGTAATATTATCGTAGTCAAAATCAAATTTATCACGGCACGATCGTTGGACAAATATTTGACTGTAAACACAAAAAAATTCTTTCTTTTTTTTTCTGTTTATTAAATGTGACAATGTAATTTTTTTCTCGTTGAGCTTCAATCGTTTCCTATCCACAACTGAACAAATACACATTATATGTACGTTATTTGTATTTGGAAATAGCTCTTATATACAATTTTCAATTTCTGCGAATCCCTACAATTGTACACTTAACGAGTCTAGTGCTCTTCAGTTTTGTTTCCCCCATTTTCTAGGCCATTTTTAATAAAAAAAAACAAATCTTGACAACCAATTTCAAATCGATTTATGAATCACAAAAAAAAAAACTTATAGAGGATGAGTTTAAAGTGTACCTCATTCTGTTGTATTTAATACATATAGGTGGAAAATTTGAAAAATAGCTTGATAGTTGTTGGTGATTTTTCAATAGGATTTGCAAATGAATAGTAAAACATAAACAAAGATATAATCACAATAATTAATGATGAAAATACGATATAATCAGGTAATGAATAAATGACACCTGAAATACTATTACGTTTTCGACATAAACAAATATTCAACATAAAATAGAATAGTGAAAAAGATTAATCGACACTAAACACAACTGATCAATGTATCTGCTTTGATAAATTCAGGACTATAGAAAATGGAATGCAATTCCATTGGGAAATTTTCTGTTAAAACCAATCCGTCACAGTTTGGAAATTGTCTGATATCAACGGCAAAATCTATCAAAAAATAGAGAAAAAAACAAGAATCTATCATGTGTTTACAATGTTTAAAACTATTACAACAAATATTTGATTCGAAATTATAATTTAATCGACACTTGGTTTGTTCACAACGATCACAGGAAAATTGTAATTATTATCAACCGATTTCAATCGAATGATATGAATAATACTCAATTTCCCATCCACACTTGGATATCGAAAAAAATACTTTTTCGGTAATTTGATCAACTCGTCAATCATTAGAAAGATTCTATTTACGATTAAAACAATTTCCACTGTTTTACTAATAGCATTAGTCCTATCTACGATCTATACACGGAAACTAATTTAGTAAAACTACCCTATTTGTTTTTGTTGAAACCATTAATAATTAAGTAGTGCGTTTATATTTTTATTTAATAAATTTTGCACGATATTCTCCAATAACTGTTCAATTGAATCAGACTTGTTGCACACAGGTTAACGATCAACTTATACAAAATAAAAATATTAAACATTACCATCTAATTTGGAAACAATAATTTTCATCTTGCATGTCCAACCGTGAGAATTACAATATCCATAAACATATGCCTTTAAACACTTACAAACCTCGTCATTATGCACCAGTTATCCACCCTTATAATACGAAAATTGACAAAATATAAAATTACAACTTATCCGTTATTTAAATATGTAATATAATTAAAAAATAATATTATTGTAATAATAATAAGAAATACCGTTATATTTGCAATGTTTCTATAACAGTTGTTGAAATTTTTGAATTATGCCGGCATGACTTGACGACTTTACACAAATCCCTCATCCCTCATAGCCCTCAGGTCAACGAAAAAAAAAAACATTCTTCAACAACATCCCTATGCAGGTGTGAATGAATCATACTTTACAGGTGTTTGATGAGTCACTTTTGCCAACCTTTTCTTTTCCCTTTTTTTTTCCTTTCTTTTTAATTACTAACCACCTTCAAGGAACGTTTTTGTCCCTTTAAATGTTGGTCTATAAACATGTAAACACAACGAAAAGGGGGCCATACCAACGGTCCTTGTCTAAATTTATTTAATTTTAATTGTTAATTATAGCGAATATTATTTCGCTCTTCTCGATTAACGATTTTATTTAATGATTCGATCTAGAGTTGTGTAAATTCGATGAAATCAGAAAGGGTTCACACATAAAAAACAAATTTTATTACAGTTACATAACAAAGATGTAATTTTTTTTCTCGAAAAACAATCGATAAACAGGTAAACCCACAAAAACGTAGATGATTCAGATAAATTGTTACGGTAAATACGAGTGAGAATACATTACAACCTTGTAGTTTTAAAAAAATTACAACAATAAAAATTCCAAAATCGTGATTAATTTCGAAATAGAGAAAAATTTCACATTTTTTTGATTAGAGATTAACTAAATAGTTTTGGTTAGTGTTTTTGAATGCATCGAGAAATGATTAGTTTCACTTTTTTTTTAAATTCAACTTCCTGTTCGGATATAGAAAGACGGAAATTTGAATCTATTAAAAATATTTAGTCCATAATAATTTATTCCGTAATCGTTAACTATGCTAGTAATTTCAACGTTGTATTATCTAAGTTTTTACTTTCACTTATAAAACAGACAACAAGAGCGGGGTTAACCTGAAATCGGCAAGGTAAGCAACAGAGTTGGTCAGTCGCACAATGTTTTATTAAAAGTATTGTACTACATGATTTGTGTTGGAAAAAAAATTTCAACAATAGATAATTAATTAATTAAAAATGGTAATTGCTGGGAAAATTGTGATAAAAATTCTTTTTATTATTTGTGTTGTATTAGTGTTAGTTACTGATTATTCGGGACTTATTAACAAATTGATAGCCGGTAATAAGACTGATGGTAGTGGTAAAAATAGACCGAAACCCAAAAATCCTGGATATGGTGATCCGAAAACTGATATCGATATTGATGCTGATATCGAGCATGAATCTCTTAAGAAAATAGGCGGTAACATTTTATTATCGATCTAATTTTCATTTTATATTCCCAAACTTACAACTGCACGTTATTTTTGTGGTTTCTTTGTCCACATTATCAACCTATATTTAATAAAAGATTTGATATAATAATGTTGGAAGTTTGGGGTTTTTCTTCTACCTAGAA
Organism: Mylabris sibirica; assembly: GCA_039776855.1. NCBI lineage: Eukaryota > Metazoa > Arthropoda > Insecta > Coleoptera > Meloidae > Mylabris > Mylabris sibirica. The sequence goes on along the minus strand of CM077845.1, from coordinate 6,108,948 downwards.
CAGTATTATAGGAAAAATTGGTACTAGTTCTGGGTAAATAAACTTGTTATCCTTGATATAAAATCGATAGTTGTTTATTATTGGTTTTTTTCCTAGGAATTGTGACTTTGAAGAGTGAAATGTTACAAACAATCAAAAATGCTTGTTTACCGAAACTAATTTGTGAACTAAATGCAACACCACAGAAGGAGAAATTAACAGAATCAGAAAAATCGCTATTATCATTATTGAGGTAATACAATTTTAACAAAAATACTATTTGACATTGGTTTATAGCCGATTGTTAAAAATATATTACGGAAATGTACATAACATTAACTTTCACTCTGCTGTAACATCTGTAATATAACCATTTATTTCGCAATAACAGAGACGATAATGAAAGTATACGATGAAATTTTATAAATGAAAATTTCGTAACATTTTGTAATCATAATGTTCCTTTGTTGTTTTCTTAAATAATTTTAGAGATACATCAATAAGTACAACAGCTGAATTAACATCAAAATATCATTTCGCTGCACATATGGGCCAATTAATTGCCGGCATTGAGGGCAATGGTTGTCATAATTTTTATCCAACTTGTCCATTTCCTGGACTTCAAGTACTACAAATGATGAAAAAAGTCCGTATGAGATAAAAACTGATTTAAAGTGTGTTGTTGGCAATTTTGGTGTTTATTATGTTGTGTTGGTCCCACTATATTGGATATAAAAACGAACAAAAAAAACAACAAATTATTGGAGCTATTTTCGTAATGAAAAAACGAAATAAACACCAGTTTATGTCATAGTAAACCACCAATTATAAACGAATATTGTACATATTGTAAATAGATAAAAAATAATATTTTTTATTTAATGTCTAGTTGTTTTAACATCCCACCAAATATTAATCACTGCCATGTTATAAAAACAAATCAAATTTAACGACTTAATGAAGAAAATTTCTATTTTTATCATCCAAAATAATGATAGGCACTAAAAGTAAGACAAAAAAATAAATAAATAAAAGCTACTATTTAAGTAACTATTATTCAAAATGAAACAAAAACGCACCAAAAAATAACATTTACATATTGGTCGTAAATAAAGGCCATAACTGTTGAACTGTAAACTATTCCTAAAATGTATGCATATATATCTAAGTTCTAGGTTCTAGCTATTTTACCACTTCATATGATTAACGATGAGTGTTTTCAGCTGTCAATTAAACGAAGAAATATAGAATAAAAATATTTCGTTTTCTTATTATTATTATTAGCAACTGATCGTATTTAAATTTGAGAAATAATTGAAAAATCCATAAACAATCTCAATTTATAAGACATGTATTACATTCTTTACAAATATTGAATAAAATAATAAAGTAAGTTCATGAGACGTTAATGAGTTTCGTGGATGTGTTAAATAGATGTTTCATTATAAACGATTTACAAACCGAAACAAAAACTTTGTATAGGTATAATACAATAGAAAACACCATATAGCATAAAGACTGCTTTTAATTTATTTATTATCGATAATAATTATTAAAAAAGTAAATAACTTTAATTTGTAGATTATCCAATTATTAAATTATTACAATAGCAGTTTCATCAAAGCTCAATTTAAACATTGTAAATAAAAATAAGCGAAACTCTTATCTATAATATAATTGAATATATACCGATTAAAATTTGAATGAGGTTATTCAAAATTTTACGTTCAAAGTCCAAAAATATCCAAATTAGTATTTTATGAAAATTACTTGAATGTTTTCATTTGAACTATTTCATAATTTTTAATTGAAAGGAGACCTCTTTAGTCATCTGATAAAGCCGGGATTTTTCAATTATATTCGAGAACAAATAATTTTACGATCACATTATTTTAACAGAAATGATTTTATGTCCATGTACCATTTTGAATTGTGGTCAATTTCGAAATTACATATTGCGATCGTAAAAACAACATTGTTGCTAAAAATTTTGGTAATTAAAAAGATTATCGAATTTCTTTTATTTATTTATTCGTCTAGCGTTTGATAATTTCACTTTCAATTTCATTATTGACTAAAATTTTTATGAATAAACAATCGTGGGGAATACGTGTTGGTATAAGATACCAGCCAAGGTAGAAAATTCTGGTAGTGGTGGTCACTTTCACTTAACAATAATTTTTAGTCAACCCAACTCTTTCTAAGTCAACTACAAAACATTAAAGTGTGTTGATATTAAGTTAAATTGAAATGGAGTTAATAAAACTTTTATTTTACGTTTATTTAATTATAAATCTACAAACAATAATCGATAACAAAACAAATCAAGCGGTAGCACAACAACCGTCTTTTGAATTACCAGTTGAATTAATAGGTTTTCCAATCATAATAATCGCTGTTAGATTATCGAATTTCGTTAAAAAACTAGCATACTCATTAAATCCAAGTAAGTAGATTTTAATTAATTTTCCACTGAATTTCATTTTCAATTATTCCAATTTAGAAACATATGTCGGCCGCACACGTAGAGACATTAACAATGATATGATCGATATGATTGAGGCTGAGAAAAGATTGGTTTCTGAATTAGGTGGAAATGTGTGCATTTACACAAAAGTTTGTTTACATCACGCAGAAAAAGCGAATAAAACTAATGGGAGACGACGTGAAATGATCGTCGATTGGGACGACATATTCAGGTAAATATAAATACACGTGACATTTTCAATTTAATCAAATCTTATTTGATTTACGTTGCAAAATTTAATGGGAACAATAAAAAAAACAACAACCAATCTGATACAGAAGTATGCTAATATAAAAGAAATATTTCGCTTGTTCTGATATTCAACAACGAAAACTTTATTTCATTTCCTCATCGATTTTCTTTGTTCTCTCAACTCCACCACTATCATAAATTACATCTTCAAATTATTAAAAAATACTCCTGTTTATTTTAATATTAAATTAATTTAATACATTCGATATTCTGCAATAGAATTTAAATAACTGATAATATAATTGAATTAATTAAATTAATTGTTTTAATTATCGTTTAATTTAATTACAGTAATTACAAAGTGACAAAAGAGAAACAGAAGGAATTTTATTTATTGAGTGTGTTCCTTGGTGATTTTATTGCATCGCCCCAATTCTGCAATCAATTAGCTAAAAGAGGACGCGCTTGTATTGAATGAATGATTGACTTCTAGTCATTATATTTAATGAACAACAATAAGAACAACAACAAAAAAATTGTGTCATCTACAGGGGATAATTTGTTTTAGCAATAGGTGATGAAAGATTAAAAAATTACCTAATCATTATCGTCACTTGAATTACAAATTTTTTTTTTTTTTTTAATTTTCTTAAGTAGTGTATTTATGATAGACATATTATTAATAGTGAATAGAAAGTGAGAATGGTAATTTTATTAATTTGTATTCTGGTGTAATTGAAGATAATAAAAACGATTTATATTGAATTGTTTAATTGTTGTTGCGTTAAAACTATAAGAATTTGCGTGATAATTTTGAAAACTTTTCCGTTACAATGATCAATCTCCATTAAATTATGGCACTCGTACATCAATTTATTTTCATTTATGACGCATCTTATGTAAATTAATAAAAATTTCTACACTGGAGATTTTTATTTTAAATAAATAAAGATGATCTTGTTTTTAGATGTGTGTATGTGTGTTAGCGTAGAATTTCCTTCCATAAATGCATCTTTTGTAATATCCCCCATGCACTTCAAATAATACGTGATGCACTCTTTTCATGAACGTTCAAGTACTTGGGGGAATATCTAGGTCAGTATTAAAGAACGTTTTGTCTTTGATGTAAATATAGAATAAATTAATGCACAATTTGTGATATTTGACCGATTTTTTTTGTACAAAGAAAGTCGTTAGAGGCGAGGGGGAAAAAAATCGAATTTGTATATGGCAAATCCAGACGCCTACAATACTTTCTTTTCTAGAACCACACTATATACGTTTTAGCAAATTATTAAATTTGCTCAGTAATTTTTACAAGTTTATCCAGTGAAAAACTATAACCATGAGGTATACGTTAATTGTGGTATTGCTAGGAAATATTAGTTGTATTAAAAATACACAAAGCGATGAAACTGGCGATTATTTACTGTAAGTTCTTTTGAAAATTTATCAACATTTTGTTTATTTTAAATAATTCTAGAAAACTCACAAAATTCGCTTTAGAGAACCGTCAAAATTTCGATTATTACAAAAAACCTAATTTGTATAAACCAGGATATTATCCTGGAAATTTTCTTTATCGGCCGCAATTTCCAAGACCTAATAATTATTATCAAGAACCGCAAAATGTTATGGAAATTTTATTTACAATAAATAAAAACGATAAATTACATTGTATACCGCGTCTTTTATGCGAAGTTACATCAGATACGTTATCAAATAGACGACAATCGATAGATTTATCAAATTTACCAATTAATATTAATATGGAATCAATTATTAGGTGAGTGAGTCATTGGCTTTCAACTTTCTAAAAATTCTAAATAACGTCAGTATATTAATAAGTGAAAATATTAATTTTGATGATCGAATTTATTCTAGATTATTGTCGATTATGGGTGTAGGTAATAATTCACCGTATACTGCATTTGGGAAAGCTATTCTATTAGGGTATGTATCTAAAGGCAAGTCGGAATCATGCCTTGATGCTTATCCAGAATGTCCTCGGAGTGCTGATAAATTAATTGCGTATCTCAATAATTATAATGGTGGATTCTTCCGATATTTCGCCGGAATTAAACCACAAACCAATCCAGGAAATTATGGTTTAATCAATTATCCACCACAATATCTAAATTATAATCCATACTACAATAACAACAACGATAATAAAAATAATAATGAAGATGTGGTCGCTGAACAAAGAATACAAAATAAACCAATAGTCTATATATCAAATGGGCATTATAACAATGAGAATTTATTGTTTACCAATCGAAAACAAAAAACTTTTGTATTTCCCGTGGATTATTCTAATAATAATGATAATGAATTAAATGGATACAGAAAACCTAAAGAATTACCGTATCCATTAAGTTATTATACGAATGAATTGGATTATCAAAAACCTCTACCAAATCATCAAGCCATCCCTATGATCTTTCCAGATCGTACTGGTACCGGTGAGTTGCGTTTAGATCCGGATGAATTAAATGACAATTATAAGCATTCACAATTAAATTTTCAAAACAATAACTTGATAAGCTTTAATCCTTTGCCATCTAATGAAGCTTACAACGCCGACGGCACCCGAAATGGCAGACCTGCTTTGTTCACATTCCCTGTTTAAATAATTTTATTTTAATGATACAATTAATTTAATTTTTGTTATTATTAATTTAAATAAATAATTATTTGTATCGATGCTAATTTATATTTTGATCGTTATTTCTTCTAGATATCTAGCGAAAAGAACAATGTCATCGAATATATAGAAAAAAAAGCGTGCGGTAAGCTTCCATTCTGTTATATGGAAGCACGGATTTGTATGGGTATTAAGGGATAAACGGAAAGAGGGTTCGATTCAACGTGTTACGATACACTTTGAAGTTCGCTACTGTCAAAGAATCTTTTGTTATCCGTTACTTATTATTACGTTCATTTGAATCGTTACGTCTCTATCCGTAACAATGAATTACGATTTGCTGCTTTTTAATTATTGGAAAACCTTTGAGCTTCTTTAATTATTTTCTAACATCCCTTTAAATTTAACAAATCCCAGACGATTCTTTTGAAAAAATATCAAACAACTATAATCATTTCAATTTTTTATTATGTTGTATGATTATTTTTTTTTTACTCAGTAATGTATTATTTAAATATAACAACGCTCGTATACGTAGAAGATAGTAATACTTGTCAGATTATTCCACCCTCATTGTGTTAATAAAAAACCCTTGAATTGACAGTCTATTCCGATGGTAATTATGATTGTGCTGTGTCATAAAGGCATGTGTTAAAGAACGTTACATTTCACACCGAAATTGAAATATTATAAATAAAAATCGTTGATTGTCTGTCTTTAATTGCAGTTACAATACCGATAATTATAAGAGAAAATATCAATGAATGGTGCTAGTTCTCGATTAGGGTTAAAACCAGCAATCAGTTGAGTTTATATAAAAGAAGATTATAGACTGTTCGCATATCAAACCAATCCGACAACAAATAATAAGTATAACACTATATTGTGGTAGCAAAGAAATGAAATAAAAACAGACACATGCGTTTTAGCATCAAGTAACAAACACCCTTATTCAATCTTAGTCAAATGAAGGACACGCCACGTGGCTTCACACCACTCCTATTAACCGAGAAGGACGACCAAACAAAAACATTGTACTGTACATATAAATATATATGTATAGGGTGCATCAAAGCCATCCCTATTGTGATCAACACATCTTGACCATCAAGATTGATAGAATAAAAAGAAATAAAACGAATATAAAAACTAAGGGCGAGAAAAATAGATGTAATAAACACAAAATAAATGTTGTACACATATGAAATCCAGTTCCTTTAACGCTTGCACCCTTGACTGATGATTGATAACATATCTTTATGAACAATAGTGAATTTAGTCGTAAGAAATCAAATTGAAATTTTACGAGATATAATGCAGGTGACAAGATATGAAATAAACCAGATACCAGTCTAAAGACTTATTGTTCTATATGTATTTCTTTTAAAACATTAATAATAATAATAATAATAGAGAATATTGGAGGGTTTGTCTAATGGAGGCGTGATATGTCATGATATAGGCAAAAGACAGGCGAAGACGGACTGACGGGTCCTCAGTTGCAAAATAACAGGCACCCTCTTAATGTCATATACACATCCACTATGTATATTTCTAATTCACCGCCTTCTTATTATTCACTTGTCTATTATATTAATACAGGATTGTATTAATAAAATTTTTAAAACATTTATAATATACATACATACATATTGTTGTTGTTGATCGATTATGTTTATGGATTCTGGGGAAACTGACAAAATGACTACATAAAAAATCCATATAGAAAATTAATTCGAACCACCCTTAAAAACAGCGACAATACAAAATCAGAAAAGAAAATAAAAAGATTAAAAAGATGAGTAACAGGGAATCGAATGATTGTTCTCGCCCCTTCTCAAGTCACGTGTCAAAAACAGATACAAGATAATAGGGGATGATGTTGACTGTATGAAACAATCAAATATTGTTTGTTTCGTGTATTACAGATTTTTTTTCTATTGTTGATTTATCAAAGATGAAACTGGCGAAAAATTCATTCGAATAATAGTAATGAACTGCCAAAATAAAAATAATGGCGTTAATTTCGCACCGATCATGTATTGAATATTTATAAAACAATTAAGAAGAATTTCATTGTAATTTAACGCTTGTCTAGAAAATGTCCAAAAGGGGTGGATTTGTGATCGTTTCTCGTTTCGAATTGATGGACAATTATTGACGAACGTTCGCCAAGCTATATTGTAAAATTAATAGTTTTATATCCCAATCCATAATTTAACCCTATAGATGCGTAAGACTGAGCGTTAGTTGTATTACTATATAGCTAGAAACGTTGTGTGTGCCAATGCGTTTGGTTAACCGTAACTGTAATTTGAATCATGATGTTGACATTAAGCCCTACTGTAATCCGTCACAGCACAACGTCAAATACTTTTTTAACATTAACAATAGGGGAGAACCGAACCAAGTGAGATAATGTTACGAATTGACACCGGTTTCAATCCCATTTAGATTATGCGGATCGCAGATTTTCATCTTTGCTATCTTAAATCCACGGAACGAAATTAATTCGATATGCCCATTTTCAAAAAAAAAAAACACTACAGTTTTAATAAATAGTTCCAAATCATCCGTTTTCTGTGCAGTTTTATAATCGAAATTGATGAAGAAGGTGAATATTCTTGTACATACACCACCAGTACTTAGAAATAAGTCGTAGATAAAGTATATTGTACAACTCGCTATAATGTGTGCTATTATTACCTCGAATGATTACAACACTCGCTCATTTTGTGACTTTCGTACTCGTTAATAAAAGCACTCATTCAATAAACGAAATCTAGAATGCGGTTGACCCTGCCGGCCATTCCTGAAACTCCTGCTAAGTTTTTCAAGCGCTTGAATTGTTGTGCGGAGTACAAATGTGATTGGTTAAGAAATCTTGAAGTTATGTTGAAAAAACACTTTTTTCGAAATTTTTCTACAACGATCTCTTGTGAACGAATCAACCGATTTTGATCGTTCAAACGGCATTCAATTTCATTTTTGAAGGTTAAGAGCTGATTAGGTTATGCAATTGATCGGTACAGCAGCTCGATAGTTATTTTGAAAAAACATGATTTCAACAAAAAAAAAATGTTTTTTTTTTGAAATTTCTCAAAATGTATCGGGCCGAATCGGTTCGAATTTACATGAAATCTAAGTTAGGTGGAATTCTTTCGAATACCGCAATAAAGCGCGTTTCAATCCGCCAAGCCGTTGAAGAGTTATGAGTTACTTACCCCAAAACGTCGAGATCTGCTGAAAACTCAAACTCGAAAAGCTTCCCAAAATTTTGAAAAATTTCTTTTCGGGATGTTAAGAATCAACATCAATTAAAAACTGTTGTTTATATTTATACAATGATTTGTTGTCAGTTGGTCAATTTTTTAATTGTCATTTGATGAATATCAAATTTATTTACGATATTCAGTGTCGTGTTCTTTTTTTTTTGTTTCTATAGGTATATTGTATAGAAAACAAAAACACACTTTTATTTGGATTCTTTTAGAAAACAGCAGGGGACTAGTGATGATGGGTCCCAAGTGGGGCAACTATGAACTTAATGGTTTCCCTGACTGCCGTGTCGATTTAAAATGACGCCTGACGTGATTATCTTATAGTTTACTTACAAGATGGACCAGCCGGGGCCTGTGGTTTTTTCGAAAACATTTCGAGGCGTCTGACTGGATACTTTATTGTCTCGTCAACCATAACAACAATGATAAATAATATAATGAAAACAAACATGTTTTTTTTTCTTTAATATAGCAAAATAGCTGTTGTGTATATGTATTGGAGGTATACCTATATTAAATTTTATCCAATTATAATTAGATTTTATCGTGATTTATAAAACAATAAACATAGTTTGTTGATTGGTAATCTGCAACAACAAGTTGGAAATACGATAAAATGTCCAACATTTTACAGATTTTATATCCCAAGTAAATTCCAGATAAAGTTCCAATTTAATACAGTCGCTATTTCAAGGAGTAACGTTTTCATTTAAAGTGGTTGTAATATTTTGCTTCCTTATATGAAAAACCGTCTCTTATATTGGAATTCTTTTGAAAATAAAACTATTTCCAATAAACGAACCAACAATTGGTTTTAAATTCGAAATTTATCAACATAAAAGAATCAAATTCAACTAAATTGATAATAAAGTTTACATGAAATTTTCAAGTAAATATCCCCCTTTATACTATAATAATATTGATATATATCACGTATACATTGATTTTGTGGTTGTTTAAAGAATGTTTTTAAGAACAAGTTTAGTGTTAGTGTAACCTTGAATTCCAGACAGCTTGACGCCGAACATCAGCGTGACTGATGGCTGGGACCTGTCCCAAACAAGCAAATCTGATATTTTTTTCCTTCTTCTTCTTCTTCTTGTTCTTCGTCTTTTCTACAACAATACACCAAGTGGACCGTACAGATCGTAAATCTTCCATCGAATAAAAGCCATTGAAGTTGAATAGTTTTGAATACATCTGTTTTGTTGGGAATTTCTATGTTTATTTAAAACTAAAAACCACCAAATTTTAATATTGTTGTATTTATTTTATTTTTCGCTTCTGTCTATGTTTATGTACGTTTGTACGTATATGTATGTATGTTAAAGGAATTTCAATTCAATTGAGGACAATAGGATAGTGTCACTAATAATTAATTAGTAAATAGTGTGCGGTTGACTGATACAAAGTGCCCACTTCCATCATCTAATTATTTCTGACAAGTGTGATAACCCTTTCAGTAACTGTATTTGATAGTTATGTAAATATATATCTGCACAATGGCGAACAATTACATACAGACAATAGTTGAATTGTGCGACACTGTTTATTTTATATTATCATTAAATATTTTATTAATTTTAACTATATTTGTTTTGTTTGTAGGATTATTGATAAGGTTTAATAATAGACAAATATCACAATATTTATATTTATTTCAAATCAACTATATAAAAGTGAAAAAGTTACAAGTGAAAGACCATCGGTAGTAGATGTGAGTATGGTTCGTAAAACTGGCATACAAATATCTAATGTTACATTTTCAAAATACCATTTTAATACACCATACTCGACAAAAAATATAGCAATATATAGATATATTATGTATGTTTATAATAAACATTATAAAAACTTATGACATTTATTTGAAGGAAAATATAATACATAAGCAATTTTCAAACTGAATTGGTTTATTGGTCTGCCGAGGGCTTTAATATCACAGGCCTCGGTGGCCGACTTGGTCCAGCTCAGGTAATGCGGAAGGCAAATTAATATTATTACATTTACTTTTTTATTTTTATTTTTTAAACGGGATTATGACGGGAACAATGCAAAAAATTTGATCATATGGCATTATCAATTCATAAAATCAACTAAACAATATAACATACTAAATCTAAAATTATAGAGAAAAAAATCTTAAATGGAAAAAAACCTAGTCAACGCTTAAATAAAACTACAATACTGACTAGGGAACCAACTACAAACATAAACATTTTAATATATATTAAAAAAAAAAAAGTTAGAGATCAATCAACAGGAGGATTGTAAGTGCTACGGCACAAAAAACTGCCTTTACGGCAAATCACAGAGACGCTTTCCGAGCAATCTACAGCGCAATTTCTAATTTCTACTTAAACTAAAGCTACAACTACTTACAAAATTGCTTTAAAGTCATTTAAAAATATCGGCATTTTTATAGTATATACACAAATCATGAATTTATCCATGATACTTACTACAATATATTGTTACGTAAATAATTTTTTTATAAAAAAAAATATAGATGAAAAAGCTATATTAACACGCATATAATAAAATTAGTGACCATTGACAACAAAAAAATGGCCACTGACAATACATATTTACAAAATATTTTGGAAAAAAAAATCAGGTGCGGGCTGATCGGCACTTTGGATCGGCACGTGTCCAGCTTTCGCCGCACCGCGCTATTCTAACTACGGAGATCATTTGAAAACCATCAGGTACAGAGCATTATATTTAAATAACAAATGCTTTATGTACCAAAAAACGTAAAAACATAAAAAACATAAACAGTCAGACTCATGGTAGCGAAAGCGAACAAAGGGACGACGTCCCGCCCACCTGCTTGGCTCTACCCTTTTGGCACCATTCAATCTTTGGCTATACTGAATCCAACTTTATAAACAAAATCAAATTTTTTTCTCGTTTATTTTTTTTTCAATTTTTTTTTATCGTGTAATATGTACAAGTTTTTTTTTTTAATTTACAAAATGAAAATTAGCTCAAATCAAATACCGTTTAAAAAATTCCTGAGAGTACGCTTTCGTACAAAATGAGATCAATTCTTATTCTTTGATTTAATTTGCTCTCTTTGGAACCACACACACGCAACACAGGCAGTGTACAAATGACCTACGTACAATATAATAATGTAAAATATATAATAATTGCCTAAACCTACATGCAATCGTATGAAGTTGTTTGGAATAAATGCCAACCAACAACACACAAAATCGGCATTGCCTTCCAAAATGACAATTTTATTGTTTCGCGGAACAATCGCCAAACTGACGACTTCACCTTTATATGATGCTTCTTCATTTGTGCACCATCTTGCTGTAACAATAAAAATAATCAACATTAATAACAACAATATAAGAGTAAATTGCGTCACATTTATGAATATAAAGGGGTAATACAAGGCCAATTTTGCTAAGTACACTGGGACATAACATTACAATTAATTCTGTTTAAAGTAAAAAAAGGTGGAAATTTCGCAATCCAACCTCGAACATTAATAATCATATCGATTCTAGCTAAAGTTATGCAACAATGCACCTATGGTTGCATACATTTAACAAAACAACGGTGAAAGCTTTCGCTCAAATGCAGCGAGGTCGCGCGCAATTTTACAACTAAATTAATAAAACTACAAAAAAAAAATACGAAAACAAAAAATCGCCGAGTCCATGCGATACTATCTCGGTCAATTCAAGTTTAATAATTTGATTAAAAAATCAAAGATATTACTAACCTCTTCTCTATTGTGGGAATCTCTCAAAATAATCGAATTGATTGTTATAGTGCAATCTTGATTGTTATCAATTTTGCTAATTTTATCGTCACAACAACATGATGAATCTGATATTGTCCGTCTTCGATGATGTATTCTCATTGTTGTACGACGGGGAAATGTTTCCAAACCTTGACGGACTAGATTTAATGCTTGCCTTAATTGATAATCGAAATTTGATGATCTCGAACGATTCTCCATTTCGTCAATTAAAAGCTTCATTAATTCTTCCATGCATTCTATAAATACATAAAGAAAATAGAATATAAATGATCTTGTTATTGTTGTTGTTGTTTTTATTTGGTTTTCATTTTTGTTTTTTGTTTTATTTGCGGAAATAAATGAAAAATTTATTATCTTGAACTGGCGCGCGTACATATACGTGACCATATTGCTGAAGTTCCAGCTGTTAGCGCCTACATATATCGATTGCATATACACGTTGCGAATTACAAGGCCATTCGTAAAAGGCTATTTCACAACATTTATTTACCTTCCACAAAGCGTTCATGACGCCCAAACACAAACTAATTATAGCAATAACATACGGCAATAACCGGGCGCGGCAAATAATAATACCATCTCTTATAAGAAACTGGATAGTTTATGGAATTTAATAAAATTAACAAAATTTTATATTCACAAAAATTTACATACACTATTAAAAAAATTGTGGTATAAATTCGCGAAACGGTCGTATTTCGTCACTTCACGGTCTATGTTGCGAATATCCATAAAGTGATGATTGGACCGGAAATTTGTTTTTTTTTTGTTTTTAGAAAAGCAAAAAATAGATAGATATTCTCTTTTTTTGATACCAAGCCTTTAGCAATCGTCTCACGGCCGACCGTGAACCTAACCGAAGACGACACGGCTCCAGCAACAGGTCCACAATTTCGTTTTGACGCAAACAATGTCACTCCCACAACATTTCAATAATAAACACCAGTGTTGTTTTTTAACACTCATTTTTATACAGATAAAGATAAAATAAAAATCTTCACCACTATCATTTTTTTTCAGCAATTATTTTCAATGTAAACTTACCTAATAATTTTTGATTTTCTTCAATACGCTCAGAACGGGCTTGCGATAATATCAATATCACCATTCTTATGAGATCATTCATGTCCTCTTCCGGCATGGCAAACGGTACTGCCATTTCGAAAAACACAAATTATTCGTTGCTCTAATTCTTATTGTTATTGTCGGATAATTGTTCAATTACGTAACAATAATAACAACAACAACAATGACACTAAACACCACTGAACACGAGGCGGGAAGCGTTAAGCTTGAGCGAACACATCCAAACTCTGCAAGGGTTAAACGTTGACTGAATTCATTGTGCACGCTACTACTATGCACCAGAAACAGAAAAGCTCCAAGGGATAAACTCACTCCCAATTACAACAACGCTACACAACTATAACAGGCAATTCTACACTTTATTTACAATATAACATAAAGATTATTTTAGCGAAATTATATTCGACCAATAAACGAATGTTATAGGCGTGTCTACCGAAAACAGAGCCTAATATTGGTCAAAAATTACAATGAAAACAAGGTAGATGTTTATAAGTAGGCCCAACTCGAAAATAAACAATTAGCTTTGATAGGGAAAATAAATTTGATATTATATTATAATTTTTATTATCTAAACTAATTTCATCAGTATAAACAATTGGATTTTTTTAAAATAAATTTATCATAGAACTCACATTTCAAATAAATATTATCAATTATTTTTAAAAAATCGCATCGAAAAAAAAAATAAAAACAATGTACATGACACAGTGGTATATATTAGTTGATTATTATCATTATACACCCAAAGAGATCCCCTACAACCAAGTGGCTTATTTACAAATAATAATTACGTTCTATATTTTGTGTATTGTAAAAATCTTTGTTGTGATTCAGACGAATTTGAAACGCAAAAACAAAATAAAATTGGTATAAAAACGTCCATCATATACCTACAGAAAATCAGGTTTTCGATCGCCACAACATCATGTTAATTACAATTTTATGTTAATTTAAAAATAAATTTCTGACAGTAATTTAGATTAATTTCCACTATATTTCCACCATATGTTACAAATGAAATAATAATTTCAACGAAAATTCAAAATTAGCAACTGTGATCTATATGTAGATAATATTCAATTTCATTCAGATCACGGACAGGTTTAAACCTGTTAGTCCTATTGTCTTACACGAAAAGATGCAGGTGTTGTGTTGTGTTGTGCTTTCAGCCCTTGCCTATTTTCCTCGAGTTGTACGGTTTTTTTGCCTACAACCAACAATAGTTTAACCCAATTTATCGTTCATCTTTTGTTATCAAAATTTGAACAGATGTGCACAATTTCAAGCAACAACAACAATAACAAAAAAAAAATATGAAAATTTCTAATAGATTTTCAGGTCGTTGACATTTACAAAACGGCAATAAAAACACAAGATCAGCTTTAATTAAATAGAATATGCAACATTTTGTACAATTTTTACGTTTATTATGTTAGAACATTTCAGATTTGTCACTATTAAAAAATTATGTCAATGTTATCATTAAATAAATAACGATAAGCCGGAACTGTGAGTTGAGTTCTATTTTTAATAATATTTAAAAAAAAAATTATGTCAATATTGTGAAGGAGACAGTTTGGTACCGTGAGTCAGTCTGGGAAATTTAAGTAATAAAACAATTACCTCCAATAAGGCTGATGCCTTGAGGTGTTCGAATTTTCGAAGGTCGGCCCTATTTTCTTTTTCCTAATAATAATTATAATAATAAAATATATAGTAGAATAATAATAAAAAAATTCAATACACTCATAAAACGATTTTTTTTAACAGTTTATTGATATTTTTATAATCAATTTTTCCAACAAGATGCAACATGTAAATGTCAAGGTTGATCTCTCCTTTGTTGTATTTAAGATATGTATGTATAGCTAGTTTTTCAACGGAAATCTACGTCGATGATATACGGAAACATAATAAACCACATAATGACCTATACGTATAAAGAAAAAAAAATACAATACTACGTAATATTTGTGTACAATAAAGTGAAGGTAATTTCTTTGTTTTATATTATTGTTATTATTGAGATAATTACTATAATTGTCGATTATAAATTCTATTTTAAAAATCTGGAAATAATCAATGAGATATTAAAAAATTATGGCAAACTTCCAAAAAATGTCTAGTACTGACATATACCTAAATATTGCACAATATCGTTGGTTATGTATAACACTAGATTGTCCTTTGTTTTGTTGGGGTAATTCATTGGATAGATCTAGACCAAGGACGTGATAATGGCATTGAATATAATTTCTTTGTTTGATATTAACAATAATAATAAAAATTTCAATCATTTTTTAATTACAAAAAAATTCATAGATAATAAAAAAAGGAATTATGATAAAGTCATTGTCCGACAAAGAGGAAAAAACAATATCGACGCTTCAGTTTAACGGTATTAGGAAGAAAGTATAAGTATTACAACACACCTGAATCACCTATGTGATTCACTCTCTTTCATCCCCACCATTACTTAAATTAAGTATTGAAAATACAAGTTTAAATGACGATATATTAAATTTCAGTAGTTTATTTTTATTTTATATTGTTGTCGATTTTTTTTACACAGGTCTCTGAACTAACTGTTTAAAATTTAAAATTCTACAAAACTACAAAAAAATATCTAGTAATTATACAGTAAAAGGGGTATATCAAATGATTTCAGCTGCATATTGTCCACCCAAACAAGTTTGCATGTTGAAAAATTCAAATTAGGTAACAAAATGAAAGAAAAATAACCTGTTAATAAACAACCCCATATGCACGTGAATATTTCAGATAAAATCAAAAAAAAAATAGACTCTGTACTGTTGTGTGTGTGTGTGTGTATGTATCTATCTATTTCTCTTTCTTTTAAACTGAAAAATTCTAAGCTTTTTTTGCTTTGGGTTGTCGATGGGGTGCTGACATAGTCCAGGTATACACACATACATGCACACAGTGTGTGAGAGACAGAGAGAGAGAGAAATAAGGCTGATTTTTATTTACATTGAACCTCCTAGAATTTGGGAACCTTTTCTCGAAATTCAATTTTGTTCAAGTTTCACTCAACCAGCTGTTTCTTATATTTCACTCTTATATCTCTATACAAATGTAGGCATGTATGTATGCATAGTTAACATGCATATAACCGATAACATTGATGTAATTATATGATAAAATAGAAAAATTACAACGTTGAAATTGTCAGTTTATCATATAATATTTCTGTTGAATTTTATTCATGTACCTATATCTATGTATATTTTTTTTTTATTTATTTGTCAATGAGTCATTAACTGTAAATTGTGTTCGTCGTCTTTCTGCATTTATATTTTAAATGAAAATTTGTATTAGAAGGTGGCTGTTGGCCTTGACCAGTTACTTGACTCATTTGATGCCTGTGGTACGTTCGCTTTGCCTGTCTGAAACTAGTGTCTGTAAGCACAAAGATGAGTCACCCTAAACAAAACCAATTCGATGAAGAGACAGGAACCGCAAAACTGATTCCTTAATATCAACTTATAAATAGCAGAAGAAACCTTTTCGATTTATTTTTATTTTTAAAATCGGCCGGGACAAATCTTTTAAAATTACATTGTACACATATAAACATATATAACATACACATACATAATCATAAATGTAATAAAACTCAAATTTCACTACCCTGTGTATTTTCAGTTCATTGAATCAACCCACCTGTTCAGACATAAATCACCTGTTTGGAAACGCCAATTTTACAAAATTCGACCCACACATATACTGGATTTGCTTTACTACCTGGACGTTTTCTTTTTTCTCTTTTTTTTTCCAAAGTACCAAAGTTCTCACCAGACCTTCAAGAAACAGACCTGTTTCCACTTACGTTAAAAAGTTCAAATTGAAACGAGCTGGTTTTATTTAATCAACAAAGTTATAGAAACCGAATACTCTGTTACTATTACAATATTCGTTAGTCAAACTTTTTAATTGAATATTGATTTATTATAGATTTTATGCGAAAAGTAAAAGAAATTCTAATTGATAATAAAAGCTATTGTTGATATTGATAAATTGATATTCCGTATCGTTATCACTTGAGGTACTTGACAGTTTTAGATATTTCTGTGGTAACTTGCAGGGGGATAAATATTTAAAAAATAAACAAATCAAGATGAATGATGTAACCTAACGGAATGGAAAATATGCATATCAATCATCGACTACTTGAGTTTAGTTTTTTGTTTTTTTTTTTTGTTTATGAAATTTTAAATTATAAGATCAAGTGTTTGTTAATTGTTGATTTGATAAACGCTGTCAGATGTATGTGACTTTTAATTTAGTACCTGAACGATCAAGAAAAGCTTGTTGATAGAGCGCCAATGATCGATACCTTTTACCATCAAGTTTGTTAATTAAGGTGTATGTAGTGTGATTAATGCGATTATCTACTGCCGCAAGTAGTCGTTTTGATAGTGACAGGTTTCAAGATTTCTTTCAAGGCGTATATTTATAACGTTATTTCATTGATTATAGTTAATTATTTAATTTTTTAACAATAAAATTTAAGCGAAATCATTAAATTGGCCATCCGATAACAATCCGTTATACAGTAATTGAAGGGGGTTAGTTGTCTGCATGAATAAATTTAAGCCTATTCGTATTATGTAATTAGCGAGAAGATGGGAGATTATCAGGAAGAGTTAATTGGAAATTGTTCTGTTGCATTCAACTGTAGTACCTATACATACATACATTTATTGATGTATTATAAAATACAAAGAGAAGAGTAGAAAAAAAACACTTTCAAATCAATCTCTAATAATTGAGCTCTGTGAATCCATCCGGAAGGGATCTCTCACAGGGTCTCGTCCTACGAATAGACATTAACTGGTTTAAATATGCATGCATTCACTTCAATAGTGATCCTCAACCGAAACTGTAGTTGAATATGTGTGTGGATATACGGTGCCGTTAGGTACCTATCTCACTGTTTAACAAACTGTTAATCGCCAGTGACACCCTGTTTGTGTTGTTATTAATGACAGAACGAACTCTATCCCTAAAACACGCATGCAAATCAAAAATTCACCGACAATTCATCCATCATCAGTTGTGGCAATCTAAACATCATCAGTCCAAGTTGTTGCTAAACAAAAACCAAAAGATCCAACAACACCACCAAGTGTCTGTGTATGATTTTTTTTATCATTGTTATTTTGTTTTTTTTTATTTATTCAATATTATTAACCTTGAAGCTGAAAGTAATTCTAGTATTAATTGAAGTTTCCTTTCAATAGGCCAACTAGGTAAACTATAAAAGTTGGATATTAAAATGCTTGATCGGTTATCGGACATAAAACTTGAAGATTTCGTGGGTAATAAATGTCACTCTGCATATTCTCTTCAGTAAGTTTAGAACGGTTTAAATAGCCCCAAAAATTGGATTTGCCGTTCAATAACTATAAAAATATATAGCATTTTCAAACTCTTTATTTAATAGCTTGAAGGCAATGTTTATAAAATAATGCAGTAAAATGAACATTTTAAAGTCTAATACATGGACATTATAAGATATAAACCGCTGTGAGTTGTAAAAATGGCGAATCCAGAATATCGTAGTAGAGTAGAACACGAACATCTCCCCTATGCTTATTGTATAATTGACCTAAATTCACTTCACTTTCGAATAGCTGACGCTATAAAAAAAGTGCATTTGCATTTTCTCCACTGTTTATAAGTCAAATTAATAAAATCTAGACATTATTTATTTATTTGGATTATTATTTCTGGCAGTCTGTCAAATAAATGAAAAATATATCTACTGAATGTAAATTGAATATTTTCAAGCGCAAGTAGTTGAAAAATTATTTATTTATTTGCGTTTTTGATTGATGTTTGCTCGTTTAGTATTTCTTTGTTTGTTGTTTCTGGGATCGTATCCGTTGACTATGGAAAAAAATTGTCGGTAATTTACATCTATTTAAATTAAATGAGTTCCATAACGATAGATCTCTTCATATAGGGCGTTATGTAAATTAGTTCTTCAACGAATGATGATGATAACAACAGAGAGGGTACAAAAATTGTCGAAAAATTCAAGCACAATTGGCAACGATAAAAAATTGCCAATGTTAGTTGTTTGATAAGTTGAGCACTACACCTCATCATTGTTCCCATTGAGGGTGTGAAGTGGTCACATTTATTTGTTGCGATTCAATCTTCATATAAGAAGGAAATGTGACAAGCTGAATATGTCCCAAGGGCGGGGAGTGGTCGTTCAATCATACTTTTATCTCTTATATACGAACGCTTCTATTATTTACACACACTTCGCGAATCACTCAAGAGAGCTGTAAATTGAAACGATTTATTGTCATCATCCACAGGGGTTAGTCTTTATTATTTCGATTAATACGCATCAGATCATTTTTAATTGAATCGACCATAATCATCGTAATCACACACGCTAATTGCATCGTTAAAACTACGAACTGACTGTTAAAAGTCTACTACTATACATAGATATACTACCGGACTTCCCCTTCAAAACAAAGAAACAAGAGAAAAAAAAATACTAATAAAAAAAACTGTATATACAAACAACCCCTATGGAAAAAATTATACCGTACTATACTATTGTAGAATATAGGTCCATATACAGGAATCGACTTTTGTTGTCTCTTATTAACTATAATTAGTTCGGTATAAAAGCCCATCCTGTTGTAAAATTGGCTCACCCTCCCCTATTTCTGAATATAATAGCGTTGCCGGTAATGTTATTAGGATAAATGACAAAAATTGCAGGTAACTAACTTTAATATTTTTTACATTATCATCTATAATACTAATTTCGGTAGTAGATGTTCAAAAACTCGGAACTGACAGGTTTCCCTTGGGATGTTATGTCCCTTATACGTAATCTCTGTAATCCGCCTTGATACTCGATCCGCTCAGCAACAGTTTTTTATCTTATTGTTGCTTAAATTATATTACATTTCTGATTTTATTCTTAGTCTAATACTGATTATAACCCCAATGGAAAACTTTCTATCTAAATTAAAACGGTAAAATTCTTTTAAAGATATTCCATTCATTTTGTCGAAAATTTAAATAATAATTATTATACAACAACAACAACAACAACAACAAAAAGAATGGGGTGTAATTATGATTAGATTTGTCAAAAAAAATATGAGAACCAAGAGATAAATTAATATAACGCTCATTAACTTAATGACATTGAGTTGTCAACAGGTTGGGGGCCAGGTGCCAAATTAAATTAAATTCCAACACCACACAATCAATTTGTTTTAATTTCAACACATTCCAATTTAATTTAAATTTGTTTCTATAATCAATTTCTAAGATTAACGTTTAATTAATTGTTATTTTATATGAATAAAAATAATATATTAAGGGTTGAGAATTGACAGGTGTAGTAGAAATAATTTGTAGGAAAATTGTCGGTAAAACCGTACGATAAATATGTTAGGAATTTATTGATCGACTAATTTTTGATGATTCACAACAATTCTAAAAAGAAATCGTTAAATTCCATTGTCGCCAAACGAGATCAATAAATTCTTTAGGAATCTTGTTGAATATTAAATTACTAAAATCAATACTTTAACTAGCTTGTTATTAAATTGTAATTCTATCATTAAGTCGTAAAAGCTTTTTTCACAATTATTACGCTCATATAAAACAATTAATGGTAATTACATGTTTAAAATATATAAAAATCGATAAACAATAAGCTGTATAAACAATTAGATTTGTCCTTTTTATACGACTTTAGTGTTAAATAAGTTAACTAGATCAATTAATAGAATACAAACAAAACAGACCATTTTATTTTGTCCTTTAGTTAATAATACAAGGTATATTAGAGCTATAAAATTAATATGACAAATGACTAAATTAGTCTAATATTGTTTTAATAATAGTTTTCACGCATTGACACTAAATTGGGAAGAGGAAAAAACGCAATAATGAGACCGAACGGCAATCAAATTAATTTTTAGTTGGCACGATTTATGGTAACAAAATATAAATTATCATCCCCCTAATATTAGTGATATATATGTTAAAAATAATAAAGGGTAATTAGTGGCGAAATATCGATAGAATTTCAATTAATTTAATTTATTTTAAATAAATATAACGAGCGACAGAGGAAATATTTACATTAATAATATTGTCAATATGTTGATTATTTGTCAAGATTTTAACATTCATTTATTAAACAAATGTTATAGTGATTCGTTTATCTATAACGTATGTTTAGCTTTATGAAGTTTAATTAGCACAATACCACAATAATTGTCGCCAATTAAACAGTTTTTAGGGCGCTAGTTGTTTATTATTATTGTTGTTATTGTTTTGTCTTATTGTTAGTATTAATAATATAGTTGATAATAATCATTTGATACGAAAATAATTTTATCGTAAATTACTAATTCGATAATACCGTATGAGTAAATTTTAAAACATTGGGGAAAAAAAGAGCAAACAAAAAGCTATTATAACCTGATGTAGAGATGATTCATAAGTTCAGTATGTCCGGACTAGAGATTTTACAAAAGTTGGACGATTTTATTGGTAGACTACACATAGATAGATCGACGACAGATTTAAAAAATTTGCTTTTAAAATCGTAAATATAAATAAACAAATAGAGATATAGCTGCTGTTTAAGTTTTCAAAAAAAAAAAACACACGACTAAAGATAATTCGTCTTGTAAGTGCCTACAATAAATAAATTAGACTCCTATATAAACACTAAAGAACCAGTTTTATTTTCATAAATATTGGGAATGTGTTGAAAATTATATCTGAAGTAAAACGCACACGTGTTATAACAAGCTTATCTAATTATTAAGTGTAGTAATGAAATTTTAACTGTAAAATATCATTGTTATGTGAAATTTTTAGACATCATCATTAGCAAGATTTATGTTTTTTGTTTAACAAAAAAAAAAAAAAATCAAAAATAAATCAGGTCACACCACCACTTAATTGATGAAATTTGTTGTTGAAGTGGTTGCACTTGAAA
This sequence comes from Mylabris sibirica, assembly GCA_039776855.1. NCBI lineage: Eukaryota > Metazoa > Arthropoda > Insecta > Coleoptera > Meloidae > Mylabris > Mylabris sibirica. The sequence goes on along the minus strand of CM077845.1, from coordinate 6,086,427 downwards.
ACTGTCATGACAACACATTTATGTTTAACTTCTATTTAGGGATGATTTATAATCGACCTAATTCATTGGTTACAGATTTTGGTGATTTATTGTAAATATTTTGAATGTTGGATAAATCCAGGAGTGTATTGTGGAATAATGTAGACATGACTTGGTTGTAAACAGACTTGTAGAGAAGGCTCAACAGGTCCGAACAAGCACAACGCTGGTTCGATAAGGTGTGATATGACTATGAATTGCAGGTGCGCCTCTTATGTCACGTAACATCCAATAAATTCAGTCGATGATGATGATAGTTGCATATTGTAAAAGGCATTGTGCATTTTATTTTATCTAAAACAAACAAATTGTCGTCAAATGAAAATATAAATAGAGAAAGATAAATAGTGTATAATGATGTATTAAATTATAATACAATTCTAAATTTATCTAGAAACTTATCATTCAGCAGGAACCGACTATGTACGTAGTGGAAGGACATTAACAAAACTTTTTATCATGAAACAGTTTCGTTATTTATGCCTCCTCCAGATGACATAATTTCTAACTTACTATCAGTTTGTCTACAAATTATCATCACTAGCACCCATCATCATCCGTACGTATAATTTATTGTAGTTTAGAGATTTTGCAAAATCATATTCTTCACCCCTCAGTTACATTTTTTCCCATTTTCTTCTTCTATCTGATTTTTATCTTATTGTTATTATGTGAGTCATCATAAAAATAAATGTATAAAGAAAGAAAGTAGAGATAGAGACACCCATTAATTTATTTTATTTTGTTTATGATATACTATTTTTAGCCACTTGACTGTCCATTGATGTGATTTATTTTACTCGATTTTTGAATACGAGTGAAAAATGATAATGTGACAAAAATTCAAAACTCACCCCTAAAATATTGTAATGGTCGTATTTCATTCAAATTACACACAGTTGACCGTCTACAATGTTATAAAATGTAAATGCCGCCAATCGTTCTATGATGATAACCCTTATGTCCTGCTATATTCGAATGGTTCATTTGCCTCTTATAGTCTCGTAATAGATAAATGGCCAACGGATAATAATAATAAAAAATCCTAAAGTGAATATTTTGATATCAATACATTTATGATGATAGGGGACTAACATTTGTGACGATAATGATGATGATAATAATAGAAAGTTTTAATTGATTTATCAGGTGGAAACAATGAACAGTAGTAGTTTATCGATGATAGTTCGCGGAACTGTCTGATGAGTGTTGTATTGATTGAGAGAGGGGTCGTAGGTGAGTTATAGTTATGGTTATAGCCCGGACCAAGAGAGCGGTCGACATTTTCAGAGATTACTTTATTATATGACCACAGGGCTGTGGACACACTTACCTCGACGATATGTGAGATGATAGGCCCATAACTGCCCCTACTGACAGTTTGTTTCATGTTATAGCAGTTGATTTAAGCAATACACTTTCGCCCTTCTCACCATTGATTGCTATTGGTTCGGGCTTCCTTCATGGCCTTTGTTTCTATTATTCCTTATATTCCCTTTAAACATAAAATCTAGCTATAAATAATATGTCGCCATCCGCCAATTTATTGCTTTAGCTATAAACCTATCTCTGTTGTATTAATTAGTTTATAAATATTACTGTCATTTTAATATACATATACAACAATATCGCTTATCTACATAAAATAATCGAACAACAATAAATAAATATAAGCATTATAATGTTGAATAAAAACACACAATCAATGACGCCCAATTATAATCGTTGTTTATTATTAGTATAATTTTAATTTCGTCAAGATTATAAGTAGCATATAATAGTTATTGTCATGGGCTATTGTGAAACACTATGCAGCAATTTTATTCTTCATCATTGACGGCTAACATATAATTTCGTACAACAATACATAGTCAACAAACAAAACTGATCCAGGTGTTTGGAACGTCAACCAAAGTCAATTCGTATCATCCCCCAAATAAAATAATAAAATTTATTTGTATCAAAAGGAAGTTTATTATTTTATTTTTTTAAAAAACATAAATTATAATTACAAATTCCTCAGGAACTTGATTAAAAAGGGTTTTGTATAGTAATATTATAAATACCGCACAATTACAGACAACAAACTTAGTTTGCGTAACGACCAATTCAATGATGGGGGGGTGGTGTTTTACTGTCGGTTGTAAATGGTGATATATGTATTTACAAGCTTGACAAACCTGTGACAGTTAATCTCCAGTTTTAGTACAATTTGCATATGTTAATTTCGTTACACCAATAGTAGATAGTATTAGTCTAGCTCTAGTTTTACTAATCTGTTATACATTCAACTAATTACTTGAATTTCTTCAATTAAACTTTGTTTGTATTATCACAACTGTTGTATACTAATTTCTAATTTATCTAAGAGAATTACCAAAGAAGATAACAACAATCGAGTCGGTTTTACATAAATTTGACTAAACGATTTATTTGTCAATGTAATTATTCGGATTGTTTAAAATGTTAATTTTTGGGCTATAACACGCCTAGAGGATTATTTTTTAATAGAAAGTTATTGGTTTTATTTATCGTAATTTAATGGTAAATCAATCAAATAGTAAACGTCATTGTCCGTCTGATAATGCGTCTTTTATCTTATTAACTATAAAAATGGTAAACATTGAGGAAGTATATAAAGACAACGACGACTGGTAGTTATCGAACAATGCTTAATTCCATGATCAACCACACGAGTAAATAAAACAAGCTGTTGCCTGAGGCATCTCGGCGATCTGGCGCCTACCGTTTGGAGGTTAAAGCAATCCTGTTGTTACATGCTCCTTCTAGTCTATGTTGTTTTCTGTTTTTAAATTGCGACAGACGACAAACCCATGGCGAATCAACATATAAAATAAAAAATTATTTTTACAAAACAGTCAAAACTAAAATTTAAAATCAATCATTTACAACAGAAAAATAAATGAAGTATTAATGTGTATACATCATTAAAATAATAATAATAATAATAATAATAAATTAGCATTAATTAAATGGATAACATTTGAAAAATAGTTATTAAATGTAATTGAGGTGAGCAGCATATACGTGTATGTAAGTAAGTACGTTACACACGAGTTCTGTCAATTGCAACTTATAGTCGTGGGGTCATCGTGTTTTTGTCGTAAACATGCAACGTACTAGGAAGAAAACCAGTATTATTGAATATACTGCTTCTTTTTTTTATCCGTCGTTAATCATCTTAATAATTATCTAAATTTTAATAGACGCCTTCTTTACTAGTAGGTATAAAATCAACCATACTAATTTTATAAAATTAATAGAAAATTATTTACAAAAAACTAAATTTACTAAATTAAAGTTGAAAACCTTGACCGTTACTAATTTAGATCGTTTCAATATCGATAACAACTCTAAATCGATATAAAATTAAAACTTTTTTTTTTAATATTTTGTAAGTTTATTGTTTCAATAATTAGTAGTTATTAAACTATATAAACAAACAAAAAAAGTGACGATAAAGACAACTTCTAAACCAGTTAGTTGTTGGAGGAAGAAATATCAAAGAGGTCAACTAGGTCGATGTAGATTACAATCTGAGGAGCCACACGCTGACACAGGTGAGCATTCGGTTATAGTCTCAACTATATGAGGTCGCCAAACTTGTGCAACATCTTGGCGATATTGTATTCTTATTTAAAACATTTATTATAATATTGACCCTTTTGTTTCACAAGATTAATTATATAAATATTCATGATGAACGGTCCTATCTAATTTAATTCGTAATCTTGATGTTTATTTGATTTCAAATTTATTAATCCGTGTTAGATGTAGCAGCTTCTGGTTTTGCGGTTGAATAAAAGTGGGGACGGTTCAAAGAAATACGTAACACCCAACAACAACGACAACAACAAGAAATACAACAAAAAAAGACTAGAGTTAAAGCTTGAAATTGTAACGCGTTGGCGAGAGAGGCAGTGGGGAGAGGCACACTGGACAGCTACTGTGTACAGTAGGAGACACCTGGCTTTGTTGACCTATAGACTTCCCTTAATTACAATTATCAACCAGTAGCTTGTTTTATCATTTCAACTCATCTTGTTACAGAGATTTGTTCACTTTTGATTTTACATAAGTTTCAAGAAATTTCCGTTAACAATTTGATTATATTTTTACTTTAGTATCGTATAGAGAAGTGTTTAGTTTGGTCAAAATTTTTGGCGAATGATACCAAAAATAAAAGTGTATAATATATATAAATATTTAAAAATAAGAAGAAAAAAATGATTACAAATAACATGTTAGTGTAGATCGGTCGGGGAAAAGCGTGGTTGGTGATGACCTAAGGTCAACAACTTTTGCTGTCTCCGCCTACTCCTTGTCTGCTATGGTATACACGACAGTGAGACTTGCGGTACCGTCGAGAGGTCCAGGAGGACCAAGCAATAAGCGTATGGGTCTTCGAGTAGGTCTTAAAGAAGACACGAGCGCACCTCCTGCTGTCTACTGCAGGAAAGTGCAAGTGCGGCTTACTCGAGTGATCGTTCAAGGCCGGCGAGTAATACACTAGCCTTGGCCGCAGCGCGCGCTCGGCTCGCGACGCTCCATACACTGTGGTCAACACCCCCGCTACCTCATATAGATATATGTATATGTATACCACACTCGCATGATTACTTGTCATACTATTGCACCATCATCTTATCTCTTTTTTTTTTTACTTTATACTTTAGACGACATCCAGATGCGGGCTCATTGTTAAGACGGTCCGATTTTTGCTGTAGTTGATGTTATGAAATTAACTTCCTTATTAATGTAGCTAATTTGCTAGATCGACCTGAGATTGCAGAATTAAATATAATTAGTTTTAAATTCAAGTGAGAAAAAACGTCTAGAAAATCAACTGGTAGTTGAAATTGAAAAAATCCAGATGGCTATACTGTATACTAGCTGTTAGATTCTAAGATGGTGTGCTCTCTCTAATTACTTCCTGAATTTGAACCGCAACGATTAATGCACATATACGTGTATAACTCAAACTGATGGTAGCAACAACGGTACGTTTGTAAATACCTATCATTACGAATACTAATAATAATTAGAGAATGTTGTAAACTTAACAAAAAAAAAAAACACTCAAGATTTTACTATTGCTTCAGGATATCTCTTGCAGGATAGATTGGTGAACTTCATTGCATCCAGTCTGCATCAATAAATGTCACACGTGCGTCGACACGTCGTGCGCCACATGTGTATAGGCGCGTGGAGAACCTGATGCGTGGTATTACTTTTGTAAAAACGACAGCGCATACTCATCCGCCCACCTGGCAGATCCGGATCCAAACTGGTAGTCAAAACTCAAAACAATCAACGCTCAAATCATAATAAGTAACGCCATATATCCATACAATACCTTCAAAATAATAAACACACCACATCTTGTGATATTTCGACAACCGATCACCAAATCCTCTAATTCTATAATACCAACTTGTAGAACTGATCGATAAGCTTTCCCGATATATCAACAAATTGACGCTTAAAATTTTACAACATAAAAATATTGAATCGAAAGATAATTTTATAAAATAATTCTTACGGTAGGTCGTCCTAAATCCAACAACATCTATTAATATACAAAAGACTGGATAAATATAGAAAAACGTTTAATAATTCAATAATCAACACATTATAGATTCAGCATTAAATCAATAACTAATATTACTTCCACGTTTACTACGCTTATATCTTTTACTTAACAAACACCTGCATTTGTTGGATTTCAAGCATCATTTATTATTTGCAAAAACCGTGAATTGCATGTAATTATCATACTAACACATACATAAACTTGGATTTTCTTATTACAAGTGGGATTTGTTTTTCATCAACAAGGACACATTTTGTTCTCCACCATCATTTAGATTTATACAAAACAAAATAATATTTGCAATAATAAAGAATAACAATTATAACAAATGATATTAACACCTGTTCATGTTGTTTATTGTATTTGTTTAGATACAAACATAACGGCTATTTTGTTTCTTCATTTTTTTTCTATCAAGACGAAAACGATCTTGAAATGTGTATAGAAAAGAGAATAAAGTGGAAATAATAGTCTGGTTATCTGTTTCGATAATCCTGTTTAGAGAAAGTCACGTTTAAAATAAACCAATGGACATGTTAAATAAAGACTAGTCGTATTCTATTGCAACATCTTACGACTTCATTTATTACTAGTTGTCTATTGTGCTAAATCCAGTTCTAAGTCCAACATCAAACAGCATCTCTTAATCTAACATTGTGCTGATTATGCTACCGTTCATTATTTTTTTCTAAATAAATCCAAAGGTATTTTTTTTTAATTAATAACAAGTCAATGTATAGACAAATAGTCTACTAATATGAAAATATAGAATGATGCCGGACGTCAAAATATAATCTATACAATGTAAATGATAGTGGATAACAGGTCAGTTGAATATAAATCCAGTCAGTCGATCGTGTTTTGGATCAGATATAGTGACCGTTTCTTCGACTTGCTTGTTGGTTGTTTAAAATCACTCTACATGCCTGGAGTGGGTATATACGTACACAAAAAGGAAGAAAATATACAGAAATAAAAAGCACATCAGCTGGAAATGATAACCGGTTTATTGTGTGTTCCTTTTCTTTCTTTAGTAGTACTACAACTACTGCTAATACGTAGTATATTTAAGATGAGCCGTTGCTGAGTTGGGCCACAAGTACAAGATGTGTAAATAAATTCAGGTGGTGGACGACGTTAACTTAATAATGACCTGAGTTGTTATTGCATTATGTTTCCAAAAACAACATAAAAAAAAAATCAACTAAATCAAATGCAAAGAAAATAAATCTAAATTTCAATTGACGCAATAAAAACAACTTATGTTTATATCATCAGATCAGTGATAAATTCGAGATTATAAATTTGTAATATTGAAGAATTGAACAAATTAGATGATTTTCTCATATACAGGACCTCAATCGGCTTAGAAGGTCAATGGACCAAGAAAAGGGGCAACGAACAAGGGTAAACTCTAGCACACTGCCTCCTCCTCCTACCATCAAGACCTGTTGTTGGTCGTGATACGTCTGCCCTATCGCCCTGTTTGATGGTCGTATGTCAGCAATAGACAAGTTCAGGATAGAAAAGCCCAAAAAAAAAAACAACCTTTAGGGCGAACTCTTTTTCATTTTAATCTGATCGTAGCGCACAAAAAATATCTGTTGATTGTATAACAGTAAAAGTTTCAATTGCAATCTAAAAAACGTTCTTTACTTCTATTCTATTAGCTTCATTTTGGATCAAGCTTTTATCACAATTTTTCCAACAATTTTGAATACAAAATAAAAATGCGTAGGTTCACTTATCCAGTTTATCAGACATTATGTTAAATACATGATTGAACAGTTTCTGAAGGCAGCAAATGTAATATGAGCAATTGAACAATTTGGTGTCTATCCATCTTGTAATTGTCACCTTCGTTTATTTACATCAATATTGACATCACTCTATTTCAATAAAGTAGGAAGTTATTTGTTATTTCGATTAACATAAAATAATCATCACACATCGATAATAAATTATTAAATTGTTTGTAATAATTTACCATCCTACACGTGATATTTCCACTGATAGTTTATCGTTGAAACGATTCAAACTAATCGAAAAATTAACAATCTCGATATCGATATTTCACAGGTGTGCTAGTTGTATAACTTACAAATTATGTTAGTTGTATAACATACAAATTGTCCATGTTCCTGTTTAATTTCCTAAGGATAGCCCCAGGTCTGTGCTATGAGGGAGACGACAATGTTGAACTTGCATAACCAAATGCTACAAGTCTCTAGGGTCAATTCACCTTCACATCTGTCAATAGGTAATTCCACTATGCGGTAATTACTCATTTGGTGAATGACAACATGACATATTACATTCTCTGTTATGGGGATAGCGTAGACAATTTCAACTAGATAAATAAAATTAATAGGGCAAATCCCTTTCAAATATGTCGAATTACTCATTCGGGCATTTAATGACAGTATTTCAAACAAAAACAAAACAAAAATACCGATGATTTTTGTTATTTTCAATAATTAAATTCATTTATCAGTTGTCGTGTTTTTATATTCAGCTTTATTTTCGGGTAAAAAGATTAATTACAATGATGAAATGAGATGAAATATTGACGTTGAATTGAAATGAAATTGTCGGTAAAGGTCTATAATTGTGGTAATTATTGGATAGTATCCTATATTTGACTGCATGATCTTTCTTTAGTCCATTTGTCCTAATTGTAGCAACTGTTGTCGAATATGGTTAAATCTATGGACCGTGGTCGTCCAACCGTGCACTATATAATTGTAAACAATAAATGTATATACACTTAAATATCTACATACATTATTGTATTATGTACGTATGTACGTGCTATATGAGAACATTTGTTCTACAAATAATAACCTAGTGGTAATTATTCTTGTTTTACAATTTTATAAATCTTGTTTTAATATTTGATTTTATTATAAATGTTGTGATTTTGTTTGATTTTAGTTTCAGGGCGTAATATTACAGAATTTAAATTGTGTCGTAAAAAGTTGAAAGTAAATTATAGGTAGTAGTTAAGCTGCAACTGAGATAAAAGGAACGACTTTATAATTTCAAAGATAAACAATGAAAACGCCAACCTCTATACAATCAACGCACATCAATTCAATCAACTTGACTCCGATTTGTTATTTCTTACAATTAGTAAAACTACCAAAAGTGCAACAACATGCTCAACAATAAAGATGCTGGAAATTTGATAAACGCTGGATTTGATCTAATTTTTACCAACTCAAAAATTAAATAGCCAATCCAAATGGGTTTGATTGTATACATATACATATAGATATTATAGCAGATTCATCTATACAACGTGTTCTACTTAAACCTGTTTCTTATAACTGCAATAATAATAGTAATAATAATAAAGTTAGATTTATTTCTGGAGCAATATTGATTATTGCTTTTGTTAGGCATTAGCTGCCGCTCGTCAGAAGAAATTTAGCCTTGTTTATTGAGTGATAAACCTCCACGATGCCTCATTACTTTTGCTTTCGACTTATTTTACGACCAAAAGCTTCTATCTAACCCTTATTCATTTTAGTATTAACTATTCGACGATTTGGTGTTATACGAAAATGACTGGGCTCCTTTTTTTATTAGTTTGAATTCAACAAAAACAAGTAAGGATAATCATTGAATTTTTAATTAAATCTAATTTACATACTAATAGTTGGCGATTATCTTTATATTTTTTTTTTGTGTTAGACATTAAATAAACAGTAATCGGTACTAAAACTTTCGCTTCCTATCGTGATAGTTATAAATCAAATAGCGTAAACATATAAAAAAGACTTTTAAACGAGAAGGGGTTTTGGAGTCATAAAATTTAAAAATTACATAGTCCAAATAAAATCACCCCCCTTATATCCAATCCATAAAGTGGTATATAAGTTTAAGCACTTTTACTAAGTATTAAGCAAACGCAAGGTTTATAAGCTCCCTATCTCTAGTATTTTTTTTTCAACGTATAAAAACACTGCACAAATATTCTTTACTATTACTATTAATAGGTTACTTTAAAACATGTGTGTTTGTTTTGGTTTTAGTCAATTTGTACTATTTCTAAATCTTTAGAGATTTAAAGAACAAAATAAAGAAAAAAGCACGACAACCTCAATCATTTTCAATTAGTTGGTGTACATAATTGAATATTATCTGAATTATGGGTACTTGTAAATAAAACTAGTAGAAGGGTACCATATGCCCTTTTTAATATGCTGATAGTTTGGTTTAATCAGAAAAATCCACGCCACGGTTGGTGAACAACACACGTGTGTACAGGACATCACCGTCGCCCTATATTTTCATATATTTAAATGATGTCCGAATTCATTTGCATAACTCCACCACACCACCACCCATATGGCTCGTTTTGCCATTCTTTGGAAACACGATTTTTTTGTAAAAAATAATGAGTCACACAACTATTGCATTGATATCCTCTGTTTTAACTTGTTTTTTTTCATTTAGTTATTCATTTATTTATTTAAAACAAACTAGAGAAATAGAAGAGGATGAAAGTAATGAATACTTCATTATTAATTCCAGACATATCTTTCAACGGTCTTCGCTTGACTATGACAAAAATCAATCCTTTTGTTAAATTGTTATCCGCAATTAAAGACACGACTGTCTGTCGACACTATTTTTAATGATATTCAGGATTTAAATAGTGAAGTTTTAGCATATTAAAAATTAACATTGTGATCCTAATTGGGTTCATAATGTAAACAAGTTTGGGTAGGTTTTTATAATACGAGGGTAGGAAAAAAATACAAACAAAAAATACAGAATAACGTATACTATACAAGATTAACACAAATCTGTTTTTTTTTCCCCTTGAATAGTCAACAATTGGGGAGGGGGGTCTACAAAGGGGGACAAGATTTTATTAGAGCGTCCTTACTGTATTGTATAACTAAATATTAACAGGTAGTTTTTCAAGTGTTCTTTATTTATAAAGCAGGTTGAACCGTTTTTAAGATATATCCTAACAGTCCTTTTATAATACAGATAGAAAAATATCCAGGTGACTCATTTCGTTTCTCTTTATTCACTTATCCAATAAAAACTACATTAACCGATTATGTAAGATTTAATTGATAAACTATTAAAATGATCCACCCTCGTATGTTGAGGGTGAATATTGATAATAATCTGATGATCCATATGCATGTACCTGTTCCATTCCTGTGGTTAATATAAGTTACAAAGTGCTGGTACCATCATAATTCCCTGAGTCAGAAACTAAGTAGTATAATATAAGCACCCCTGAGACTTGAGAGTATACGATATTACTCATCATCAAAGGTGAGCAAATGTTTTTTTATTATTAATAACTAAGATCGACGGGATACTGACCCTTACCGTTAAATGGCCGGGGGTGAAATCTCCTATTAATATTACTAGCAAATCTGTGGGAAACTTACTATACCTATATCTATATCTATGGCTATATTAACTTAAATAATCATCACTTTAAAAGTGTAGTGTTTTTTTGTTCAATAGAATATTCTCATCGAAGAGCACTTGAGAGGGGTGATCTCAACATAACTACTGCTACATCGCGACAGTATATGCACCTGTGTGTAATGATCCGTGGGCAATGTGTGGGGACCCCTGTTGTGCTTTTCAAACACATCAAAAATACACCCTTTCAAGTTAACGGACTGGTAATACTATTATTCTATAATGTTGGGCTACCATTATATGTCATTGTCAACATTTTCGACACCCAAGTGTGGTCATTGTTTAAAGTTTAGCGGATTTCTGGCTTTTGGGGGTTGACATCGTTATACCTTTATTAAATTAGCATTAGTCACGGCTTCTGGTTTATTCTAACAAAATCAGCGCATCATTATTAAAAAGAGTATAATAATAATAATAATAATAATAATCATAATAATAATAAAAGAAAACTGGCACAGGTGTTGACAAAATAACCATCATATAAAAACATGAATTAGAGCTTTGTTGGTTTCAAATAAAGGTCATTATTATCTGTATACACACCTTGGATAATGTTGTTATCAAGTCGACAATCTGAGTGACTCGATAACAACAACTACAAATAACAGGGTTTTATCACGAAACAGTCAATAGTTTATTATTAGTTCGTTATCAATTATCGCTTTACAACAAAATTGATTTCTATTCATTCGATATTATTGTATTTTAGTTAATTGGTAAGAATTTAGTTTATTGTATTTAGCGAAGAGTTTTACTATTAATTTAGTTGAACATGTTTGAGAATAATTAATGATATTTTATGGCAATTTTCGAATTGGGGGCCCTTAATGCTAGTAGTTGTGTTTCGCATCGCGAGTTCGATTAATTCATTTTGCTCAGGGAAGTTGGTGTTCCTTCCAATCCAATTAGACATAAGTCACAATACATTGTTAGAGTCGTCCATCAATAAAATGACTTGGCATCTTTCCTAACATATTTTCTACATTTACTGAGAATTTCGAACATTATAAACGTGAATTGCAATTTTTCTTTTTATATCTTGCAGATTAGTACTTATATTTCTTAAAAAAAAAAATAATAATTTCTCTTTATTGTATGTTTAGTTATTATTTATAAGGGTGTTATTTACTTATAAATTGATGTTTGAATAAAGTTTAGTGATGACATGACATTATGCACTAGAATACGATGGGTTTGAAATCGGCATTAGGATCGGGCGTGGAGATAATGCGTCACATCCCTTGATTAATGAGTGTAAGGGTATTATATGACATTTCACTTTCCCACTTACTGTATGTATCCATACTATATACAGCCCTTTATACCTACAATATCAGGATAGAGTTAAATATAAACGTCATTAACTATAACCAAAGTTATATTGCAGTAAATCCGTCTGTATTGTATTAAAATTTATTTCCGCTTTTATGCCTTTATCTATGTTTAATCGAATGTATTATTTGTTAATATTAAACATAGTCCTTGAGGTATGCTAGTACCTAGTATTGTATGTATGTATGTATGATTTAAATATATATAAAATATACGTCCTTGGGTAATACAAGTAGCACATATGAAATATTCGAGCTACTTGTATTACTCAAGTACCTGGTTCTTGGCTAGTATTATTTAGCTTCTTTTAAAAACAGTGGGCGATCTAAAGCTTTTAATAACTACCTTTCTACAGTTAAAATTGCTACCAGTCAGTCGGTTTTTGATTGTAGTTCTAAATAACCTTAAGTCATTGAAAATAATTTTCGACAAAGATTTATAAAGGCTTCCCAACACAAGCTACTGTTCCATCTTATTTATTGCCACTGTCTCTACCAGAATTTGTAAGCAGTTCATGCTTGAATTAAATCTTTCCAACGGCACTACACCAACGTGTTTACGATACAACTTGTCCAAACCAAAAGAAATAACAGACAATAAAACGAACGAAAGACAAAGATACAAACCAAACAAATAAATAAACAAATACAATAATAATAATAATAATAATAATAATAATAATAAACGAGACTTGATTATATTTATTCTAAATACAATAAAAATAATAATTAAGATTTCTATGATGCAAGTTGAAATTAAACTAATTATATGACCTGCCAGAAGGCATAATGCATATGATTTGGTATTTTACAACAGTGATTTACGGGTAAATTATTGGTTAATTATATTCACCACTTTATTGCATGACGTCATCTTTACCACACCTGTTACGAAATGGGTATCAGGTGTTACCATCGAATAATATTATAGGGGCGCAAATAACCAGATTTACAACAAAACAATCCATCAATAAACAAAATTTAATATACACACGCACATCATCCTATATTGAATATTAATAATTAAAATGTATACAAATGTATAATACAATTAAAATTATCTACTGTTAAATTTAATTTCTGTGATTTAATTAATGTTTTTTTGTCGTTAGTTTAATGGTTGTTAAATTGCAATTTAAATGTTACGAACCCAAATGAACAATAAGTTATTCGTAATTTTATCGGATATCATTCAGGTGTTGTTAACAACATTTTATGCGGAGAGAAATATAGCAATCATAAATTATTTATTAAACTCGACTATTGTCTATTGTTGATATTACCAATGATTTATTGCACAATTTTAAATGTCAAAAATGCAATTATCATTTTTTCCTTAATCACAGTATTCGAAATAGTATACCTAATGATATTGTGAGTATTTATAGAGGAATTGGCTCGATTTTTTTTTTGTTTATAATAATTCGGTTCTATGCAAATCGATTTTTTTTTATCATCATCATTATTGCTGTATTGATAATACTATAATTAAGTATAAACGTATGTAGTGTAGAGGGATCGAAAGTGTGTCCTAATGTATAAAGAGAAGACGGGTACGGGGCATATTCATGAGGTCATCAACTTCTTAAAGCACAACCCAAGAGAGAATCAAGTTCTGGTATCACTACTACTTTATAAATGATGCCCGTACGACTCAGCTTCAGGCTAATAAAGGTAAACATCACAACTTGCAAAATAAAAACAAAGATAATATCCACCACTTATTATCAAATAAAACAAAAATTAACATTATCCCCCACTTTGGCATAGTCTATGTGTTAAAATGAGAATACAACATAGGACGGGGTAGGTGGGGTAGATTTTGGGCCCCTTCATCATCATTTATGCGATAGTTTATACGACGATTTTCAACTGAGGAACTTTCAATTTTTCTCCCTCTATTTGTTTTTAAAATAAAATAATTAAATTATAATGGAAATTAACGGGCAATTATCTATGCATTAAATAACTAATAATAGATTATCTAATGCAATTGCGGATCAACCGATAATTATGTTGCAATATTTATCGATAGGAGAGGAGGGTATAAAAATTCGCATAATAATATTGCGATAATTACACGATCACAATAATATTATTAACAACGCATGCTCATTATATTTACATAGTTTCATACAAAGGAATATAATAATAATAATAATAATAATAATAATGTAAATAATGTAATAGTATTGCACAATTGACAATCCAAGGCGATATGCTTTTGCAGTCCCCCACACCCATCACAAATTGCTAATAACAATATTTTATACAAACTTGTATTTTATTTGCATTTAGTAGGTATATGTATAACCAACTATTGTATAGGTACCTATTTGTTTATTCTTTCAAATCGGGGAAAAAAATATGGCGCAATTGCGTGTATTGGGACTCTAATAATAAAAAAGACACATATCTCACACAAGGATAGAGCAAAAAATCATATATGTATAGATATAGGCATATTGAAGGGGAGAGCTATACAACAGGTGCAAGCAGGTTCTGTCTGATTTTCGAGACGTTATAAAGGCTCCTCTTCTCTACTCTTTTACAGACAGTATAATTCACATGTTGACAAAAAAAAAACACGGCCGTCTTGTTGCACCCAACAAGTTGATAGGTCACCCCATCTTAGCGAACAACTTTGATACCTTTATGAAACTAGCCTTGGATTTTATTTAGACAAAGTTCGCTTTTGTTTTGTTCATCCTTTCTGTCTTTTCTTTCCTCGTTCGTGTTGTTTTTTTTTCCATCCTTTTTCTTCTTCTTCGTCTGTTTTATTTTGAAGTGTATTGAGTTACTTTCTTTTTTATAGTCAGTCAAGATTGATGAGACGTTGTATCTGAATAGGACAGAACACGTGGTTAATGAAACCACTGCATCAGTTGCAGTTAATGTATTGGTTACATGGTTTTCAAGTTTTCAGTATTGAATTTATTATAAATGTTTTTGCCCTGAGGTTTGTTTTTTTTGCTTCTGTTTTTTTGTTTGTTTGGTTTTATTGGAAGGAGAAAAAAAAATATTGATAATAGAGGTGTGCAGGTTTGCAGTTTGTTCGGGGTTGGTTAATTTAAAAATTAATTTATTTGTGAGGTAATATTTTACGTGTCAGTGCTAGTGGATCGTTTATTATAATAACGGCAATGGAAAGACTGGTAGCTGAGTCTATCACGATGTATAAGTTCTGAGATTTTAATAGAAAGGGGGTCCATGGTTGTGGTCAACCACCTTCTGTTATATGTTGCCATATGTATATAAATAAAACATATAATTTTTGTTTTTTTATTATAATAGACGTTGTATAGATTGACTAGAGGCATATTTAAATTCTAAGAAAAGACAACATGGAATTAGCAAATCAGGCCAAGTGTTTCACATGTTGAACATACAGATTTGAAATGTTTGTTTGAATACAATGTGGCAAGCCAGCATCCGAGGCTGACACCTGCAGTGTGTGTGTGTTAGTGTGTGTGAGTGAGTGAGTGTATTCCTGTGGAGGCGGGGTGTGGTGCTACTTCGTGCACTCGCCAGTCCCCCGGTTCTTGTTCTACTCCTTTGTCCCCGCTCTGATCCAGGCTAGCCATCACAAATCTAGACGCGAGCAACAAGGAACATACACACACACACACACACACACACTATTATACATATAGATATGTATATCTTCTATACATACATAAAACTGTAATCATCTTCAGCACTTGGTTGCCAGATCTTTTGGCTGTGTTGCATTTAGTATCTGCGCATTTAATCGAGCTTAGGGTGCATTGCGGGGGCATAGAGGCATCGCGTGATGTTTGTGACGTCATCGGACGGCGGGAGGCATGAAGAGCCAGAGGTGAAGGAGGAGGAGGAAGATAAGGCGAGTATGATCGGCCACGTGTTCGTTCGGTTCGTCTCGGCGTCTTGTACTACGCGACCCACAGATCAAGGACAGTTTTACGAGCAATGCATATAGTGTTTGTTTCTTTTATTATACTGATATTGGTTGAGAAGGGTGATGGAGGGAATTGGGGGGGGGGGGTACTTTCGTAAATAGTTTCAACAGCATCGCGCAAATTGATCACTGAAACCCATGATAAACATGTAACATTGACTTATACTATCATTATTACTATTACTATTATTATTATAAACAACAATAACACCGGAAAAAATAATCGAATGTAATGTTTATCATTTAAATTTCAAAACAACAAGATACTGATAGTAGTGGATAGGAACAACAACCTGGACTTAATTGCACCACTAATATCTACAATATAAAAATAAATAAAAAACAATATTATAAACAAAGAAACTTGAAAATCTTTTGATTTTGTTTATTTTTAATTATAACGGTTAATTAAGACGCAAATTGTGAATTTATCAAACACGTTTGATGCATCCAAAGTACTTTCTATTGTTATACTTTGATAACAAGTCGTTATCAAAATTTATTCTTCTTATCCCATAGATAACAAGAGTACGATAATTAACGCAAAACACTCAAGGAAATAAAAATCTATTATTTGTTTTTTATATTAATCAAAATAGATAATAAAAATTACATGCTCATCATGCATAGCGCTTAACCTTGGCCTTTACAAGAATTATCCTTGACATGATTTTTATCGTTAATACATTTACTTCGATAAATACTGTTATTTTGTTTTTTTCCCCACTTCAAGGATTTTAATCTAACATCAATAATTACAATTACTAACATTAAAAAATATAATAAGTGTTAACCAAAAACTTGAAATAGTAGTTGTAAATACGTGATCAGCTTTTGCAATTCACACACATGTGGCGTAGAAAGATAATCAGACGCATTCTAAATGAATATTATCAGTAGCGCAACTAGGAATCTGTTTACTATCTATTATAGGTACAAGTCTCGACATGATTTTAAAATTGATTACATAAATTTATTATGATGTTAGATTAAAGATCTATAATTGAATTATTATTAGTCTAATTGTAACAACCGAATTTTACTATTAACAGGAAATTTTCAGCCTTAGGTGAGATTTTGTAAAGTTACGCCATTGAATATATTATTTGATGAGAATAAATTTTAAAGTTAAAACAATAACAACATGCTATAGTTGACCTTATTTGACCTTTGTATTTTCGCTAATTATATATTTTATAGTTTATAAAATAATTTTATTAATAAATCCAAATTTAGAATATACAACATTTATATTGGAGAAGGTTTATTTGAAAAGTCGGTCGAGCACAACTGGCCAGGTGGCTTATATAGACAATTATTGGGTTCACTCCCATTTGAACTGTTGTTGTTATTCTTATTATTATTATTATTATTATTGTTGTTGTTGTTCTTGATGAGGAGTGCGGTGGAGATGATGGTGTGTTCGGTTGTTGCGGTAGCCGGTAGCTGCGTATCAGGATTGTAGGCTAATGCTCCCGCAGGACGTGAACCAAGGACGGTAAGGTCAAGAGAGGCGAACAGGGGATAATACCAATAATGGTGGTGATCGTGGTTGTGGTGGTAGAAATGGTGGTGGTTTTGGTGGTGGTGGTGGTGACGAAGTTCGCGCTCGCGCTGCATCCAAGTGCATAACCCTATCTGTAACTAGCTGCACTATGTTGTTACCATCCCCTACTGTACACTGTATTGATTACAACATCTGTATTGCACTGCTGTAATGTAGGTCAAGATTCGATCTCAGCTTCTATTGTTCAGATCTGTTTCATTGTTCATATTTATGTAAACTCTTCCTCATTTCTCTTATTGTTAATTACGATTATAAATTCAAATTTCGTTAATGTATAATTATCTCCATGTTTGGCAATACAAACCACAATAATTATGTGTCGAGCGTACTTTTCCACGCGATTAGAAATATTTATAGTTTCCTTAATCCCACAATGAGACACAATAAAACGCGTAAAAACGATAAAATTTTATCATTCAAACAACGAGTTCAATTAATTGCTTATTTTAGATTTGTTACAAAAATACAAGCTAACATCACTAAATAACGCATTATTTAATAATATGGACATAGATGAATATAAATGAGCACCCATTTTTCAGATTTAAGTTGAGCGAGACTTTTTTTCTGGGATAAATACAGAAAACAATCTTTGATTGTAGGACATTGACAGTGACATATAGGCTCAATTTTTGATACATGGCTCGACCGTTTTGTTGTTGTTTTTTTATCGATTTAAACATAACAGAATCAATGTTTTTGATTTAACTAATTTAAAAATAAAATCTCCAAAGGCAGCAAGTACCTTATATAGCGAATTTTTTTTATGTATCTACATACTGAAATATTAATTGCAAAACATTCTTATGATACTGACAATTAATATATTTTATTAACATTGAATCAACTAATAAATTCATTTCCCGATGTTATTTTAATATTTCTGATTTTTATTGAAAAATACTTTTAATCCACAAACAATAAGAAACACTAATACATTCGTTTGAAGTTTACTGTTTGTCTAATACGTCCAATCAAGGCCTGCTTGATTTTTTCAAGCGAAATTCTCTAGCACGCCTTGCGTCTAATATTAACTGTCAAAATTAGTTACCACCCCGCGATATTCAATTTTTTTTCTAATGTCAATTGTCAGAACACATAGCCACCTGAGATAATCGATTTTACTGCTTATACTCAAAAAAGATATTTTTGCATTTTTCTTACGATCCAATTAACCGATTTTGATGATTTTTTTTTCTGGGTCATAGAGAATGGTCGGCTGTACTGTTATTTTAATTTTCATCAAAATCTAAGCAAATTTAATATTGAAAATGATTTTTTTTAACATTTCTTCAGCTCTTATTCCAAAAGTGTTGGCCCTACCAGTCTGGCCAACGAACTCATCCAAGCTATCCCAAAGACCGATTTTTGTACCAAGTTTCATTAAGATTGGTGTATTTTTACGGCAGTTATCGTGGGTATACATATATATAAATAAATAAATATATATATATATATATAAAAATTTTAACGAACGGTGGATATGGGTTCCTGAGGTCCCAAAACGAACTTCTGTGCAAAAATTTTTCGGAAATTCAAAAGTGAGGATCTCGTCATAAGCTAATTATTTAAAAAAAAAATTCGCTAAAAGAGAATTTTTTTCAACAAACTTAACCGTGTTGAATTTATATTTATTGACCACCGAGCGTTACAAATTGATTATAAATAAAACTCATGAAAGGGACTTTTCCTACCCTTAAACAGAAGCAATAAAAATATACGCCGAGTTAGTAGCATATATACAGTCAACAATGAAGATAATGCCTTTCAAAGGATGATTGACATCTTTTCGTTCAAATTATCTATAGTTAATATAATGTAAAGAATTGATGTTGGTTCATGTATAATTGCTATATAAAACTTAATAGACCGTAACTCAACTAACACATAGTGACAATATATATAAGACTGGTTATAGCATTTTAGTTATGGTATGTTGTTATCTACTAAATATTGTCAATCATGACTTGAAAGAAATTAGAATTTTCGTACAATAGTCGGTTTACTTCCTCAAAAAGTGGCGGTACCTTTATGCTAAAACATATTTAGTTATGCTTTACGTATTTTGTAAATTATTACCACACATATAGAAACTATCACAGTGTGATACCTATATTTTGGAATGACCTATATATCAATATATTTTTAAAACTACAGGTATACTAAACAAGAAGACAGTTTATCAATTTTATAATTCTACTGGTGGAATAAGATGATTGTTGATGTTATAAAAATAAAAATCTTGTTTACCTTATTTCATATGTTCGTGATTTGAATTTCATGTTTGCCTCTTGTTATAAAGAGCCTCAAGTCAAATCCAAATCTGACGCATTAATATAATGAATAACTTATACTACATGTATCTTATATGGATAAAGGTAGTAAAATGGGGTTGTGGATATGTAAACAATCATTTCATAGTCTCAGAAATAGAAGATCAAAATTCGTCGATATAGAATTAAATTATATTGACAATTATTGGAAAATTTGATATAAGTGGATACCATGACAACACCCTCTAGTTAAATTGCAATAATATTTTAGTTCCTGAAATAGAAAACAAAAAAAAACACAACGGTTTTCTATGCGAACAAGTTTGGAAGTATTTTAGGGTGTTTTAGAGGCATAAATAATCCAATTTTCGTCCACACTATTCACAATATAATACAAATATAAAACAGTAGCAATAAAAGCTTTATACATATATATATGTATATAAAAAACTACAACAGTAAATCAATGAATAGTATAATAGAAAACAAGATGATGTAAAAATAGGCTAAAATATAAGCAGGAGTGTGTCTGGCAGTCTGATTTAAAAATATAGAAATATATTTATTTTTGGACATATTTGGGCAACCTTTTGAATAACAAAGGACCGGCTATAAAGTACGGAAGTTGTATTTGAAAAAAGCTTTAGGCGATTTTCAACTTGACCATTCGAGAGTTTCTCGTCCAGTACATAACTCAAAATATAACACTTGCATCTGACATCGACCTATGAATAAGATATTCTCCTTTTACGTATCGTTTAACACAACATTTACTTTTGATTTATGATCAATTCTCGTTTTTCTTTTACACGATTTGTACAATATCGAATGACTGATTTTATTTCAACAGAGAGAAAAATAAATTAATAATAATTAAATAGAGTTTCTATATTTTCAATGTTCTCAACGTAATTAAGGTCTCCCCTTGTATCTAGAACAGGACACGTAAAGGAAAAGGAAACAATTTAACTTAAAATCTACAACGATTTATGGCCAATTATATTCGAATAAAGCAGATCATTAACTATCGATATCGTTTACAATTAATCACAACTTGCCAGAAATAATATCGAAACTGGTAGACAAAAAAAATTGACGACTAATTAGTCACAACTAGATATATTCGATATCAGTCTTTTACGGTGGATGAATTGCTGCTTCAACAAAAAAAAAAGAGTATCAACGACTCAACAATAGATAACCGTAAGACAGATACGATCAATAAAGACAAGAAAATAAAACAGCAAAGGGATTATGTTCAATTGCGTCTTCCGCCTTAGACATAACATAAATGTCTCAGAAATGTGTCGTTTTGTAAAGACGAAAAATCGAGAAGGAGCAGAAAAATAAGAATTGTATTGGATCGTTTATTAGTATCTGTGTATGTGTGTTTGTGTGTGAAGCAGCTCTTTGCCTGCCATATGGGTTGACTAGTTTGAAGGCGCCATAAATAGGAATTACGAATTACGAACGATGTCTGATGGGGCATATGGTTGTGTTCTTCCAAAGATTTCACTTGCCTCTTTAAATCGACGACTAGTCTTTGTGTTAGGGTTTTTATGATTTTCAGAATGATCTTTTTCCCTTCTCTTTTACAATACAAGAATATTTCGAGTATACTGTAAATACAAAACGATTCAGTTTGAAATCTTGTACTCTACAAAAATACTTGGCAGGATTATGATTCCGGTTTCCGAAAGATTTCACTCTAGTAACAAACGAGAAAATAACGACATTTATTCAAATCTATAACGCATATAATTAATGATTAATTATCAGTGTAAACAAATTCCAATTATTGGAAGCATCAAGGTGTAAATATTGTTCATTCTTCGTGCTGTGAACATATCCATTAACGGCTGTAATTATTTCATATAAACCAAAACATAACACACTATAGTATATAACTGGCCTAGTCATAACAAATTTTAAAATTAATTAAAGTTAATTAATATTGTGTTACGGATAGTTTAATATTGGTAAATTGAAGAATATTTTATTACAATTTTTACATCTACATAAATGTAGTTTTACTAAAATTTATAACTTTAAATCACGCCCGATTCCAGTAGAGACATTTTGTATTGTTATTAAAGCAACATTTCCCCTATTCTATAACGTATGATACCTACAAGTTTTACAGTAAGCACTGATTTATAGGTATTTAAGAAATGCATTAGTAAAATATCAACTCTTAAAATCCATTTCCAGGGACGAGTTCTTTTACATTTTAAAAGAAATTGCACATGTCATTTAAATTCCCTTGGTGGTATTTTTGTTAAATTAATTGTTTTTTTAGAATTCGATAATGGACCTTCATTCTTTATTTTCTATCTTTTATTTTTATAAAAGAAGAAAAAAACGTATAAATAACTATTTTAATGATTTATTCAAATTAGTTCCATTTAGATTTAAATATATTTTCAGTAAAATTGCATTGATGTGATTAAGTTGGTATACAGCTTTGCGGATGGAACGTAAGCTGTTAGGATTATATGTAAATCAACTTGGTAACCCTTTTCTTTTGATTTACGAATAGAATGATAGGAGAGGGCAAGTGAATTGACCGTGAAAAATTATGGTTACAGGGTGCAAAAAGTCTGTAAATAATTATATGTCATTATTTTCATCAGTTTCGTACGTCTCTAAATAGGAAGGAATAGAAAATTTATTGTTTCATTGATAGAACGAAAATCTATAAATATTGTTTCTAAATGAATTTTCAGTAACATCTACAGGGTGAATCAAAATTCTCGGAACAGATCAGCGACACGTTGCTAAGCCGATGCCCAAAACTAATGAAAGAATGTCAAAAAAACATCTTTAGTTCTCGAGATATAAGATCTCAAAGATTGAACTCTTAAGGCTATACGGGAGTCAGACCTCGTTTTGGTGTCGTATAGCAGCTTGTTTTAAAGCTTACTCATGTACGGAGGGCAGGTGGAGCCCGAAAAATCCAATTTTGGAAAATCCAAAAAGTTATTGAAAAAAAAAATGAAAAAGTTAAACAATTTTCTTCAATTTGTTTTCAATAATTTTTTCAATTTTCTAAAATTGGATTTTTCGGGCTCTATATTCCCTCCGCAATGAATAAGCTTTCAAATAAGCTGCTGTACGATTTTTTATCTATAAAATTGTAGACATGGCGTTGTTTTTAATTTTTTTAACATGCTCCGACATTTTCCTTTGCACTTTAGAATTTAATGAATTTTTTTCAAAATGGAAAACTCTGTCGGATGCACCGTGAACTGGTTACACCCTACACAAGCCCATGTAGCCTTAGGTTCTTTAATTTCAATTATTAAAAAAAAAATGGCTATTAGATCTCTGTAGGTCAGTTGGATAATCATTTTGAACAGGTTAGTTTAACGCTCATTTATTTTGCCTGATGTGCCATTTTCAGGAAATGATTATGGACTGTTTTCACCTGACAAAATGTGTGATAACATTGTGAATTATTTTTATTTTTACTTCCTTGGATACAAAATAATTAGATACCTCAGCATTATTAAGAGTAATTGAATGTTGCCAAATTTACCTTTAAATAATGTTCAATATTTACGAAATTCAAGAAGATAGATTTTTTAAGCATTTTTCTCATGTTCCCTGATAACTGTTCAACAATGTGTCACTAAGCTGTTTCGCGAATTTTGGTTCATACAAATTCTTCTGATGTTCAATTGATATGAACTGTATGTTACTTTATTCAATATTGAATTACGGTTGAAGTTGGCGATATGCACAGGCTTCGATGTAGTCTGAATATGCAATAATCAATGTAGTATTATGCATTTAAACGGGATTACAGAAAATGTTTTGTACCTTCGAGTATGATCCGCTGGTCAAAGTAATATTCAATTAAAGTCGTTGTATGAGTATTGAGCGTAATGCATATACATACATACATACCATATAGTATAGTTGAATAGTAGTTGGTTGCTGTATATAGAAATATGGCACCGAAACCAATTAAATTCTGAATGATCCGTATATGTATGTATGCGCATATTGTGAAAGGCCACTAGAACTATGGTGCGATTTGCGCCCTGAATGCGATAGTGATGGTGTATCGGTAGGATAAC
Source organism: Mylabris sibirica (assembly GCA_039776855.1). Lineage (NCBI taxonomy): Eukaryota > Metazoa > Arthropoda > Insecta > Coleoptera > Meloidae > Mylabris > Mylabris sibirica. The sequence goes on along the minus strand of CM077845.1, from coordinate 6,062,124 downwards.
GGGGTGGATTTTATAAATGGAATGAGGAATCCGATCACCGCCACAGTAATGCTTCTAAATCGTATACTGTCCAAACGTCCCTCTATGCATATTGGAAATTGAATCTGGCCAATATCAATGCAATACAGACTATTCTCTTCTATTCCTGTGACAGTGCATATCCATCGTCTATCCCTCGGTACTGCACCGATTTAATATGTCACCGTACTGTTTATTGAACGTACGGATTATTCAAACTTGTCAACTAAACAATAATACATCACCGCAAACATTTCCTAATAAATAATTATACATGAAAAACTTAATAATTTAATAGATACTTGTTTTTTTTTTAGAAATAAATCCAACAAATCAACAAAATAGTCTCTTAGTAGTTGTCCATTTAAATAAGGTAGTTTGACGATAATTCAAATCGAAATGAGCTTGAAAGCATTTTGTGCTTAGTTGATGAAATGTATTTACTGGATTACCTGTGGTGATTTAGTTTCGTCTGGCACGTATTTATTATGAACATATTTACATAAAATTATGGGCATATTCGAAGTAATAACGAATGATTTGTATCTGTGTTGTATAACGATCGAACTTATCAACCAATCAGATTAATATTAAACTGCATATCCAAGTGCAGCATTGGTTTTATAGCTGTAATCGTACTATGATGAACTGCCAGCTTAATAAGGTAGCTTGTTTCATTTCTATAATCACGTTTTATTAGTTATAGCAATGAACAATTCAAATTTTGATGGTCAACAAATGAATTTAACATCGTCTATCTCGCACGTTTTTCATCACTGTTCAATCTAATTACATTCCGAAGTGTTTGTTGTATTTATACACATACACACACCCAAATAACACTCACACATATGTAAATGTGATGGTATTATTTCAAACAATGCTCACTCGTATGCTATTATTATGTGTACATGCATACATACACATACATACATATTATGTATGTACATAAATAGGGTTGGGATTTGTTTTCAGTCAGAATGTTGGAAAAATAAACGAACACAATAAGAAGCTGGGGTCTATCTTAAGCTTTGACGAAATAATGTCAACATAAAGAAAAGGTTTTCTTTAAAACCGTATAGTTGTGTAAAGAAAAGATTATATATTGAACATAAAGCAACGCTTGGTAGAAATTTAAATAGGAGTTGCGATAAAATATTTTATTGTGTAACGCCTGAAATCACCTTTGTTGTAATAAAAGGGAAAACTGATGGAAATTGTACACCCCCCTTTACGATAAATAATTTTTATCACTGATGATGGAACATATTAGCACAAAGCGAAACCAAAAGATTACTAATAAAAGATTATGGAACTTTGTTGTATTACAGGTATCTATATAAATAATTTTTTTTTTGTTACTTTTTTTTAGAATACAAACGAAATAGAGATTGTTATAAAACTTGAATCGGATTATAATAAATATTTTTTTATAATACTACAGGTTTGTTGGTTTGTTGGTTGTTTGGTTAGCTATATTGTAAGGCCCCCTCAATCGTCTGTCATTCATTCAATCATCTACATATGTACGTTAAAATTTACTCAATACATTATTCTATACATATTTAATCGGTTTTTCAACATAGGTTTTTTTTTTTTCGTCTTTATATTTATGTTTGCGTGCGGGTGTCATTAATTTCCCTTTGTTACGTGCTCTTCAACCAACTATTACAGCTACACTTAAACCAGTCTCCACCTTAAAAACTAAAATAGACGAGCAGGTTGACCGACGTACCAAACTGAAAGCATAAAAGCGTTTCCCCTATTGACTTTATCCATTTCGTAACCTATTATGCAGCGCTACGATTTTGGGGTTAGTGCTCTTATAAATAACCCTACTGTACAGACAGAAACAAATACACCGATTTGAACAGAACAAAACGACGTTACTGTCAGACTTCAGGTACCCTGCGGCAAGATGTTGTTATTTTCTTATTATATATTTTTTTTCTGGTAGCATTGTTGCGTTCAACCATATCATTATCAATGGAGCAGTTCGTTTTGAAAATAAACCAATTTTTCATCGATTTTTATATAAAATTATATAGGTGCACATATTGTATGTAGGTACGTTTGTAAACATTATATTTTACATACATAGTACTTACATATACTAGACAAATGAATATATAGTATGGTGGTATGTAATTGTTTATGCTTATATAAGTTGGGGTCTTGTTTGGTGTGAGTAACGGTTGATTTTTATGTTCGTGTATGACGCAACGTCAATCAGAACGGTTTGTGTCATTTGGTATGCCGTTTGATGCAACGGGTTTTGAATTTTGCATCCCATATTGCAAAACCACTTTTCCACAGGCCATAAAATTGAATGGGTAGCAGTGATATTTTATTTATCCTGTATGCATGCGTAAACCAATGACCCGAAAATACTTATACAGGAAACAGGAGAGTGCAGTTCAGTAAATTAACAAATTCCGTATAAAACATGTCAGTCACAAACAGTCTGACGGATAATAAAATATTGATTTATATAACGTGATGTAGAGAATTGATGTCGTAATGACGTTGAAAGAAAGGGCCACAATCGACAATATAAAAACATGAACGAAACAACTATCATCCAGCATTGCCGTCAATGTATAGTCATCGTCTTCTATCCGATATCTATAAGAGTGCCAGCCACCCTAAGTGCTCATCTCTTTTCTAACATCTACCAGCTTGATAGCGCTCTTCAATAAGACAATCACCCGATATCAAGGCACTCGGAAATGTTATTATGGATGCGGGGTTGTACATTATTATCGGACCAACGGTAGTATAGGGCGGAACATTGTCGGACTAGGGGGCTAAAACTGCGTACAATAACCCAACGATTCACCATCAATCTTCATCGAAGCAACAACGTGTCGAGCTGCCGACGTGTCCGACAATCGAGTCCAGCCGCTAACTTCACCTATGGATTGTGAACGTTGCTTTATTGCACCAATACTGATAAATGACCTATAATGATTCATTGTTAATAGGCGTGATCTAAACCACAATACAGATAAAACGTTAAATGCTCATTTTGTTCCCATAATGAACAGTTTAACTATGCTTAATAGAATAAAATTAATAAAATTATGTATATGTATAGGTACCTAATATGGTAATGGTTTCAATTAGTGTACTATATTATAAAAAATTTGCTAACAATATCCGTTTCATATAATCATTTACGTTTATGTTCTTTTTATATAATCAATCCTACTAATTATTATCATTATCAGTTGAAAACACCTGTGGCATATTCTGTCATCTCCATTGAAGCGTTGAACAAAAGATCCACCTCGGCAACAACATTATTTTCTATTTATTAGATTTTATATTATTTTCAATAAAACTGATGAAATTATATCCTAACTATTGTTAAATGAAATTTTTTTTGGAAAATTATTATTAACAGCTTTGTTGGAATCAGAAAGTATCATTAGCTGAACGAAATTAATAATCCAGTTTTATGTGGCATTTTATTGCTCTTAGCGACACAACAGATGGTTACATACGGTTTACATAACATTATCTGAACTAAAAAATTTCAAGTATTCATGTAGGGGTGGTGTTATTATTAAAAACGAACGAAGAGTAGGAGAAGAAAGAAAAAAAAATACCTACGTTCTTCAAGTGTACGCCTCGTAAACTAACAGATTTTTGAGATTAGGGCGGCGATTTAAGCAACTCATAAATAAATCACATGATTGTTATTATGAGTTCGCGAGAGGGTGATTTGTATAAAGTTCACGTTAACCGATGAAAATGGGCAATTGCGGGAAACGACATTTTCTTTAGAATTAAACAAATTGGCCAGAATCCCCATTTAACAATATCGTAACTTACATCTTAATTTCTATTAATCCTCAACAGCCATGAAATCCAAGTACGTCATTCTACCCTTTCAACAGAAAAATTAAAAATTTTCGTCTTGTAAAGTGAACAAAAGACTAACATAACCATTTAGGCGGCAATTTCTGGTACATAGGGGAGCTCCCTAAAGTTTCACAAACGCCGTTGTGTCGCCAACTTTAACTCCAGGGCTTCCCTATCAGTCTCAGGTGGTTCTCAACTGTCTCAACACATAAATGCCTCAAAACAGGTAGTAAATTCGATCAGATTTATCTTACGATCCAATAACAAATAATATTCAGATGTGAAATTGACAAAAATTCTATATTGAAGGCAAATTTTTTACGCTCCTATCCATATTGAATGGAACTATAAAGTTGCATTTTTAGGATAATAATTTTTATAATGTATAGCGACACGAATGTTCGCTACTGTATATAATATAGGTATAAATATACACAATCTTCTTTCTATACAACATTGTTGTAGTTTCAACTAAAGAATTCGTCATGGTTATCTCAGTTGAAATGATTTTTTACGACTTGTCGATATTTTAAACAAGTCATAATGGTTCAAATATGGTAATAGTCAATTTGTGATTTTAACAAATAACTCAATCCTCCTTTGTCTCTGACAACAATTTAGTTGTATAATTATATACGGCTGAAATTCAATTTAGTATTGTCGGTTGCTTTATTGCATTAGATTGCAATCGCCACGCCCATTAACTAATTCCGCATTGTTGATAGATTTGGAATTATGTTGAATGGTAAGCGCTAGAGCGTGGAATCCTTTGACATGATCACATTAATATATATATGACCATTACTGACCAACATCTGAAATACTCGCCATAATCTAGATCGTTAGTGAAACTGTCATTATCACAACCAAACGTGTATCACTCTGTTTATTGTATCGAATGGAACAATAATGTTTTCAACATGCATCTATATCTGTACATGGACACGTTCATATATCGGATTTATGTTAATTAACCATTTCAATAAATAAAACTAATAAAAATAGGTATGTATGTTGAAAACAATATATAAACGACAAAATATTTAACGCATCACTTGATCGAATGAATCATCATAATAGTGAACGACGATGTTGGTGTTTCTCCTCTCTAACGCGCTTCTTGCTTTTATGAAAGGGTTACATGACAAACAACATAGGGGCGGAAGTAAAAATGACCTTCTATATGCAAATTCATACAGAATTATTCTCCCATTTGAATGCGTACACCCCAATCAGCAGCATATACACTCAATTTTTCCATCAATACAAACAATTTTATACAATTTAAAAATTATTAATATGTAATTAAATAATTAATAATCTTAATAAGATTTTAGTTGGCACTATGATTTGTAAGTTTCTATGTTTATATTCGTCGAGAGACTTTAGAATAATTAACAGGTATTAAGTTGTAATTATACAACCCTAGTTGTCGATTGGGGAAAAAACTACTAAGGGTTGTCTAAAATAATGGCTATATTAATTACATCAAAATAGTTAATGGATGAAGAAGTATTCCCTTTTGGTTGGTTGGTTGATTTCCCTTGGAATAACTGATGACCTTTAGAAATGTCGCTATTTATAACCTTTTCCATGTCCAATAATAATTGAAGACATCGATTCGGTGCACTTCACCTATGCGGCGTGTTTAACCTTTCATTGACATTCTGCACACGTATACATATATGTATTTACCTACCTATACATATTATATTTAAAGAAAATGAGTTTGAAATTAATTGTTTTCAATAATTAAAAACAATTTAATTTTGTTGTTATTGTTGCTATTGTTTATTATTCTAGTATCGTTGGTTTATCGATTGAGGCGGTGGTATTACTATTATAGAATTTTCATAGTTAATAATAGACAAGTTTTTATCATTGAATATAATCAAATACGATTTGACGATGATTGACGGTGCTGTCATAAAACGTCGCACCTGCTCGCTACCTTACACGCATTCAGATAGTCCGATGCACTGTTATATGTTGTTGCCTGTCTACTGAAACTAATGCCGTTCACCTTGTTGATAATATCTGCCATATTCACTTTCGCTTGCTAATTATTAAAATTATTCACGTGTAAACCATGTCCTTCCTCTTCATTAAATAATCCTTTTATAATCGCTTTATTTTAAATCAAATTTTCTTTTATTTTGATAACCAGTTAATCTAGTATTCGTTTTATTTATTTATTTATTTATTTATTTATTTATTTATTTATTTATTTATTTATTTATTAAAAAAGTTATAGACGAACATACACAGAAACGCATATTTCAATAAATGTATTGATATCGATCTCAGCTGGATATATTGGAAGTAGGGTAGACGACTTGTCCAAAAGTAGACACGTGTTTACTCTTTAGTGCTGTGTTTTACAACTTACTGTCACACAAAAATCGTACACCACACCAAATCAAGTAACTTAGAACGGACAATCAATTGTTGCAACTAGCAATTAGTCCTTTTTAAGGGTCTCCAGCCAGCACGGACATTTTCGAGTGACACTCTTTCGATCAATTAACTTCTTTCGTCACACACAATACACTGTACACAACTGTTTTAAGTGTACCGACTATTTTAAACATCTCTTCAAATATAAAAGACTAAATTATAAATGTATACGTCTGTGTGTGTATATATGTATTTATGTATACACACAGTTTTACAAATTGTTTCAAAGTCGATTATTAACAATAATATAGCGAAATGATGAATAATTTTCTATAAAATTTTCTATTTGAAATTGATTTTCAAAACTAACGTTATAGGGTTGATTATCCATTTGCATCTGAATAGGATTGATAAATTTAAAGTGCCCGGTTTCTCTGCAATTAATAAGAGTTGGCAATTCGGTTGAAAAGGGATGTCCCTAGTGGAGTTCTGTTGGTAATGTTGGGGATTATGTGTAAGTATGTACGGGAGTTGGTGCTGTAAATGGGATAGTTAGCGACAATTCGCATTCCCCCAAACATAGCGGTTACCCTTTCGAACCTTATTCAAACATTACTGTCATTGTCACGTTTACATAAAAATATTTAAAATATGATAGGATTTGGTCTAAATTGCGGTATTCCACAATGGTTTTAAATATAATAAAACCGAATGCATTCTATTTTATACAACACAGTTTAATTTAAGCATTCTTTGTTGATAAAAAAAAGTTAATTGAAAAGCGCTTTTGAAGTATTTAATATTAAAATTATCAATTGTTAGGATAGTAATTAATTTTCGTACTACAACACAACACACATTTGTCATTTATTGTGTCAAACATTGTTACGACCGTTTTCCCAAATTAACGTTTGATGTGAACCAGGAATGCGATGGTCGATGCATTTCGCTTTATACTTCATATATTACAATTGGCAAATCGTAGCGCAACTCCTACCCCTGATTATAAAATTTTGACGCCATAGAATTAATAATAATTAAATACGATCAAAAGCTTTGAATTATAAACGAAACTCCCTTATTAGACTTCTATTACTCATCAAAGACGCATCTAGTTTGATACCAGTAGAAAAAAATCACTAGCACGTCGACAATCATCTGTTGGTGATTGTCGAAATTTTCAATTATTAATATTTGTATTGATTTAAAGAAATTTACGATTATTTTTTTTTATTTGTGTGTGTAAAGATGATGGTATTTTGTGAATTTAAATAGAGGGTCGGTAGCATTCGTGAATTGAGCATGTAAATTACTAAATATGATCGTCACGCCTTTTAAGTGTGCGTGTTTCATCAATATTACTTCATCGTTTCGGAAACTAGTTGTTTTATTTGAGTTTACATTAAGATTAATATCAAACAACAATATTTTTAAAATAAACGCCAACCATGCGAGTCTAGTGGTTAAGGAAGAGTTTTTTTTATCTATAACGTAACCAACATTGTGGTATTTGAATATAGAGAAAATTATGAATCAATTACTTCTATATAAAACAAGAATTGATGCATGCGTTAGTCACATAGTTCCTATTAAATGAAATAATATCAATAAGGGGGGAGGTAAAATTGTAGTTTTAGACGGATTCCCTGTTTCTGTATGAGACAAAGTGTGTAATGAAGGGATCAGGAACCATTGAGAGCTCTTTAATACATGCGACACATCAATTAGAGCATCTGCCGAACCGTGAGAAAACAAACAATTACGCGAATGAATAAACGAAAGGATATCTCTGGTATCCCTCAAGAGTGCAGTTGTCACGGTCATCCGGAATGGTCACCCCTTTCAACTATTTCCGCCATTGTGTGGTCGACTGACCACTATGACCACGAAACACCACAGTATTGCCACCCACCTCTATCACATATTTATGTCAATTTGCCGGATATTAGAGGTACAAAAGCGTTCACCCTGATTCATTTCATTCTATATGTTGTTTGTTCAAATATTAAGGAATCCCTATGACAGTTCCATCATTATTTTTGATATAGCCAACTTATATCGAATTACTTTTTGATTGGGGAAATTGAAACGGCTGCAGGTATCGCGGTGGTTGATATACCGGCCACTTTAACAAGGATATCTGATCTCTTTGACGATCGGTCATCCCATGTTCAACCTGTATCTCTACCTTCTTTATCTGTCAGATACTCGTGTTCAGTAGTATCTGATTTCCAAGTTATGTTAGATAAAAGCACCCTTGCATGCCAACATATACAGTTGGATTCATTAACACCCACAATTCAATCTCTATTATTGCCAGTCGGTTTTACTTATACACAGAGATGCCCTATCTGTACTAACACAATTTACACTAATAATATCGAGGACTACTAATTAGTAACAGCGAATTATCGACAATATTGATCGTACATACATATTATACATATTTATTTAGAATGTGAAATAATTATCAAGAAAGAGTGTTGTAAAAATGCAGAGAGTAGTAGCGTGACATGTTGGATAAAGAGTGATGATCACGCCGACAGGTTTAGTATACAACTTTTATGTTGCCAATCAAGGGCGATATCGCTTGTCGGGTTGTTGTCGATGTCATTACGCATACTTGTTTTTTTTCCTTCTACCATTTAATTGTAACTTAATTACACCAACGGAAAAATTCACACAATTTCTAGTATTATTATTATTATTATTATTATTATTATTATTATTGTATATACAATTAAATCGTTATTTTTAAATTAACAATTCACGTGACCGATAATTAATCAAAATGAACAATTATTAATATTTGTACATCATATAACTGACCGATGCTCTAAAATGACCCTGATATAGTATATAAAATAACCATTTGCATATACGAAATTACTAACAATACAGCAATACCCGCATGTATGTATGTACGTACATATTAAAATGTAATTGGCAATGACGATGACCAGCATAAGTCAAATAGTACATCTTCCGCGGGCTAACTCTAATAGATCGACCACGTGCACTCGGACCCACGCCAAAGGGGCCAATTTAATTCGCTCGGCCTAAACTTAACTGTACCCGTAAACGGATAATAACGTTCATGCCCGCCGCCCCACATAACCAACACAATGATCATTATCTATTATTATTAACGCCCAACTATGTTGTAATTGTTTTATTTTTAAATTAACGAAACAATTCTGTTATTATTCGAATTTTGTCGTTTAGATTTACGGCCACCTGTAACGGATTATTGTTGTTGTTATTATTATTGTTATATATAAATACAATTATAGTAGTTTATAATTTACTAAAAATAAATAAGTGTAATTGGTTATAAATGGGAATTTCATCTTTTCATTTGCTACTATTTTTGTAAACTTTAATAATGTTTGTTTATATGTGTGTATGCACACATAATTGTTCGCGCAAATCGTAATTCCAAAAATATTTTACTACTCTCTCTCCCACGATGCCAATGAAACAAAGGGAATTCCATTTACATGGAGATTTTACAAAAAAAAAATAGAAACTGTGTTTGTTTTGATGCAGTCTGTTCATCAACAGTTCCCAATTAAATCTAAACTGTTAGTTAAGAGGTGTTAACTTGTCAGAATTAGGTTTACATTTTAAAGTTTGACACCTTGCAATAACATACCCTATATTTATTTAACGTTAAAAGGTCTGAAAGTTAAACATGAATACAGGCGAATGTAACTCTTCAATATACCTACTATGTTGTATATGTACCTATGTATATGTGGTATGTAACTAAACCACTAAAATATTCGAGATAAATATTTTTACCATCTTAATTTAGCTTTAAAATTGAGTCGTCCATATAAACCACAATATTGTCTTAAATGACAATAGGAAAAAAATAAATGTAAGCCAATTATCTGCGGTGTGCCACATATCATTTCCAGTTCTCTTTACAACATTCATAAATGTCACGAAATGTTATAGATGATCGTAGTAAGAAGAATTTTTAAAAGGTTTAAATAAAATATTTCTGCGAATTTCAAGCATAGTCATGAACAATAATGATGAAATTAAGGGTCTTTTAAATGGAACCAATCTAAAAATACGTTAGTTTTCCAGTTACAACCACGAAATATTTATGTTCAATTATTACAGTTAACAGTTGTATTGTGTATGTATTTACGTTATTTATATTTATGGTCTTAATTTTATTTGTACACAATAATAAAGAAATTTAAACTTGAATAGACCAAATAATTTAATTGTATCAGAACAATACAATACAACCCTAATATTTATAAAGAAAATTAGAACAGGTTAGACACCTGTTAGATCAAACAAACAGGAGAACTATAAAATCTACTTAATTTCAACGGAAAATCGAATACATTAAAATGATACAATGTAGTTGAGATGAAGACAGAAAGAGGATAAATTATTGTTTCGGGATAAACGGAACATAAAAATATTCAAGACATGGCACTTTGTCTGTCCCCAGAAACACGACAGGTCCGTTAATTTCAAACGACTTCGCATTCACCATAAATAATTGTTACCTGAGTATAAAAGAACATACACGTGTGTGTGTATGTGTGTATGTTTCATGTATACTTATATTGAACATCCAATGGTACTAAAAATCCCCCTGCTTTCTGATTGTGGTAAATTATCATTTTGCTTTGAGAGACGAAACAAAAAATTTCAAAATCAGATATGTAGTTGAAAGTTTGATAATAAAATAAATAAAATCAAAAGGGATCAAAAAACGGCAATTTACTTGTATAAGTTCAAATGAGCGTAAAGTAATTTATTACAAATCCTTTGTTTGATTACCTTTGGTTTATTTTATAACAAATCGTACATGAGTCACCCTCTTCACAGATTCAATGAATTGATTCTATAGAAAGCCGCTATATAACAAAATAATGTTGTACTATATGGAGTTATTAATTCGTGTTTATACCTCTTCTAGTAATGGTCATTCCGGGACATTAATTTTTTCTAATACACAACTCAAAATCCACTTTCAACATTAATATGATTTATATCAATAGCGCTACAAATATAAACAATTTATAGATAATTTAAGTTAACTGAAATTGTGTGTGTGTGTGTGTGTGTGTGTGTGTGTGTGTGTGTGTGATATCGTCCCAAGATATAAGTACGTGGTGATATAAATGAGGTTAACGGCCTAAACAAACGATAAATCTGATAGTGACTAGATTGTCAATAAATCTGTCTTTTTAAATAATTAAAGAGACAACAAAGGGTAATATGGTAGAATGGAGGATTACTGAAAGGGACTATTCTTGAACATAATCAATCTTTTTGTAGATCTACACAGTTTTTTTCTAATTTTTCCAATGTTGTCGAACAAAACTGAATTCTAAACGTACTTTATATAAAACAGTAGTCAATACACTTGTGTTGGAAATAAATAAATAAATAAATAAAGATAAAATTAATGTATTCGTCTTTATGTATATGTTATATAGATTTAGATGTCCGATAATTCGAGTGTTAATTTTTGAAATGCGTCTTTCTATTTTTATTATATTGAAATGTCGATGACTCACTACCAATTGCTTGTAGATTGAATCGAAAATATTTTATCACTACAATAATATTTATAATATGGGACGATTATATTGTTGATAAATGTGTTTACTTATTAGTTTACAAATTGACGAGATTTTATTATTATTATTATTATTAGTATTATTATCAAGCAAGTTTGTTGCAAAATAATTAAACAAAGGCGTTATAGTTTGAAATTGTTAAACGTAAAGACGTAAAGAGTTTGTAAATAGTCCGCAACACAATAGTAGTTATGATTGATTGTAATCTACACTGACCATGAAATATTACTTAAAGTAAAAGTTGATTTATTAATGTTGACAAATATTAGCTAGTCGAGTATAGCTATTAAGATAGTAAACAGTTTTTGAGAATAACAATCTTAAATGTTTATTGTAATAGAAAATGATTAGTTGATATCATTATTGTAGTAAAATACGTATGTACGTGAAACTAACAATAAGTGTGTATGTGTGTAGTTTCATCACAATAAATTGGATACATTTGTTGTTAAAAGAGCGACTGAACGACAAGGGTGTTCGATAATAGGTGCCCCTTGTGTAATTAAATCTTCTAATCAACACGACCATTCATTGCGATACGGCTGGACAGCCTAGTGACCGGTAGTTGAAGGTTCAATACGGTCACCAGCGTTATTCCCAGACGGCTCATTTATACGGATTTAAGATGAACAACGAGCATCACACCAAGTTAAGCTTAATTGAGCAAGGGTTTCGCTTATTATCCATGCAAATGGAAATGGTATGATTACAATGATGGACATTGGCTTGCAATGTTAGTAGGATCCGATATCGTTCTTAATTATCAAAGAAATTAGATAGCTATCAAATTAAAACCTTGAAAGAGATTTTTGTATTTGTTGTAAATTGTGAATCTGCTATAGGTAGAAATATGGATTCTATTACTAAATTATAATATAGAAGCTCGCCAAGTACTACTATAAAAAAGGGTTTAGACTTTCGTAATTAGTTCCACGGCTGTGGTGTTGTAAGGGATTATCGCGGCTCTTCTCATTTACGCGTCTCCCTTATAATGAGAGACTTGTCGAAAAATGCAGAACAGCTTTGAGGGTTCGAATAAGCTGATTTGTAAAATAAATTAATGATCCGGCGTCGCAGAAGTCACCTCTAAGCTGTCACATTGTCTATCAGGAACTATTGCAATAGAGAGATCCCTAGTTAATTACTTCGACTGGCTAATTCATTTTAACGAGATCCCTATGTTTGGATTCTTTGTTTTCTAATTCTCCCTTTTAATATACATGGTCCATCATGCATGTTAAAATATTTTCGACGTTATATTGTAAACAATATTTTCATGATATACACAAATGAAGATTTTCGACTTTATTGCGACAAGTATTGCATTGTTTTTAGAGGGGGACGAATATTCCACAACACAAAATGCGTTCATTATGCAAAATTTATGTCAATCATTACCATTGGATTTGACAGTCCGATATGATATTTCATGATAAAGCGTCGCCTGCAATGAACTACCAACCAGATTAGGCACTCGGATGCATACTGGTCTGCTTATCCCTGTTATCGCCTGCTTGGGACAATACACACCTGAGCGCCACAAATATAAACCATAAACCGACACAAATAACCATACTCATATCCATACACCAACAAGACCGTTTCAATTTCGTTTAAGAAAATGTGATCAGCATTAATTTTAAACTTTAGCAACAATGAAATTGTTTTTTTTTTTTGTTTCCAAATAGAAGATTAGGTAGTTTCATTTTATATCTAATCTATAAAATGCCAAGGGAATTTACAATAGGCTAAAATTGGCTACGTAGACTCAATTCAGATCGCATAATGAGGTGGGTCGTGTAATCAAGGTGATAATTTGTCTTGTTCCATAGTCTGTCAGGGTTATGTCACCCTCACGTCAAGGGATGCAGAACATCATTCAAAACAAACCAACATAATTAGATGGTATTTGAGAACTGACTGAAATTTATTTGAAATAGCACAAAGATAAAGAAGAAAATATTCCAATTTTGTTTAAAGTTATAAGCAGATGATATTAAGATAAAAGTAAACGAACAAATAATTAAATAAACAAATAAATTTAAAGTAAGTAATAGAGAGAAATACGTTGGTTACAATATTTAGTTGTAATAAATCATTTAGATAGTGATGCTCATTTCAGTTTTTGATTATTTTTCTAGGATGTAACTCGATACGAAAAACACAAAGCGGACATGACGGCACCAAATCTGGTTGACTGACGCATCGTTCCAACCAAAACAATGCTACTTGACATTGACTGATTAATGATAGCAAATGTTATCTATGAAGAACTATATCACAAACACCCCCACCCCCTCCCTCACTCATAGTAGTTGGATCGGCTTAAAAACAAATGCAAAAATTAGAATTCGTTTCACATACTGTCACCGAAACTGAATTTTCAATCTTTTGAAACCAAGAAAACTCAATAAATCAAACAAAATTCAAACGATCTTGAAATACTATTGGGGTTAAAGAATAATACGGCAAACTTTGAATCGGAAGTCCCTGAGGAAAACGATCATCATTTTTTGTGATATATCTCCATATCTAATGCTCCCACATATGTATTTCGATCATCTGCGGAAATTCAGCCAACTATATACAAAATAAAAAGGGTACATTTTTTATTTTATCAATTTCATTTACAGTATTTAACTTCATCATACACATAAGTCTATTTTGTTAAAGATCCTATCTATTTTAATGATGATAGTAATCAAAGTCAATAATTTTTTACAGATGAAAGTTTTAGATTTGCTCTTTTCTTAAGATGATTGTCCTTCCGAAGTCCCCTCGTTTCGAGCTGACGCGGAAACGCCTTCATCATTCCTTTGTAATTAGTTTCAGTGTCGCCGGAATAAAAAAAAAGACGAAAATGTTGTGATCTGAGCGAGTGCGAAAACAAGGGTGAACTTTTTTTGATTTTGATTTATGGTTTTGGATGCGAGGTGATGGTGCTATATGTTCGTTCTCAATCATCTAAAATTAAATATGCGAATCTAATTCTCTCGTACTGATGTACTTAATCAATCAAGTCAAGGATCGTGTGCGGTCTCCGGCATGCAAACAAACGGGCCTTTATCGCACACCAACTAGGGACAAGAGATAACGAATGCGGATAAAGCATCAGGCCAACAAAACGCAGAATTACTAGATGACATTTGTAATCACTGAGTCAAATGGGATGGTGGCAGCATGATTTATAGAGAGGCAAGAGCACCACCTAATACACAATGTGTCTCGCGACTACAATAACTTCCACTTGGTTGATCCCCGCCCGAGAACTCCAGTAGCACTTAACTAGCGGTGCAATTTAATTATCAAATGCGCCTCCATTACTCAGCGCTACAAGCGGATTGTTACAGACATTCAAATTGACCGTAAAGATTTGCTGATAAATTTACAAGCATTGTCTCACTGGCACCAAGGGCCATCCACATATTTCCAACAAACTATCAACCGGACTAATGTCTAAATCTAAACCAATACATCAACCCACTACTATTACTACATTGAGAACATCCAGTTTGTGTCTTAACACCCTTCAACAAGAATTAACACAAGACATAAAAATAAATCTTAAATAAACTAAAAAGGACGACACGTGTTCACGTGTTACAAGAAAATATTGTCAATTCAGTTGTACAAGACTTAGTAAGAAATGAAACATGAGTGTTTCTAATTAGTTCAATTAGTCAAAGTCTCAAGTTAGTACGAGTCTTTGTTCTACTTCAAGTTAGATAATATCATTATTCCATTGTTGAAAGCATAGAGAAACCGGATTTTTCTCGGTTGGCCACTTGAAATCT
This sequence comes from Mylabris sibirica, assembly GCA_039776855.1. Taxonomy (NCBI): domain Eukaryota; kingdom Metazoa; phylum Arthropoda; class Insecta; order Coleoptera; family Meloidae; genus Mylabris; species Mylabris sibirica. Next base: position 6,046,430 of record CM077845.1, on the reverse strand, counting down.
ACATTCGCAATCCTTTTTGGTAGATTAGTCAAGAGTTTTTAAAGTAGTAAAAAGAATGTTGCTATTTCAATTTTAATGGTAAACACATTGTTTTCGAGATCCCTCCGTTTTCAACTTGCTCATAAATAAAACAGATGGCAATCATTTTAACAAAGCGTTCATGCGGCGATCTAGGATGACCCGTGTCATTTAAGTCTTTTGTTTTTAAGCGCCCCTCAATATGAACTCTATATAAAACAAAAGTCGCTTGTTCACCCCGATTCATTTGTTTGAATCGTGATTTCGTTTTAATCAAATGTGCTGCGTCCAGTTTCAAAACGGCCATCAGAAAATCCTTTTCGATTCATTCAATATAATGATGTCCAGTTGAACGTACATATTTAACAAAAACAAGTATGTACAACCAGGATGAGTCACAATGCCGGAAACCCTTCAACTCCACACCGGAATCTCATCGATCTCTCATCGTTGCATTTGCAACTGAATGCTTGATTAGAAAGTTAGGAGAGTGCGTCGCCACCGTTGAAATGCTGTCGTCTGTGATGGATTGGACGCTATCAAAATTGGATCATGCCGTACTCATTCAATTGTCCCCAGAAAAATTGCCAAGCATGTCATGTTACATCTACATATATGTATACCGCCTGTACATACATGTATCTTTAATAAGCAACTTTATTAATTTCAGTAAATTTGAATATTCTGTAATATAAAAAGACATATTGTATATTTGTCAAGTGCGCTCCATCTACTGACCAACTGACCGTAGATACAGTCTGATCAAATGAGCCGCATGGAAAAGAAATTCCCGCAAATGTGAATACATCTCCGAGTCATTTATGTATTGTTATCTTGCCGGAAAAACAACCGGAATTCCCAAGTCACTCAGTCTTCACGTCTTCTTTTCTTTTCTTTTTTTCCCTTCTTTTAGATAGGGTAGTTTATAAAAAACACCGAACGGCATGATAAGTCGATGCTCCTTTTTTATTGAGAAAACAAAATAGGGGTTCCTGTAAGGTTATTCTATGTTGGTGATCAATCACTGGACATGGGTAGTCTGCCTGATGGCCTATGTAATACTCAATGCTCAAGATGTTAACTGGTGGTTTAAAGCGTCTCTCTTGGGGGCGATTTCGATGGCCGATAGATAAAACTGGACAAATAAGCCAAGGGAATGAACTGTCCCCGTTATGAATAACGCAATCGTTTCCCCTTTGCAATAAAACATTACCACATAAATAATTTTACTTAAAGATAAATATTTTATTTACCTATTCACTACTACTTATATGGACATTTCAGGATAATTATTTCGCTTTAAAATGTTTTCAAAATAACAATTTAGATTTTATAGGTGACGAGTTTTACTTGCAACAGTTGTTATATGTCCTGGAGAGTTAAGAGATGTTTAGATTGAGCGAACCAGCGGGAGATCTTTATACAACATGTATGAATGTCTTTATAGGGTAATGCAATTAGAATTGATTGTTGTAGGTGATTTTAATGACACATAACAACACTAGGACATAAAACCCGATTATTTGGGTTTATAGAATTTATAGGGAAAGGGTTATAATTGTTACAAAAGAAATAAAATCCACATTTGCTATCACGTTTAATATTTTTCTTGAAAATTTTCTAAAATTGAACAATCATTTATCAAACCAGTATAATTATCCGGAAAATTAGGAACCAATGAGTTGACTTTGAATAGAGTAGTTAATTTTGCTTCTGGTCCCCTATAAAAGTGTAGTCATTAAGTATTTAATTTTGTTTATGGCAATTTAATCTGTTTAAATATCATATTGATTAGAGTTTTATTAAATCGTAAAACCGGTTGATAGAAATAATGTGAAAATCGATAGAAATTTGTTATTTTTAGATTGAATAACGAAATTTGTATGAATGTTATTACGGAAATTGTGTCGGCGATCCATCTTTGTTCAGTATCGATAATGAAGTGAACAGATCATTAGTTAAATCCGCAATCTCCCGGTAGAAATGTAAATGATGTTAGCAGTAAACACGGCTTAGTATATCTGAACAAATCCCACTACCAGGCGTAAATTATGTCAGCGAACAATCATGTGGTACTTACACCATTTCAGGAGATTAACATGCAACCAGCATTCCCTAACTTCGACAATGAGAACTTAACTTTACTACCTATCTCTGAGCAAATACGGTTATACTACTTTGCTTTAATTTGGGGATTGAACTGAAACTTCAACAATAGCAACAATCGTAAACAACAACGATTGTCATTTATTTGGCATCTTGGGTAGTTGGAAATTCCCTTTGTTCTAACTTGACCTATAAATATATTAGTTTTAGTTGTCCCTAATAAACACAAATGTTCAATCACGTTAATTCAATTCGTGTATACATCATTGTATTGGTGATAATGCGCCATGAATTGATTGAATGTAAATAAATCAAATGATTAAACTTAGTAACAAGACAAAGAACTTATTTTGCTATATAGCGAAGTTTGGCACGTGTTGATGCATACGTTCCTCAACGGCTACCGTTTGACAGCACGCTGATCGCTGCGGGGTTCGCTTAACAAGACCCTCTAGTCGAAAAGTTTTCAAACTAAAAAACTTCACCAAAGTTGCACCAGCCACTGATTGCCCCACACCCAGCTACTTGTTCACTATACACATATACCTATGTACATATGTGTCTCCACTATTGAATGATTGTACAGCCCGCGGCGTCCTTTTAATGGTCCAAAAATTGACAGGGATGTATTTACAACAAAAATTACCATTACTAAATATTTCACACTCTTTATTACAAAAAAATTAAACACAACGATTGATTTTAATTGTTGTTAATAATGAAATTTTTCTCTTTTATCAATATTGTAGTTTAAATGGAGAAAGAAAAATATTTTGCCTATAGCAGCAAAGCATTGCCGGGACATTGTGTGTATTTGCGCAACGGTTGCGGGGATTACCTATAGTTTATATGAGATCAAAGCCGTTCCTTCAATCGTTTGTGCCGCTTTTCAAAATAACAAAAATACGCTAGCTTTGTATTTAAGTTTACATTTCTGTATAAGGGGTTTCCATAGATTTCACGAAAATAAACAATTCGGTTGTTTTAGTAAATATTCCAATACTACGACGAATATATCAAAGGAACACTATTTTAACAAATTTATTTAAATATCAATTTCAATTCAATTTAAATCGTATATGTACGTATACAGAAAATCCTATTTTATTTACCTTAAAATAAATGTATTTCAATGGGGATCAACGATGAATCATTGAAATTGAAGCAAAAATAACAAGACATTTGATTGATAAGCGACTTGAAAACGTATAAGTGTACAAAAAAACAAACTTTTGATAAGGAACTAATAGGACCAATACAAAGCAGATGGGTCACGGTCCAGGGGTTGTTAAGAACGCTATTGAAGCTCCCACGAGGATCAGACACTGGAACAATGGTAGAAACCACGTTTGAACACTTCACTGAATACAAATAGATTTCAAAAATGGATAAAAAAAAAACATATATATGTACTTTTTTTATTATTTAAAAGTTCCATTTATCGGAAACGTTAAATTTATCGAATTAATCGTTAATTCAAAACTAATAATTATGACATCAATCGATAACATTTGCAGAAATAATTTTATAATCAATAAATCTACACAAATCGACATAAATGTCAGTAATGCCTATTAACAAGTTTTACTACCAGAAAACAAACGCAAAGCAAATGGTAATTTATTTGTTATCTTTATTACAATGCGAAATTTTTATACTGTTGTGTCCCATTATCCATAAGAATTCTACCAATGGATTATTAATTATTGCTATCCATTAGATCGAATCAGATATATTTGTTGTCGGATATTAACGCGTATTTTTTGCATCAAAACCCGTCCAAATTGCGTGCCTGATAGTGGTGATGTGTCCATTTATTCCCCTACAAAATGAAATTAAATATTTTAATAAAACGTTGTTAGAATGCGTAAGTGTGCGAATGTGTACGTATAAATGGGTTATGTAATTAAAAGCTTAACGAAGTGAGAGACGCGGTTATCACTAATGAAGTTTTCCTAATTCGTCGTTTTAGCCCATTGAAATTTTGCATTTCATAAATACGCACTGGTGTATCTAGGATTGTTCATTTTAATATTTAATTTATCTGATGATGTTGTTGATGAGACTAAATTTTTTCGAAGAGCTTACTTATAACCATCATACAGAAAAGGTACAGGGTCGAATTGCTATTTTTTCCTGTATTTCACAGATAAATTTAGTATGGGGTAAAAAATTAAAGAAATTTGTTAGATTTAAGAGAACGAATGTGAGGGATTAGCGGGATGTTTTTGGATTAGACTCTTGAAAAGTGTTAGAAATTCTGTTATTCTCCATCTGGCCAATCCGTCCCTGTTAGTAAACTGCTCTATCAGTGAATGGCTTTTCTTTGACTTTGTCAGTGTGTTGTAAACATAGGTTATCTAATCTGGAGGACTTTATTAATGGAATCTAAACAGGCCCAGGGGCAGATTCTCCCATATGATGTGAATCTTTAGTTGAATAGTATTGTATGAATAATTAATTTATCTCAATCTCAATTCGCTTTGAATATATGCTGCCATATACATACATGTTGTATGATTCTCTACATAACTATCTGTGTATACATGCATACATACAATATAGACAGATATAGAGTAGTATCGACATGGTTGTTTGTTGTATATTTGAGGGTTGTAATGTGCCTGGAAGTTAGGTTGTTGGGGACAGTCGGACAGAGCTTTAGGCGCCGCAAAGCCTTTTTAACTAATCAATAATTAATTGTACAAATAGTACGTGGTCAGTAATATTTGACTGGGTGTTCAACTATTTACTTTTCGATAATTTCGTGCGATCCCAACCAAATTAATCAAATATTTATGTCTATTAAATAAATTATTAAGCAATTATTATTAGTGTATTTGATGAATTTTGTTAATTGAATATTTTGACTTAAACCAGAAATGAACACCCTTTTTTTAAATTTATTACATCACCATCTGAGCATTCATTAAATGTCAGTGGATAATTCCGTGTCAGATATAGTCATTTTTAATCTTTATGACATGAATAGCTGGTTCTTTAACAGAAGGATCACCTCATTTAGACTCTATTCGTCCACCCCACATCTAATATTAATTGAATATGACAAACTACATTAATTTGTTCCTTGATTACATTAACCATATTGTAATATTATCTAATAACTTATAAGAAAATAAGTGATGCTTTAACAATGTATTGACGCTAATCCAAGGACAATTCAAGTAAACACACCCTAAATCAATTTGATTCACTCGTCGTTAATTGATAGAGAATTTCTTTCAATATTCACCCTTAAATGAAATCGTACAATGATTAATATTTATAATACAGTATTTGAATGGAAATATTTTTATAATCATCCATGGAGGATCCTTTTACTGCTTCAATTTCGTTGCCTTTATATACGTATTCATATCGAACGATTTGTCAAGATTTGTAAGTATCTGCCATTCGTCCAACACGAATGATTGATTGTCGACAAGTCAACTTTCACCCTAGAGACTGTTTTATCAAAATACATAAAGTCTTGATTCGTTTAATTCAGTAATCACGTGAAATTATATTCTATATGAGTTGAAATAAATATGTTGAATTACAATGAATTTCCTCCAACAACAACAATAACAAAAACAACAAGGTGGTTAATTACAGTTGCAGTTCTGAATTAATCGATGATTCACCACCCTATAATTGACCTTTTCCGCTATTATCATACTTCACCTGGATATACATATATGATTTAAGATGAACAAATCAGATATATGTGTTAAATTCACATCGCATATTATTTTACGGTTCGTTACATTGTACCCTTCTGACTAATTTAATAAAAATCACCTCTTTTTATTTTTATTTTTTTATAGTATATATATATAAAAAAAGCAACAATATCCGTGATGCATAATCGTTGTGTGGTAAATTAACATAGAGATGTCCCTGTAAATAAAATAAATGTGGGAAAAATGACCGACAGATGGGCCGGGGATCTCGTGACAATTTACTCTTCATTCGTATTCATTGAAACAAATTTTAGTTGGATTGTCGGTTTTCTAACATGAGAATTGCCACCCTCTACACACGAGATATGGAAGATATTCTTTTATAATTTTATTATTTAACAAAATAATTGTTGTAGGAATTTATTAAATAATTCACTTCATCTGTTGTAATAATAATTTATGATGATCTCTTAAAATTCGCGTATTTAATACATTTTTCTACCTTCGTTTTGATATCAAAATAATAATAACTTTTTTACGATTGTTACAATTTTCAGTCATTTACATATTATCGATAGGGGTTAGTAGCTGTTATAATTTTAACGAGTTCGTCCGTTTTCGCATTTTATAGTTTTATATTTCCAAGCGAATTGTATTGTTGCATTATACGGATTGGGTTATGTTTGTAAATTTACATGACTAGCTTTATTATCTGTCACTTTTAGGAAGATTAATAGTTGAAGCTTACCCATATTGATGGTTGAATGCACAAATGTATTAATATCATTTAACATTTTATTATTTTTAACCTTCGAAAACTATAATAATATAAAAAGGTTTATTACAGAGGTATTTTTTTTATATACATGTATGTATGTATAAACTTTAACCGTATTGCCAGATGTTTGCGTATAAAATTTATAAATAAAAATAAAAGTAAAAGTGTAGGAATCGAATAAGGAGGAAAACAATAAGATGGGGAAGAAATAGGCGAGAGCTAGTGAAATAATTTTAAATGCCAATAGAAGAATAAAACGACGAATAAAAAGAACAATAATAGATGGAAAATAAAAGAAGGCGAAATAAAGAAACAAAGTGACAAAGACGTAGACAAGAAACCAGCAGAGCAGAACATAATTAAATAAGAAAATCAAAATATAAAACAAATACAAGAGAAAGATGCAAAATATTAATTACATAAAACAATAATGGTAGAAAGAATCGCAACAAAATATGAGAAATACAACAATAAATAATGACGAAGGCAAAGAGTCAATAAACGAGATAAAAATGTAAGAGTTGGAAACAAAGAAAAAAATTAACGAAGAAAATAGAGGAAACAATAAGAGGACCCTCTACCCTTATTTTAAGAGCAAAATTGTAAAGAATTTTAATTGCTGTAAAGTTCGTTAACAAGAAAAAAAACGTTGAGATTTACAACTCTATAAGTAATTATAATGAAAATAGAGTAGAATCGGGTAATGTACGATAAAAAAAATCATGTAGCATATTAATATTGTCCGAAGGAAATATAGAAATCAAGGGGTGCATATGTATTTTTAGATACTGTAATGAGTACAATTTTTCGTAACTGTTTCCTGTCGGGGGTGGCTTTTTGACAGGATATTTTGAACACTAATCAGTGTCTATAGTGTACAATACGAATACAACAAATATAAGCGGTGGTGTCATTAAATTCATACAATAACATGGGGACGGACATTCATTTTTTGACAATAAAAAATCTATTATAATATTTAATAAATTATAATTAAAGATGTCGGTTTTTTTTTTCGTCTTTTTTTTAAGAAGAAAAAAAGTAAAGTAACATGATTACACAGTACACCGATAAAATACACAAAGAAGATTCACTGTAATCAAATTTTGATGAGCAATTAAAACAAAACGAAATGATAGCCATCAAGCCGAGTTGCCGACTTATAAGTTTATTGTTAGAATAGGGGGTGGGTGGTTAGGTATATAGTAGTCACATTTCCGGTAAGTCCTCCCTGACAAGAGACTTGAATCTCTTCTAGGGTTTATTGTATCTTGTGCTTTTATAACTCACGTTCACATCAAATTTCACCAAATAACAACAATTTGTAATGTTTGCATTCGATATTATCCTATATTATATTGTTTTAGTTTAATATTATTAAATTGTTTTAATATCAAATTGATTATTACTGAAAATATTGTTTTATTATCTCTATTATTGGTGCCGTTCTTGCATTATCTAAATTAATCTTAGAAATTACTATAACAATGTTTATTGTAGTCAACATTAATAACATTATAAACGTTTTAATATCGTAATTTATTTTAGGTTCTATATTGCGTATTTTAAGGTCTATAATAGAACGTATTACGTGCAAGAGATTATCTCACTATCTATCTTTGTTATCTTTAAAACTTAATAAGTGTATTGGAGACTTAAAAAATAAGTTGCAACATAAACACTGAATAGGCGAAGGGACGCATCAAGAGTTAGATGGGCGCCCCATCGATTACAATTTACGGATGCACATACATAATCATAATAATTGAGAAGCGTTCTTATGTTTCTTTTGCTCAGAAATCGCTTGAAGTGTCACTTTTCTAACAATATAAAAGCAAACTTCGTTAAAAACTGACATTTGAGAGCAAAAATTTCTCAGAACCTAGACTCAAATTTAAAAAAAAAAAGACAAATGGCCTCATCTTCAGGATTCTGTGAAGAAACTCCTTAAAATGGATGATTTAAGACAAAAATGTTCTCAAACCTTTAGTAAAATTGCCTTCACAATATAATGTGAATATTTCCTATAAAAAGAAAAATTCAATTTGAAATTCTACTAAGGCATAGTAGAAAAATTTGCCAAAAAACTGACAATTTGGAGCAAAAATGTGTTAAAGTCTGGAGTAGAAGTCAGAAAATTAGATTCAAATATCGATCAAATGTGGCTTCTAAATCGCTTTCTGTTTGACTACATGAAAGCAAAATTCTCCAAACAATTGATAATTCAGGAGAAAAAGCCTTTGAAACCTTTAGTAAAAAGTTCAAAAATTGATTGAATGTAAACGGATCTGCTCTCTTTGACGATTCAACAACAAAATCCGCTAAAAACTAAGTTGGGAAGGAAAATGACTTGAAAATCATCCTAAAGTCGGAAATGTTTCTGTAAAAGCGATTGTTACCACTTGGAGCTCCGTGGTGTTTCCTAATAGGCGCCAATGTCTACTTGGAATTTAAACAAAATACAACTTTGTATTGTTAAGGTGGCGAATATTTTGAATATGAAAGGTACGTGACCAAGTGTACAATACATGTCAACTAATTAAATTTTATTCATCACTTATAGTCTATTATTGTAGTACTATTGTTGTTGTGAACAATTTACAAGAAGTCATAAAATCGTAATTTATATATGTTACACTGTATCAAAACTACTTGCGAATAATTCAAACAATTGTTTTGCATTAGTTTGTAAAGTTTACAAAGCTCGAGAAACGACTTATAATAAAAACACTAGATCTCCTTTAATAAAATAAGAATCAGTCACATAAATGCCATATACTTTATTATCCTTAAAAATAAAGAAGGAAACAGGCGTTCCATAAAGTGTCTGCAAAATAAATAAAAAAATATATATATCCAAGTGTCTAGGTATTTATTCGAATGAATGACGACTATTTTTTTTATGTATATATGAAATTTACTGCAATTTACTTAAATAAATCTGGCCGTCAATGAAATAGATGGCGCATAAATATTTTATGACATTTCAGAGATATTCTTCAGTATATTCAGTCATTTTTTTTTTCATCTTCGTCTTCTTTTTCCAACTCCACTCTATACAAATAATAAATCACAAAACCCTATTATTTCTTTAACATTCAACCCATCAAAATATTTCCTTCCCTTGTTTCAAAATATAATATGACCAATTATAATTTGTCCTGTCTGGACCGAGTTAATCCTTGATGAGAACAATTTTAATTACATATATTCCTAAGGGAGCCCTAAAAACCGACCAACCGATCCATTTGACTATTAGAATTCAACCAGTTTCTAAATCGAAATACATACATGATTATTACTACGTGTTAATAAATTATTTTATTAAAATTTAATTTAAATTTTTTTGCACAAAGATATATGTATATAGAAAGAAACGTGTGTAATTCTATCGTATTATTTGTCGTAAAATCAGACGCTGCCAATACGGCCGTAAACTATAAATATGCTTTCTTATAAGTTGAATCACATCCATACAGGGGCTCCTTTTACTTGCGATTGGTATAAATGTGGTTAACACTATATAGTAATGTAGAAACAAATTAAATGTTTCAATTCTATCGTAGTTTTATTTATGTGCCATTTCGGCGCCCGTTGACAATAAATGTTTATGTCTTAACCGAAAATCTTTCAAGTTGCTTGCATATCGCTCAAAATTCCAATCGACATAAACCGTCATATCTTCAATCATAATTTTTAAATTGTCTTGTTTTTAGTTTTGAATTTAATTAAGGAATTCGCGTTAATATAACCGTGAAAGACGGATAATAAACTTTTTATATTTTGCGAATAAGAAAACACTGAACATCGATTATTATTATTTTTTTCTTTTTAAACATTGTTAATGAAATATAATAAATAAATACGGTTTTATGTGTATTATTCAGACAATAATATTTTATATTTCGTGAGATGGTTAATGCAAGTCATTGTTATATAAAAACATAAAATTTTACGCCTATTTGGAATATGTATATAAATTGGGTAATTCTTAACTAGATGTCGACAGACAAAGGAAAACTTTATCATCGGTAAGAAAACCAAGTTATAATTCTTTATCTCGGTGATATGACGCTATAAAATTATTAATATCTAGAGCTATAATTGAGTCGGGCTTGATAGGTGTACAATATATTATGTCCGTTTAACTGTCGACTATAATAGGGTATTTCTGTATTACCGTTTTTTTTCCTGTCTATTTTCTTTTTATATTTTTCAATTCTGTTGTTCGTTGAGACTATCTACCATACCACCGTATACGTATGTGGTTATGGTAGGTCTATCCAATTTTGGTTTGAATATGAAAATATAACAGGATTTTATAAGGCAGAAATGTTCGGTAATATGCATCGAATAATATTCGTCATCTAGTTGTGTAATAGTGGTAGTTGGACGGTGTGCATCCGTTGTGTTGCTAATCTGCATTGTGAATGTTCCCAATCCGTTTTGTGTGACAGTTGCTGGATTCACCCCCAAACCAATATACATATAGATTCATAGGCATGTTGCATCTTCCTGGCACATTACCATACAGGCAACCCCTTGTCAATCATTCGTATATGCTGACGGCGTTGCTTTTAAATATGTTTGCTCGAAATTGTTTTTATTTCGAATTTAAAGTGGATGTTTTGTACGACATGATGGATGTGTGTTTTGAGACTTCGTTTTCTTGTTATTTCGGCTTTTGATTTGAATTTTACAATATTCGCCTTTCTTCCGGCACTTTACTCTAATATTTTCCCCAGCTATTTTCATATTTATATATTCTATCATATCTAAACAAGATAATTGTTAGAAATACTACTACTATATCTATATGTATATACATACATATGTATATCGACAGAAAAATGTGTGTATCTACTGACGACAAGTTACAAAATTAACAACATGTTGACATATATTTATCACACGTTCTGTTATAAACTGTTTCTATGCGTTTCTAACGTCAGACAAAGCCAGCCTTTCACGGTAAGCCTTAAAAATGTGCCTAGACTCCTTATAAATTTAAGCACTCGTCTGAAGATCCACAGATATGACACGTATTATTACAATTTGATTCTTTTCATATCATTGTACCGGATTAAATTTTCATTTCTCTACGTCTTGTAATATATCGAACTTCCCATTATAATCATTATCATTTTGCTTTCTATACATATAGGGTTATTCACATCAGACGAAAAGTTCTAATTGCAACTCCATTTATTTGTCCAGTGATTCGACAAATATTTTAAGAATTTATGGGGTGGTCCCTGGAGACCATTTTAGCCAAAATATAACTTTGTAACTCATTTGGAAGTTGGTCAAAAAACGCTCGGTTCTGACAATGTCGTAATTTTCATAAACAAGCAAGACACACAAAACGACTTAGAATGACTCGAGGATCCTTCCAACATTGATTTTTGTCGTTTTTATAGATTTTGTTCCGGAACAGGTAGGAGTGTTTCTCAATTTTTCTAGAATGCAACGGAGAAAACGAGAAAAAAACAATGTTGGGAGGATCGCCGAGTAGTTTTGCATCTTTAGCTCGTTTATGATAATTGTGAGTGTCTTTTGATCTACTTCCAAATGAGCTATGAGGTTCTAATTTTGCTAAAACAATCTCCAAGTAGCTCCCTAAAGATAAAATGATGGGACTTGCCATAAGAACTCTTCATCCGACGTGAATAACCCTGTATATAGATCACAATTTTGACGATTCTGATAATGTACAAGTGTGGCTAATGTAAACAAATAAAGTGAATATCATATTGACATTATTAAAGCTTTCAACATACATACATACATATCCGCACAAATACACATACATATCGATCGCCTCTATGTTATCCCTTTGTTTGATAAACCATTGTATCGGCCACTGGGATGATAAACTACTATATTTTCATCATGGCTTGTTTTATCTCCCTAGAAAAATCTGTAACATTATTGAACCTGCCTTGATGATTGAATGTTTCTTTGGACGCCGATCCGGTTAGAAACAAAGGCAATATATCTTATAGCCGATTTGTTTTTCATATACTAATTTAATCGAATAAAACGATATATATTTAGTTTTTCTTTACATATTTTTTTGATTAGATATTTCGATTTTATTACAAAACAGTGAAACAACCAACAACATCAACAATATTTCCAGTATTATGACTAAGAACTTTAAGTATAGCAGCGATGTAATTTTAACTGGAGACCACTTGAAATCGCATCGTTGTCGACAACACAAGATCTTGTGCTTTGTTTGGAAACGCCAATTATATTCGCTTGCCCCCAATCAAGAGACTCTCCTCGCGCTCGGAGACTTCATAAGACTTTTTTCTTTTTTTCTTCTTCTTCTACATCTCCCATTTTTAGTACCTACCCTCTTTATTTCAATCTAACCGTAGGGATAATCATTTGTACACTCTTATTTGAAGTGATATCTCTTTCAGTTTAAGCAGATACAACTATTGCAAATTAACAGAAAAATAAATTGATTTTATGCGTGTGTGTGCGTGTGTGTACGCGCGTTGTGGTTGCCAGGATGACGACTACGACGACGACGAATGAGGGTAGAAATAGAATAGAATAAGCCAATTTTTTCTGTACAGGTTATTCGATTAATTTGTCGGAGATTATTAGTGTCTTTTATGATGGTATTATATTTATTTTTAACGATCATTGGCCTAGAAGGATTACAGGATTTACTACGTTGATAAAGAAATTATATACAATTATGTTACAGTTTGATTGGGTAGTTGGAATTCTAGCGATATAATGTATTTGATAGATGTTATATAATTTTATTATTATCACCATCAATATCGTAATTAAAATTAATTATTAATATGTTTCAATAAAAATTTAATTATAGTGGTAGTAGTCGGTGTTTGGATTACATTTTAAAAACTTGTATATTACACGCCAGCTTTATCTACAACCCTCGTGTTATATTATTAGTTGCAATATAAATCCTAACAAATGAAAATTGTAAAAACTGTAAAATTTTCCATCTGTTAGTTTTCCCAAAGAACTATGTTATTTATCAAGATAATGTAATTTAATGTGAGACAATTTGGCGCTTATGCACCACGATACGTAATAGTTGACGTAAATTTTATGCATTTACAGTAGTAATAAGTGCGTTAATATTATCTGTTATCTTTTATCATATACGCAATTATCGTATAATGTTAAATATTTCATTAAATTGCCTTAATAAAATTGAATTATTTTAGTTTTTTGTTTGTTTGTTTGTACGTTTCATAGATATGAAATAATAAAAATGTGGAATTCGCGAAACAACCCCTTTCTCGTGATTCAGTTTAAAAAACCTTTAGATTTTATTATCTATAATAGCTATAACAAGTCAGTATGATACGTGACGAGAAATTATATGCATTTTACATTATTCCAAGAATACCCCTGATTATATCCATTAAATGTAATCGCAGCACAATTATTTTCCAAACTGAAACAATTTGAATTGTTCAACAATAATTACAATGTGCATATAATCAGATAGTGGCGACTTTTCTTTTTCTTTTTTATTTAGAATAATTACAGAAAAAATCAACAATACTTCTTAATTATCTAGTTTTTATTGTTGGCACCTTATCACAACGAAAAAAGACATCCTGTAAAAGCATCTAAACAATCAAAAACCAACAACCATAAAATTCGCTCACTTTTAATAAATGAATTTTGGATAAATTATGATTGTCAACTTTACATATTTGTGTTTTCCTATTATGTGTATCTATAATAAGATTAACGTTGATAAGGCATATGGAGTCAAATTTGAGGCTTATTAGAATCACGCTAGATACAAAATAGATTTAATACAATTTCCTATAAAACCGGAAGTAAAAATAATATGTCATCATAATGATATCAGATATTTATAGATATACTAAAGTAGAAGGGGCCATTATGTGATAAAATTTTTCGTTGAACGGCTGCCTAAATTGAATGGATATTCGTGTGTATTGCTCATATAAAACTGAATTTTATTTTACCATATATTTTTTTTTTCTTTTCCACAATTAGTTGAGTATCTATCTGTTTAGATGGGTTGCGTGCACTAAATTCGGTATGTCATATCGCCTCACTTTTGTGTAAAACAAAGCCGGGCGTAAATTTATGTTCACTATTTGTGTGAATCAAAACCTAAATGGATAAAGTTAGACAAATGTGTATTACACAATACATTTCACTTTACCCTCCAATTTTGTGTTCACACCGTGACGTTTCAAATTTATAATCGGTTCAATGATGTACACATATGACGATTTTTTGTAATTTGAATAAATCATTAAACATAATGTCCAACAACTTCAACTTGAATTCTTTTAATTTTTCCACCCGCAACTGAAACAAACCGAATTATCTACTACTACTACAAAAAAAAAATGAAGACATATTTCTAAACACACGCGATAGGGGTTGATTTGAATTGTCTTAAGACGGAAATATAGTGAGATTGTTGAAGATTTAAGCTGATAGGTGGTGGCATAGGCACATCTCATTTAATTAATGTGAGTGGTAAGTCTTTTATTGGAATCCTGAATTTATAGTGACACGTCTAACTACCATCTGTGAGGTAAATTGGTGATCAACTAAGTTTGCCGCTTTAACCGCTCGAATGAGCATTGCAGCAATATTGTACATAAGAATCTGGGGAATCTGTCAGTAGGATTTACAGACTTTCTGTTGCTGACATCACCAATGTCTTTTCTTAACATATACAATACCAACAATTACACGTAAATACGATAAATAAACAAATCAAATTGTATAATTATTGTCGGATTATGCGGCCAGGACCGGCTGAGCTTATTTAAAGCCTAAACGAAGCGTATTTATTAGAAACGATTTCTATAGTATGTATAATGAGAATTACAATAAACAAGTTTTTTTTTAATAAATAAATAAATAAATAATCTTACCGGAACAAAGGCAGTTTGTTACGTGTAATCTCAGAAAGACATATGAATTAGGTAGTTGATTTTTTACAAGAGCAAACATACACATCGGCCTCGGTAATGATGTGTATTTATCTTGCTGTTGACATTTTGGTGATCATTTAAATCTCTAAAGTTGGTCGCTTAAAAATAAATATGTTCTACACCCTTTTACAAATATATATTTCGAAATGTGGCTCATATTGACAATAATGTAAATAAAAAAAAGGAATTTTTAAACTACTTTCACTTTGTTGTCTCTCCCTCGATTCGTAATTCTTTTTAAAATAAAAATAAAGAACGACACTAAATAATATTAAGGGGTGGACTATATACGAAGTAACATGGGGTTCTTACAAATCACTTGTTATCTACCAACAGTAGCAAATTCCACAATATAATCGACGCGTGCTAAAGGTAAAATCACTAGACCATATAGAAACTAAACACGTTTTTACTAATTTTAGCATGACCGGTTTCTCTTCTAGGCGTTTTCTTACATAAAATAAATTATAATTTGTATTAGTTAATTTAAATTAATTCTTCTAACACTACATTTATTTGTTAATCAGGATTACGTTAGATGAACGCTGTGTGTTTTTCGACATTTCCATACAACTTGCAAATTTATCGTTAAACCGAAATGCTTTATCTTACTGTAAATTGCTTTAATGTCGCATTTAAGGAGCTTTAAGCTCTTTGGGTAAGGCAGTAATTTCTCTCAGATGTTTAACTTTGAAGTAGTGCAACTTGAGTGGACAATTTGCAAATATTCTATAGTCGAAAAGACATTTTAAAAACGTTTCTATTCAGTGATTTTTCTCTTTTTTTTCGATATCAATAAAGGACAATTGAGCGATAGTTAACGACTTTGTTGGTAGCACAGCTAAAAAACTGTTAGGTACGCACAGTCAAGGCACGTAGCATCTTTTTTGTCGTATTGAACAAATGCCTGGTAGAAGAGATGGCCGGACCAGGAGAACGAATAAAGGCAAATAACCTTCGCGGTTGAGTGGTTTTAAGTTTAAAAGTGATACTATAATAGAGGGATTTTAAAGCTTGTGACAGTTGATGTCACCGAATCAAAATTAAACCATTAATTAAATTGAATAAAGATTGGAGGCGACGGATTTCCTGGCAGATGTCCTGACAGCAAACGACAATACTCATCAGTTGCCATTTCCGTGTAACCAACTCTTAAAAATTGCCAATGTTGTACAACCCCCTAAATTTAAAAATTGAAGAATATTTCAATGCAATGTGTTTACAGTAGAGTGCTTTGACAAGCGAGGGCGGAATTGAATTTTGTTCCATCTTACCAACAATATAACCCCATCACTGGGATAATTCTATAAATTTTTTTTAGTATTTCCAATGTGGCGGTCCTTTTGCGTATATGCATCAAGGGTGTGACAATACCACTGTACGCTTATTAAAATTAACTCATTGTAATTCATATTTATTATCATTATGCAAAAATCATTGGTGTTTTTTAAGAAGCTTATCTTAACTACCATTAATAGAAATTAAGCCCGACCTGCCCTTTAACGTTCTATTATTATTAAAATTCTGGCTTTTTGTTCGCACAAAAGTCAACTTTGCATAAATGAATTTTTATCAAGATTTGATCGGAGTTATTTTTCTCAACAGTAACAAACCCCAATCACCTCGATCAACCGCATGCATATTACGTTTTCTAATCTAAAATGGCATGCAAAATTACAAAATGACGTTCAATTATACTCATTCTCCCCTTGATAAATGTAAAGTTTCTCAAATAAAATCGAAATAAAAAAGACACACGCTGTTGTTTGTTCTATTTTTGTATATAAAAATAATTTCTTAGAACAATTCGAAAAGTCAGTCAAGTGTTTAAAATACTCACTTATTGCTACTTGTAATGTATCACCACAAGTATTTTTATTTTATTTCTTCTTAGGTGCGTTGAAAGAATATTTTAGAAATATATCGACAAATTTTCAACTAATTAAAAATTATTTATAGTTTTCCAAGAAAATTGATGTAATTGGATACAATAATAATGTAAGAGACAATAAATGAATAGCGCTTGTCAAATACGACAACACTACCGACATAGACAAGCTTCACCACGGAAACTCAATCTCTTTTCTCATTAATTGTGTGATAACGGAGGCGTTATCAGCCAATTGTCGCAGCACTACAAAACTGTTCATTAATTATCATGTCTTAGTGAAATACTGTTTATTTCGCTAGACAGATATTCGCTTTATCTTCGAGTATGCAATTTTATCTTAATTCACCATCGATCAAAAAATAAATAAAAAATAAAATTACTACTACTATTATTATTATTATTATTATTATTATTATTATTATTCATTTTAAAGGACCGAAAATTCGGTAATAAGAGATTCAATGATTTGATTTAATAGAAAATTTAATTGCGTGAAATATAATAAAATGCTCTCTAGTAAATATAAAGGGTTACATTAAATGATTACACCGCGGTTCACAGTACAACTGTCAGTTTTTATTACAAGTGCCACCCCAAGCGCCTTAAATAGTTGTGATCCTTTGGGGTGATGATGTTTGATTCTGTTTTAGGGTTGAGGTGACAAATTTAACAGAAATCTATCAAGCGATCAATAATGAAATATGGTAAAAGAATCGTTCATAACTGAATTTAATCAAGCAGTTAATTTGTAGATTTATCGTGCATTTATTGATAATAAATAGCGTTTAATTTTATTTTTTTTTAAAGTAGAAAAGAAATAGTCATTTCGAAGAGTGTGTGGTTTTTTCACAGACAATTTGATTTTTATTCGTTATCGTCTTTATTTGACTATTGTCATTGTAATAACAATAAGATTGTTGAATTGAGTTGAGTTATTAAAGATTCAAGATGCATCCGCCATTCTGGCACCCACATAAACCATAACTATTTCGTTTGTTTAGTGTTGACTATTTTGTCGGGATTTGTAGGTTGCATTATTTTTTGATAAGAGTTCGGTGCTTAGTCGTGCTATTAGTTCCAGTCGGTCGCCTGCTTAACTAGATAGAACATATTATTCTGAGGTTCTATGAACACATTCGATGCTTTTACTAAACAAATGGAAGAATCACAACCCTAAATACAGAAAGATGACCCTCTTCATGGTACAATCAACAACAACATACGTACATACATCCATACAATCATCGATAATCGTTGGAATAGAAAAATATTTTAACATTTAGTTTCGTTAGTATTTTTTTTTTTTTTAATAGTTGTCCCTTTTGTAATAAAGGTGCGCAAATGATGCGAACATTCAAGTTAGTGTCCATAAAGGTGATGAAGGGACGATGAAAGATCTTATCGTACCGGTTGTAAATGACGACCCGGAAGACCGTATATACACTTAATAACACTTTAAATGGGCCGTATTGCTAGACAATTGTCCCCGTTAGCCAGAAACCTATCCTGAATCTATAAATTTCTTTATATGGTCACTATATTAAATCAAATCATATTCTTTTTTAAAATTGCATTCATTAATGACAACCCTTTTTTGTAAACACTTAATGGAACGATCATTAGAAACATCTGCAAGATTTTTTTTTGTAAATAATTAGAGGTATTCAATATCGAGAGAGTTAATGCATACTCATATTCTAAATAATTATATTGATAAGACCGTTGACAAGTATTAGCAATTGTTTATTATTTATTGAGGCTTCTATCGACGCAAAATGTACCATTAGCGGTCTCTTTTTTTCCTTATACATAAATATTCCCAATAAACAATTTAAAAATAAATATAAGTAATTATAGTAACAAGTTCTCTTGAAAGTTATTTCGTTTTATTTATTTTTTGATTTTTTTATTATTATTAAAAGGTATAAACGTGACACGGTAAAAGTTAACTGACATATTGAAATGATCAAAGATAATGGAGTTGGATGACAATGGCTCTTATTTATTTGTATTTTATGTATGCGGTAATTACAACGCCAGATCACCAGACATAAGCTTTAGAGATAACAAAACTGAATACACTACCAAAGGTAAATGGTCTAACAAATAATCACCTGAAATCTGACTTCTATAGTGTTGCATAAATAATTTCTATTTCCTTTTGTTTTTATCGATTTGACATAAATATTTTTATTTGTTTTATTTATGTTTAGTCTCAATTTTTCTGTCATCACCGTAGATAAATTCATTTTTGTTTATTTATTTATTATAGAAGCTATGTATTTTTCTTACTAAAAGACATATAATGTGCATTACGATAATTTTAATCATAGATAATATTATGGTTCAAGTGCCATTAAAGCGTGCACTTTATAAGATTGACTGGAACAACACAAAGAAACTATCCCATTAATGATCGATACATTTTGCTCCATACATTTAATGTCCATGACTAATAGTTATTCATAAAAATACATTACACGAACTGTTCGGATGTTACAAAATAATAAAAAATATTGTATCGTGTCAAAACATTATCGAGTATATATAGGTAATAATATTTATAGAATTGCATTTATAGGACCGGCCACAGCAGGAAATTCAAATGAACAATCGTTAAAGAAACAGTTATGACATATGCTATTTACAAATGTTAACAAAATATTTTTTCCATACAACTACAATGTATTATTATCAAAATATTATTTTGTTATATATAACAACGAAGAAGAGTTGATTTTCGAATTTACTATAGAGGGATATTATATATCAAAAACCCAGTAGGGTAGATTATTGTGCTTCAGGCATAAGCAGAAAGTAATTTGTCGAAGTAAAACCGAATAAAAATATTGTTCCATTAAGAGTTTTTATACACCGGAACTTTGTGATCTCTTAATAATAATAAGAAGAAAAGCATATCCGAATGAGTTCGCCTTCAGTTCATTACATTCAATGTTCCTTTTTCTGTTTATACATTGAAGAAGAAGAAAAAAATAATGTCGCTGTCGTTTCAGTTCTCTTTGGGTTTTTTGTCTTCGTTTGTTCTAATCTAAAGAACATTGGTTGATTGAAAGGAATCCGGGAAAAGACAAGGGGAAGTAACTCTTGGGATTAAATTTTACATGTGGATTGACAATAATAACAATATAGTACATCTGAAAGAATCTACTAAAGGTGAATTCTTTGATGTTCATATACATATATTAAACAATGTCGAATAATACGTATTGCTGTATATTTTCATTTATTTAAAATGATGATAATAGTCTATCCACTCTAATCTAGAGAGTTAGTTTGAAATTTCTATTATACGACTTCCGTCTTAGAACTTTAACAAAGTTGTAAATCTCTAAATTTGTGGTAGTTTTACGACCATCATTTTCTACCTTGAAAACTATTTATAAAGCCATCAGACAGAATGACCCATTTTCTCAATAAAGGCGAATCGATATGTCCCAGTGGGAGCCTTGATTACGTCTATGACATTTATAAAAATGACCATGAGATTACGTTGAACAACAATTTTCCGGATTATCCTTGAAAAACTCATAACAGTTATTGTATATTATCGTCAATTAGTTGTTGAGTTTTCCGATACAAGACCAAAAGATATTATTAGAAGATGATATTTGTTTTCCCGAGCCATTCCACAAGTATCAAATAAAACAAAAAAGAACGATAGAGAAACGCGAAAAGGGGATTTAGATCGATGAGAAACCGGCATCGAATAAACACATAAGGACACGGTCCAAATATTTACAGTGAACTAAGCATTAACTCAACGCACGTGATACGAATCGTACAAAGTATTATTGTTTAAGCTTTATATTTGTGGATTGTCTTTTGCCAAGGCAACGGATTTCTTAACAATTCTTCCCATATTGCGAATAGCCGTAATCCGATATTGGGTACGAATTGAGTTAAGTTACGTCTTGTGTAACGGATACCAAATAAACGAAAAATGTCATTAGGCCGCCGGCATCCAATTAGATTAGGTCAGCTTGTCACATCACGAAATTTGTTACAACCACTCCAAATGGATACTCAATAAAATTCCTCAAGCAAAAACACGATAGAAAATGACAAGATTAATGGATGGACATTGGCAAATTGAAAAATATCGACTTATTTTTTAATTATTTAGTCTTAAATAGAAATCTTCAACAAGTCATTATTTGATGATGATGATGATTATTTGTACAAGCGTCGCGACATAATGTAAGCATAAAATCATTTTAAAGAAATGAACCGTTAAGTGGAATATCCCGTACATGCATACATATTATTGTATATCGGTCAGAAGTGAAGGGTGACTATGTTACGTGTTGGATGATGGATAATTTCCCGTCCCGACGAACGGCGTCGTTGAATGCCGCTTCACTCTAATCTCTGTTATTTGTCATCTCAATTCACCTCCTTTATAAAGTGATGTATTCTTTTTATACCCAATCAGCTTTCTTCACTAGACTTTTGTTCAAGTACGATAATAACTCTTCAAGATTGGGAAGCTTTATCTTTGTGTTATGAGGATTGATTAAGACAGCATTTTGGGGGACAAATGAATTTCACACCAATTGCTCTATCGTTGTTTCGTTGTTGACATATAATTTATCGGTGACATTATGTTTTGTTGCCAATACAAAATTATCATTTTTTTTCTCTGTCTCGTGTGTGTTAGTATATATGTGTATGTTATATCCTGATACAAGCATAAGGCAAGCAGCATGGACGCGCCCTAATCGCTCCTACCAAAAAATTCCCCATTTCTCCTCGATTTTATCTATTGCCTCATCAACTCTAACAAAAGAACCAAAATAAATTCCAACATCTCTCCACACAAATACCAATAAAACAACTTCCACTTTATTTTATTATCCTCTATCTAATGATTGTATTTATTTTAATAAATATTGTGTCGATTTGTAATTCATATTTAACGAAATTTATTATCGGATAATGTCGCCAATGTTTCATTGTGAATATTGATTTTAAACTATTGATGGTGAAATGTTTTATTATTATTACGATTGGTCAAGCTGTGCTCAATTTTTAATTTGCCTCAATTGATAAAGCACTAATGCTCGTACAGTTGAGTATTTGCTCAGGCATATTGCCGTAAGCATAGTAATGTTTACATTATCCAACAGAGTCTGTTGTAAATATTGAGCCAGCAGTTCAAATGCTAAATTTAACATAATATAGAATTAATGTACATATATTCCAAGTGTTTATAGTAAAATTATAATGAAATTGTTGATGATTATTATTGATTTTAAATTTATATATAACTACAAGAATCATATCAATTTATAACATATGTGACTTTTATTATTATTGTTATTATAAACCGTTCCTGTTACAAGTATGAAATTCTACATTAGTGAAAACAATAGATAAATGGTGTTTTGCGTGATTAAAAATAATAGGGAATGAATAACAGGTACAGACTAGTACTGCCCTCAATATGGCAAATTGACTCTTAACATCAATTAGTTTGAGTGGATATGTTTCTAAATCACCACATTGTTGACATAATTGTTCCACCCATCTATCGACTGGAAAACCTATCCGTTTTATACAACAAAAAAAAACTTCACACGAATTTCCACCCATATAAATCTCGATTTACATTTCAATCATTTGATGGGCATCAAATTTTAATCACGATTTTTTTTTGTTTTTGTTTATTTGAATAACAAATAGAAAAATATTGATAAATGGCGTATCTCTAAGGCAGCGATTAAATCTCTAATTATTTAGTTTATCTGCGTTTTATTACAGTTGAATGATAGCAACATGTGTAGCCTGAAGGCGGAAGGATCCGGAATCTTATTTGAAGATGTCGACTACAGAAATCCTTTACACACTTGTTATCTTGTTTTGTCAGTATTTTATTTTCGGTCTATTGATTAGCAACACGTTTCATTACTATTTTTATTATCATTATTATTATTATTATTTCCATTTTAATAATAATAGTCTTTGTGGTATTTTAATCATTTTAATGGTGTGTTTATTTTTTCTTATATGAGAATTAATGCAGATTGAGGGATACGATTTGTATGAACAAGTGGTAAATTTACGACCGAATGATTTCAGTTTTTCAAGGAAATTACAGCGATATTTCTCAGATTCCGGTGTCTGCCTTTATTCCATTCAAATAAACACTCGCTTCTATACTATACCACATTTACAACGATCAAAATTTGCACAAGTTTAAAATGAGAGTAGTAAGCGAAAAATGGAGTTTTAATGAATACAACCGTCAACAACAAGAGATTTTTCAATATTAAAAATAAAATCTTTACGGGAATCAATTGTAAAAACAATGAAACAAAAATGTCGTCTCGTTGACGGTTTATTTATCTTGAATTTACTTCGATATAATTAGAAATAATAAAGATGAAAACGTCGAAGAAGGCAAATGTCAAGTGGGAAACAGTGTCAGGTGTCAGAATTGGGACGGAGACCAGGACTCAATTAGGGGTTGATGCATGTATTGTCGTCTGAAAAGCGGCATTTCACTCCGTCACCTAAACACTCCTCGTTAAGTTAATTTAGTTAAGCGACTAAAAAGCCCCAGTTGAATATAAGTCACTGTCAATTTGCCGTTTTCTTGAAAACTACCATATTCACATTATTATTTACTTTCGTTAAAATAAAACAACAACGACAAGCGAGAGAAGAA